>LR738710.1:814677195-814709066 GCA_902687465.1 Secale cereale | reverse complement strand
CCCCCCGAGCCCCGTCTGGTGCCCCCCTTTGGCATATATTTAGAGCGTCCTTCGAAACCCTCAGGACGGGAACTCTTTTTCGCGATCTCATCTCTGTTCCGCCGCCGCAGCCGCTTCCAAGATCGAGAGCACCAGGAGAACTCTTCCCGGCACCCTGCCGGAGGGGAGGATCATCATCGGGAGCCTCTCCACCACCATGGACGCCTCCCGGATGAGTTGTGAGTAGTCTCCCTTGGACCATGAGTCCATGACCAGTAGCTATGTGATGTTCTCCTCCCGTTCTTGTGCTTCACTAATTAGTCCTCGTGAGCTGCCCTACATGATCGAGGCACATATGTAATCCTTATGTTGTTGCTATGTTGAGTTTGCTGGGATCCGATGGATTATGAGATTATGTTCAGATTGATCTTGAGTAATATATTTGATCTACCTCTTTTATATTTATGTTCATAAGTAATTCTTGCATGTTCTCCGTTGTTATTTATTGCTTTGGCCAAGTAGTAGGTAGTGACTCCAAGAGGGAACGTTATGCCCGATTGTGGGTTCATGCCCCTCGATGACTAGCTTGAGTGACAGAAACATGAGTCCAGGGGATGTGCTGTTGCCACAAGGGGGAAAACAACGGTGCTTGTGCCCGCGGGTGCAAGGATGGTTTACTTTACGCAAAGTTCTTTTAATGCAGTTGTGTCACACCCTGATTTTCTTGTCACATTGCTTAAGCTAATTATCATGTTAAAAATGTGGATTTGCAAAAACTTTTGAGTGTTTTTGACTTTGCTTGATTTGACTTTTGTCTGCTGTTTGCTAGTGCTCTAAAAAATCAAATAAATCCTCCAACTCTTATACTTCATCTCCTTGACCCAAAACCTTTTCCCAATGATCATGCCATGTGTATAGACCAGTATAGAATTTTCTTATAAAAATATTTTGGCCAAATGGTATTTTCTAAAATTAGTTTTCCAAAATCCCCTGAATTGAGGTTTGCACTGCAAGTACCTTATTTAGGGTGTGAAAATCTTTCAAAAAGTATATTTGAATCTATTAGGTATAGGACTCCCAGAAACCACAAAAGTATAATTTTAAAAGTTATTTTTATATTTTATTTAAAAGCTTTTTCTTAAGGCCAGAAATGGTCTTTAACAGGGAAAAATTATTTAATCATTTCAAAAATATTTGCCAAAATTCAGGGAGACTCATAGGACATATATTGTCCATATATAAGAGTTCCAGCACATGGTCATGTTCAAAATATTGGACTAATCCTTCCAAAACCCTTTCTGGATATTTCAAGCTTTTGAAATATTTACAAAGGAAATATTCTCCAAAAATTCCAGGGAAATTCTATCATGTCATATATGACATATTTGATGATCTTGCAAAGCCTCATGCATTTAAGATCAAGGAAACATCCTCTAATCCCCTCAGAACCATTATGTCCATATTTGAAGTTTGAACAACTCTACATTGCCAAACTGGTCCAAATGCTCTCAAATTTGGTGCACATGCTAGAATGGCCTAATAAGGCATCTAGACCAAATGGCACAAGATTTGGAATAGAGCAACTTGATCAGATCACCCCAAAACCACTTCTGTTCAAATTCAACTTTGAACAACTTTACATTGTCAACTTTTTACCTGGAGCCTCAAACTTTGTGGGCATGTTCATAACCCCAAATGATGATGCTACCCCAAGTGGTGCATCAAGGGGAGATGATTTGCTTAACTCAAACATGGTGAAACCATTTCTGTTGATTTCTAGGGTTCACCAAAGTTACATTGGCCACTTTGCCCAAATGAGCTCAAATTTGGTGTAGGGGCCTAATTATATGTGACATTTGATCCTGTTAAGTCCCATGCCAAGTGGAGGTCATTTGCCTCCCCAAAACCTAATCAAACACCTTATGTTCATTTACCAAAACCAGTGTTTGAACCTCTTTTACTTTTTCTCCTTACCTCAAATTCTTACCACAGCCTATTCTGATCATCATCTACCCCCAGTAACATTCCCATGGCCTCAGCTCAATTATTGGAGGGGGTAAAACCCCAATTTACACTGCTGGACAGCAGGTTTCACCCTCTTCCTCACCTCCCTCCTCATCCCAGTGGTTCCCTAGAGCATCCAAGACCTCCACGCCTTTGTTTACTATCCCCTAGCACTACTGGACACTGGGGGACACGGCCTGGAAAGCAAAGACATGAGCATGCCGGCCAAAGGCGTGCTCTGGAGCACGCTACAGTGCACCGAGGCACTGTAGCTCGGCCCTCCCGAGGCTTCCAGGCGACCTCGGGCAGAGAGAGCGTGTCTCCCGAGGTCCCCTCGACGTCCGCAACCTGTCGGGCTGTCGGTCTTATCCTCCCCTGCCCTCCTCCTCTCTCCATGAGCTCGCCCGAGCACGTCCATGGGCGTCGCTCACGGTGCACCGCGGCTGCAGCTATAAAAGGCCTCCCCCCGAGCACCTCTTGCCTCTTCTGGACTCACCTCTCTCCTGTGCACCTCCTAGACACGCCCCCTCTCCCTCTCCTGCGCTCTTCCTCTCTCCACGGCCGAAGTGCCGCCGCCAGCCGCCGCTCGGCATCGGGCACCACGGCCGTTCTCTCCTTCTCCTTCTCTGCTGACCACTAGGAGGGGAACGGCCACCGGAGTACGAAGCTCCCCGACCCCTCGCCGCTCCTTCCCGTGCCCCGTGGTGTCCGCTCCACCAACACCCGACGGGGCCGCCGCCATGGTCAAGTGCAGGAGGTGCTCCGGCTCCTCCCCTGCCGCCCCAAGGGGCTTCCCCGACGCGCCGCTCCCCGAGGAACCCTCCGGTGGCCTCGGCTTGGCCAGAGGTGGCCCCTGCCGCCGGGGACGGGCGCCGGCCGGCGCGCAGCCGCGGCAACCAGCCCCTCCGTCGCGGGCGCGGGAGGTAGGGGATGACCCTGCGGGAGGGACCCGCAGGTTAGCGACCCCGGGGGCCAGGCCCACCCGTTTAAGTGGAGGCGGCTTCGGCCAGCCCGCCTCCCCCGCGCGAAAGCGCCTCGCCGAAAGACGCTTCCGGCGTGGCCCCCCTGCACGCGAGCGGCCGAGCCGCTGGGCCGGCCCATCAGCTATCCCTCGCCCTGCATGCAGTATAGGGGTAAACCCTTATCCCTTTTTCCTTTTCTTTATTCTGTCAACTTCAAATATCTCCCAAATATTCAAATGAACTCCAAATTGCATGATTCAAATTTCCTATGGCTCCATAAATCATGCTCTGTCACATGGTGCAACATGCACATTATTCCAGAAACTTTCCCTACACAAATATTTATCAAATGCCTTTATTTCATTTCTGTGATGAACTTTAGAAAATCACAGAGAGCTCAATCTTGATCCAAATTCAATGATTCAAATTCCTAGATGCTTGTCATGTCCAAACTTAGTTTTGGAACATTTTTAATAATAGTTTCTGTACCCCACCAAATATTGAGCCATTTCTTCATATTTATCAGCTTTGCAAAATCCTAGGAAATTCATTTCAAATCCAAATCCAGTGAAACCAACTCCTAAATGCTTCTAAAATCATGACTTGATGATGGGTACCTTTTCTCATCATTCAAGGGAATATTTCTGTATACTTCTTCCAAATCCATAAAACCCTTGATTCCATCATGATGAAATGTTCCAAACTACCTATTGATCCAATACCTATGAAACCACCTTGGTCATTTCTAATATGACCAGAGGTATCCTAGAAAAGTCCAACTCCTATTTTTAGAGCACTTTTATTGTTGCTTTGATTGTGTTACTTATTATGATTGTTTCCATCGTTAGTTGACGTAATAAACGGAGTACTCGGAGATGGACCAGAAGGTTTGAAGACTCGGAAGAATAAGGCAAGCAGCCCTTTGACCATGTTCAAGAGCCCTTTTTATGCACGTCTCATAACACCTTATTATTCAATGCATCGGAATCATGTTGAGGTGGAAACCACTTTGGTTGCTACCTTCGTTACTTTACTGTTGAAACTTGCATCAAACATGACCCTACCTTCCTATGAGGGTTATGTGGGTGGGAGTAGTTAGGTTGCTTTAATAGTGGCTACGCAAATGGGACGGGTATATGCATGCTGACGGAGGCAGGATGCTTTCAAAAGACTTTTCGAAAACCCCGTCGGGTGCCATTTATGCCCGAGGGAGATGGTGAGATAGGTAACCACTTGATGACGAAGTGGTGTACCGAGGCAAGTGTGTGTGTGAGGAAGCAACATGGTTCGGTGATGTTGATGATGTAATTCTTGAGGAAGTCACAATGAGCTTGAGCATGAGATGATTACAACACTTTCTCGATAATGATGTCTGTGACCTCCTGATACTTGTTACAGACACATGCATATCTATGTTATATGTTGATCATACTTGCATATGAAAAACTAGCTTTCCGCAAAACTGCCAACCTAACAGTAGAGCCTTGCATAATTATTCTGTTATCACACTTGGGTTGCTTGCGAGTACATTCAATGTACTCATTGGCTTGCCATTGGTTATTTTATTGGCCAGGCTTGAGAGAACAGGTTATGATGAAGATTTCTTGGTGACGAGCATGCGAGCTAGGACGCTTCCCAGTCAGAATGCCTGTAGGGTTAAGGCAGATGGCATGGGTCCCAGTTGTCTTTGAATATTTTTCCGCTGCGATGATATACTCAAGACTTGACCATTATGGTCCTATTTGTGTAACACGGTATGTAAGGATGTAAGACTCTTGTTATTCAGCTTCCGTGTGTTCAGTGAGCATTGATCTCTGGGATCACTGTACACGTGCATTCGGTGATCACGACTTATGAGTCGGGGTCCCCACAAGTTGTCTGATGCTTTGAGTTTACACTATGGGTGGGACTCGCAACTTAATACCAGCGAGATGTTCTGGATAGATATCTCAAGGTGGATGATTAGTAGTAGATATTTATGGATTTCGGTCTACTTACTTTGGCGTACCGCCCATGCTTTGAACCTCAACCTTTCTTGCAATGTAGTCAGCATTGGTTTGCGTTTGTGGTCCTGTCAATTGCCCAGCTGTAATTCGTTTACCTCACATAGCTGTTTTATCGTCTTTTGGGAGAGAGACATCACTAGTAAACATCATGAGACTCCGGTCCATATTACCATCATTGATCACATCCGCTATTTACTTTTCGCTTTTATTTACTATTGCAAAACATTATCTATCACTACTATCATTTGCGTTTAATCCTTTGTGAACTACAAGGCCGGAGGGATTGACAACCTCTCTGTACTCGTTGGGAGCAAAGTTATTTGTATCTGTGTGCAGGTCCACGTTGATTGCTAATATCTGGCGCCGTTAGCAGTTGACACCTACTTGTTGAACCTAGGAGTCTCTGGGGATTCGATCCTTGGCATCTTTGCTAAGGGAAAAACTTCCACAACACTGCATCTTACACCTTCCACTTGGGGTAACCAACGAGGGGTTAGAGGCCCATCAAGGAGTTTTTCTGGCGCCGTTGCCGGGGACTCCACTCTTCAGGATAGGGGAGTTGCATGCTATCTTTTACCTTTGCTTTTTAGTCTTGTTAGTTTACCTTTCAGTTTTTGCTTTAGTACCTTTTATCAAAAATCACAAAAATAGTTATCTTGCTTGCTTGCTACTATGGGTTCCACCGAGAACACCAAGTTGTGTGACTTCACTAGTCACAGCAACGATGACTTTATCAGCACACCTATCACTACACCTGCCACTTCAGCACCTTCATATGAAATTAAACCTGCTTTATTGAACTTAGTCATGAAAGATCAATTCTCCGGTGCTGGAGATGATGCTGCTTTACACTTAAACAACTTTGTTGAACTTTGTGATATGCAAAAGTACCAAGAAATAGATGGTAATATTGTTAAGCTTAAGCTTTTTCCTTTCTCCTTGAGAGGAGGAGCTAAAATTTGGTTTCAGTCTTTGCCTAGAAATAGCATAGATTCATGGGACAAGTGCAAAGATGCTTTTATTGGAAAATACTATCCACCTGCTAAAATTATCCAACTTAGAAGTAACATAATGAATTTTAAACAATTGGATAATGAACACGTTGCCCAAGCTTGGGAACGTATGAAATCTCTTATCAAGAACTGCCCTACTCATGGTTTGACTACTTGGATGGTTATCCAAACTTTTTATGCAGGCTTGAACTTTACCTCGCGGAACTTGTTAGATTCGGACGCGGGAGGAACTTTTATGTCAACTACACTTGGTGCTGCCACGAAGCTTCTCGATGAGATGATGACCAACTATTCCCAATGGCACACCGAATGCGCTCCAACAGGTAGGAAGGTAAACTATGTCGAGGAGATTTCCTCCCTTAATGAAAAAGTTGACTTGATCATGTCTCTACTTTCGAAGCAATCTTCTGTTGATCCTCGTGATGTTCCTTTAAATTCTTTGATTGCTCAAGAACAAGTAGATGTGAACTTTATCTCTAGAAACAATTTTAACAACAATGCTTATAGGAGTAACTTTGGTAACAATCCTAGACCGTTCCCCTCTAATTCTTATGGGAACAACAATGCTTATCCTAGTACCAAGAACTCCACTACTGAACTAGAGACTATGCTTAAAGATTTCATCACTACCCAAAAAGCCTTTAATAAAAGTGTAGAAGAAAAACTACATAAACTAGATGATCTTTCTTTTAAGGTAGACCATTTAGCCAATGAGGTGAAATTGCTAAAAATTAAAACTTCTCCTCTTGAGGAGAGGGAAGTCACTCCTATAAATGCTATTCAAGTACAAATCAATGAAAACATTAGGATGATGGCTAAACTTAAAGAGAGATGGGCTAGAGAAAGGGAGGAAGAAGAGAGAATTAAGAGCCTTCCTACCCACCACACTATTACTACTATCCAAGTTGTTGAGGATATCCCAACTCTTAGCACCCAATGTACTCCTGGTCCCATTGGACCTATTAATGGTGATGCTATGACTATAGAAACTACCAAACAACTGAACCTTAAGGACACCACTACCACTTTACTTGATGCTCGTGACCTTGATTTTGATAATTGCACTCTTACCGAAGTTATTGATTTCCTTCACGAGATGTCTAGAGATCCCCGCACTAGCACGCTTAACCTTGCCTTCACAGAGCATATCACTAATGCTCTCATCAAAGCTAGGGAGGAGAAACTTAGAGTAGAAGCCTCCATACCTAGAAAGCTAGAAGATGGTTGGGATCCTATGATAAAAATTAAATTGAATGACTTCTCTTGCTATGCATTATGTGATGTTGGAGCTAGTACCTCTGTTATGCCCAAAAGAATATATGATATGCTTAAATTGAAACCTTTTGATTCTTGTTCTTTTGGTGTTCGTCTCGTTGATTCTTCCATAAAGAAACCTTTGTGGAGGATCGACGATGTTCTTATCGTTGTTAATGATAATTACATTCCCGTTGATTTCACTATTATGGATATTGAATGTGATCCTTCTTGTCCAATTATTTTGGGACGTCCCTTTTTACGCACCGTTGGTGCTATCATTTACATGAAAGAGGGTAATATAAAATTTCAGTTTCCCCTCAAGAAAGGGATGGAACACTTCCCTCGTAAGAAGATCAAGTTACCTTTTGAGTCCGTTGTACGGGCTAGCTATTCTTTTGCTCTTGATAAAACTTGATCTCTATGCATTATGCCTAGCTTAAAGGCATAAAAGAAAGCGCTCTTGGGAGGCATCCCAATGAATAAAAATTTTGCTTTTGTGGTGTCTTGATGTTGTTTACTGCTGTAGCATCATCATTGTATCTTTGCTTTTCATATTTGTGCCAAGTATAGCCTCTGATTGCTAGAAAGTTCAAAAGTTGTGAGGTGCTGTCCAGGAAACAGATTCTGTCCTTGGATAGAAAAATTCGTATAAAATCACCAGATCATCTTTTTGGTCTGAATTTTTTCGACAGCGTTCTCTATATAATTGTCTTTCGTGCTTCTGTTCTGAGTTTTTTGATTTGAGTTGCAGAAGTACCCCGAACAGATCAATTACTACCTGCTGTTCTGTTTTTCACAGATTCTATCCTGTTTTGCCTTTCCTTCATTTTGCAAACCAAGAGCTTGCTTTTTCTTTGCAAAAACCTTTTGGCAATCTTGAGAAACAGTAGAACGTCAAGAATATCTTTATTTCCAGCAAGGTGCAATTATTTTATTAAGGGTACTAACCTCGCTAATCAGATTATGATGAGTTATGTATGAAGGGAGTTTTCAAGTGTGCGAGGGAAGATGATAAAAAGATTCAGGAGTGTCAAGCGCTCAAGCTTGGGGATGCCCCCGTGCACCCCCAAGAAATATTCAAGGAGACTCAAGCGTCTAAGCTTGGGGATGCCCCCGTGCATCCCCTTCTCCATCAACATTATCAGTTCGTCTTCCGTTCCGCAATATTTTTATCACTTCATGTGTTATGTGCTATGCTTGGAGCGTCTAGCTTTTAGTTTTCTTTTTAGTTTTTCATAACGAGTCGGAACTCAGCTTTCTTTATGTGGGAGAGAAACACGCTCCACTTCTACCTAGAACATAACATAGAATTTTCATGTCTATCTTTGTTGTGTGTGTTCTTTGTCTTTTAATAGCTACTATCATGTTCAGCTCTTAGTATTCATGCTTATCTTTTTGAAGAGCTTTTGTTTAGTTGGTTGCTTGAACTCTCTTTAATTATCATGCTCACCTTATTAAGAGAGTTTGCTTCCGTTGCATTGGTTAATATGTCTATGATAAAGATGCTACTTGCATGATGGCGCTTAGTAGTTCAGGTTTTCTTATGGTTAATCTCAAATAGCTGGGGGGTTCCCAATGTGTTATTGGAGTACCAACATGATTTGTTTGCCAATGATGTGGTATGGTTTAGTAATATCTTCCTTCGAGAATTTATTTTGATTGACTTGGCGTATGCTCACGCATATTTAAGACTTTAAAGAAAGTCTATCAAGCCTTGATGATCTTTCATTTCTGAGTAGCGATATAACTCACATGCCTGATTCAGTATTGCTTTGTCGCTCTGCATGATTATGACCGTCATTGCTCTCTTAGTTGGTCGCTCCCAGTCTTTTGCTAACCTCCACTTGTACTAAGCGAACTAACTTTGCAATATATAGCTCATGGGAAAGTAGCTTAAAAACTATTGTGGTAAAGAATATGTTGCCTATGTATCTTATTTCTTATAAGTTGCTTGCTGAGCGGTAACCATGTTTCTGGGGACGCCATCAACTATTACACTATTGTTGAATATCATGTGAGTTGCTATGCATGTTCGTCTTGTCTGAAGTAAGGGTGATTTGCCGTGGGTTGAATGAGTATGCATATTGTTAGAGAAGAACATTGGGCCGCCAACCAAAGCCATGCATCATGGTGGAAGTTTTAGCTTGGACATTAATCCTCAATCTCTTATGAGAATATGCTTATGCATTAAAGAGGAGTCCATCATCTATTTTCTATGTTGTCCCGGTATGGATGTCCTCAAGTTGAGATCTATCAAAAACGAGAAATCAAATGCGATTTATCTCCTTGGACCTTTGTACAGGTGGCATAGAGGTACCCCTTTGTGACACTTGGTTGAAACATATGTAATGCAATGATAACCCATGGAAATCCGAGCTAATTAGGACAAGGTGCGAGCACTATTGGTATTCGATGCATGAGGCTTGCAACTTATAGGATGTCTTATGCATGACACATATGAAGTACTACTACCGTTGACAAAATTGCTTCTATGTTTTCAAAATAAATAAAAAATCCACCTTCTTTCTTTTAAAGCACCAACTACTGAGAGCATGATTGTCATTCTGAGTGTAATGTGCATTGTTCCAAAGTAGCATTGTCTTTTGCATGATTGTGATATCGTTTATTCTGAAATCATTGTATCTAGTCATCACTTGAACCTTGAAGGTGCCCCTGCATTTATGTTTTGCTTCACTAAAGGGGGCAAGCTAGATATCACTTTATCATATTTGCACACCATGTTCATTGCAAATCTATTTGATGCTTCAGTTTCATATTGTAAAACTTTCAGTCATTTGTGATTTTCTCATGAGGCAACTTAATTACTATAGAATCATTGTCTCAGTAAGCTTTTGTCATATGACTATAAAAAGTCCTATATGGTTAATAGCATGTCACCACAGAAATTATTCTTGTTATCATTTACCTACTCGAGGACGAGCAGGAATTAAGCTTGGGGATGTTGATACGTCCAAAACGTATCTATAATTTCTGCTTGCTCCATGCCACTTTTGGGTGATATTGCTATGATATTCATACACTTCCATACACTTTTGATCATATTTGGACTAACCTACTAATCCAGTGCACCCCGGTGCCAGTTTCTGTTTTCGGCTGTTTTTGTATTTCAGGTTTTCACGTTACGAGAACTGTCAGGAAAAATCCAGAAAAATTTTATAAAAAATCAGCGTTCCGGAAACTTCCTTGCGCCCGAAGTACAGCCGGGGGGGGCCACCAGGGCTCCAGGCGCCCTGGCGGATCCCCCCCCCCTGGGCCGCGCCGGGGGGGCGCCTGGGCCCCCCGAGCCCCGTCTGGTGCCCCCCTTTGGCATATATTTAGAGCGTCCTTCGAAACCCTCGGGACAGGAACTCTTTTACGCGATCTCATCTCTGTTCCGCCGCCGCCGCCGCTTCCAAGATCGGGAGCACCAGGAGAACTCTTCCCGGCACCCTGCCGGAGGGGAGGATCATCATCGGGAGCCTCTCCACCACCATGGATGCCTCCCGGATGAGTTGTGAGTAGTCTCCCTTGTACCATGAGTCCATGACCAGTAGCTATGTGATGTTCTCCTCCCGTTCTTGTGCTTCACTAATTAGTCCTCGTGAGCTGACCTACATGATCGAGGCACATATGTAATCCTTATGTTGTTGCTATGTTGAGTTTGCTAGGATCCAATGGATTATGAGATTATGTTCAGATTGATCTTGAGTAATATATTTGATCTACCTCTTTTATAATTATGTTCATAAGTAATTCTTGCATGTTCTCCGTTGTTATTTATTGCTTTGGCCAAGTAGTAGGTAGTGACTCCAAGAGGGAACGTTATGCTCGATTGTGGGTTCATGCCCCTCGATGACTAGCTTGAGTGACAGAAACATGAGTCTAGGGGATGTGCTGTTGCCACAAGGGGGAAAACAACGGTGCTTGTGCCCATGGGTGCAAGGATTGTTTACTTTACGCAAAGTTCTTTTAATGCAGTTGTCTGTTGCTTTGAGTTTACACTATGGGTGGGACTCGCAACTTAATACCAGCGAGATGTTCTGGATTGATATCTCAAGGTGGATGATTAGTAGTAGATATTTATGGATTTCGGTCTACTTACTTTGGCGTACCGCCCATGCTTTGAACCTCAACCTTTCTTGCAATGTAGTCAGCATTGGTTTGCGTTCGTGGTCCTATCAATTGCCCAGCTGTAATTCGTTTACCTCACATAGCTGTTTTATCGTCTTTTGGGAGAGAGACATCACTAGTGAACATCATGAGACTCCGGTCCATATTACCATCATTGATCACATCCGCTATTTACTTTTCGCTTTTATTTACTATTGCAAAACATTATCTATCACTACTATCATTTGCGTTTAATCCTTTGTGAACTACAAGGCCGGAGGGATTGACAGCCTCTCTGTACTCGTTGGGAGCAAAGTTATTTGTATCTGTGTGCAGGTCCACGTTGATTGCTAATATCTGGCGCCGTTAGTAGTTGACACCTACTTGTTGAACCTAGGAGTCTCTGGGGATTCGATCCTTGGCATCTTTGCTAAGGGAAAAACTTCCACAACACTGCATCTTACACCTTCCACTTGGGGTAACCAACGAGGGGTTAGAGGCCCATCACCTCCCAGCCTTCCCAAGCATCCCGCTCCACTCCCACATACCCCACAACTGCGTAGAATCTCGTAGCCTAGCCGGGCAGGCCGCAGGTCGCCGTCCCCGAGCTTGAGCTCGCCGACGATCCCCTCGGGTCGTCGCGGTAGCTCCAGCCCCTCTCAGGCCAGGGATACTCTTCCAAAGCCTCCGCCACTCTCTGGTGGTGCTGTTCCACCTAGTTGGAGCCTCTGGAATCGTCGTTGCTCGTCGTCGTCCTCGACTTCGGTGACTACCCCGTTCTGCCTCTGCCTGCGAGGCCATTTCCAACGCTGTCCGACCACCCCTAGCTACGCTACAGGTACGGGCAGGTGCGCCTCGACCCCCTCTGTCGATCTAGCCCTCTCATCTTGGCCAAGAAGCTCGCGTCATCGGCGTGCGCTCCGGCGAGGCCACGGTCGCCTCTGTTCCTCTCTCCTTCTCCCCCTCACCTGACTAGCGGGGCCCGCTAGTCAGCCTCTCTATACTCGCGTGAAGCGGTACGAGTGGTGGCGCCCTGGGTCTTTACGCCTTCGACGTCACCCCCTTTCCAGTATGTTTATTTAAATTTGAAATTTATATATATTCCAGAACACTTCAAAATGCAATAACTTTTTAACCATAAGTCCAAATGAATTGATTCTTTTTGCATGGTGTTCTTTGTAAAGAAATCTTGCAGCACACCAAAGATGAGACTTTTATGTGATGTGTAGATTTTCTGGTGAATTTTGAATGGTTCTTGATATTTTTTTTCTTTGTACCTTTAAATATTTTCATAAGGTGAAGCTTGTCTTGAGGATCGCCAGGAGGCTTGTGAACCTCATTTGCACTAAGGCAAGCCACAACAACATTTTCATGGTGCCATTTCAATATTTGTGATTTTCCAACATGAATAAATGATTTAATCCATGCACGTGAATTATTTTTGTTAATTGTATTATGTTGGTTGCTGTATTTAGTTGTTATATTTAGTTTACAGAAAGTTGGAAGTTGATTTAAGTTGTTAATGTAACTAGAAGAAAGTTTGGGTCATGAAGAACTAATATGGGTATGAATATAAATAGTTATGTGAAGTTATTTTCTTGCATAAGAAATATGATAAACTTTTTGCTAGAATATATTCTGATTTTAATTGAAAGTAAAGCCTAACCAGATAAATATCAGAAGTTGTGATGCTTACACTTATTATGGTAGAGGTGATCCAGTTCTTTACGTTAATGCATATTGGTATGTTGCATTTGCATGGCATTTTATGACACCAGTATTTCTTTTAAGTTGAACCTGCTAATAACTCAACTTGAATAATTTGTTGACCGGGTCATGGTGCCACTGAATCGAGTTTTTCCCAGTGCAACCACAGTTGCCTTTATGGGAAGGTCTTTATTCGGTCCGTTGTCATGCCTCTGATCGGTACCTCCAAGTAGGGAATGTTATGGGCGTGCGGTACCCTGGTCCGGTAAGCAGACATAACCTTGTGTGCCCGATCTTGAGTTTAAGGTACCGAGTCCCAGTTTGGGACAGTTTATGTTTGGCCACAACGGTGGTCGTTGTGCCTTTGGTAGGCACGGGGCCACCCAGGACTATTTCGATGGGAAATGAGTCGGAGTGGCCGGGAGAGTGTCATGGCAATGGAAGAGTTTCGTCGGAACGCCGTTCGTCCACCCGAATGGGAAAGCGAGGCCATGGGTTTCGTGGTGTGGGTATAGTGCACTACCTCTGCAGAGTGTAATTAATCTATCGATAGCCGAGTCCATGGTCACGGACATGCTCGAAAGTAAGTCACACCATGGGTCAACATTTAATAAAATTTTGCTCACTAAGTTATGAACTTTGCACTGTTAAAGATGGTGGAAGAGCCACCAGGATGATTGAGACCAAGTGTGGTCAGGGTTGTGCTTGCCGAAAATATCACGAGATTTGTTATGTTGAGATGAACAAGTTGGTGTATCACGAATGATCACCGTTGGTAAGTCAGTCTGAGGGACTGGATTCACAAAGGCATGAGCGCAGCATGTTGGTTATATTCATACTCACGTATGTTGTTGCATTTTAATAATTGAATTATTATCATGATATTGTTTGTCATTATGATTTTGTTTGATGTAAGCTTGCAAGTACATTCAATGTACTAACCTAGCGTGTCATGCCAGATTTCAAGAAAGTTCCGCTGGAAAGGAGTGCCGTCCGAGTCTAGATCGTGTCCACATCGGTGTCCCTGTGCTATGAAGTTCCGCTACAAAGTTCTTCCGCTACCGCGTTGTTGTTATGACCGAGGCCTTTTATGTTCACTAAATAATGTACATATTGTCCAGCCGCACTGTGTGTGCCACTTGGCCTCACTACCTGTTGTAATGTAAAACTTTGATCCGCTAGTATCAATAAAGCGGTTGTTTTCTGTACCAAGATGTTGTGTGTTGCTAGAAGACAAGGTCTCTGGGCTGGCAATGCAGGGTAAACCGGTCGCTCTGAGCCGGGGTGCCACACTTGTTCTTTGTTTGCTTGCAGGAAATAGACCCTCGTGGTCAGGTTGATTGTGCTCCGGCGTGGTCAATAACCTCTCGGAGTTGGTTTAGCGATTTCTAAGGTGCGACGTCCTCGCACGTTCGTAGTCGGATCGTCAAAGTCTACTCCACCAAAAACGATAGCCACCACCTCATCGAAAGACGGGACACCTTTGCCTCTATCAAGTGGTATCAGATTTCCAGGTTGCTCGGTGAGATTTTACAGTTTTTCGTAGATTAGATTGGGTCTGTTCTTCATACCTACAGTCCACGAAATAGCCAAAAAATTAGGGTTAGTTCATCATATCCGAACCAGTCTGAGCCATTGCATAATCTTTTCCGTGTTTGCTTATTGAATTTGTGGTTGCATCGTCGTGTCGAGTTGTTGGTCTTAGCATCTAGTTCTTTAGAGTTTTGAGTTCTGTTCACAGTTTGTCACGCCGCCGCCGCACCATTTTCATCGCTGCTGCCATACCACCACCGCTGCCATATCCCACCACCGCTACAACATAACCTACCACCGCTGCCATATCCTACCAGCATATATCCACCACCAATCCGAGTTCTTCTCATCTTAGGTTTGTTCTCGAGATCTATCTAGTTTCAGATTCGTGTTTTCTTGCCTGCGTAGGCCTCGAAAAGAAAAAACGAGTCTGGAGACCCCCGGGCAGTTTTTAGGCCAAAATTTCTGCAGGTGAAAATATTTTTCCCTATCCCGTTTTTAGGATTTTCTGAGTCTTTTGAGACACATGCCATCATACTGTTTTTTTACCGCACTTTTTCTTCGTTGCTGCCCTGATTCCGAAAAAAAAAATCGTCAAAATTTTTTTTCGTGCCTATCATCTTAGTTTGACTTGGGAAGAGTTTTGAGACACTCGCCATTATAGTGATTTTCGGCAAAAAAAAGGGGGCGAAAAAATTTCAAAGTGTGATTTCCCCTTGATTACGTGCAGCGCCGTGATTTTGTTCGTGTTCTAGGCTCGCGTCTCTAGTACGGTCTAGCCTAGGACTAGCACAGTATCGTCGTTGAGCATTTATTCAACTTTGCATCTCTGAATTGATTATTGCTGACCCTTTTTGCTACCATATTATAAGCCTTCCCAGCTCCACATACATCTACGTCGTGTGTTTGACTCTCCCTGGTAATCAGTTTATCCAAGCTTTGAGAGTTTTGACTACCACAGTTGTCGATCACCACCTGCTGTTGGGTAAGAACTAGTAAGAATTTGAGATTTTCTTGACGGATTTGTGACGCCCCACCACCACCATTTTCTAGTAGTCTGTAGGATCATATTTTTGTGTGTTTCTATTGCTGCTAACCATGCCAGGATCACAAGTCGATCGGACTGACTGGGAGAACATGACGAACAAGGAGTTGCATGATAAATTTCAGCAAATTATGGGTCAACAGGTAGAAGATGTGATGACCAGTTTTGACGACGCACTAGAGAGGATGGATGGCATTGAGAAGTCAATTGACACCAAGTTGGATGCCAAATTCGCTGAAGTGCTTGCGTGTCTGCCTCCACCTGCTGCACCATTGCAACAACAACAACAACAACAACAACCACCTTCACGTCGCGAAACAGCCCTCCGCAAAGCGAGCCGTGTCACTCTTCAGCTGGGCCAAACTGTTGGTGCTGCTGTTGATACTTCTGTGGCTCCTACTGCTGCTGAGGAGGAGGACGATTACACGGGAGATTACGAGGATGAGGTTGAGCAAAATCAGAACTACGTGCAACAACCAGCACCACAACCACCTGGTCGTCCATAGGCAAATAGTCGCAATGGTAGGGATGCACCACACCCTTAGGTACGAGATCATGACCATCTCCCTAAACTAAAATTGAATATCCCACCATTTGTGGGTAGATATGTTCCTGATATATATCTTACTTGGGAGTTAGAAATCGAACAACGTTTTACATGTTTAAAATATCCCGAGGAGAGACGTGTTGCTGCTGCTCTTTGTGCTTTTACTAGTATTCCTTGTGTGTGGTGGTCTGAATATTGTAGATTATATCCGGATAATATTGCAACTACTTGGGCTGCTTTGAAAGCTGCTATGCGTACTCGTTGGGTTCCACCATATTATCAACATGAATTACTTCAGAAATTGCAGCGTTTAAGACAAGGAAAAAAATTTGTAGAGGAATATTATCAGGAATTACAAACTGGCCTGATTAGATGTGGTATTGTTGAGGATAATGAGGCTATGCTTGCACGTTTTATGGGTGGCTTAAATAGAGAGATTCAGACAATTCTAGAGTATAAGGAGTATAATAATATCACTCGTTTATTCCATCTTGCTTCCAAAGCTGAACGTGAAGTGCAGGATCGACAGGCCTTGGCGCGAACTAATTATTCTGGAGGTCGACCTTCATCATGGACATCGCATGCATCGTCTACTTCGACACATCCGGCTGCACCACCGCCTACTTCATCCGTCACTTCTAGCCGTGATAAAAGCAAACAGGCACCACCACCATCAACCAGGAGTACACCTTCCGGTCCTGCGCGGAGCTCTTCTTCATCCATGGCATCCACAGGGCCAATACATGATGTTATATATCATCGTTGCACTTGTCATGGTCACTACGCGAGCCAATGCCCATCTCAGCGTGTCATGATTGCTACTGAGGATGGTGGTTATGAGTCCACTAGTGACTATGATGAGGAGATTTTGGCTCTTATTACACGTGAAGAACACGATGGAGATGATTCTAAAAACGAGATGCAATACATGGCTCCTGAAGACGCTGACATGTATGAATGTTTAGTTGCTCAACGTGTGTTCAGTGTGCAGGTCACACAAGCAGAGCAAAATCAAAGGCATAATTTGTTCCATACAAAGGGAGTTGTGAAGGAACGTTCCATTCGCGTCATCATAGATGGAGGGATGTGCAACAACTTGGCTAGCATGGAGATGGTGGAGAAGTTATCTCTCACCACAAGACCACATCCACATCCTTACTACATCCAATGGTTCAACAACAGCGACAAGGTTAAGGTAACACGTACTATTCGTGTGCATTTTAGTATCTCCACATATGCTGATTATGTTGATTGTGATGTGGTACCCATGCAAGCATGTTCATTATTACTTGGCAGACCATGGCAATTTCATAAAAATTCTGTACACCATGGTAGAAACAATCAGTATACTCGTGTTCATAAGGATAAATGTATTACTTTGCTTCCTATGTCTCCTGATTCTATTTTGAAAGATGATATTAATAGAGCTAATAAAGCAAAACAGGACCAAAATAAGAGTAAAAATCAGATTGTGGGAAAAGAATTTGAGCAACAAATGAAGCCTAATAACACACCATCATCTCACGTTGCATCTGAAATTAAATTAAAAAGTGGATGTTTACTTGCCACCAAATTTGATATTGATGATCTAGATTTTAGCAAATCTGTTTGCTATGCTTTTGTGTGCAAAGAGGCATTATTTTCATTCAAGAATGTGCCTTCCTCTTTGCCTCCTGCTGTCACTAACATTTTGCAGGAGTTCGTGGACGTCTTTCCACAAGACGCGCCACCGGGATTACCACCTATTCGAGGGATTGAGCATCAGATTGACTTAATTCCCGGTGCATTGCTACCCAACCACGCACCATACCGTACCAATCCAGAGGAGACGAAGGAGATTATGCGTCAAGTACAGGAGCTACTCGGCAAAGGTTATATACGCGAATCCCTTAGTCCTTGTGATGTTCCTATTATTCTAGTGCCGAAAAAGGATGGTACATCGCGTATGTGTGTTGATTGTAGAGGCATTAATAATATTACTATTCATTATCGTCATCCTATTCCTAGGCTAGATGATATGCTTGATGAATTGAGTGGCTCTACAATATTCTCCAAAGTTGATTTGTGTAGTGGATACCATCAAATTCGTATGAAATTGGGAGATGAATGGAAAACAATATTTAAAACTAAGTTTGGATTATATGAGTGGTTAGTCATGCCTTTTGGGTTAACTAATGCACCTAGTACTTTCATGAGATTAATGAATGAAGTTTTACGTGCTTTCATTGGACGATTTGTGGTAGTTTACTTTGATGATATATTGATTTATAGCAAATCTTTGGAGGAACATTTGGAACAATTATGTGATGTTTTTATTGCTCTATGTGATGCACGTTTGTTTGGTAACTGTCGGTGTACTAAGGTAGGGGTACCTCAGTACCCCAACTTGTGCACGGGCAGTTGCAGCTTCCCGCGGCAGGGTTTACCACGTGCTCGCCGGAGACCTTCCTGCTCCACGTCAAACCATTCAAAAACAAAGTATACAAGACAGAAGATCGAGACCCCGGCAAGCGGAGCTTGCCGGGAAGGCCGTTCCAGGCTCAAGGTTACCTCACTCACGCAAGGCCCTGGCAAGAGGAGCTTGCCAGGAAGACTAGAAGATTACATCATAGAAGACACGCCTCGGTGCTATACGCGTCCCGGCGAGGGCCCGGGGAACTGTCCACCACGAACACCTATGGGACCGGAGCCCCTTGTTTGTGCGGTAAGAGGGCGGAGGGGGCACGAAGAGCAGATCGTAGTGAACACGCGGGCAGTTTACCCAGGTTCGGGCCGCGGTGGACGCGTAAAACCCTACTCCTGCTTGGTTTGTATTGAGTTGGAGAGCTCGGGAGCTTGAAGAACTAGCTACACCGAGCGTATGAGCGGTCTAGGTTCCGAACCCCTTCTACGTTGTGCATGGGCCTCCTTTTATAGTGCAAGGGGTCACCGACAGGTGTCAACGTAGGAGAAAGGGGTAAAAACGTAAAAGAGGTGGTAGTTGTAACAGTGCGGGAATAGTGGAGCTACAGTGTATGAACAGTGGTCGCTACCTACTTTGACAGTGGGGGACAAGAGCATTTAATGCCCGGTGCCGTCGACCCCAAAAGCTCCCGCCCTTGCGTCCCCGTTTGCCACGGCGATGGCTTTACCACCGTGGAGTGCCACCGTGTCCCCCAGGCTGCACAGCCATCCGCCACGCGTCCCTGGAAAGGCCCCAGGGCGACGCGTGGGCCGATGAGCTGGAGCGCGGGCACACAGCGCAACTCTCCCGGCAAGCACCTTGCCGGGACCTTGACCTTGCCGGGCCCGGGAGCTTGTCGGGCTCTGAAGCTTGTCGCTCCCCGGGCCCTCGCCGGGACGCGTATAGCGCCGAGGCGTGTCTTCTATGATGTAATCTTCTAGTCTTCCTGGCAAGCTCCTCTTGCCAGGGCCTTGCGTGAGTGAGGTAACCTTGAGCCTGGAACGGCCTTCCCGGCAAGCTCCGCTTGCCGGGGTCTCGATCTTCTGTCTTGTATACTTTGTTTTTGAATGGTTTGACGTGGAGCAGGAAGGTCTCCGGCGAGCACGTGGTAAACCCTGCCGCGGGAAGCTGCAACTGCCCGTGCACAAGTTGGGGTACTGAGGTACCCCTACCTTAGTACACCGACAGTAACCTTGGAAAGTGCACCTTTTGCACCGACCGAGTATCTTTTCTTGGCTATGTTGTTACTCCACAGGGAATTGAGGTTGATAAAGCCAAGATTGAAGCTATTGAGAGTTGGCCGCAGCCCAAAATGGTCACACACGTGAGGAGTTTCCTTGGCCTCGCTGGATTCTATAGGCGTTTTGTGAGAGATTTCAGCACCATTGCTGCACCTCTCAATGAGCTTACAAAGAAGGATGTGCCTTTTGTTTGGGGTACCGCACAGGAAGAAGCATTCACGGTATTGAAAGATAAGTTGACACGTGCTCCTTTACTCCAACTTCCTGATTTTAATAAGACTTTCGAGCTTGAATGTGATGCTACTGGAACTGGGTTAGGAGGTGTGTTATTACAAGATGGTAAACCTGTTGCATACTTTTCTGAAAAATTGAGTGAGCCTAGTCCGAATTATTCTACTTATGATAAGGAATTATATGCTCTTGTTCGGACTTTGGAAACATGGCAACATTATTTATGGCCCAAAGAATTTGTTATACATTATGATCATGAATCTTTGAAGCACATTAAAAGTCAAGCAAAACTGAACCGTAGACATGCTAAATGGGTTGAATTCATAGAGACTTTCCCTTATGTTATTAAACACAAGAAGGGAAAAGAAAATGTTATTGCTGATGCATTGTCTCGTCGTTATACTATGCTTTCAGAACTTGACTTTAAAATATTTGGTTTGGAGACCCTCAAAGATCAATATGTGCATAATGCTGAATTTAAAGATGTATTGCAGAATTGTAAAGAAGGGAGAACATGGAACAAGTTCATTGTTATTGATGGATTTGTGTTTCGTGCTAACAAGCTATGCATTCCAGCTAGCTATGTTCGTCTTTTGTTGTTGCAGGAGGCGCATGGAGGAGGATTAATGGGACACTTTGGCGTGAAGAAGACGGAGGACGTACTTGCTACACATTTCGTTTGGCCAAATATGAGACGGGATGTTGAGCGTTTTGTTGCTCGCTGCACTACATGTCAAAAAGCTAAGTCATGACTCAATCCTCATGTCTTATATATGCATTTGCATGTCCCTAGTATTCCTTGGGAAGATATATCTATGGACTTTGTTTTGGGTTTACCTCGAACAAATAAGGGGAGGGATAGCATATTTGTTGTCGTGGATAGGTTCTCGGAGATGGCACACTTTATACCATGTCATAAAAGCGACGATGCTGCTAATGTTGCTGATTTGTTCTTTCGTGAAATTATTCGCTTTCATGGTGTGCCAAATACTATTGTTTCAGATCATGATACTAAATTTCTTAGCCACTTTTGGAGATGTTTATGGGCTAAGTTGGGGACTAAACTGCTTTTTAGTACTACTTGTCACCCCTAAACTGATGGACAAATTGAAGTAGTCAATAGAACTTTGTCTACTATGCTTAGGGCTATTTTGAAGAATAACAAGAAAATGTGGGAAGAATGTTTGTCTCATATTGAATTTGCTTATAATCGTTCGTTGCATTCTACTACTAAGATGTGCCCTTTTGAAATTTTCTATGGTTTCCTACCTCGTGCACCTATTGATTTGTTGCCTCTTCCATCTTCGGAGAAGGTTAATTTTGATGCTAAACAATGCTGAATTGATCTTAAAAATGCATGAGTTAACTAAGGAAAATATTGAGCACATGAATGCTAAATATAAACTTGTTAGAGATAAGGGTAGAAAACGTGTTGTCTTTGCACCTAGAGATCTTTTGTGGTTACATTTGCGTAAGGATAGGTTTCCTAATTTGCACAAGTCAAAGCTAATGCCACATGCTGATGGTCCTTTTAAGGTGTTAGAGAAAATAAATGATAATGCATATAAACTTGAGTTGCCTGCAGATTTTGGGGTTAGTCCCACATTTAACATTGCAGATTTGAAACCTTACTTGGGTGAGGAAGATGAGCTTCCGTCGAGGACGACTTCAATTCAAGAAGGGGAGGATGATGAGGGCATCACTAACAAGGTTACACCCATAGCCCCAACTGATACATATACAGGACCAAGTACTAGAGCTCGCGCACGCCAATTAAATTACCAGGTACTTTCCTTTCTTGGTAATGGTTCTAATGTTCATGAGAATATGATGCTGCCTAAATTGGGTACATTTGTCTTGCTTACAAATGAAGGGCCTAGCTTGGACAAGAAGGATGAACATTGGAGCAAGATCAAGCATGGAGATGCTGGCATGCGCAAGGGGAACAAGAACGGAGTTACAAGTGATGATTTCAGAACTTTGAAGCCACCATAATGAGTACGTGAAGCCTTGGACGAAATATACAAGATGCCACTTGATAAATTTCATCCAGAGGCTATTATGGGTGTTGCATCACGTTATTATTGGGCTAGGCCCATGTAATTTCGAAATAGTTGAGTATAGGCTGTTTTTAGAGTCCGTATGTGTGGGGAAAACAGAGTTAGTGTTGGTTTCGGACCCCTTCTCCAAGGGGCCACGAAATTCCCTCTCTCTCTCTCCATATATACAGCCCTTAGGGCGTCGTTTAGACTTTGGGTGTTTTGTTTAGATTAAAGTTCGCCATAGCTGCAACTTCGCGTACTTCATCTGTGTTCAACGACCAGACAAAGACGTCACAGAACCCCACCTTGATCAATAAAGCTTTCCTCTTATATTCGCAATATCTAGACTGCAATCTTAGTTTCTTGCTTGTTCTTCATTTTCTTGCAGGAAATAGACCCTCGTGGTCAGGTTGATCGTGCTCCGGCGTGGTCAATAACCTCTCGGAGTTGGTTTAGCGATTGCTAAGGCGCGACGTCCTTGCACGTTCGTAGTCGGATCGTCAAAGTCTACTCCACCAAAAGCGATAGCCACCATCTCATCGAAAGACGGTACACCTTTGCCTCTATCACTGCCCGGCCGGGCTAAGGCTTCCTACTATCTTGTGGAGTGTGTGAGGTGAGTTGGTGATGCTCGACAGGGCTGGGGAGGGCTGCATTTATAGGCGAGCGAGGTGAGGGGATCGGGCTCCGCCGGAGGACACCTGGACATGGTGCCCAGCAACGAACGGCGTCAATGAGCGGGGGGAAGGCGACGCAGCTCACGCGGGCACTGTGAGAGGACGGAGACGAGCACAGGAATGGAGGGGTGGCGACGGACACAATGCGCGACGCACTGTTCGGTTGGCCGGGTCGAGCTCGTGCTCGCTGCGGCGAGGTCCGGCGTCAGCGAGCGCCAGGAGGGGGTTAAGGGCATCGAGATGGCGATGGTGGTGAAGTTTGGCGAGGTGTGGCAACCGGGGAAGTGAGCATGCGACGAACAGAGCGCTCGGCGGCACTTAGAGCGCGTCGGCTAGCATGTTGGCACCGTGCACACGCGTGGTCACCGCATGCACTTCGGCATAGAGCCACGGCTGGCCCCAATTTTGGCGTGTAGTCCTTAGTTTTTTGGGTTGTGCCAATGCTTTGAGTCGAGCCCAGGTGTTGTAGGTTGGAGTTTCACTTCCTAGTAAGTTTCTGGGCACTAACTTTGAGAGTTAACTGTGGTCAAACTAGTAGGAGTTGGGAGCTGAGCTTTGGAGGTTAGCAATCATCTAGGAAGGTAGTGATGCACAAGAAAATTCAGCAGTATTGGAGCAAGTAAAATGGTAGTTGCTGTAGAAACTACCATTTCTGGTCAGAACAGAAAATATTTTCTGTAGCAAAAATATTCCAAAGAGTGATGCAATATTTTTGCTTAGGAAGGTGCCCTAGGGTTCAAAGAATATTTGGGAATTTTCTCAGATTTTTGTGGGCAAGAAAAATAGGGGTTCCTTTGGAACACGTGTGGCTGGTTAGGGTTTTGGAGGAGAAAATGGATATTTTTCATTTAAGAAAATATTCATAATATTATTTTGAGGTTAAACAGAGAAGAAATGATGCTAGGGAGAGGGGTGAGTCACTTGGGTGAAAATCAAGGTGATGCCCAAGTGTTTAAGTCCAACTGAAATGATCCAAAACTCCAAATTCAAATAAAAACCAAATAAAAATCAGGAAAAAGAAGAGAGGGCAAAAACCAAGCTGTCACATATGATGATGCCTTTGATCTAGAATATCACTGCAGTTACATGTGAAGAAATGAAATGTCTTTTGTAACAGACGAGTTTCCGTATGAAACCCTGATACTTCGAAAGAGATTGTCCATTTTGTACACGAAGTACGTCCAGTTTTTGCGGTAACTCTCTCAACTTTTTAGCACACGCTATGTGGGTGAAATGACGATACCATGCCAACTTTCAACCTCTTCAGAGTTCATTTGAAATGCTTTTCAATTTAAGGGTCATTTAGCTCAAAAATATCAGTAAATGCATGAAAAATAACAAATGAAGTCAGAAAGGGTGGAAAATTGATTATGTGGATTTGAATGGTGCATTTTGAACACACAAAAAGTCTGGAGTTCAAATAAGTTCAAAAAAATGAAATCCCTTTGTAACACACGAGTTTCCGTATGAAACCCTGATACTTCGAAAGAGATTGCCCGTTTTCTACATGAAGTGCATCCATTGTTTGTCGTAACCCTCTCAAATTTTTAGCACATGTTATGTGGGTGAAATGATGATACCATGCCAACTTTCAACCTCTTCAGAGTTCATTTGAAGTGCTTTTCAATTTCAGGCTCATTTAGCTCAAAAAATCAGTAAATGCATGAAAAATAACAAATGAAGTCAGAAAGGGTTAAAAATTGATGATGTGGCTTTGAATGCTGCATTTTGAACACACAAAAAGTCTGGAGTTCATATAAGTTTTAAAAAATGAAATCCCTTTGTAACAGATGAGTTTTCGTTCGAAACTCTCATATTTCGAAAGAGATTGCCCGTTTTGTACACGAAGTGCATCCAGTTTTTGCCGTAACCCTCTCAACTTTTTAGCACATGCTATGTGGGTGAGATGATGATACCATGCCAACTTTCAACCTTTTTAGAGTTATTTGTAGTGCTTTTATAAAACTCTAATAGCAAAAGGAATCAACTAAAAAGATTTTATAAACCTCTAGTATTTTTTAAACTAAAATTATATAAAATTTATGCAACTAAAATTATCAAAGTATTTTCTATTCAAAACATTAATGGCAAAAAGAATTTTCATAAAGAATTTTTTTTGTTAGAAACTTTAATAGCAAACTAAAATAACAAAATCTGTTCTTGATTAAAATAGACATTGAAAATAACCTAAAAATTACCAAATTTAATATAATGATAAAACACAATAATATTAAATAGCAGGAAAAAGAATCACTCAAAAAACTATTTTTATAGTAAAGTTATTCACAAACTACTGATTCACACAAATTTAAAAGAATTCGAATTTAAACTATTCAAATTTGAAAATTAATGGCACTAACAAAAAGTCTATAATTTTTGTGACCTAACAGCAAAAAGAATCACTGGATAACTGAAAAAAATATAAAGCAAAAAGAAAACAAAAAACAGAAGAAGAAAAATGCCACCTACTAGGCCACCACGGTCCGAATACGACTAGAAACCCAGCTAGTTGGGCTAGGATTCAGGCCCGCAGAAGGCCCACAAGCATAGAGTGTGAGATTAGGCCCATAGGCCTGCAGTTCAGAGGAGTTTGAGAGGGAAGAGGCAGCGGAGTTTATAAACATGTGTTGGGCGCTCTCAACTAGCGAGGTGGGACTAAACTCCCACCACCACGCCGCTGTGCAAGGCCATTGGTCCGAACCGGGACCAATGCCCCACCTTTGGTCCCGATTCGTGCAACCAACCGGGACCAAAGGTCTGTGCTTCCCGCCCTTTGGGCTACTGAAAAGAGATATTTGGTCCCGGTTGGTGGCACCAAGCGGGACTAAAGGGGGGCATTGGTCCCGGTTGATGCCACGAACTTGGTCCAAAGGCTTTCCTATATAAGTGGCACTTAGGAATTTTTCAGCAATTTCTCACATTCTCCTCGATGCCGACGCCCTGCACCCCGACCGACGCCCTGCTCGTCGTAGCTGTCGTCGTCACTGTGCCCTGCCCCATCGCCGCCCACTCCTCATCGTCGTCGCCGCCCACTCCTCATCGCCGTCGCCGCGCCCTGCCTCGTCGCCGCACCCTGCCCCGAGCCCGTCCTTTTCATCACCGCCCCCGAGACAGGTCCTCATCGCCGATGCGTCCTCGCTGTGAGCGCCGCCCCGATCTCCTCCTCCTCCTCCTATTCCTCCTTGTACTGGCCGCCATCACCGCGCCCTGCCGCCGACCCCGACGCCCTACCGCCGACACCGATGCCATCGGCGGTGAGCCACTGACCAAGGGGGTCCAGTGTGGCGACGTCGTGTTGGATAGAGGAATATGAGGAGTGCATGGCATCGATTCCCCCCGCTGTCCATTTTTTTCTGAATTTTCAGAATTTTTCGACAGTGATGAACAGTGCACATCAAGTGTATGATGAAATGCCAAAGGGCTCTAGGAATTTTAGAAAATTTTGAGAATTTTTGTGGTGAGGTGTTGATGCACAAAAGAGAGTCTCACAAAGTTTGAGAATTTTTTGTCCAATTTAAATTGCGGTTTGACCATGGAGTTTGAATCTAGTCCAAATTTGAACTGAATGAAATTTGAAAAAAATAACTATAGAACCAAATGTTTTTGGCGGAATGGGTTGTGGGTACTGTCAAATAGATTGTGTAATTTTTGTGGGTGCAAAAGAATTGGCGAGAATATAGCTCCTTTGCAAATCAAAGGAAATATGAATAATTAGAGATATTTGCATAGTTAGAGATATTCATGATCAAAGTCATTTTTAGAGAAATTTGCATAGGTCATTAATCATATGATTTTGTTCATATACATTTTTTTCATATGATTTTGTTAGATGATGTTGATGATAGATATGATGATGTTGATGATAGATATGAAGAAGAGAGGAAGAAGAGGAGAGAAAAATAAGAAGAGGAAGAAGAAGAAGAAAAAAAGAGGAGGAGATGAAGGAATAGAGGAGAAGAAGAAAACATAGAATATATTCTTCTCCTCTTTTTCTTCTTCTTTTTTTCTTCTTCTCCTCTATTCCTTCTTCTTCTCCTCTTTTTTTTCTTCTTCTTCCTCTTCTTATTTTTTATCGGGTATGTCATTGTGGATATACCCCCTCCCCGATAACTTCGACATGAGGGGGGGCGGGATCGATATACCCCCTCCCCGATAACATTTTTTCCATGTATGTATGTCCTCGTTGTCGATATACCCCCTCCCGGATAACTTCGACATGAGGAGGGGGTCGATATAGCCCCTCCCGAATAACTTCAACATGAGGGAGGGTTCGAGATTTATCAAGAATGCCCCCATTATGTATGTGCACAAGTTGATCCATTTTTCTGATCTCATCTACGTAACGTTCTATATGTCACGTTGCCTTGTGTCAAAGCATTGAAGAAATCAATGGATTCATCATTAGCCGGAAGTAACCGAGGCATGATGGTATGACGCTCTCCAAAGTTATTTTGGAACGGAGTCCCGGATAGGATAATCCGCTTTTTGCTATGAAGTTCAGCAAAGGCCTTCCAAATAGCGATATTCAGAAGGCTCATGCTGAACTTCCTAACAAAAAGTGAATTATCCTATCTGGGACTCCGTTCCAAAATAACTTTGGAGAGCTTCGTACCATCATGCGCCTGTTACTTTCGCCTAATGATGAAGCCATGGTTTTCTTGAATCCTTTGAGACTAGACAAACATGACATATAGAAGAGTAGATGAGATCAGGAAAAATAGGGACCATTTTATGCACATCCAGAAAGGCTCCATTTTGTTAAATCCCTTGTTTGACATTCATGAGAGAGGCGATCCGGACGTCAGGCATTCATGAGAGAACTCCGGTAACTCTTCAACATGAGAGGGGATGTCGATCAACCCCCTCTCGCCCGACCAAACCCTAGAAGCGTCGAGGCCACCCCAAACCCTAGAAGCATTGTCGAGGCCACCCCAAACCGTAGAAGCGTCGAGCTAGCTAGGTCTATGTTTGCCACTAATATATCCATCTGTCAATTGTCATGTTGTAATATTTGCAGAAACTATGTAGCACTAAGACTTGGAAACAGAACAGTTGTTGGGGGACATAATCCTTGGCGAAGGTGATGTCATGTCGTATCTCAACGACACCAATGGTATGGAAGGAGAGGGTGAAGGCTCCGGTGATCGAACAATGGAGGATGAAGGACATGATCATGATGTCCGTGATGACAGCTCCGGTGACCGAACGGGGGAGGGGGGTGTTGCAAAGTCCCGCGAGGTATATATATTAAGTAAGCATGTGTTGACTAGCTAATTGATGTATTAATTGTTTTGGTATGTACATATATTAACTCTCTTCTTTCTTCTTTTATAGCCCTCTGGATCGAGCAAAACTTTGATAACGAGACGAGGCCCGAAGAAAAGGTTGCGCCAAGATGAAAGGTTCACGATCACACATATCACGAACGATGGCAAACCGATTGAACCCAGCCGGACCAAGGAAACATTTTCTACTCAGTGTGGGGCTATTGTTAGGGACATGATCCCGATCAGCATCCAGCTATGGAATCAGCCTAAGAACGTAGACCCTCGAGTTCCTTATGTCAATGATAGACAGAAAGATGATCTTTGGACAGCGCTGAAGGCAAATTTCACCCTACACCAGAGGAGGATCCGGATAAGCCAGTTATAGAGCCATTGGTCAAGGCTCATGCTCTTAAGAAGATGGCAGATCTATTCAGGAGGTGGAAGAATGAGTTGAAATCAATGTATGTCGACAAAGGGATGACTCCAGAACTCACCAGCCGATTTGAGAAGATAAGAGATCACTGGCCCGCGTTTGTGGCCTACAAGACATCGGACAGGACTAAGAAGATGTCAAAGACAAACAAGAACAATGCTGCAAAGAAGAAGTTTCACCATCGCACGGGGTCAGGTGGCTACCTCAAAGCCCGGTCGTTGTGGGACAAGGCTGAGCAAGACCTGCTTGCTAAAGGGGTCGAACTAGAGACAATGAACTGGCCAGACCGTTCAAGGACTTGGTTCTTCAGGGTTGGGGAAACCTTGGACCCTAAAACAGGGAAGTGCCGTTGGACAGAGGAGCAACTTGAAATACCCGTCAAGAAGCTTCAGAAGTGTATTGCCGCAGTGCAGCAAGGGGCTTTTGTTCCCGAAAGAGAGAATGACGAGCTCACTGAGGCCCTCGTGAATCCTGAGCACCCTGGACGAACACGAGGCACGTCAGGCTCCGTTCCGTGGAACGTTGGGTTTCCCGGGCTGGCGGTTACAAAATCCAGGAGATGAAGAGGAAACTAGAGCAGACTGAACTACAGAAGCTGAATGCAAGGGTACGAAAGCTAGAGGAACAAGCAACTGACAGCCAGCGACCTGCCGGAGCTACCCCAGAAGCTACCCCGCCATCTCAGCGGAGAAGCAGTGTGGCTTCCACTGAGCTCCTTCAGCAGCCCGACTTCACGGCTCCTAGCTACCCCGTGGATGCTATCACGGAGGCTCAACATTGCCAGCTTATGACACAATGGCAGCACCTCAAAGTCAAGGCAGTTGTCGGCTCTGTTGCACCTCCTCAACCCGACGCAACTTTTCCCTGCCGTCTGATTCCACAAGGCTATGTTGTTCTGATGGTGGATGAAGTAACGGAGGGATTTGAGGAGCTCGAGCTTGACCGCCATACAGGTGAAGGCAATACTCAGTTGGGTCTTGCTTTGAAGACTCCATGTCTATGGCGGAAGGAGCACATCAAGCTTAGAAACGGGACGCCTCCGCCTCCTCCTCCTCCTCCGGCGAGTGATCAGGGCACTCCGCCTCCTTCCCTGGCTGCTCCAGCGCGTGAGGGCGGCACTCCGCCTCCTTCTCCGCCTGCTCCGACACGTCCGAGCAGCCCGCCTCCTCCTCCGCCTCGTTAGCAACGGCGGAAGACAGAACCCACCGCTCCGGCTGCTCCGACGCGTCGGAGCACTCCGGCTCCTTCTACTACTCGTCAGCAGCAACGGAAGAAAGGCGCCGCCGCTCCGGCGTGTAGCAGTACAGCCAGAGACGGGAGGCAATACACGGTCCTTCTCTCAAGCCTCTAGAGAAGTTACCATACGAGATGAGCGAGGAGGAAAACAAGAAGATCTTTGAAGCCCAAGTGAAGGACTTCTTTGAAACGCAAAGAGCTAAGAAACATCCACCTCCGTAGGAGAAGATAGATCCTGTGAAATTGAAGCGCAATTTGGATGCCCTGAAGCGACCACCACCGTCTCCCCTGCAAACCAACTATGAACGCCTTATTGAAAGGACATATCTGGAAGCAGAGCGGTCGGGAAGTACTTGCAGTGATCGAAGGTTAGCAGAACGAAGAAGTGGGAAAAATCCCCAGCTCGGTGAACAAGCGAACCAATCGTGCCCCCCGCTCAAGGTGCCTAGCAATATCGTCGCTAATCATCCGAGGATGGTGCTTGGTACCAATCCTGCAGATTACTTGCCCGACGATGCACATTTTGATACAATGGAGGTGGACGAACACAAATACCGGTACAAGAAGCCTCTCGTGAAACCTGGTCATCCTCCTCTAACAACGATGATGCGTCAATTCCATGAGTGGTACAGGGAAGCCTGCAGAAAGTCTGAGAAGGATACTTTGACGCTGAGAGTTAAAGAGGAGCATGACCTCGTTGGAATTGATCTGTTGTCTGTTCCATTTGATGAGTTCTTCTAGTTTTTCAATCAAAAGGCCCTCGATAAAACAATCGTCACTTGCTACTATCTGTAAGTACTACTTCTGTAATTAAGTCTCTATATATAGCTCAGTTCTTTTGTTGCATGTATATATAAGTATCCTCACTATATTTTGCAGATTGAAGATCGTCGAATGCAGAAAAGCACAAATCTGGGACATTGGGTTCATTAACACAAATCTCATAGATGAATGGACGGTTAAATTTAATCCCAAAGAAACCGAGGACAACTTGCTAAAATCGTTGCTCAAAAATCAAAGCAAAGATACAATACTCTTTCCTTACAACTTCAAGTGAGTGTTACTGTCTTGTGCATACTCGGTTTCCCTTATTACTCGAGGTTATAGTAATGTAATTGATGAGTTATACATGGGTGCGCAGCTTTCACTATATTCTCCTAGAGATTAAGCTTGAGCGGGGACTAGTAATCGTCTTAGACTCGAGACGAAAAGATCCCGAGAAGTATGCGGCCATCACTAAAATGCTCGAGAAGTAAGTTCAATCGATTATTATCGCATCATATCGGCAACTTTGTTCATTTCCTGATATCAAGTAATTATTTTCTTTGTCTCGTAGGGTTTGGGAGGAGTTCACCGCAGAAGCTCCGGGACTGCCGGGAGAGCTACGATTTACACACCCGAGAGTAAGTACTACTAGCTAGTTCCGCGCATCTCTCATTGATTCTAGCTAGTTTCATCGATGCCGTTTATAATGCTTGATTATCAGTTTGATTGGCCTCTATTTCTCGTAAAGTGGTTGTGGCAGGAAGGCGGGAATAATTTTTGTGGATACTACATTTGCGAGTACATCTAAATGCGACGACCTCTAAGCGGGGATACTCTAAAAAAGATTATGAAGTGTGTAAGCAATAACATTCACAATTTTATTTTATTACCATCATTTGTGTTGACTTTCATTCATATATATGTATTGACCCGCTTCTTCAAATTAGATGTGGCAGATGCGGGATGAACTCCTACCACACGATCACATACGAGCAATTCAAGAGGAATTAGCGGGATTCTTTCTTGACCACGTCATAAATAAAGCCGGAGAATACCATGTGAAATTTGACATTAGATGTTAGGGAATTGTAAGAGATCTTATATTGTATATATGTAGCCAGTAGCGTCGGGTAGATATACAAAAACTTGTTGTTTGACCAATCTCTCGGAGAAAGAGAGGTCGATCACTTCTCTCTGTATATGTTCATGACGATCTTGTGTACTTAATGGTTTCCTTCATTTGCTTACTAGCTAGCATGTCGAGTCCTCTCTATACGTATAGTACGTAGCGTCGACCAAGCACGGAGATAAGAGAGACACTTCTCTCTATTAGCTAGCTAACACAACATATGAAACCCCTAAATCAACCCTAC
>LR738710.1:814651344-814669901 GCA_902687465.1 Secale cereale | reverse complement strand
TCGACGCCTAGGCGCCTAAAGCGGGCATATTTGCGACGCCTTGAAAACATAGGAGACTTGAGAGCATTGAAGATTTTAGGTGCCATCAGCGCACCACACCTTTAGTTCAACGTTCAAAAAGTTGAGGAAAACATCTATTTTTTTCCTACATGCATCTACCATGAAATGAAAAATCAGATCCAGATACAATCCTCCAACTACGAAACAATAAAGAAAAAAATTGACTATGCATAGTACTCCCTCCAGATTATCTATGGCACATAAGCTTTTTGCAGGAAAAATAGCATACACATGGTCGTTGCTGAACCGCACAGTTATAGACGATATCCTGTAACAAACGTGGTTGTCCGATCCACGAAAATAGCAAACAGGGTGGCTCTAGAGGAGAAATTGCACGGGAAGAACTAAGACCAATCCACAATTTAGCTACCGTTAGTGGTAGCTAACTGTACGGGAGAGAATAGCGTGGGTTGGGAGCAAGGAGTGGTTGGGAGCCAGAAGGTAGAGTTCCAAATCTGGCTTACATTTTGGGCTTTTTTAGAGAAGTTTATGTGCCTAAGATTTTGGGAAGCGGGGAGTACTAGATTGTCAAGTCATGAATGTCATCTGAATGTTGTTTACATGAATGTCTGGCTGGTTTACATGAATGTCATCTGAATGTCGTCAAGTCATTTCAGAGGTTTTCATACCATTATACGGTGAACTATAGAACTTGGTGCACAAGTGCACCTAAGCACCCAAGTACAACCCACTGCCTGACTTCGATCCTCAAACAATTAAAGTAAAATATGGAAATGTGTATCTTTGGAGCCATGGAGTAAATTTTCAACTGCTTATTTCAAGATCGTTTGTTCTACATGTCTTGACCTTAGATCAGTATATTACTGTAAAATTGTAACATAATATGGCAAAGACAATCACGAGCATTAAATACAGCCAGTGATAGTAGTTGCTTGGTGAAAATTAAACCACTATCTGCCATTTAAACCGGTGATATTGTTCATTTGATGATTTTTCTGGCCACTGACATTCAGATGGACATAGAAAGATAAACATACAGGAGCACGTCCAAATATAAGTACATAGAGATGAATGTCTTGAAAGCAGAAGGGGCAGAGGATGCACCTGTCTTGGTTTGGCAATAAGATTTACTGGCTCTTCCACATCACTAGCCACATCCCCTTCATCACCATAATCATTACCCAGGTCACCATCATCCCAAGGTCCGGATGGCATAAAGTCATCGCTGTTGTCCCTTGAATCATCTATAAGGAGGTCAAAGGCACCGTGGACCATTGTACCAGATAAATGATGTCAGAAAAAAATAACAAAATCACATCAACAGAAATATAGGCAAATAGTACTCATGAAGGCATAACCTAGTATGGCTGCAGGCTTCGTTTGGCATGTGGCGGATTCTGATAAACGGGATCATCTAGCCAGATTTTATCAAAATTACCATTTCCTTGACATATTTTTTCTAGTTTTGAGGTTTTCCGCAGCAGATTATAAAATAATTTCCTGGAAACAGACTCTTGCAGAAATGCAGGGAAAGGCTGCGTACAAAAGACCCAACCCTTCCCGGACCCTGCGCAAGCGGGAGCTACATGCACCGGGCTGCCCTTTTTTTTAGATTACAAAAATCAACTGTAAACTGAGACATACTGCTGACGGAATCCTACCTAACATCAACGTTCCTAACAGATTAAATCTTTCCCGGATTGTGTAAACAGAGCAATAAAGTCTTTAATCAAAACCAGCATGTCCAGAAAGAAGTACAATAATGCAATATGATACACGAGGAACAACAATTTTAACTTGTAAGGACACATAAATAGAAAGAAGAAAAGTAAACCTATTGTTTTCGAACTTCAATTTTTGTGAAGGGCTTCTAAAAAAAGTCTTAAGCAGGAAGAGAAAATATTCAATTCAAATACAATGCGAGAATGTAGCAAAACTTACCAAGTGGTTTTCTTCTTCTCCGAGCCAGACACTGCAAAAAAAGATGCACAGTTATTACAGCCGATCCTAGGCCCTTATCAAGAATAATTTTCATGAAAGTAAGCATTACCAAAATATCTGGAAGAAGAAATAATTTGACAAGGCTTTCGGGTTGGTAATGACAATCCTCTGGAAGTTTATTGTTGCAGCTACCCTTATTTGCAGGCAGCAACAATGATTTCGGGTTCTTGGGAGGTGCAAAAACATTTGTATTCTCATGTTCCAATGCTTTGGTGAAATCAATATCAGGCTCCTCTTTGCCTTTCTTCTTCTTTGCCTTTTTTGCTACTTCCAAATCACCAGAAGAAGTTTGGGCAGGCTCCAGATCTAGACGATGGTAAACTCAGTATTAAATAAGCTAGTTTGAAATGGAACCAAAATAGGACTACCCAGGGTTTACCTCTAACTTTTCGATATTTCCAATGCTCAGGTCCAGCCCAAGCATTTGTTTTGGAAGAGAATCCCGCACCAAGTGACAACAAATCTGCAATTTTCTCAAGCCTTTCATCTACATCAGGACCATCTGGACCCTGGAATGTGTACTCATAGTCATCGGTTCCCTGTATACCAATACACAGCCAAGAAAACAAATTTGTAGAATCAGGTTTGGAACTTTGGACTTGTAACGAACTATAACTGTGCTTTTGTACTACCTTAGGTGTGGATATTGTTCTTACAGAAGAGAAATAGCAATACTCAGTTGTAGGCAGCAGACTATAACAACAAAAGAAATGCTTGAGGTACAAGATACAAAATGTAAATCTAATAATTCTACCCTATGACTAATTGACTTTTCCTCATATGCCTTCAAATACTCCCTCGTTTCAAAAGATATCCTTTGGGAGTTGGGCACAAGAGTTAAGAGTGTGAGTGAGATGTCCATGTTGCCCTTCAGTAATTTTCATGCCCATATATTTTTTATCACCAAGGAATTAAATTGCCTCTTTTTCCTCCTAAAAGCAAGGCACAGAAGCACAAGAAGTCAAAAAGGGTTAATTGACTCTTTTCTTGATGGCACAGAAGCAAAAGAAGTCAAGAAGGGTTAATTAACTCTTTTCTTGAAGTCAAGAAGGGTCAAGAAGTCATGAAGGGATAAACTGGAACACAGTCACTAAAGTTGCGTTGGAAGTTTAGAAAGACAAGTATTTTGAGGAAAGTTCGAGAGGCTAAGAAGATTTCTATTGTGTAATGGAGGGAGTGCATGGACAAGTACATAATACACAAGTAAACAACAGATAGTTCCCTAACCAGGTAGTAACTATTTTTCTGAAGGACCATGTCTAAATTTTGTCTAGTTTACAAGTACCTCTTCATAGTTTGTTGAGTTGGAATTCATTGGGTTGCAGTTTTCATCATATGCACTGTCCTGATCATCACAACCACCAAAATCCCAAGTTCCACAATCAGGTGGCATGCTGTCATCATTACTGTCAACCACCTGATCTTCCATCACCAGCATTTGCCCGGAAGATGCATCATGTGATGGCCTTTTATTTTCTTCATCAAACTGAGCCACGATATCCCTCAAGGTAGGAGAGATGTCATTGGATAGAGGCATGTGAACTATCATTTGCTCAATTTGTTCTGTCAAACAGTAGAAGCAACTAACTGAAATCCAATTGGAAGCAACATGTAAAGAGCATACACAGCAGAGCGACAAACTGATATTACCTTTAGCAAATGAAAGATCAATCACCTCAGCCTTTTCAGGATCAGATAAGATGCATTTGTCTGGCGCTTCGAACGAATCAAAAAGCACACGGCAACTGCCATATACTCCAAGATTATACAATAAGAGACCCTTTGCTCCACCTTCATCAAACTGAGCAGTGGTCTGATGGTATAGAGGATCCACCGTGAAGGCAGCTATAATTGCAAATAAAATGACCTTGTAGTTTCAGCCTCATTATAGAATTAATAAATTCCATACAGAAAAGCACAACAAGAAAAAGGCTTGAAACATACCATCAAACTTCTTCACATTAAGAGCCTCAAACGAGGACTCCAGAGTCGAAGCAGGTGAAAGCTGCATAGCAAAAACTGTGTTGGCAAGATAAAGAACAAGTGAAGTGCAGGTAGTGAAAAATCATCTTAAAGAAAAGTACCCTCCTATCAGCATCTTTTTTGGTGACGCCTTCATCTTGTGCAGGCCCTGCATCGCCGCCTTCTCCCAAATCTTGTTACAATTACCAAATCAAAACACTTAGCTTATATTTTTCGATGGTTATTAAACTTTGCAACTGTGAACACAAAGCTAAGTTTATGACAATAGTAAACAGATAGGGAATTCACAACAACAGTCATATAACAATATAAAGCAAAAAAAAGGTGTACCAAACCAAACCAATGTCATTCTCAGAAGGTTGATGCCTCATGCAAAGTGCAAGCTCGTGTAAAGCAGCGTAACATGGCAATGTAGCACTGAGTGGTTTCCCAAAGAAATGGTAATATTACACTCTGTAATTATTACCTTAACAAGAAGATCCTAAAGTCGTCCTGGCATGGTGATATTTTTTAATTAAAAACCTAAAAAATGTTCTTATTTTCCTTTGCATCAGTTTATAAACTGATCTTGTCAGTAACCCACAAACGGGCGTCATGTATGACAGCTTACTTCAGAGTTTAGCTTGCAAAAAGTTGGTTCCCAGCATCATAAGAGTATTTGCAATTTATACCAGGCCACGTAAACAAGACAAAAAAAGATCAAATTGGTGCACAATTAGAAGACATTAACAACGCAAGTGGATACATACCAGCCTCTTCCCCCCTTCCTGCGCGATTGATCCCGCCGAGCACCTTGTACGCCTCAGAGTGCACCGAGTCCACACGCAGAGAATAGATCTTGACGCCAGCCTCTAGCGTGCAGCTAGCCTGATGGCAAAACCATAATTTGTTTCCTCAATCTTTCCCATTATTTTATAAGAAAAGAAACACAAAGGCAGCTGTTCCCAAATTGAAAACAGGACTGGAAACGGACTTTCTGGAAGTTGGTCTCGTCGTCCTCCTCCTCCCCGGCATGGATAATCTCGCTGAGGTGGTCGATGAGCCCCAGCTCCCACGTGTTCTTCTGGTTGATTTTCTGCCAAATTTCCACAGATAGAGAAGGAAAAAAAAACAAGCTTGGTGAGATCCAGGGGCGATGTGGGGTTCTGACGGTGGGTGAGCGCGGCACGTACGTTCTCCGAGGCGAGTTTGATGCAGTTCTGGAATAGGTCCATGACCTCGTCCCGGTTGAGGAGGTTGGGATGCGGGGTCTTGGGCGCGAGAGATGCGGCGAGGGAGCGCCGACGGACGGTGGCCGCGCGGGCCATGGCGCGAGCGCGAGCGCGCTCGAGCTGGTCGTCGTTGGAGCCGAGCGGGAACGCAGGCGGCGGCGACTGCAGCAGCAGCCTCGTGCCGGCCGCCATCCCACGGGAGGGAGGCGGAGTCGGCGCGTCGGCGGGCGGCATCTCGTGGTCGTGGGGGGAGGACGGCGGCGAGGGAAAGGGGATCTGGTTCCGCTGGGGTGTTTTGGAGGAGCGTGGTGTCGTTCGGGCTCCAGGGGCGGGGGGATTTCAAATTTTTGGGAGCCGCTAGAAGCGGCAATCGGCGAATCGCGGATCCAACTGACTGTTTTTTTTTTTCTCTTCGATTCAATCCACTGATTTTTTGTCCAAAAGGACCCCCTCCCGAACAGAATTGCTAAAAGAGACCCCTTCCGAATCAATTTGGCAAAAAGGACCCCCTAACCAGTGGCGGCAGGCGCGGCAGGCGACACGTGGCCACCTGCCGCCACGGCAGGAGGCGGCGGACCCTGCCGCCACCAGGGGAGGCGGCCTCTTGCCCAGAACGGGTTCCGCCCGCCGGGACGGAACGGGGCAGGGCAGGCGGGCCCTGCCGCCACCGAGCGAGGCGGCCGCCACTGTTGCTGTCCCCGGCTGCCCGACCGCATGTGATGCGACTGCGGGCCAGGCCGCCACGGCGGGAGGCGGCCACGCTGAATAAGTGCAGTGCGCTTCTTTCCACGCGGCTCTGATTTCGAGTTCGCTTCTTTCCACGCGGCGCTAATTTCTATATCGCTGATTCCCGCCCGCCTAAATTTGGACGCCTTCTGCCGACACTCAGCGGTGGCTGCTGCTCGAGCGGGAATCACGCATTTTGCTTTACCGGACGCGGATGCGACCGCATCAGTCACTCAGTTATGCTTTTGCTTTACCGGACGCGGACGTGACCGCATCAGTCACTCAGTTATGCTTTTGCTTTACCGGACGCAGACGCGACCGCATCAGTCACTCAGTTATGCTTTTGCTTTAGCGGACGCGACCGCATCAGTCACTCAGTTATGCTTTTGCTTTAGCGGACGCGACCGCATCAGTCACTCAGTTATGCTTTTGCTTTAGCAGACGACAGGACGGCATCAATCAATCAGCACTGTTTAGTATCACGCGTGTTTCCTGGCGAAAATTTTGTTAATGCATATTTTGTCCCCATCAGTTGTCGTCTGAGCCTATAAAAGGAGACACCGAGTATCTCGTCATCCTCATCCACCCATCCTCGAAATATCCACTGCGCAAAGTGTGTAACATATTATTTTCAGTCGGTATGAGTTTGCCTTGCTCGGATCAAAGCATTAGGCCTAGGAAAATGAAGAATGCAAGTTTGCCTCCGGGTGTGGCAGTCTTGCGATGTTGGTGTGGCGATCTTTGCAAGGTGAAGGAGGTGACGGATTTCTCAGATTGGTTGGGCATGAAGTTTTTCATGTGCGCCAATTATGAGGAGGATCCACCCGTACCTTCTTCAGAGTATGACAAGCCTCCGGTATGATTTAACCATCACGAATAAGTATATTGTTGTTTTTTTGGTTGTTTCTTTATTAACATTCTTGTTTTGTTTGTAGTCTCCCCCACCTCTGTGCATGTACTATCATTGGATCGACACGGAGAAGCCAGCTTGGGCAGTGACTGAGATTCGTGAAAGGAGTCGCCGTGCATGGGGTAGTTTATTTGCGGAAGAACGACGTGAGAAGGCGGAAGCTGAAGAGAAAGCAGAGCAAGAAAGGGAGTTAAGAGAATACTACGCGGAGCAACGCCGTATTTTTCAGGAAATAGGGAAGAAAAATAGGGAAGAGGCTCGTCGCATGGAGGAGCAGGAACGACAGCGAAAGGAGGCTCGTGAGGCGAAGAGACAGAGAAAGAAAGAAAGGGCTCGTGAGGCAAAGGCAGCAGAAGAAGCTGGTGATGGAAAAGGAAAATATCCACGCTGGACTCAGTAGATATCCGGGGTAGTATTTTAAATTTCACAATCGTTGTTATCTTAATTTTATAGTTTAATGTATGACATAGCATCACACAAGCCTCTATATGTATGACATAGCATGGCAGAACCGAAGCTGTATTTTGGCTGCTCCGGTAAAGGTTCATCTACCATCTTCTCTACAATGTAGATCAGACCAGGGAGAACTACGTCCCCGTGTGAATTTGGGAACATAGTCCCGAGGAGCCACAACAAATACGCAAACAGATGTCTTTTTTTCGTCTCAGAATCCGCGTAGTAAGATATAGTATCAAAGTTATCAAGAAGCCATGAGAGCGGGATGCCCCGAGGGCCACCGGTACGATGTGAATTTGGCATTGTCATCCCAAGACGGGCTGATATATCTAATGCCCAGGATGGAGACACTCGTGGAGAGACTAACGGCTCACCTCTAATTGGTAGAGCAGTGATCATAGAAATATCTTTGAGTGTAGGTGCAAGCTCCCCAAAACGAAAGTGAAAGGTGTGGGTTTCAGGTCTCCATCGATCAACTAGGGATGTCAAAAGGGCTGGGTCTGAACGTAAGTGGTCATCGCTTGATGTGAGGTTAGCAAAAGCATCTAGTCCATAGGCCTGAAGGTGAGCAACGAAATTATTGTGTATTGGCCATGATTTTTTCAGGTTCGAAGTCTGAAAGTCCGATAATTATGAGTAGTATTTGAGTTCAAAAAAAGATGACAACGGTGGCCGGCGTCATGGGGCCCCTTCAAAAGCTCTGGGACTTCGGCCATAACCTGCACACATATTCAAAAGATAATCAGTTTACATTAATTATCCGTAGTTAACATCACGAATACAATAATACAAAAGAGAATCAGTTTACATTAATTATCCGAAGTTAACATCACGAGTACAATAATACAAAGAGATACAATTTACATTAATTATCTGAAGTTAACATCACGAGTACAATAATACAAAGAGATGCAATTTAAAACAAATATAAATACACATAGCGAGTACAAATATAAGTACACATAACGAGTACAAATATATCAATATCAGGCGGTGTTGTTGGCTCGATACGGGCATTCCCTACGTGAATGTCCAGGACACCTGCAAACGCGGCATCGTCTTGCTTCTCCCATCTGGCTATGGTCCATGTCATTGCGATGACGCCTAGACTGACGTCGTCCCTTGGCGGTTCTCATCAAGGCGACATTCGGAACCCATTTCGGCCCATCTGGCCACAGCATTTTGTAGTTCATATCAATGCCCCATGCCCAGAACTCACCGTTCCAAGTGTTGTACAGATTGTACATGTTGAAGTATGGCGATATGTATGGCTCGATACTGATTTTTTGATCAGCAGCCGCCCGAAGCACATGACTGCAAGGGTAGCCCTCAAGCTTGGGTTTGTTACAGGTACACTCACAGGACGTTGGGCCGAGGGTGACAGCTTGCTTTTTTGATCCTCTGTGGTGACCCTTAACGTACTTGGCTCGCACGTTGACCTCCCACTTATTCCTAAGTGCGTCCACTTTCCTGCAGCCATGACTTTGGGACTTTTGTGCTTTCTCGTCAAGATGTCTTTGCATTTTCTCTGACCATGGCTTGTTCAATTCAACTTGTGCATTGGCGACGGTGACCCTGTCTGCAAAGTATGACAGGGTCCGGTTCCAAGTTTCTTCAATTAGGGCTGTGATAGGAAGTGCTCGCACCCCTTTAAGAACACCATTGTACACCTCTGACATGTTGCTGGTCATTATTCCGTATCGTGCCCCGGTGTCGTGAGATTGCGCCCACTTGTACAAATGAGGGCAATTCTCGCCGATCCACTGGCTCAAATTTATGGCCGTCCTACGACCCCTCCGGTCTTCTCTCTGCGGCAAGGCCGCGCGCTCGATCTCACCATTGATACCTGCCCAGATCGCATTCATTTTGGCTTCGGTTTTCTGCATGCACATCCTCTTGAATAACTTGAACCAATCCTTGTTTTTGAATTTGGAGTAAAAATTAGCTGCCAAATGCCTCATGCACCACCTTCCTTCTAGATCTGGCCACCTCCACTCTTCTTTCGACACCTTCATTATGTCGAGAGCGCTTAATAATCCAGTGTTGCGATCAGAGATGATGCAAACACCTTCACGATCTTTCACGACACCCATCTTCAGGCAGCACAGGAACCACAACCAGCTATCTTTGTTCTCGCTCTCGACCAGTGCATATGCAATAGGAAGAAGCTGATTATTTGCATCTGCTGCAATCGCCACCAATAGTGTGCCCTTGTACTTTCCAGTGAGAAAGGTACCATCAACTGATAAAACCGGGCGACAATGACTGAAGGCTTGTATAGTCTGGGCGAATGCCCAGAATAAGCGATCCAGGATTAGCTCACCCGGGTTCATTGGGTTTGGACGATCTCTCCGCCAAACTTGAGTCCCCCTATTAGCACATGCTATCTGATGAAGCATCCTGGGGGCATAAGAATAGGCCTCCTCATAGGTTCCATACAAGTTCTGAAATATCTTTTCCTTCGCACGCCTAGCCTTGCTGTAGCTGACAGGGAAGCCAATTTGATCTTCTGCAGCTTTTTGCAAAGCCCTAATACTAATGTTGAGACTTTCCTGCACGATCGTTTCCATCTTCTGTGCCACATATCTTGCAGTCACATTGCAGTGATTTGTAAGAGTCCAAGTTTGCTCACAACTATGCTCCGCTATTTTTGTGATATGCCATGACTGACATACCCCAGGCTTCAGTCTAGCGAGAACTCTTCCGCGGCAACCATTCGCGGAGTGGATGCATATGACCTTCAACTCTTTTTTATCAGACTGCTTCACTCTATGCTGATGGTGGAGGGCGATTGCATAGCTATCTATTGCCTGGTAAGCAGACTTCTTGTCTGGGAAAACCTGCCCAACCTCCAGGTTGCCCGCTTCTAGGCCAGAAACATAGTGAAATTCATTGGTGATGCTCATATCCTGTAAAAACCCAGGTTGCAGTGCCGCCGCGGTCGCCCTTTGAGGAGGAACATCTTCTTCTTCGCTTGAGTCCGAAGACGCGGAAGAATGATCGTCATCATCTAGCGCCTCCGGCAATCCCTCAACGTGTTTGCTCAGGTCAATGGCCGCTGACCAATATCCTGTGTCATACACAGGCTGGCCACCGGTCAATTCCGATGGGCCGGCGCTAGGGGCTGATGTGATGGCCAACTCGACCTCAACACCCCTGCTACTGCATTCGGCAGCATCAGTGACTGAAATGAACTCCACATACACCATCGGCTGACCAAACATTGAGTTATTGGGATTGCTTGCAAACCTCATGTATGAGCCCCATGACTGGTCACCTGTGACAGGCCGCAAACCCCAACGGGCATCAGTCCCATCATTTCCTCTATCAACGACAAATGCCTCCATTGTCATTTTTCCCCCCTGCATCCCTGGGCCAAACACCGCTCGGATGCACCTTCTTACTGCTGCGTAACCCACGTTCACCATGTCTCTCACTACAACTATAGTCGACTCGCACAAGGACACATCCACCCCGAAAGGGCCGTCGCGTAAGACGTCCCCATAGTACACTAACAAATTTTCCATAGTACCTAACCAACATCCATATTTACATTTCAGGTAATTAGTAACTGAACATTTAGTAGTAGTACGTTGACAATTTTTACAGATCATGCGAGTATTTACATATCTATTGTTTTTTCCGAAACTCCTCTAGCAGCGTAATATACTAAAACTCTGTTTGCTTTTCTCTAACTACCCTAGAAAAATCCTAATATGTTTCTCGTAACTTTTTAATATCATATGGGTAAAACATTTAATATCTTCCGGTTTTCATATCATACTATAAAATTTATTTTTTTCACAAATAAAAATATTCCCAACGGCATGCACATTTTTCACAACAATACACTGACAACATTTACAGATCATACGAGTATTTACATATCTATTGTTTTTTTCCAAAACTACTCTAGCAGCGTAATAAACTAAAACTCTTTTTTCTTTTCTCTAACTACCCTAGAAAAATCCTAATACGTTTCTCGTAACATGTAAAAGGTGAGGTTTTAGAAATACGACTATTAGTCAAAACTAAGATATCCAAACAATCACTAAACATTATACTACGATAATAACAATTTTTTTACAAATAATAATATTCCCAACGGCATGCACATAGTACGCTGACAACATTTACATATCATACGAGTATTTACATATCTATTGTTTTTTCCGAAACTACTCTAGCAGCGTAATAAACTAAAACTCTTTTTGCTTTTCTCTAACTACCCTAGAAAAATCCTAATATGTTTCTCGTAACAAGTAGTATGGGTAAACCATTTAATATCTTCCGGTTTTTAATAATGTTTTCATATCATACTATAAAATTCATTTTTTTACAGGTAATATCATTCCCAACGGCATGCACATTTTTCACAACAGTACATCAATATAAAAAATATTAACATAATTACATCGTCATTTATACCTCAGCTTCAATATGGATGTGCTTGCGAATGCAATGAGGTGTCAAACGAGTTTGAATATATGTCCGTCACCAGTATTATATGAACGAAGTCAACCTATTATCACATGAACATCAATATTATACACGGATTTTTCTTTATCTTATTAAAAGCATGAAAATAGGTTTAGCATGTATGTGCTTCTTACCTCAAAAGGGACAGCGAAAATGGAAACACAATTTCTTCAATCACGTCATCTCCTCCTTGATTGCTACTAAGATGAATTATTTAACCTAATTACATACAACAAGAAGTACATTAGCACGTTATTTTAACACAGAACATTTAGATTATATAACAAAGTTCACCTACGGTTTCCTAAATATAGACTTATTAATAAATATACCACATGAAATAACATACCACATGCAAATGAACAATTACAATACCATTTTTTTTTCATTATAACCAAATAAATATTTTCTCGCATGTCAATACTAATGGACGCAGCTAACATTGATACAACATATCTAAGCACCAATGAACCTACTCTTCTACAAAATATAGTATAAATGCAACATCTGTCGTTTCAAATTTTTTCTAACCTCTAAGCACTAACATCGCATAGCTATGACGAGCTAAAAGACTAACTAATTACCACCCTGCATGCGCGAAAAAATCAATGTATTGCAAAGCTCATACCTTAATCTTCAACTCCGTAGTTCACTTCGCTTGGCAAATCCTACTCCCGAAGCTCTAAATGACTCCAAAAAGTTATGAAATAATGTCTAACACAACAAAGAACACATAGTTAAGAACTAAACAAAACGAGTACAAACATCATGCATGCTAACGAAAACAACAAAAATGGATAGATCTAACCTTCGTCTATCTTTTCTTCAACTTCAACATATTCAAAATCCAACTCCAAATCGCCCTAAATCACGAGTCAAAGTGCCTACGAAGGTTTCTTTCTCAGTGTTCTTACACACTCAGAAGAGAGAAGGGGAGGAGAAGAGAGAACGGGAGGAGAAGAGAAGGCAGCGAGCAGGTATATAAAAGGAGCCGGGAGAAGAGAAGGATCATGTAGTGTCGGTAGAACAGTTTTCCGCGTGCGATTCTGAAATCAGCGAGCCGGGAATTACGCGCAGTCTGCTGTCGAAATCAGCGCAGTCTGCTGTCGAAATCAGCGCAGTCTGCTGTCGAAATCAGCGCTCTGATTTTACGCGCTGTCAGCCATGGAAGTTAGCGTCGTGCTGAAGATTCCACGCTGCCGCGACTCCCTATGGCGGCCGGGCCCGCCGTCCCGTCGACCGCAGAGACGAGCCTGTCGGCCTGGGGGCGACAGCGGCAGAGGAGGCCGCCTCCCTTGGTGGCGGCAGGTCCCACTGCCTTGCTCCATTCCGTTCCGGCGAGGAGAAACGAGGCAAATCCGTTCTGAGCAGGCGGCCGCCTCCCCGGGTGGCGGCAGGGCCCGCCGCCTCCTGCGGTGGTGGCAGGTGGCCACGTGTCGCCTGCCGCGCCTGCCGCCACTGGCAGGGGGTCTTTTTTGACAAATTGGTTCGCAAGGGGTCTTTTTTGGCAATTCTGTTGGTGAGGGGGTCCTTTTGGACAAAAAATCCAATCCACTCGTGCCGGCCGCGGGCCGCCATCCCACGGGCGGGAGGCGGAGTAGGTGCCCATGCCTTTTTTTTCTTTTTCTCGAAACAGGCTTTCGTCCTCGTTTTATAAATAAAGGCATAACCAAACATGTACACGGTCGAACGATACAAAGTGGTGAGGTGATCCTATTACAAAGCTGATCCTAAGACAATCGGCGATGCAGGAAGAACTGAACACAACACCACACAACACCCTGCACATTTAAGCTCCACGACAACGCCCTCAGGAGGGAAAACGGCGCCAAGCGTCGCCACTGCCGTGTCGCAACGAACAAAGCTTTCACCCGGAGCCCTGACACGAAGAAAAGAACCACGACAACGTCTTCAGGAAGATAGCGGCGCCCGCAAGCGGCGCTGTCGTCGGAGCCGAGGCGCAGAGCTATCGCTCGGCAACTCACCCATGTCACCACGAGGTGTCCAGGACTAGCACGCGAAGTCAGGTCCCTAGATCCAGATCGGAGCACCATCGCGACCAAGCCACCCGCCTCACCCGTCCTGTCGGCCACACGACCAAGACAGTGAGTCACCACCACCACGCGGTTGCCCGCCGGAGAACCAACCACGTGGACCGCCACCCGGGGCCGCCACCCCTGCATCCATGTCCAAGCCATTAGCAGTTGTCCACACCACGGTGTACCCACCACGGTAGGAGGGGTAAAGGGGTCTCCTTTCACCCATAGCTCGGCATCAGCCAAGAGGTCTGGATCAACACCACCACACTAGGGGCGTCGACACTTGTGCCTCCAGCCAGCCCCAGTGGATTGGGGGAGGCACAACTCTGTCACTACCGATGGCCCCCGACGAACATGTGCGCACGACGCCATATCCTGTTGGGGATCGTAGTAATAATTCAAAAAAAAAAACTACGTGTCACCAAGATCAATCTAGGAGATGCTAGCAACGTGAGAGAGAGGGAGTGCATCTTCATACCCTTGAAGATCGATAAGAGAAAGCGTTACGAGAACGCGGTTGATGGAGTCGTACTTGCGACGATTCAAATCGCAGAAGATCTGATCCAAGCGTCGAACGGACGGCGCCTCCATGTTCAACACACGTACAGGACGTCTCCTCCTTCTTGATCCAGCAAGGGGGAAGGAGAAGTTGAGGGAGAGCTCCGGCAACACGACGGCGTGGTGGTGGAGTTTGCGGTTCTCCGGCAGGGCTTCGCCAAGCACTACGGTGGACGAGGAGGAGTTTGAGGGGGGAGGACTGCGCCAGGGGAAGGGTGCGGCTGCCCTCCCACCCCCTCACTATATATAGGGGAAAGGGAGAGGGGGTCAGCCCCTCTAGATGGATCTAGAGGGGGCGGCCAAGAGGGGGTGACTTGCCCCCGAGCAGGTGGGAGGCGCCCCTACCCCCTAGGGTTTCCAACCCTAGGCGCCTTGGGCCCTTGGGGTGCACCAGCCCATTAAGGGTTTGATCCCCACCCATATTCAGACCACTAAGCCCTCTGGGGCAGGTGGCCCCACCCGGTGGGCCTCGGGACCCTTTCGGTGGTCCCAGTACAATACCGATGACCCTCGAAACTCTTCCGGCGGCTGAAACTGGACTTCCCATATATAAATCTTTACCTCCGGACCATTCCAGAACTCCTCGTGACGTCCGGGATCTCATCCGGGACTCCGAATAACTTTCGGTAACTACATATAATTCCTGTTACAACTCTAGCTTCACAGAACCTTAAGTATGTAGACCCTGCGGGTTCGGGAACCATGCAGACATGACCGAGAAACCTCTCCGGCCAATAACCAATAGAGGGATCTGGATACCCATATTGGCTCCCACATGTTCCACGATGATCTCATCAGATGAACCACGATGTCGGGGATTCAATCAATCCCGTATATAATTCCCTTCGTCCATCAGTATGTTACTTGCCCGAGATTCAATCGTCGGTATCCCTATACCTTGTTTAATCTTGTTACCGGCAAGTCTCTTTACTCATTCCGTAACACATGATCCCGTGACCAACTCCTTAGTCACATTGAGATCATTATGATGATGCATTACCGAGTGGGCCGAGAGATACCTCTCCGTAATATGGAGTGACAAATCCCAATCTCGATTCGTGCCAACCCAACAGACACTTTCGGAGGTACCTGTAGTGCACCTTTATAGTCACCCAGTTACGTTGTGACGTTTGATACACCCAAAGCATTCCTACGATGTCCGGGAGTTGCACAATCTCATGGTCTAAGGAAATGATACTTGACATTTAGAAAAGCTCTAGCAAACAAACTAGTCGATCTTGTGTTGTGCTTAGGATTGGACCTTGTCCATCACATCATTCTCCTAATGATGTGATCCAGTTATCAATGACATCCAATGTCCATGGTCAGGAAACCACAACTGTGACGCCCCCGATTTGACCATACACTAATCATGCACGCAAATGTGTACGACCAAGATCAGGGACTCACTGGAAGATATCATGACACAACTCTAGACACAAATTTAAATAATACAAGCTTTATATTACAAGCCAGGGGCCTCGAGGGCTCGAATACAAAAGCTCGAATACACAAGAGTCAGTGGATGCAATAATATCTGAGTACAAACATAAGTTAAACAAGTTTGCCTTAAGAAGGCTAGCACAAAAGTAACAACGATCGAAAAGGCAATGCCTCCTGCCTGGGACCTTCTAACTACTCCTCGAAGCCGAACTCCATGTAGAAACATCATCAGGATCCTCTGGCTCCTGGACTCCACCGATCTGGTTGCATCAACCAGAAAGAAGAAAGAAGGGGGAAAAGGGGGAGCAAAGCAACCGTGAGTACTCATCCAAAGTACTCGCAAGCAAGGATCTACACTACATATGCAATGGTATCTGTGTAAAGGGGTAATATATGTGGGTTAAACTGAAGAATGCCAGAATAAGAGGGGGGTAGCTAATCCAATCGAAGACTACGCTTCTGGCCACCTCCATCTTGCAGTAGTAGAAGAGAGAAGATGGAAAAGTAACAAGTATCAAAGCTTCTGGCAGCCTCCGTCTTGAGTAGCTGAAGAGTTCACCAAGTAACATCGTATAGCATAATCCTACCCGGTGATCCTCCCGTCGTCGCCCTGTGAGAAAGCGATCACCGGGTTGTATCTGGAACTTGTCTGGGTGTGTTTTATTAAGTATCCAGTTCTAGTTGTCATGAGGTCAAAGTACAACTCCGGGTCGTCCTTTTACCAAGGGACACGGCTATTCGAATAGATTAACTTCCCTGCAGGGGTGGCACCACATAACCCAGCACTCTCGATCCCATTTGGCCGGACACACTTTCCAGGGTCATGCCCGGCCTCGGAAGATCAACACGTCGCACCCCTACCTAAGCACAACAGAGAGGTCAGCACGCCGGTCTAAGTCCTAGGCGCGCAGGGGTCCCGACCCATTGCCCAACACACACCTGCACGTTGCGTACGCGGCCGGTGAGCAGACCTAGCAACCTCCATTACTAAGGAAGTTGCGTTACGCGGTCCAACCCAGCGCGCGCCGCTAAGTCGTTGACGTCAAGAAGGCTTCGGCTGATACCACGACGTCGAGTGCCCATAACTATTCCCACGTAGTTGGTTAGTGAGTATAGGCCAAATGGCCAGACTCGGATCAAATACCATGATCCCGTTAAATGTGTTATTATGAAATAACCGCGGACAACGACCAAGGCCAGGCCCACCTGTCTCCTAGGTGGTCGCAACCCGCCCTGCCGCTCCGCCACAAAGTAACCATCAGGGGGCTGCCGGGAACCCAGGCCCACCACTACCTGTGTGGAACCACCTGCCCCTTCAGCCCCCATCTCCGAATCATCATCGTGTGTATGTAATAATATAGTATATACCCGTGATCACCACCCCAGTGATCACGGCCGGATAGAATAGCAAGGCAGACGGACAAGGGTGTAGGGCCACTGATGGAGTACTAGCATCCTATACTAAGCATTAGGATAGCAGGTAAAGGTATCAACAGTTGTAGCAACAATGACAGGCTATGCAACAGAATAGGAGCTATCGAATCAACAACAGTATTAGTTCTAATGCAAGAATAAGAGAGAGAGAATGGGCGATATCTGGTGATCAAGGGGGGGGGGCTTGCCTGGAAGCTCTGCAGACGAAAGGAATCTTCAGAAGCGTAGCTGTATTCGAACACCGAAGCATCAAAGGTCTCGGAGTCTATCGTAGTATCAGAGTCTACCGAAAAGAAGCAACGAAGGGGAAACAAATAAATAATAGAGCAAACAATAACATCAAAAATATAACAAGGCAATACGCGGTGCCAGGGGTGAGCTAACGCAGGGATAGGTGATACCGGCGAAGGGAGAAAACATCCAGGAAGTATTCCCGGTGTTTCACATTTTCAGACAGGCGAACCGGAGGGGGGTTGTTCCATGTTCGGTATGTTAGAGATGTGTGGCGGACGAACGGACTGCGTATTCGAATTCGTCTCATCGTTCTGAGCAACTTTCATATATAAAACTTTTTCATCCGAGTTACGGTTTAATTTATATGATTTATCAAAGTCTTAAATCATTTCTAGAAATAATCCTAGAATTTATTAATTTCAAATTAAACAGTAAAATACTTTTATTACACAGGATAGATCCAGCCACAGTCAATGACATGTGGGGCCGGGTCAAAGTCAACTGTTGTAGTCAACATTGACTGGGTCAAAGGTAGAATAGTGTTTGGGTCCCACTTGTCATAGACTTATCTAATTAACAGATCTAATTAGACTAATTATGTTCATCAGTGTTAATTAAATAGTATTTAATTAAGTTAATTACTTAATTATTAATTTTTTTAAAAAAAATCGTTCTGGGGCAGGTCCCGCGTGTTGGTGGCCCGGGGAGCCTAACGGGCGGCGGTTATCGGGCATGGCGATTCGGGCACTGGGGCGATGCGGGTTACGGGTTGTGCCCGTGCGGGCGCTGTGGGGCGGGTCGTGCGCGCCCGACAGGCCGAAACAGAGTGGCGGGTGATGGCGCCGGGGCGGGTGATGGCCGCCGGGGCGGGCGACGGCGGGCGACAGCCGCCGGGGCGCGGTGAGCCCGCTGGAGGCGAGGGGCGGCCGTCGGCCGGTCGGGCGGAGACGGGGCTGCGGCGTAGCACGGGGCAGGGGGGCTGCGAGCGGGCGCGACGCTGTAGGCACGATGGTGCGCGCGCAGGGTGCTGAAGGCCCGGGCGCAGCTGGGAGCGGTCGAGCG
>LR738710.1:814485304-814651226 GCA_902687465.1 Secale cereale | reverse complement strand
GTTGCCAGGCGAGCGGGCGTCGGCGCGGCGATGCGGGCCGCGGCGAGCGGCCAACGCTGGGAAGGCGGAGCGCGGCGAGTGCAGAACATGGCGCAGGGCGTGGCGACCATGGCCAAGCGCGCGCAGGAGAGGCCGCGGCCGGCAGCAGCTACAGCAGTACACGGGGTGGCGGGCATGGCCTTGACGCGACTGGCGCGGAGGCAAGAGCGGCAGTACGCAGCGAGCGACGTACAACGGCTTGTAGGGGAGGGGAGGGCTTGGCTAGCGAGAGCTCGGAGCGCGATGAGCAAATCATGGCGGGTGGAGCGACGGCGGTGAACGTGGGCTGCGGCCACACCAAGGTAGGGCGCGGGCGGTCAGAGGGGATACAAGGAGGGGGAGAAGGGGAATCAGACGAGGGGGGCCTCACCGGGCCCTATAGTTGTGCAAAGGCGAGCTCGGGGAGGTGTCGGGGAGGCGTTGGAGCAGCGAGACGAGACGACGAGGTGGTGTGGAGCATGGTGACGATGAACGCCGAGGTCTTCGGGCCGCGGTGGTGGTCGACGACGGCAGATGGCGTCGGGTGGCGCGGTGGCCTCGGGCGCGGATGCGAGGTGGAGGTTGGCGATGGGGTAGTCTGGCGAGCCAGTGGCGAAGCTCAGTGGCGGGGCGCGGGCTCGGGCGCCAGCGTGGTTGAGCCCTTGATCCAGATCGGATCGGGAGGGGGGAGGGAGAGGCGACGTTGGGGGGAGTGGGGGAGTGGGTAGCTAGGGTTTCGGCATCATGGGGTTATGAGGGTGGGGATGGGCTGGCCTGGCATGTGTCTGGGCCGAGGGGGTGCCTTGGGTTTCCTTTCCTTTTAATTTTGTTTTTAGTTTCCTTACCTCTTCCTTTATTTGTTCTTTTTTGTTTTCATTTATAGTTTCTTTTATTTTAGTCTTATTAAATACCAAGTTAGCACCTAAATTAGTATCAACAATATAGGCCACTGCGAAACCTAGTTTGTAGCCAATATGTATTAGTTTAATATTTTCATAATTTCAATAGTAATTAAATTATTATGTTAGCTAGAGCTTTTAATTATTATAGTGCATTTAAACTCCTTATAAAAGTGTGGTTTCTCCACCAATATTTCATATGATTTATTTGTCGCATTTAGAACATTTTAGTTTTGACGTTTGAATTTTTTTATTGGTTGCTTGATTTTGAATTTGAATTCGAACTTGTTTCGAACTAACACAAGATTATCAACAGTAATTGCGGTGACATGTCGTCATTAGCAGAGGATTACTGTAGCTTAACTATCCGGGCGTCACAATTCTCCTCCACTACAAGAAATCTTGTCCCGACATTTAAGCGGTGGAGCACGGGGGAAAAGTGCTGGTAGCGAAAACCTAACGAGTCTTCTCGGTCTTGACTGCCCTTTCGAAGAGGTTGACCCCTTTCGTTGATGTCTCTATTTGCGCTGCTTCAAGTCATCGTGGTTAGGTCATCATCCTTTCTTCGGGATCTCCATCGTCCTACGAACGCGATAAGGGGGGAAACTTTGGATGAACGAATCTCCACAAAGCTGGGCATCTAACGGCGAACTCAATGGGAAATACACGAGGTACCCCACGAGTTGTATTTCAGTGAATTCGTTGAGTGCAATATACGATGGTACCAAAGTTTCAAGTGGGTAGGCAATCATTCGATGCCTAGACAGAAGCTGGAATGGGGGCTTGACCAACGAGATTAACATGGTGTTTGATTCCAGGATGAATAATGGTATATAATTTAGCTCGTAAATCACATACGAAACTAGGTGCAAAGGATACATTAGAATCTGCATTGTAAAGAAGAGTCAAGTTTCTATCCAGTGGACCTGTGGGTTATGGGCCCACCATGTGGGTTGAAAATAGGGAGGGCGACGACATCTTGCACAGAAAGCAAGGCATGTTAGAGGATAGTCTATCAGCTATGTTGGCAACATTGTCGGTACCAAGGACGGGGAACGAAGAGAACCATTTCCCCGCTCGTTGAAACGAGGCGGACCTGTAGGCAAAGTTCTCGTCTATCGGTGGTTATTGGAACGTTACCAACCATAGTAACAGGGTCTTACCGACAGCGTTGTATACCGAGGTGTTTACATAAGCAGAAAAAAATACTGCTAGATTATATGTAGATCACAAGAAAGGTTAAGCAAACGAATGGAAAGGAAAATTGTGATTACACACAATTATTAGGAGTATATCCTTCCCATGGACAAGAAGAACATGGCATCCAGGGTAGGAGAGCAAGTACCCAACCATTCAGATAAAGAGGCAAGGATTAATCAAGATGTTACCCATACAACGGTGTTTGTATAACTGACCAAGAAACATTTAGCATTGGGCTCCAAATGCTCTTGTTGAAAATCGAAGTACCATAGACATGCTTCAAGATAGCATTGGCATGGTCTTGAAGCAAAGGTCAGATTTGGATGCACAAAGGATTCATCAGGAACAACTTATATAATAAGTCTTACAATTTCCTCCTGGAAGAATGGTTATCCTTGCAAAAGAGATTATAATGTTAGGTCCTCCAGCCAGTGGTGCTAGGCATGACATCACATTACCGAGTCGTCATAGGACCAATATTATAACTCCTGGAAAGTTGTCCCAGCCATCATATCTGACCGAGATTCAGATCCGATTGGTGTCATGATACCTCAGACTCAGGATGTTCGAGAAGAAACGGTGCAACATAAATCAACGAAATGACATTGCAAGATTATCTGGAAATGAACTATGGAAGCGGGTTCCCAAAACAATAGTTCATCATTAAACCAAGGAGAGGATGAGGAGGTGGCTGATGGGCTCAGCGACAATTCATCGAGAATTCCAAACGGATGGATTTCCACAAAATGTGAACAAGAAGATGACACTTGTTAATTCAAATGATATAATGTTGTATGCTTGAGGAAAACATACACCGTAAATCATTAGTTGAAAGGTGTGCCCGAAATATGACCTTAGGCGGCAAGATCAATGTTAGAGTGACTATTTAATAACCAATAGTCTAAGAACGAACTGTCGACCGTTAACTTCATAGCAATAGGGTTGCTAGAAGTACAGAACCCAAGCAGCATCGTTAGCATATTGGTATCCCCGTTATAAACAACACGGGGACCAAGGAAGAACGGTGATGGTGAGAAGTATCATCATACCGAGAATTTCTAAGAGGTGGAGCAATCCCCACAACATTCTCGGCATAGAAGACAGTAATACTTCAATGCAGACCACAACACTAGCTGGAGAGCAAGTCATATTCATAATGTGGACAAGTTCGCGATGAAAGGAAGTCAAGGGTGTTGTCGATGATAATAAAAATCATCAAGGGCAAGGAGGGTATTTCTCATCATGAACATAGTTGACATCTCGAAAGAAGTCAAAGTGTTGAAAGTGATCCGACACAGTTGCCGGGAGGTTTCAAGAGGATGCAATCAAACAACAACGGCAACAAGTAAGGGAATACCAAAGTGGCAAGTTATAGGATCAATATAAGATGCAAGCTCGGAACCAAAGTTGCCTTTCAAGACAAGCAACATGATGTTGAAAGCTCGACTTAAGTCGTGCTCACACACTGAAGAATTCATGCACCAGAGAAGGACGAGGTAGCATAGTCAAAGATAGCAAGACCAGGATGCAGCCGATAGTCTAGGAATGACCAGATTGAGTTCAGAATTTCTCAGTAAAAATACTAGGGGTATTTGACTTGTAGTGCGGAATAATTTCACTAGTCGTGTCCTCGGTTGGTAACAACCCAGAACCCGTAGAGTGATTACGACAAGGAAAGACATTACTTCAACAAAGTTAGTAAGATGTGGTGCAATGGCAAGACATCTTCGAGATACCAGGGTAATACTCGAAGGTAGAACATGATAGAAGTAGAACCGGGTCATTGACCTATGACAGTAGATACTTCAGCCTTGCCAAAATAGACGAGGCACTAGAATGAATTCCCATCAGATCTATCAGATCAGGACAGCATGGTCGGAACCATAACTGTAGGGAATCAATTCAAGAATACCGAAATAATCATACAACTGGATAATCATTTTGCAAGAAGCTTCCAAGATGGTCTACATCATTTTCATGGGCATGAACACAAAGTTCAAGGTCGACTCCCACTTCTTTAATGCATATCATTTCATTCACCTCTCGCTTTGATAAAACTATAGTGTTGGAATTTTATTTGGTAGAACACCGAAAGAGTATGACTTGTGAAAACAGTCGGGTTCTCACGGATTAGGGGAAGGCATAGGTTCAACCCATCGGGCATCTTAGTAACATATACCACAAGTTACAAAAGTAAAAACACAAGCTCGAAAGCAGAGCATGGTTGGCCAAGCAGAGGATACAATTTACCGAATGAATTATGCATCAGGGAGAAGAACTCACAAGGTGATTGAATAAGAAGGACACTGTCGGATAACAATCCAACAATGGATCGGACGACCCACAACGGTGCTGATGTGAGTATCGGTACTCACTCAGAGGAAGAAAGAATCCAGAGGCATCAGATTCAAGAATCACCTGATTAGTCTGATGCTTAAATAGAAAGAAATTATGGTTTCCAAAACGAAGGATCCGAAGCAGACGCTCTGATCAAGGATGGATAAGTTGAAAACACTTAGTTGGACAATAAATTAATGGTTTGAATTGCCGAGAACCAACTCATGTCCGGAATGACGTATGAGCCGGAAAGATAATTTTAAAAAGGATAACCTGATGACTTTGTGCATACGCACACATTGAATCAATAGGCTTAAAATAGCTAAGACAAGGGATGCTAACGAAGACTGCTAGTCATATGGAATTAACCATAATGCAAGCATGAAAGAATTTCAAGAGTAGCAGGCTGCAGAGGATTTTCGAAAGATCAAAAAGTATTCCGAAGAATTTTGTGGGACACATGAACAATTGAGAAGAACGGATCCTCGATAAATGTGAGGAAATAACCGTAAGGGTTTTCATGCGAAATAAAACTGCAAGACAGTAAACTCAAAGGATTCTCTGGAAAACGGAGAATATTTCGAGGCATCTTGTAACGTCAAGAGCGACGAGGAATGATCATGAGAATGACGAGTACAAGCAGATATCCATAGGGATATATCAGTGCCAGTGAATTGCAAAGGCGATGAGCACAAGGGTCTCGGAAAAATATCGAGGGATATCATCAGAATCTTCTGACGAAGTAGGCGACCATCTTGACTGAAGGGGCTCACCGGGTGAATGTATTTCCGAGAACCTAAAGTTAGATTTTAGCGAAATCACTGAACCCGAATAGAAGAGAGATCAGAGTCCCAGAGTAAAGACAAGGAATAAAAGATCCTAATACCACCCAATGGCGACGTGGGCCCGTAAGCCACACATCCATGTTAGTAAAAGTTTTTCAATGACTAGACTCAACTTCGGCCAAGGAGATAGAAAGGGGGATTCCTACGGGTAGTCGGCTCTGATACCAACTTGTGACGCCCCCGATTTGACCGTACACTAATCATGCACGCAAATGTGTACGACCAAGATCAGGGACTCACTGGAAGATATCACAACACAACTCTAGACACAAATTTAAATAATACAAGCTTTATATTACAAGCCAGGGGCCTCGAGGGCTCGAATACAAAAGCTCGAATACACAAGAGTCAGCGGATGCAATAATATCTGAGTACAGACATAAGTTAAACAAGTTTGCCTTAAGAAGGCTAGCACAAAAGTAACAACGATCGAAAAGGCAGTGCCTCCTGCCTGGGACCTTCTAACTACTCTTCGAAGCCGAACTCCATATAGAAACATCATCGGGATCCTCTGGCTCCTGAACTCCACCGATCTGGTTGCATCAACCAGAAAGAAGAAAGAAGGGGGAAAAGGGGGAGCAAAGCAACCGTGAGTACTCATCCAAAGTACTCACAAGCAAGGATCTACACTACATATGCAATGGTATCTGTGTAAAGGGGTAATATATGTGGGTTAAACTGCAGAATGCCAGAATAAGAGGGGGATAGCTAATCCAATCGAAGACTACACTTCTGGCCACCTCCATCTTGCAGCAGTAGAAGAGAGAAAATGGAAAAGTAACAAGTATCAAAGCTTCTGGCAGCCTCCGTCTTGAGTAGCTGAAGAGTTCACCAAGTAACATTGTATAGCATAATCCTACCCGGTGATCCTCCTGTCGTCGCCCTGTGAGAAAGCGATCACCGGGTTATATCTGGAACTTGTCTGGGTGTGTTTTATTAAGTATCCAGTTCTAATTGTCATGAGGTCAGAGTACAACTCCGGGTCATCCTTTTACCGAGGGACACGGCTATTCGAATAGATTAACTTCCCTGCAGGGGTGCACCACATAACTCAGCACGCTCGATCCCATTTGGCCGGACACACTTTCCAGGGTCATGCCCGGCCTCGGAAGATCAACACGCCGCAGCCCTACCTAAGCACAACAGAGAGGTCAGCACACCGGTCTAAGTCCTAGGCGCGCAGGGGTCCCGGCCCATCGCCCAACGCACACCTGCACGTTGCGTACGCGACCGGTGAGCAGACCTAGCAACCTCCATTACTAAGGAAGTTGCGTTACGCGGTCCAACCCAGCGCGCGCCGCTAAGTTGTTGACATCAAGAAGGCTTCGGCTGATACCACGACGTCGAGCGTCCATAACTATTCCCACGTAGTTGGTTAGTGCGTATAGGCCAAATGGCCAGACTCAGATCAAATACCATGATCCCGTTAAATGTGTTATTATGAAATAACCGCGGACAATGACCACGGCGAGGCCCACCTGTCTCCTAAGTGGTCGCAACCCGCCCTGTCGCTCCACCACAAAGTAACCATCAGGGGGCTGCCGGGAACCCAGGCCCACCACTACCTGTGTGGAACCACCTGCCCCTTCAGCCCCCATCTCCGAATCATCATCGTGTGTATGTAATAGTATAGTATATACCCGTGATCACCACCCCAGTGATCACGGCCCGATAGAATAGCAAGGCAGACGGACAAGGGTGTAGGGCCACTAATGGAGTACTAGCATCCTATACTAAGCATTAGGATAGCAGGTAAAGGTATCAACAGTTGTAGCAATAATGACAGGCTATGCAGCAGAATAGGAGCTATCGAATCAACAACAATATTAGTTCTAATGCAAGAATAATAGAGAGAGAGAATGGGCGATATCCGGTGATCAAGGGGATGGGGGCTTGCCTGGAAGCTCTGCAGACGAAAGGAATCTTTAGAAGCGTAGCTGTAGTCGAACACCGAAGCATCAAAGGTCTCGGAGTCTATCAGAGTATCAAAGTCTACCGAAAAGAAGCAACGAAGGGGAAACAAATAAATAACAGAGCAAACAATAACATAAAAATATAACAAGGCAATATGCGGTGCCAGGGGTGAGCTAACGCAGGGATAGGTGATACCGGCGAAGGGAGAAAACATCCGGGAAGTATTCCCGGTGTTTTGCATTTTCAGACACGCAAACCGAAGGGGATTGTTCCATGTTCGGTATGATAGAGATGTGTGGCTTATGAACGGACCGCGTATTCGAATTCGTTTCGTCGTTCTGAGCAACTTTCATATATAAAACTTTTTCATCCGAGTTACGGTTTAATTTATATGATTTATCAAAGTTTTAAATCATTTCTAAAAATAATCCTAGAATTTATTAAATTCGAATTAAACAGTAAAATACTTTTATTACACAGGATAGATCCAGCCACAGTCAATGACATGTGGGGCCGGGTCAAAGTCAACTGTTGTAGTCAACATTGACTGGGTCAAAGGTAGAATAGTGTTTGGGTCCCACTTGTCATAGACTTATCTAATTAACAGATCTAATTAGACTAATTATGTTCATCAGTGTTAATTAAATAGTACTCCCTCCGTCCCAAAATATAAGAACGTTTTTGACACTATGCTAGTGCAAAAAACGTTCTTATATTTTGGGACGGAGGGAGTATTTAATTAAGTTAATTACTTAATTAATTATTATTTTTATTATTATTTTAATTTTCTTTTTCGTTCTGGGGCAGGTCCCACGTGTCGGTGGCCCGGGGAGCCTAATGGGCGGCGGTTATCGGGCCTGGTGATTCGGGCACTGGGGCGATGCGGGTTACGGGTTGTGCCCGTGCGGGCGCTGCGGGACGGGTCGTGCGCGCCCGACAGGCCGAAACAGAGTGGCAGGCGATGGCCGCCGGTGCGCGGTGAGCCCGCCGGAGGCGAGGGGCGGCCGCCGGCCGGTCGGGCGGAGACGGGGCTGCGGCGCAGCACATGGCAGTGGGGGGCGGCTGCGAGCGGGTGCGACGCGGGAGGCGCGGTGGTGCGCGCGCAGGGCGCTGAAGGCCCGGGCGCAGCTGGGAGCGGCCGAGCGGGGGAGGGGGGGTTGCCAGGCGAGCGGGCGCCGGCGCGGCGATGCGGGCCGCAGCGAGCGGCCAGCGCTGGGAAGGCGGAGCGCGGCGAGTGCAGGACATGGCGCGGGGCGTGGCGACCATGGCAAGCGCGCGCAGGAGAGGCCGCGGCCGGCAGCAGCTACATCAATACACGGGGTGGCGGGCACGGCCTTGACGCGACGGGCGCGGAGGCAAGAGCGGCAGTACGCAATGAGCGACGTACAACGGCTTGTAGGGGAGGGGAGGGCTTGGCTAGCGAGAGCTCGGAGCGCGATGAGCGGAGCATGGCGGGTGGAGCGACGGCGGTGAACGCGGGCTGCGGCCACAGCAAGGTAGGGCGCGGGCGGTCAGAGGGGATACAAGGAGGGGAGAAGGGGAATCAGACGAGGGGGGCCTCACCAGGCCCTGTAGTTGTGCAAAGGCGAGCTCGGGGAGGTGTCGGGGAGGCGCTGGAGCAGCGAGACGAGACGACAAGGTGGTGTGGAGCACGGCGAGGGTGAACGCCGAGGTCTTCGGGCCGCGGTGGTGGTCGACGACGACAGATGGCGTCGGGTGGCGCGGTGGCCTCAGGCGCGGATGCGAGGTGGAGGTTGGTGACGGAGCAGTCTGGCGAGCCAATGGCGGCGCTCAGTGGCGGGGCGCGGGCTCGGGCGCCAGCGTGGTTGAGCCCTCGATCCAGATCGGATCGGGAGGGGGAGAGGGAGAGGCGACGTTGGGGGGGAGTGGGGGAGTGGGTAGCTAGGGTTTCAGCATGTGGGGGTTATGGGGGTGGGGATGGGCCGGCCTGACATGTGTCTGGACCGAGGGGGGGCCTTGAGTTTCCTTTCCTTTTAATTTTGTTTTTAGTTTCCTTACCTCTTCCTTTATTTATTCTTTTCTGTTTTCATTTATAGTTTCTTTTATTTTAGTCTTATTAAATACCAAGTTAGCACCTAAATTAGTATCAACAATATAGGCCACTGCCAAACCTAGTTTGTCGCCAATATATATTAGTTTAATATTTTCATAATTTCAAAAGCAATTAAATTATTATGTTAGCCAGAGCTTTTAATTATTATAGTGCATTTAAACTTCTTATAAAAGTGTGGTTTCTCCACCAATATTTCATACGATTTATTTGTCGTATTTAGAACATTTTAGTTTTGACGTTTGAAAATTTTTATTGGTTGCTTGATTTTGAATTTGAATTCGAACCGGTTTCAAACTAACACAAGATTATCAACAGTAATTGCGGTGACGTGTCGTCATTAGCAGAGGATTACTGTAGCTTAACTATCCGGGCGTCACAACAACCATATGTTGATCAATGAGCTAGTCAACTAGAGGCTCATGTTGGGGAACGTATCAGAATTCAAAAAATTTCTATGCTTTCACCAAGATCCAACTAAGGAGACATCTAGTAATGAGCAAGTAAGAGTGCATCTACATACCGTTATGTAGATCGCGAGCGGAAGCTTTCGAAGAAGCGTGGATGAAGTAGTCGTACTCTTCGCGTTCTTCATCACCGATGATCTAGCACCGAACGGACGACACCTCCGCGTTCAACACACGTCCGGTACAGCAACGTCACCTCCTTCTTGATCCAGCAAGGGGGGAGGAGAAGTCGTCAGAGATCCAGCAGCACAACGGCGTGGTGGTGGATGCAGTGGAGATTGCACCAGGGCTTTGCCGGGCGCCCTGCGTTTGAGGAGACGGAGTTGTGACGGGAGGGGGAGAGGCGCCAGGGCAAGGGTGCGGCTGCCCTATCCCCCCACATATATAGGGGGCCAGGGGGTGCGCTAGCCGCCTGCAGATCTAATCTGCAAGGGGGGGCGGCGGCCAGGGGGGAGTCCTTGCCCCCCAAGGCAAGTGGCGCCCCCTCCCCCCTAGGGTTTCAACCCTAGGCGCATGGGGAGGTGGGCCCAAGTGGTGCGCCAGCCCATTAGGGCTGGACACTTCCCCTTTGCGGCCTAGGGGCCCCACCGGGATGGGTGGCCCCACCCGGTGGACCCCCAGGGCCCCTCCGGTGGTCCCGGGACACTCCCGGTGACCCCCGGAGATCACCCGATGGCCGAAACTGGACTTCCTATATATCAATCTTTACCTCCGGACCATTCCGGAACTCCTCGTGACGTCCGGGATCTCATCCGGGACTCCGAACAACTTTCGGGTTTCCACGTGCATGTATCTCTACGACCCTAGCGTTACCGAACCTTAAGTGTGTTGACCCTGCGGGTTCGGGAGACACGTAGACATGACCGAGACCATTCTCCGGTCAATAACCAATAGCGGGATCTGGATACCCATGTTGGTTCCCACGTGTTCCTCGATGATCTTCATTGGATGAACCACCGAGTCAAGGATTAACTCAATCCCGTATGTTATTCCCTTTGTCCATCGGTACGGTACTTGCCCGAGATTCGATCGTCGGTATTCCCGATACCTTGTTCAATCTCGTCATGGCAAGTCTCTTTACTCGATCCGTGATCCATCATCCCGTGACTAACTACTTAGTCACATTGAGCTCATTATGATGATGTCTTACCGAGTGGGCCCAGAGGTACCTCTCCGTCATACGGAGTGACAACATCCCAGTTTCGGTTCATACCAACTCAACAGACACTTTCGGAGATACCCGATGCGTACCTTTATAGCCACCCAGTTACGTTGTGACGTTTGGCACACCCAAAGTATTCCTACGGCATCTGGGAGCTGTATAACCTCATGGTCTAAGGAATAAATACTTGACACCGAAAAGCTTATGCATTACGAACTATACGATCTCGTGCTATGCTTAGGATTGGGTCTTGTCCATCACATCATTCTCCTAATGATGTGATCCCGTTATCACCGACATCCTATGTCCATGGTCAGGAAACCGTGACCATCTGTTGATCAACGAGCTGGTAACTAGAGGCCTACCAGGGACTCATTGTGGTCTATATATTCACACATGTATCGCTGTTTCCATACAATACAATTCAAGCATGAATAAGAGATGATTATCATGAACAAGGAAATATAATAATAATACTTTTATTATTGCCTCTAGGGCATATTTCCAACAGCTCACTGGGGACATGTTGTGGTCTATGTATTCACACATGTATACGGCTTCCGGTTAATACAATTATAGCATGAACAATAGACAATTATCATGAACAAGGAAATATAATAATAGCCATTTCATTATTGCCTCTAGGGCATATTTCCAACAGTCTCCCACTTGCACTAGAGTCAACAATCTAGTTACATTGTGATGAATCGACCACCCTTAGAGTTCTGGTGCTGATCATGTTTTGCTCGTGGAAGAGGTTTAGTCAATGGATCTACGACATTCATATATGTATGTACTTCACAAATATCTATGTCTCCGTCTTGAATATAACCGCGAATGGAGTTGAAGCGACACTTGATGTGCTTGGTCTTCTTGTGAAACCTGGTCTCCTTGGCAATGGCAATAGCTCTGGTGTTGCCACAGAAGAGAGTCATCGAGCCCGACGCATTGGGAATTACTCCTAGGTCGGTGATGAACTCCTTCATCCAGACTCCTTCCTGCGCTGCTTCCGAAGCAGCTATGTACTCCGCTTCACATGTAGATGCCGCCACGACGCTTTGCTTGTAACTGCACCAGCTGACTGCCCCATCATTCAAAATATACATGTATCCGTTTTGTGACTTGGATTCATCCGGATATGTGTCGAAACTAGCATTAACGTAACCCTTTACGACGAGCTCTTCGTCACCTACATAAACGAGAAACATATCCTTAGTCCTTTTCAGGTACTTCAGGATATTCTGGACCGTTGTCCAGTGTTCCATTCCGGGATCACTTTGGTACCTCTCTACCAAACATATGGCAAGGTTCACATCGGGTCTGGTACAGAGCATGGCATACATAATAGAGCCTATGGTTGAGGCATAGGGGATGACACTCATCTTCTCTCTATCTTCTGCCGAGGTCGGGCATTGAGTTGCGCTCAATCTCACACCTTGTAATACAGGCAAGAACCCCTTCTTGGATTGATCCATATTGAACTTCTTCAATATCTTGTCAAGGTATGTGCTTTGTGAAAGACCAATGAGGCGTCTTGATCTATCTCTATAGATCTTGATGCCTAATATGTAAGCAGCTTCTCCAAGGTCCTTCATTGAAAAACACTTATTCAAGTAGGTCTTTATGCTTTCCAAAAGTTCTATATCATTTCCCATCAACAATATGTCATCCACATATAATATGAGAAATGCTACAGAGCTCCCACTCACTTTCTTGTAAATACATGCTTCTCCATAAGTCTGTATAAACCCAAACGCTTTGATCACTTCATCAAAACAAATGTTGCAACTCCGAGATGTTTGCACCAGCCCATAGATGGAACGCTGAAGCTTGCATACTTTGTCAGCATTCTTAGGATCGACAAAACCTTCCGGTTGCATCATATACAATTCTTCCTTAAGGAAACCGTCAATGAATGCTGTTTTGACGTCGATTTGACAGATCTCATAATCATAAAATGCGCCAATTGCTAACATGATTCGGACGGACTTCATCATCGCTACGGGTGAGAAAGTTTCATCGTAGTCAACTCCTTGAACTTGTCGATAACCCTTAGCGACAAGCCGAGCCTTATAGATGGTAACATAACATCCGCGTCAGTTTTCTTCTTAAAGATCCACTTATTTTCTATGGCTTGCCAATCATCAGGCAAGTCCATCAAAGTCCATACTTTGTTCTCATACATGGATCCTATCTCGGATTTCATGTCTTCAAGTCATTTGTTGGAATCTGGGCTCGCCATCGCTTCTTCATAGTTCGAAGGTTCACCGTTGTCTAACAACATGATTTCCAGGACAAGGTTGTCGTACCACTCTGGTGCGGAACGTGTCCTCGTCGACCTACGAAGTTCAGTAGAAACTTGATCCGAAGTTTCATGATCATCATCATCATTAACTTCCCCTCTAGTCAGTGCAGGTACCACAGGAACATCTTCCTGCGCTGCGGTACTCTCCGGTTCAAGAGGGGGTACAATTTCCTAATCAAGTTCTATTTTCCTCCCACTTACTTCTTTCGAGAGAAACTCTTTCTCCAGAAAGGATCAATTCTTGGCAACAAAGATTTTTCCTTCGGATCTGAGGTAGAAGGTATACCCAATAATTTCCTTAGGGTATCCTATGAAGACGCACTTTTTTGATTTGGGTTCGAGCTTTTCAGGTTGAAGTTTCTTGACATAAGCATCGCATCCCCAAACTTTCAGAAATGACAACTTAGGTTTCTTCCCCAACCATAATTCATACGGTGTCGTCTCAATGGATTTAGACGATGCCCTATTTGAAGTGAATGCGGTAGTCTCTAAAGCATAACCCCAAAATGATAGCGGTAAATCGGTAAGAGACATCATAGATCACACCATATCCAATAGAGTGCGATTACGAAGTTCGGACACACCATTACGCTGAGGTGTTCCAGGCAGCGTGAGTTGTGAAACAATCCCACATTTCCTTAAGTGCGTGCCAAACTCGTGACTCAAATATTCTCCCCCACGATCTGATCGTAAGAACTTTATTTTCCTGTCACGTTAATTCTCTACCTCTCTCTGAAATTCCTTGAACTTTTCAAAGGTATCAGACTTGTGTTTCATTAAGTAGACATACCCATATCTACTTAAGTCATCAGTGAGGGTGAGAACACAACGATTGCCACTGCGAGCCTCAACTCTCATTGGACCGCATACATCAGTATGTATTATTTCCAACAAGCTGGTTGCTCGCTCCAGTGTTCCGGAGAACGGAGTCTTGGTCATCTTGCCAAGGAGGCATGGTTCGCACGTGTCAAATGATTCATAATCAAGAGACTCCAAAAGTCCATCTGCATGGAGTTTCTTCATGCGTTTGACACCGATATGACCAAGGCGACAATGCCACAAGTATGTGGGACTATCATTATCAACCTTACATCTTTTGGCATTCACACTATGAATATGTGTAACATCACATTCGAGATCCAATAATAATAAACCATTGACCAGCGGGGCATGACCATAAAACATATCTCTCATATAAATAGAACAACCATTATTCTCGGATTTAAATGAGTAGCCATCTCGCATCAAACGAGATCCAGATACAATGTTCATGCTCAAAGCAGGTACTAAATAACAATTATTGAGGTTTAAAACTAATCCCAAAGGTACATGCAGAGGTAGTGTGCCGACGACGATCACATCGACCTTGGAACCATTCCCGACGCGCATCGTCACCTCATCCTTCGCCAGTCTCCGCTTATTCCGCAGCTCCTATTTTGAGTTACAAATGTGAGCAACTGCACTGGTATCAAATACCCAGGAGCTACTACAAGCGTTGGTAAGGTACACATCAATAACATGCATATCATATATACCTTTGACGTTGCCAACCTTCTTATCCGCTAAGAACTTGTGCAGTTCCACTTCCAATGACCATTTCCCTTGCAATAAAGGCACTCAGTCTCAGGCTTGGGTCCATTCTTTGGCTTCTTCCCGACAACTGGCTTACCGGGTGTGGCAACTCCCTTGTCGTCCTTCTTGAAGTTCTTCTTACCCTGGCCTTTCTTGAACTTAGTGGTCTTATTCAAAATCAACACTTGATGTTTCTTTTTGATCTCCACCTCCGCTGATTTCAGCATTGAATACAACTCAGGAATGGACTTCTCCATTGATACATCTCCAACGTATCTACTTTTCCAAACACTTTTGCCCTTGTTTTGGACTCTAACTTGCATGATTTGAATGGAACTAACCCGGACTGATGCTGTTTTCAGCAGAATTGCCATGCTGTTATTTTTGTGTAGAAATAAAAGTTCTCAGAATGACCTGAAAATCCACGGAGAATATTTTTGGAATATATAAATAATACTGGCGAAAGAATCAAGACCAGGGGGCCCACACCCTGCCCACGAGGGTGGGGGGCGCGCCCCTGTCTCGTGGGCCCCCCTAAGGCTCCACCGACCTCGACCGCAACTCCATATATTCACTTTTGGGGAGAAAAAAAATCGAAGAGTAGGATTCATCATGTTTTACGATACGGAGCCACCGCCAAGCCCTAATCTCTCTCAGGAGGGCTGATCTGGAGCCCGTTTGGGGCTCCAGGAAGTGGAGATCGTCGCCGTCGTCATCATCAACCTTCCTCCATCACTAATTCCATGATGCTCACCGCCGTGCGTGAGTAATTCCATCTTAGGCTTGCTGGACGGTGATGGGTTGGATGAGATTTATCATGTAATCAAGTTAGTTTTGTTAGGGTTTGATCTCTAGTATCCATTATGTTCTAAGATTTATGTTGCTATGACTTTGCTATGCTTAATGCTTGTCACTAGGGCCCGAGTGCCATGATTTCAGATATGAACCTATTATGTTCTCATGAATATATGTGAGTTCTTGATCCTATCGTGCAAGTCAATAGTCACCTACTATGTGTTATGATCCGGCAACCCTGAAGTGACAGTAATCGGGACCACTCCTGGTGATGACCGTAGTTTGAGGAGTTCATGTATTCACTAAGTGTTAATGCTTTGGTCTGGTACTCTATTAAAAGGAGGCCTTAATATCCCTTAGTTTCCAATAGGACCCCGCTGCCACGGGAGGGTAGGAAAAAGGATGGCATGCAAGTTCTTTTCCATAAGCACATATGACTATATTCGGAATACATGCCTACATTACATTGATGAACTGGAGCTAGTTCTGTGTCACCCTATGTTATAACCGTTGCATGAGGAATCGCATCCGACATAATTATCCATCACTGATCCAATGCCTACGGGCTTTTCACATATTGATCCTTGCTTAGTTACTTTTCCGCTGCTATTGTTACAATCACTACAAAACTGCTACTGTTACTTTTGCCACTGTTACCATTACTTTCATACTACTTTGCTACTAAATATTTGCTGCAAATATTAAATCTTTCAGGTGTGGTTGAATTGACAACTCAAATGCTAATACTTGAGAATATTCTTTGGCTCCCCTTGTGTCTAATCAATAAATTTGGGTTGAATACTCTACCCTCGAAAACTGTTGCGATCCCCTATACTTGTGGGTTATCAAGACTATTTTCTGGCGCCGTTGCCGGGGAGCATAGCTATATTCTTTGTGTCACTTAAGATTTATATCTGTTGATAACTATGAAGAACTTGAGATTTTAAAAAACCTAGATCTTTCCCTCAACTACGAGGGGAGGTAAGGAACTGCCATCTAGCTCTGCACTTGATTCACCTTCGGTTATGAGTAAATTTGCGACACCTACACCTGCTATTGAATCTGATATGTCGCATGTTCTTGATGATGCCACTTCTGCTATGCATGATACTTATGATGAAACTACTTTTATGCTTGATAATACTGTGCCACTAGGTGAATTTCTTGATGAACAACTTGCTAGGGCTAGAGAGAATGAAATTATTGAAACTAATAATATTGATGAAAGTGATGATGAAGATTCTCCCCCTAGATATGAATTGCATGTTGTTCCTGAGGGTTATGTTATGGATGAAGAAACTGCTAGAGATCTTTTGGCTTGCAAAGATAGATATGATCTTAAGAAACTGTTAGCTAAGCTAAAAGAAAAGTCTTTGAATGCTAGAATGAAATATGACCCTGCTTTTGCTACTTCACCTATCTGTATTTCTGATAAGGATTATGTTTTATCTATCGATCCTGAGTTAATTACTTTGGTTGAATCTGATCCTTTCCATGGCTATGAATCTGAAACTGTTGTGGCACATCTTACTAAACTGAATGATATAGCCACCCTATTCACCAATGAGGGAAAAATTCGTTACTACTATATCCTTAAGTTATTTCCGTTCTCATTAAAGGGTGATGCTAAAACATGGTTTAATTCTCTTGATCCTGGTTGTGTGCGTAGTCCCGAGGATATGATTTATTACTTCTCTGCTAAATATTTTCCCGCTCATAAGAAACAAGTTGCCTTCAGGGAAATATATAATTTTGTGCAAATTGAAGAAGAGAGTCTCCCACAAGCTTGGGGGAGGCTTCTCCGATTACTTAATGCTTTGTCTTATCATCCTCTCAAGAAAAATGAAATACTTGATATCTTTTATAATGGACTAACCGATGCTTCCAGAGACCACTTGGATAGTTGTGCTGGTTGTGTTTTCAGGGAAAGAATCATTGATCAAGCTGAATTGCTATTAAACAATATGTTTAGTAATGAAAATGATTGGACACTTCCTGAACCAACTCCTAAGCCAACTCCGAAGAAAAGGGGTATTCTATTTCTCAGTCCTGAAGATATGCAAGAGGCAAAGAAATCTATGAAAGAAAAAGGTATTAAAGCTGAGGATGTTAAGAATTTACCACCTATTGAAGAAATACATGGTCTTGATAACCCCGACACAGGTAGTAAAGGTAAATTCTCTCTATAGATTTGATGAAGGTGATACTCCTCGTAATAAGTCTGCTAGCCAATGCTTAGATGAGTTTGACAATTTTATTGTGAAACAAGAAAACTTCAATGCTTATGTCAATAGATAATTGAAACATAATGCTTATATGATTGAACACTTGAGTGATTATATGTCTAGAGTTAAAGGTGAATATAAACTCATTAGTAAACATGCTTCTATGGTTACCACTCAAGTAGAACAAGTACTTAAAGCACAAAATGATTTTCTCAATGAATTAAATAGTAAGAGAAATGATAATGTTGTTAGAATTATGACTAGAGGGGGTAGAATGACTCAGGAGCTTGTGTATCCTGAGGGCCACCCTAAGAGAATTGAGCAAGCTTCTCAGAGAACTAATGTTGATACACCTAGTCCTTCTAAGAAGAAGAAAAAGAAAAATGATAGGACTTTGCATGCTTCTAGTGAACCTGTTGTTGACACATCTGAGAATCCCAATGATATTTCTATATCTGATGCTGAAACACAATCTGCTAATGAACATGAACCTAGTGAAAATGATAATGATGATGTTCATGTTGATGCTCAACCTAGCAATAACGATGATGTAGAGATTGAACCTGTTGTTGATCTTGATAACCCACAATCAAAGAATCAACGTTACGATAAAAGAGACTTCATTGCTAGGAAGCATAGTAAAGAAAGAGAACCATGGGTTTAGAAACCCATGCCTTTTCCTCCTAAACCATCCAAGAAAAAGGATGATGCAGATTTTGAGCGCTTTGCTAAAATGATTAGACCTATCTTTTTGCGTATGCGTTTGACTGATGTGCTTAAAACAAATCCTTATGCTAAGTATATGAAAGATATTGTTACAAATAAAAGAAATATACCGGAAGTTGAAATGTCGGGGTTTTGGAGCGACATATGCCAACGGATGGCTTATCATGCATGGGGTCAAAAGAACGTCGCCGGGCTCGGGAAGCGGGATGAGGCGAAACTTAGGACGCCTACGGATCTTACCCAGGTTCGGGGCTCTCGATGGAGATAACACCCCTAGTCCTACTCTGCGGGGGCTCCGCGTCATGACTGATGTCACTATGGTAGCTACAAGGTAGCTCCTCGAGCTGTGTGGTTTAGAGGAAGAAGATGAACAAGGCTAGCTCACCTCCTATACCCTAGGGATCGGGAAAATGTTGCTAGGATTCCTATCTCTTTCTCTCTCTCTGTCTTCCTCTAAGAGTCTAATCTTCCATCCTTCTAACCCCTCCTGGTGGAGGACCCTGGGGGGTTTATATAGGCCTACCCCCAGGGGTACAATGGTAATCTCGACGGTGTGGCTCCCAGCCGTCAGTGTCTTCCGGCGCCGGCCTTGCCGCCTGCCTGCTGGGGCCCGCCGCCTGCGGGCCCACGTGATTGTCTTTCACTGTAGACGCGCCTCTGCTGACGACAGCCTCGTCAGGAGGGAAGCGGCTACAGTGCCACCGTCTCCTGCCGTACACTGCCGCCACACCCTGTCTTGTTATCTTGATGAGGTTCAGACTTCCAGGGTGAGATTTGCCGCCTGCTACCAAGCGGCCGTCTCCCCTGGCCGTCTGCCAGGGGTGGCTTGTTCATGGGCTACTCGCTGGCCAATGGGGCCAGCCGCCTGCTGGCTCTGCCGTCTGTGAGTAGTGCGATCGTGGCCTCCTCTGACCGATGCTTGGTCACGAGCGGCGTGGCTACAGTGACCCGCCGCTTAGGAGATATTCATAAGGTACACGTTCACTGTAGCCATGCCCTTATAGATTCTCTAAGGACATGTTCATCTGTAGCCATGTCTCTGCTGCGTGGGGGTCCCCCAGCACGCGTCCCGAGGGAGGGATGTGGGACCGTCTGTTAGCTGTTGATGTTGGCGCCGCCGCCTGTTGGGTCCCTGCCGCCTGCTAGCAGCCGGCTCCTAGGGCAGGCTACCCTAGGAGGCGGCCCGATGAGCAGATGGCCGGGGTGAAGCTGGCAGCTATTATTTATCTTGAAATACCAAGGGTGGTCACGGAGGGTACCCATGGTCAATATCTCCGACAGTAGTCCCCGAAGCTGGTGGAACTCCGCGGCGGGCGCTGGAAGGCCGAGGGGTTCCAGCAGCTTCCCTCCTTAGGCAGGCTCAGCGTCCTTTGCCCCTCTTCCGCAGAGATCCGTCTTCCGGCAGCCGGCCCTGCATTGATGGAGCCGGCCTCTGGCAGCCGAACCGTTGTCTTTGAATCTTCGGGGGAAAGGCACCGCCTGGTCGGTAGGCAGTCGAGCAGGCCCGCTGACCGTTGGCAGCTCCCCACGCGTCACCGCCCCGTCGCGTCGGCCTGCCAGCCCACGCGCGTGACGGGACGTAACAGTGGGCTGGGGCCCGCCACTACAGGGCGTCGGTCCTCGCGCGGATCCAGAGTGGCAGGGGTAATCGATTACCCTCCCACCCGCATTTAATGCGCGCGGATTAGGCGCGCAAAAGGCGGGGGTCGTGCGGGGCGTGGAGCAGTTGATCCCACGCCCGTCCCCTCGGCTTCGCTGCCCCGGGCCTATAATTAGGCCGGGGGAGAGGAGCTGGCACCGTTCTCGCGCTCACTCCTCCCCGTCCTCCTTCTTCTTCCTTGCTTCCTCTCGCTCCTCTCGCCGACGTCGCAGCGAGCAGCCGCCCGAACCATGTCCGCCCCAGCACCTCCCCGACAACATGGCCAGTGGGACGGCAGCGAGGTCCTGGAGGAGCATATCGACGTCCTCCGGCGGTCGCGGAAGCTGCCCCCTGCTAACAGGGTCGCCCGGCGGTAGGGCGAGCGGGTCGTCTTCCGCTCGCACTTCCCGTGCGGCTTCGGCCTCCCGGCGAGGGGTTTCTTCTGATCCTTCTTAGAATTCTTCCAGATCCAACCTCACCACCTTACCCTGAACACGGTGGTGACCCTCTCGTCCTTCGTCGTCCTCTGCGAAGCATACTTCGGCATCCTCCCCACCATAGAGCTTTGGATCGAGCTCTTTTACATGAAGCTCGGCACCGACGTCCAGAGCGTGCCCGCCCAGTGCGGGGGTGCATCGCGGTGAAGCGCAGTGGGACAAGGAATTTCTTCCCGGCGCCACAGCTTGTAGGGTCGGTAAAACAGTGGCAGAATACATATTTCTACGTCTCCAACGTCGACCCCGAGCAGGACTTCATCTGTCTGCCGGACTGGGTGCCGGGTCCGCCTGCTGAGCCTCGCGACTCCTGGAGGACCCGGCCTGCCTCCCTCACGGAAGGCGCCTCCATCGCGTTGCGCCGTCTCCGGGAGCTGAGGGATGGTGAGGGCCTGGTCTTCGCGGATTTGTTGCTTACATTCGCCGAGCGTCGAGTGCTGCCGCTGCAGCGCCGCCCTCATCTGATCTGCGACATGAGCGGGCGCCGGGACCCCAGCCGGACATGCACCAAGCCCCTGCCATACAGGGAGGTAGCCAACTTGGTGAACCACATCTCCAACTGCAAGGTCTCTGACTCCGGCTGGGCCTTCGGCAAGCCGCCGTACAGCCGCGGCAACCAGCCACCCGCAGTATGCTCTTCAACCCTCTCTTTTCTTTCTTTTTTGTGTGGCTGCTGTAGCCGTCTGATCCTGATGTCTTGTTCAGATCTTCCCCGGCCAGCCGGCGCCGGGCTCTGGCCAGCCGGGCCGCCCTAGAACCGGATCGCTCCCAGAGCGACACAAGCGACCCCGATCTTGGGGCCGCCGCCATGGAGGAGGAGGAGGTGACAGGCGGCGGGGGCCAGCCATCGGGCGGCCTGCCGGAAGGCGGCATTGAGAGCTGGCCGGATGATGACGAGGAGGTGGAGGAGGCACCCGTCCGCACCAGCCAGCAGGCCGGGCCGTCTGGCACAGCCGACGGTGGGAAACGGCGGTCCTCCTCGGGGCCGTCTGGTGCCCCGCCCAAGAAGCTCCGGTTGTCGACCGCCGCCACGAGGCGTCGGGAGGCGGCCGCCAGGGTGATTGCGCCGAAGATGCCCAAGGCCAGGCCGGTTGTGTCCAGGTAAGTGTTTTGCATCCCTCCTTTCTGTGATGCTCATCTTTCTCAGCCGATCCCCTCTTGGTTGACTCCCCGTTTCTTTGGGACATCCGTGCAGCGCACCGCTTTCCCTCTCGCGGGTGCCAGCGGGCTCTGTTGTGGGAGGCACGGATGCCCCTCCTGCACCCCCTCGCGTGGATCCGGCCGCCGCGCTCCGGGAGGCGATGGAGAGGAACGCCTGCGAGGCACGCGCGGAGCGCGAGGCCATAGATCGCGAGCGAGCGGTGGCCGACGCCGCCGCCAGGGCGGAGGCCGAAACTGCCAAGAAGGCCCAGGCAGACGCCGCCCGAGCCCGGGAACAAGAAACGGGCTCTCAGCAGCCAGCGGGCCGCACCGTCCTCCCGGAGGTAGGCTCTCTGGAGCCGTCGGGCCAAGCACCGGCTGCCGACGAGCAGCCGGCTCCAGGCGACGGGGGAGGGGGGGGGGACGACTGCGTCATCCTAGAGATGCAGGCGCCGCCCCCTGTGCCGCCTACCGAGGAGGAGGGCAGCCGGCCAGCGGGGACGGAGGTGCCGCCAGCTGGGGGCGTGCTGGTGACTGGCCCGCAGCCGGCCCTCCAAGCCCCAGCCCGTCCTCGCCCTGCGAGGGCGGTCTCCGTGCCGCAGCAGGCGGAGGCAGGCGGTGCCAGCTCGTCCATGCCGGAGAATGAGGCGACCAGCGCGGAACCGTTAGGTTGGAGGCTAGGAGGCGGCGACGTACTGATCATCGCGTCGCGGGACGTCCTTGACCGCTTCAACTCCTTGGGCAACATCGTGCAGACGGCGATGCAGGAGTTCGTGGCTACGCGGTCCTCCGTTTGGGTACGTGCGCTTCGTGTTCTTTCGTTTTTATTCCTTCAATTTCTTTTGTGGGGGCGCGTCAGCGCACCCATTGGGTGTAGTCCCCGAGTTCCGAGCCGGTTGCTGAGCAGGTGGCTTGGAACTCCAAAGTGTGCATCGTGGGCTGATCTTGCGTCTCGTTGCAGGAGTACCACAACCTCCGCATGGCCTCCTACAACGCTCAGCGCCAGGAGCTAGCGTAGCTGCAGGCGGCCTTGGCAGACAGCCAAGGTGAGTGCTTCTCCTCTTCTCCTTGCGGGGGCGCGTCAGCGCACCCACTGGGTGTAGTCCCCGAGTTCCGAGCCGGCTGCTGAGCAGGCGGCTTGGAACTCCAAGGTTATCTTTTTGCTGCTGACATTTGTTGTTTTTCTTCCTTCCTTGCCAGCGTTCCCAGTCGACCTCCGCAACCATCTGGGCGAGGCCCAGTCGGAGCTGGCTCCTAAGGAGCGAGAGCGTGGTCTTGCTGCTTAGGACCGCGACCGCCTGGGCAAAGAGCTGGCGGACCAGGCGGCGGCCCACAAGGTTGAGCTCGGAAAGATGTCGGACGCCGAGACGCTTATGCGGGCCGAATTCGAGACCGAGCGCTCGAATTGGATCGAGAAGGAGGCGGCTCTCCAAGACGGCTACGTGGCCATTGGAGACATGGTCGACGGTGAGCTGTCTATCATCTCCTTTTGTACTTGTCATATGTTGCAGTCATCTTTCTTTTCTTCTGATTCTTCTTCTAGTTTTGGCAGAGTTCTTCCCGGGCTACTATGTGGCCGCCACCCAGGCCATCGAGGCCGAGCGTGATGAGAGGCGTCAGGCGGGCCGGGCGATCACACCCAATGCGCCCAGGACCCCAGTCGAGGAGCTTCTTGCCATTCAGGTGCGTCTCTTGCCAGTCCGCCGTGTGCTTCGCCGTCTGCAGCGTGCTGGTGCCCAGGTTTTGGCCGCCCTCTGGCCAAGTGTGCCAGCACTCCGCACTCCTAGTCGGACCGCCGACTGGCTGGAGGCAGCCGGCCCACGCTTCGAGGCTTGGAAGGGCTCCGCAACGAGGGCTGGCACGCGGACCGCCCTGGAATTCGTCAAGACCTGGTATCCGGGCCTGAGCCTTGAACAGCTGGAGTCCTTTTGTGCGGAGGCTCAGCCTGAGCTGGCCGTGGTGCAGAAGGAGCTCGTCCAACGCGCCACCGCCCTTGCCGAGTACGCCGACACCTCCGTCTTCATCCCCGAGTTGGATGACAGGGGCCATGTGGTGCCACCCAGCAACTTCGGGCTGAACCTGGCGGCATTGGAGGAGCCGGACGAGGAGATCGCCTCCAGTGATGAGGGCGAGGAGGAGGAAGGCGACGATGAGGAGGCCAGCTCCCAGGAGGCGGATCCGTCTGTTGGCCGCCAGCCTGATCAGTCCTCGACAAGCGGACCAGGTGTGGTGGCCCTGCCTGCCGCAGGAAGCGGCCAGACCGAGATCCACTAGGCGGCCCCCTCGGAAGCCGGCTCTGTCGTGCCGCCTACTCAGCCTGCAGTGCCTTAAACTTTTTCTTTTGTACCTTTCGGTTCCTGTTTCTCTGTAAGACTTTGTAGGGTTAATCCGAACAATTCCACCCGCTGGGTGTATCAGTAAGTTGTTACTGCAAGGCGGCCCTTGAGGCCTTTTGGATGTAAATATTCTTTTAATGCTGCATGGTTTTTATGCAATCGTGCCGAGTCATAGGATTAGCCCCGCCCTAGATTCCTTATGGTGATTTTCCTTTTGCCGTCTCCTTTAACTGCCGCCCTGCCAGCCAGACAGCCACTCTGTGGTTCTGTGGCTGGGTGATACGTCCAAAACGTATCTATAATTTCTGCTTGCTCCATGCCTCTTTTGGGTGATATTGCTATGATATTTATACACTTCCATACACTTTTGATCATATTTGGACTAACCTATTAACTTAGTGCACCCCAGTGCCAGTTTCTGTTTTCTGCTGTTTTTGTATTTCAGGTTTTCCCATTACGAAAACTGCCAGAAAAATCCCGGAAAAATTATATAAAAAATCAGCGTTCCAGAAGCTTCCCGACAGCCAAAGTAGAGCCGGAGGGGGGCCACCAGGGCTCCAGGTGCCCTGGTGGCGCGGCCCCCCTCCTGGCCGCGCCGGGGGGGCGCCTGGGCCACCCAGGCCTCCGCTGATGCCCCCCTTTGGCATATATTTAACACGCGTCCCGAAACCCTCGAGACGGGAACCCTTTTTCGCGATCTCATCTCTGTTCCGCCGCCGCCGCGCTTCCAAGATCGGGAGCACCAGGAGAACTCTTCCCGGCACCCTGCCGGAGGGGAGGATCACCACCGGGAGCCTCTCCACCACCATGGACGCCTCCCGGATGAGTTGTGAGTAGTCTCCCTTGGACCATGGGTCCATGACCAGTAGCTATGTGATGTTCTCCTCCCCTTCTTGTGCTTCACTAATTAGACCTCGTGAGCTGCCCTACATGATCGAGGCACATATGTAATCCTTATGCTGTTGCTATGTTGAGTTTGCTGGGATCCGATGGATTGTGAGATTATGTTCAGATTGTGTTTGAGTAATATATTTGATTTACCTCTTTTATATTTATGTTCTTAAGTAATTCTTGCATGTTCTCCGTTGCTATTTATTGCTTTGGCCAAGTAGTAGGTAGTGACTCCAAGAGGAAACGTTATGCTCGATTGTGGGTTCATGCCCCTCGATGACTAGCTTGAGTGACAGAAACATGAGTCTAGGGGATGTGCTGTTGCCACAAGGGGGAAAACAACGGTGCTTGTGCCCGCGGGTGCAAGGATTGTTTACTTTACGCAAAGTTCTTTTAATGCAGTTGTCTGTTGCTTTGAGTTTACACTATGGGTGGGACTCGCAACTTAATACCAGCGAGATGTTCTGGATAGATATCTCAAGGTGGATGATTAGTAGTAGATGCAGATGGATTTCGGTCTACTTGCCTTGGCGTACCGCCCATGCTTTGAACCTCTACCTTTCTTGCAACATAGTTAGCATTGGTTTGCGCACATAATTCTGTCAATTGCCCAGCTGTAATTCGTTTACCTCACATAGTTGTTTTATCGTCTTTTGGGAGAGAGACATCACTAGTGAACATCATGGGACCCCGGTCCATATTACCATCATTGATCACATCCGCTATTTACTTTCCGCTTTTTACTTACTATTGCAGCAATACCTATCACTATTATCACTTGCGTTTGATCCTTTGTAAACGACAAGGCCGGAGGGATTGACAACCTCTCTGTACTCGTTGGGAGCAAAGTTATTTGTATCTGTGTGCAGGTCCACGTTGATTGCTAATATCTGGCGCCGTTAGCAGTTGACACCTTCTTGTTGAAACTGGGAGTCTCAGGGGAAATCGATCCTTGGTATCTTTGCCAAGGGAAAACTTCCGCTACACTGCATCTCAAACCTTCCACTTGGGGTAACCAACGAGGGGCGAGAAGCCATCAAGCAAAGTTTTCTGGCGCCGTTGCCGGGGACTCCACTCTTCAGGATAGGGGAGTTGCACGCTATCTTTTACCTTTGCTTTTTAGTTTTGTTAGTTTACCTTTCAGTTTTTGCTTTAGTATCTTTTATCGAAAATCACAAAAAATAGTTATCTTGCTTGCTTGCTGCTATGGGTTCCACCGAGAACACCAAGTTGTGTGACTTCACTAGTCATAACAACGATGACTTTATCTGCACACCTATCACTACACCTGCCACTTCAGCACCTTCGTATGAAATTAAACCTGCTTTACTGAACTTAGTCATGAAAGATCAATTCTCCGGTGCTGGAGATGATGCTGCTTTACACTTAAACAACTTTGTTGAACTTTGTGATATGCAAAAGTACCATGAATTTGCCCTTGGAGCTCTTCAATTCTTTCTTCAGACGCGGTGATGCTTTTCCACATCTCCTTCATCTCCTTCAGGAAGTAGTTCTTCAGCCCGTTGATGATGTCAAAGTTAGCTTCAACACCACGCTCGATCATCTTCTTGTACTCGAAGACTTCTTGCTCCACTTCTTCCAGCCTGGCCTGGATGCTCCCCTCCTAGATAGGTCCCTTCAGATCTTCTTGATGAAGGACACCGTCCTCCATCCGAACAACCTGAGGGTGCTTCTTCACCTCAGCGAGGTAAGGGTTGATGACGTTGACGACGAACTTGTCCTTGGGGGAACTTGGAGAAGCCATGGCACCTAGATTCAGCTGAAAGATTCCCTGGCAGAAACAGAACGAAAAGAAAACACATGCAATCGCAAGATACGTTGCCGGAACAATCCGGGCAAATATATAGCAAAAATTTATGCACAGAAAGGAAGGTAACAGGCTAAAGCGGGGTCGGAGACGGACCCCCTGGCGATACGTCCAAAACGTATCTATAATTTCTGCTTGCTCCATGCCTCTTTTGGGTGATATTGCTATGATATTTATATACTTCCATAGACTTTTGATCATATTTGGACTAACCTATTAACTCAGTGCACCCCAGTGCCAGTTTCTGTTTTCTGCTGTTTTTGTATTTCAGGTTTTCCCATTACGAGAACTGCCAGAAAAATCCCGGAAAATCATATAAAAAATCAGCGTTCCAGAAGCTTCCCGGCACCCGAAGTACAGCCGGAGGGGGGCCACCAGGGCTCCAGGCGCCCTGGTGGCGCGGCCCCCCTCCTGGCCGCGCCGGGGGGGCGCCTGGGCCCCCCAGGCCTCGTCTGATGCCCCCCTTTGGCATATATTTATATCGTGTCCCGAAACCCTCGAGACGGGAACCCTTTTTCGCGATCTCATCTCTGTTCCGCCGCCGCCGCGCTTCCAAGATCGGGAGCACCAGGAGAACTCTTCCCGGCACCCTGCCGGAGGGGAGGATCATCACCGGGAGCTTCTCCACCACCATGGACGCCTCCCGGATGAGTTGTGAGTAGTCTCCCTTGGACCATGGGTCCATGACCAGTAGCTATATGATGTTCTCCTCCTGTTCTTGTGCTTCACTAATTAGTCCTCGTGAGCTGCCCTACATGATCGAGGCACATATGTAATCCTTATGCTGTTGCTATGATGAGTTTGCTGGGATCCGATGGATTGTGAGATTATGTTCAGATTGTGTTTGAGTAATATATTTGATTCACCTCTTTTATATTTATGTTCGTAAGTAATTCTTGCATGTTCTCCGTTGTTATTTATTGCTTTGGCTAAGTAGTAGGTAGTGACTCCAAGAGGGAACGTTATGCTTGATTGTGGGTTCATGCCCCTCGATGACTAGCTTGAGTGACAGAAACATGAGTCTAGGGGATGTGCTGTTGCCACAAGGGGGAAAACAACGGTGCTTGTGCCCGCGGGTGCAAGGATTGTTTACTTTACGCAAAGTTCTTTTAATGCAGTTGTCTGTTGCTTTGAGTTTACACTATGGGCGGGACTCGCAACTTAATACCAGCGAGATGTTCTGGATAGATATCTCAAGGTGGATGATTAGTAGTAGATGCAGATGGATTTCGGTCTACTTGCCTTGGCGTACCGCCCATGCTTTGAACCTCTACCTTTCTTGCAACATAGTTAGCATTGGTTTGCGCACATAATTCTGTCAATTGCCCAGCTGTAATTCGTTTACCTCACATAGCTGTTTTATCGTCTTTTGGGAGAGAGACATCACTAGTGAACATCATGGGACCCCGGTCCATATTACCATCACTGATCACATCCGCTATTTACTTTCCGCTTTTACTTACTATATGCAATTATACCTATCACTATTATCTCTTGTGTTTGATCCTTTGTAAACGATAAGGCCGGAGGGATTGACAACCTCTCCGTACTCGTTGGGAGCAAAGTTATTTGTATCTGTGTGCAGGTCCACGTTGATTGCTAATATCTGGCGCCGTTAGCAGTTGACACCTTCTTGTTGAAACTAGGAGTCTCAGGGGAAATCGATCCATAGTATCTTTGCCAAGGGAAAACTTCCGCTACACTGCATCTCAAACCTTCCACTTGGGGTAACCAACGAGGGGCGAGAAGCCATCAAGCAAAGTTTTCTGGCGCCGTTGCCGGGGACTCCACTCTTCAAGATAGGGGAGTTGCACGCTATCTTTTACCTTTGCTTTTTAGTCTTGTTAGTTTACCTTTCAGTTTTTGCTTTAGTATCTTTTATCGAAAATCACAAAAATAGTTATCTTGCTTGCTTGCTACTATGGGTTCCACCGAGAACACCAAGTTGTGTGACTTCACTAGTCATAACACCGATGACTTTATTTGCACGCCTATCACTACACCTGGCACTTCAGCACCTTCGTATGAAATTAAACCTGCTTTACTGAACTTAGTTATGAAAGATCAATTCTCTGGTGCTGGAGATGATGCTGCTTTACACTTGAACAACTTTGTTGAACTTTGTGATATGCAAAAGTACCAAGAAATAGATGGTAATATTGTTAAGCTTAAGTTTTTTCCTTTCTCCTTGAGAGGAGGAGCTAAAATTTGGTTTCAATCTTTGCCTAGAAAGAGCATAGATTCATGGGACAAGTGCAAATATGCTTTTATTGGAAAATACTATCCACCTGCTAAAATTATCCAACTAAGAAGTAACATAATGAATTTTAAACAATTGGATAATGAACACGTTGCCCAAGCTTGGGAACGTATGAAATCTCTTATCAAGAACTGCCCTACTCATGGTTTGACTACTTGGATGGTTATCCAAACTTTTTATGCAGGCTTGAACTTTACCTCGCGGAACTTGTTAGATTCGGCCGCGGGAGGAACCTTTATGTCAACTACACTTGGTGCTGCCACGAAGCTTCTCGATGAGATGATGACCAACTATTCCCAATGGCACACCGAACGCGCTCCAACAGGTAGGAAGGTAAACTCTGTCGAGGAGATTTCCTCCCTAAATGAAAAAGTTGACTTGATCATGTCTCTACTTTCGAAGCAATCTTTTGTTGATCCTCGTGATGTTCCTTTAAATTCTTTGATTGCTCAAGAACAAGTAGATGTGAACTTTATCTCTAGAAACAATTTTAATAACAATGCTTATAGGAGTAATTTTGGTAGCAATCCTAGACTGTTCCCCTCTAATTCTTATGGGAACTACAATGCTTATCCTAGCACCAAGAACTCCACTACTGAACTAGAGATTATGCTTAAAGATTTCATCACTACCCAAAAAGCCTTTAATAAGAGTGTAGAAGAAAAACTAAACAAACTAGATGATCTCTCTTCGAAGGTAGACAATTTAGCCCATGAGGTAGAATTGCTTAAAATTAGAACTTCTCCTCTTGAGGAGAGGAAGGTCACTCCTATGAACGCTATTCAAGTGCAAATTAATGAAAACATTAGGATGTTGGCTAAACTTAAAGAGAGATGGGCTAGAGAAAGGGAGGAAGAAGATAGAATTAAGAACCTTCCTACCCACCACACTGTTGCCACTATCCAAGTTGTTGAGGATATCCAAACTCTTAGCACCCAATGCACTCCTGGTCCCATTGGACCTATTAATGGTGATGCTATGACCATAGAAACTACCAAACAAGTGAACCTAAAGGACACCACTACCACTTTACTTGATAATAGTGACCTTGATTTTGACAATTGCACTCTTACCAAAGTTATTGATTTCCTTCACAAGATGTCTAGAGATCCCCGCACTAGCACGCTTAACCTTGCCTTCACAGAGCATATCATTAATGCTCTCATCAAAGCTAGGGAGGAGAAACTTAGAGTAGAAGCCTCCATACCTAGAAAGCTAGAAGATGGTTGGGATCCTATGATTAAAATTAAGTTGAATAACTTCTCTTGCTATGCTTTATGTGATGTTGGAGCTATTACCTCTGTTATGCCCAAAAGAATATATGATATGCTTAAATTGAAACCTTTTGATTCTTGTTCTTTTGGTGTTCGTCTCGTTGATACTTCCATAAAGAAACCTTTGGGGAGGATCGATGATGTTCTTATCATTGTCAATGACAATTATGTTCCCGTTGATTTTACTATTATGGATATTGAATGTGAACCTTCTTGTCCAATTATTTTGGGACGTCCTTTCCTTCGCACCGTTGGTGCCATCATTGACATGAAAGAGGGGAATATAAAATTCCAATTTCCTCTCAAGAAAGGGATGGAACACTTCCCTCGAAAGAAGATTAAGTTACCTTTTGAGTCCGTTATACGGGCTAGCTATTCCTTTACTCTTGATAAAACTTGATCTCTTTGCATTATGCCTAGCTTAAAGGCATAAAAGAAAGCGCTTTTGGGAGGCAGCCTACAATGAATAAAATTTTATTTTGCTTTTGTTGTGTCTTGATGTTGTTACTACAGTAGCATCATCATTGTATATTTGCTTTTCAACTTTGTGCCAAGTGTAGCCTCTGATTGCAAGAAAGTTCAAAAGTTGTGACGTGCTGTCCAGGAAACAGATTCTGTCCTTGGATAGAAAAATTCGTATAAAATCACCAGATCATCTTTTTGGTCTGAATTCTTTCGACAACGTGCTTTATACAATTGTCTTTCGTGCGTCTAGTCTGAGTTTTTTGATTAGAGTTGCAGAAGTGCCCCGAAAAAATCATTTACTACCTGCTATTCTGTTTTTCACAGATTCTGTCCTGTTTTGCCTTTCCTTCATTTTGCAAACCTTGAGCTTGCTTTTTCTTTGCAAAAACCTTTTGGCAATCTTGAGAAACAGTAGACCTTCAAGAATATCTTTATTTCCAGCAAGGAACAATTATTTTATTATGGGTACTAACCTCGCTAATCAGATTATGATGAGTTATGTATGAAGGGAGTTTTCAAGTGTGCGAGGGAAGATGATAAAAAGATTCAGGAGTGTCAAACGCTCAAGCTTGGGGATGCCCCCATGCACCCCCAAGAAATATTCAAGGAGACTCAAGCGTCTAAGCTTGGGGATGCCCCCGTGCATCCCCTTCTCCATCAACATTATCAGTTCGTCTTTCGTTCCACTATATTTTTATCACTTCATGTGTTATGTGCTATGCTTGGAGCGTCTTGCTTTTAGTTTCCTTTTTAGTTTTCTTTAGCTTTTCATAACGAGTCGGAACTCAGCTTTCTTTGTGTGGGAGAGAAACACGCTCCACTTCAACCTAGAACATAACATAGAATTTTCATGTCTATCTTTGCTGTGCGTGTTCTTTGTCTTTCAATAGCTACTATCATGTTTAGCTCTTAGTTTTCATGCTTATCTATTTAAAGAGCTTTTGTTTAGTTGGTTGCTTGAACTCTCTTTAGTTATCATGCTTATCTTATTAAGAGAGTTTGCTTCTGTTGCATTGGTTGATATGTCTATGATAAAAATGCTACGTGCATAATGGTGCTTAGTAATTCATGTTTTCTTATGGTTAGTCTCAAATAGCTGGGGGGTTCTCAATGTGTTATTGGAGTACCAACATGATTAGTTTGCCTATGATGTGGTATGGTTTAGTAATATCTTCCTTCAAGAATTTATTTTGATTGACTTGGCGTATGCTCACGCATATTTAAGACTGTAAAGAAAGTCTGTCAAGCCTTGATGATCTTTTGTTTCTGAGTAGCGATATAACTTCCATGCCTGATTCAATGTTGCTTTGTCGCTCTGCATGATTATGACCGTCATTGCTCTCTTAGTTGGTCGCTCCCAGTCTTTTGCTAACCTTCGCCTGTACTAAGCGGACTGACTGCTTGTGCATCCAAAATCCTTTAAACCAGTTATGCCATATGAGTCCACCATACCTTCCTATACATGGTATTTACCTGCCATTCCTAACGGAGACTTTCATGTACCATCTCGAAATTATTCAAAAAAATGCATTTCTGTTTTGTGCCTCTATTTTAGTTCATGAGGAAGTAGTAGTTAATTCATGATCTTTTTAAGTTGGACAAGCTTCACCCCGGGATTGCATGTCTAATGTGCAAACCCATAATACGAGAAGGAACTGGCAAAGAGTGCGCCCGGCTCAAAAATAATATAACAAACAAACCCTCCTTCACGCTTTGTTCATGAGAAATCAGAAAACTTTGGCAGTGATAAACAAAGGAGATTAAGAGGATGTGATCGTCCTCATTCGGGAGCCGTTCCTCGAAACTTGTCCATCTCAAGAAGTGATTGAGTTATCTGCTAGCATTCATTGACGAAACATGCATATCCAAAAAAATTAATTTTTACTTCTGTTTTCAAAACCAAGAGCTCTGGTACATGTTTTGTCTTTGTTTCCGACCACGGGTTTTCAACCTTGCCAACAAAAGCCACGGTTCGAGAGTCTCCACCTTCTTTTAAGCACCAACTACTGAGAGCATGATTGTCATTCTGAGTGTAATGTGCATTGTCCCAAAGTAGCATTGTCTTTTGCATGATTATGATATCGTTTATTCTGAAATCATTGTATCTAGTCATCACTTAAACCTTGGAGGTGCCCCTGCATTTATGTTTTGCTTCACTAAAGGGGGCAAGCGAGATATCACTTTATCATATTTGCACACCATGCTCATTACAAATCTATTTGATGTTTCAGTATAATGTTGTAAAACTTTCAGTTCTTTGTGATTTTCTCATGAGGCAACTTAATTACTACAGATTCATTGTCTCAGTAAGCTTTTGTCATATGACTATGAAAAATCCTTATATGGTTAATAGCATGTCACCACAGAAATTATTCTTGTTATCATTTACCTACTCGAGGACGAGCAGGAATTAAGCTTGGGTATGTTGATATGTCCAAAACGTATCTATAATTTCTGCTTGCTCCATGCCTCTTTTGGGTGATATTTCTATGATATTTATACACTTCCATACACTTTTGATCATATTTGGACTAACCTATTAACTCAGTGCACCCCAGTGCCAGTTTCTGTTTTCTGCTGTTTTTGTATTTCAGGTTTTCCCATTACGAAAACTGCCAGAAAAATCTCGGAAAAATTATATAAAAAATCAGCGTTCCAGAAGCTTCCCGGCAGCCAAAGTATAGCCGGAGGGGGGCCACCAGGGCTCCAGGCGCCCTAGTGGCGCGGCCCTCCTCCTGGCCGCGCCGGGGCGGGGGGGGGGGGGGCCTGGGCCCCCAGGCCTCCGCTGATGCCCCCCTTTGGCATATATTTAACACGCATCCCGAAACCCTCGAGACGGGAACCCTTTTTCGCGATCTCATCTCTGTTCCGCCGCCGTCGCGCTTCCAAGATCGGGAGCACCAGGAGAACTCTTCCCGGCACCCTGCCGGAGGGGAGGATCACCACCGGGAGCCTCTCCACCACCATGGACGCCTCCCGGATGAGTTGTGAGTAGTCTCCCTTGGACCATGGGTCCATGACCAGTAGCTATGTGATGTTCTCCTCCCCTTCTTGTGCTTCACTAATTAGACCTCGTGAGCTGCCCTACATGATCGAGGCACATATGTAATCCTTATGCTGTTGCTATGTTGAGTTTGCTGGGATCCGATGGATTGTGAGATTATGTTCAGATTGTGTTTGAGTAATATATTTGATTTACCTCTTTTATATTTATGTTCGTAAGTAATTCTTGCATGTTCTCCGTTGCTATTTATTGCTTTGGCCAAGTAGTAGGTAGTGACTCCAAGAGGGAATGTTATGCTTGATTGTGGGTTCATGCCCCTCGATGACTAGCTTGAGTGACAGAAACATGAGTCTAGGGGATGTGCTGTTGCCACAAGGGGGAAAACAACGGTGCTTGTGCCCGCGGGTGCAAGGATTGTTTACTTTACGCAAAGTTCTTTTAATGCAGTTGTTTGTTGCTTTGAGTTTACACTATGGGTGGGACTCGCAACTTAATACCAGCGAGATGTTCTGGATAGATATCTCAAGGTGGATGATTAGTAGTAGATGCAGATGGATTTCGGTCTACTTGCCTTGGCGTACCGCCCATGCTTTGAACCTCTACCTTTCTTGCAACATAGTTAGCATTGGTTTGCGCACATAATTCTGTCAATTGCCCAGCTGTAATTCGTTTACCTCACATAGCTATTTTATCGTCTTTTGGGAGAGAGACATCACTAGTGAACATCATGGGACCCCGGTCCATATTACCATCACTGATCACATCCGCTATTTACTTTCCGCTTTTACTTACTATATGCAATTATACCTATCACTATTATCTCTTGTGTTTGATCCTTTGTAAACGACAAGGCCGGAGGGATTGACAACCTCTCTGTACTCGTTGGGAGCAAAGTTATTTGTATCTGTGTGCAGGTCCACGTTGATTGCTAATATCTGGCGCCGTTAGCAGTTGACACCTTCTTGTTGAAACTAGGAGTCTCAGGGGAAATCGATCCTTGGTATCTTTGCCAAGGGAAAACTTCCGCTACACTGCATCTCAAACCTTCCACTTGGGGTAACCAACGAGGGGCGAGAAGCCAGCACTGGGTCAGGAACTTGGCTGTTTTCAGGGTAGGCAAGTATTCTGCCCTCTGGAAGGCGGCGCGGCTAAGCCCAGGCCGGCTCGTCGGCTGTGTGACAGCCGGCTGTTCGTGTGAGGGGCCGGCTTGCCCTATGTCTTTTTTTCTTTTTTCTTAGCCATTTTTCATGTGGGCACCATTTCTTGCCTTTGGCTCCTGCCAGTCGGACAGCCGCGTTCTGCGAGTCTGTGACTTAATGCGGGAGAGGGCTTGGATGCCATCACATTACTTGTCCGACTATTTAAGGAGAATTTCTAGACATAGGGCTAGGCGGCCAGTCCCCGGGCCGTCTGCTAGGCTCCGGTGCCGGACAAAGGAGTGAACAATAATCATTCACAAGCATAATTCTTATCATATAGATAAAGGGTTGGGCAGTCCCCGAGAACTCCTCGGGGTCCCATTGGCTGTCAAAATAAATTAGATAGCGTGACACATACTGTCTTTCAGCTATAAAAGCGACGAAGTAGGTTTGTGTTCCACGGGCGCTCCGACTCCTTGCCTGAGTCATCTCTCTTGCGTGCTCTTGGCTTCTGGGCATCGATGAGGTAGTAGGCATCGTTGCCTAGTACCTTGCTGACGATGAACGGTCCTTCCGAAGGAGCCAAGAGCTTGTGCTGGCCGGCTGTTCGCTGGATCAGCCGGAGCACAAGGTCCCCTTCGCGGAAGGAGCGTGGCTTGACTCGCCGGCTGTGATAGCGGCAGAGACCCTGCTGGTAAATGGTGGAGCGGCTGAGTGCTACCAGCCGGGCCTCCTCTAGCAGGTCTACGCCGTCTTCGCGTGCTTCTTTGGCTTCAGCTTCCGTGTACATGGTGACACGAGGCGAGTCAAACTCGACATCCGTTGGGATGACGGCCTCGGCCCCATACACATGGAAGAAAGGAGTGAAGTCAGTGGATTTGTTCGGAGTGGTTCTGAGACTCCACAGGATAGACGACAATTCTTCAATCCAGCAGCTGGGTGATCGCTCCAAAGGTTCGACCAGCCGAGGCTTGATGCCAGACAGGATAAGGTCGTTGGCGCGTTCGACTTGGCCGTTGGACTGTGGGTGGGCAACGGACACTAGGTCCAGTCGGATGCCCTGTGTTGCACAGAAACGGGCAAGTGCGCCTTTGGCAAAATTTGTGCCGTTGTCGGTGATGATGCTGTGCGGTATACCATACCGGACTGTGATGTTTGCGATAAATGTCACAACAGTTGGGCCATTGAGTTTCTTGATTGGTTTGGCTTTGATCCACTTGGTGAATTTATCTATTGCCACGAGTAAATGTGTCAAGCCTCCTCTGGCTGTCTTGAAAGGGCCTACCATATCCAGGCCCCAGACGACAAATGGCCAAGTGATCGGAATAGTCTTGAGTGCAGAAGCCGGCAAGTGTTGCTTGGAACTGAAGCGCTGGCAGCCATTGCACTTTCTTACCAAATCTTTGGCATCGTCCAAAGCAGTCGGCCAGAAGAAACCGTGGCGGAAAGCTTTGGCGACGAGGGATCTTGTGGCCGCGTGGTGGCCACATTCCCCTTGGTGAATGTCCTTCAGGATAGCCATCCCCTTTTCTGCTTCTACACAGCGCTGGAAGACGCCCGTCGCGCTTCTTCTGACAAGCTCTTTGTTGACTATGGTGTATGCTGAAGCTCGGCGTTGAACTTGCTGTGCCAAAGTTTCTTCTGCTGGCAGCTCTCCTCTCAGCAGGAATGTGAGGATTGGATGTGCCCAAGACTACGCTGAGACTCCTGTTGCTTTGGCCAGAGAGACCAGGGTGGTTGGGCTGGGAGGCGGAGGGCTAGGCTGAGCCGTCTGCTGTGTATCCAAAGTCCCCGAGCCGTCTGCTGGAACCGGCGCCTCCTGGCCGCCTGCTGGAGCAGTCCCCGGGCCAGGAACCGGCGTGGCTACAGGTGAGTCTGTTGGAGTTGGAGTGTCGAGGCCGCCTGCTGGAGCAGTCTCTGGGCCAGCTGCTGAAGCTGCGAGGCCGCCTGCTCCAGGGTCGGCTGGTATGAAGATTGACTCTGACTCTTGTGAATGCTTGATAGACGGCTTGTGCAGGCATTGAAGAGATACGCCGGCTGGTATTGCTTGGTGGGTGGAGCCGATTCATGCCAAGGTGTCGGCTTGCATGTTGTCGGCTCGTGGTACGTGGAGGAACTCGCAGCCATCAAAGTGTCCACTGATCTGCTGGACAAGGAAGCGATAGCTTGCCATGTTTGCGTCCTTGGCATCCCAGTCCCCAGACGACTGCTCGACATCCAAGTCTGAGTCACCATAGCACAGCACTCGGCGGATGCCAATCTCCTTGGCCATCCGGAGCCCGTGGATAAGTGCCTCATACTCGGCCACATTGTTGGAGGCGGCAAAGTGGATCTGCAGGGTATACTTGAGCTTGTCGCCTTTGGGAGAGGTGAGGACGATGCCGGCTCCCAGGCCGGTGCGCATCTTGGACCCGTCAAAGTGCATCCGCCAATGGGTTGAGTCTGGAACAAGCGGCAGGTACTGGGTTTCGGCCCAGTCGACGAGGAAGTCAGCCAATGCCTGTGACTTGATGGTGGTGCGTGGCTGGTAGAAGATGGTGAAGGGGGCCAGCTCTATTGCCCACTTGGCCACTCTTCCTGAGGCATCTCTGTTGCCCATGATTTCAGCAAGCGGGGCCGTGCAGACGACCGTGACTGAATGCTCTTGGAAGTACTGCTTAAGTTTCTTGGCGGTAAAGTACACGCCGTAACACATCTTCTGGTAGTGGAGGTAGTTCTGCTTGGATACTGACAGCACTTCGCTCAAGTAGTAGACGGGCCTCTGGACGGGCAAGGCTCTGCCGTCCTCTGGGCGCTCGACCACAATGACAGTGCTGACCACCCGGCTGGTGGCGGCTATGTAAAGGAACATGGGTTCCTTGTCTGCTGGCGCCGCCAGGACAGGCGGGGTGGACAGCAGTCTCTTGAGCTGCTGGAAGGCTTCAACTGCCTGGTCGTTCCACTTGAAGCACGTGGTCTTCTTCATCAGTTGGTATAGGGGGAGTGCCTTTTCTCCTAGCCGGCTGATGAAACGGCTGAGAGATACCAGGCACCCCGTGAATCTCTGGACATCCCGCACACGGGTCGGCCGTTCCATTCTCTCAATGGCCTTGATCTTCGCAGGGTTGCACTCGATGCCGCATTCGGATACCAGGAAACCAAGGAGTTGGCCGGCTGGTACCCCGAATACGCATTTCTCCGGGTTTAGCTTAATCTAAAAACGGCGCAAATTCTCGAATGTCTCTTGGAGATCCTCCAAAAGGGTTCCTCTCTTCTCTGTCTTCACCACAATATCGTCCACGTAAACGTGGGCGTTTCTGCCAAGTTGCTTGAGGAGGCACTTCTGCATGCAGCGCTGAAAGGTGGCGCCAGCATTTCTCAAGCCGAACGTCATGGTCAGGTAGCAGAAGGCCCCAAATGGCGTGAGGAAGGCGGTCTTCAGGCGATCAGTTGGATCAAGCTTGATTTGGTGGTACCCAGAATAAGCATCAAGGAAAGACAGCAGCTCGCATCCGGCTGTGGAGTCGATCACTTGATCTATTCGCGGCAGAGCAAACGGATCTTTAGGGCAAGCTTTGTTGAGGCTGGTATAATCAATGCACATGCGCCATTTGTTGTTCTTCTTCAGCACTAGGACTGGATTCGCAAGCCACTCGGGGTAAAAGACTTCCATGATGAAGCCGGCTGCTAGCAGGCGGGCAACTTCTTCCCCAACGACTCTTCTCTTCTCTTCTGACAGGCGGCGTAGCGGCTGTCTGACAGGCTTTGCATCTTCTCTCACGTGGAGTTTGTGCTCGGCGAAATCCGTCGGGACACCCGACATGTCTTTGGGGGACCATGCAAAGATGTTCCGATTCTCACAAAGGAAATCGACGAGCTCGCTTTCCTATTTGCTGTCTAGGTTTGACCCTATGACAGCAAATCGCTCCGAGTGAGATGGGTCCAAGGCAATCTTCTTTGTCTCCTTGGCTGGCTAGAACGAGCCTTGTGGCTCTGCCTCCCTGGGATCAGCTGGTATGGCCGGCTGTTCGCCAGCCATTGCCACCAGCTGTTCCAGACGGCGCCTTTCCTCAGCTACGACAAGGGACTCTGCCAGACGGCTGCTGGCTATTACGCATGCAATGGACTTCACGTAGTCCCCGGCTATGGTGATTATTCCTTTGGGGCCCGGCATCTTCATCTTGAGGTAGGCATAATGGGGTACTGCCATGAACTTTGCAAGACCTGGCCGGCCCAAGATCACGTGATAGGGACTTTCCAGGTTCACCACTTCAAACTAGACCGGCTCCCTCCGGAAATGCATCTTGTCACCAAACAGTACATCGACCCTGGCCTTGCTGATTGGTGAGCAAGAGAGGCCTGGCACAATGCCATGGAACATGGTCCTAGTAGGCTGAAGTTACTTTTCTTTGATGCCCAACTTCTCCATGGTGTCACGGTACATGATGTTGATGCTGCTGCCGCCGTCTACCAGCACTCGAGTGAAAAGACAGGCCCACCTGTCGGTGGAGAGACTCGCGTCCAGGACCAAGGCATAGGCCCCTGGCGATGGCATGACAGCCGGGTGATCCTCTCGGCTCCAGCTGACAGGCCTCTCAGACCAATGCATGAATTTTGAATCCTTGATGGCAACAGTGTTGACTTCTCTACGCTGTTGGCACCGGCTGTGCCTATCGTCCGCCTGGCTGGTGAAGACAACATAGCTCCATTTTCTTCTAGGAACTCGTCCTGGACCTGGCCGCCAGGGCGGGCAGCCGGCGGATTAGGAGGCGGGGCCGGCTGCCCAGCAGGCGGCGGTGGCAGAGCTTCTCCCCTCGCAATTCTTGTGAGCCAATGACACTTTCGCGTTGTGTGGTTGGAAGGCTTCGCGCCACTGTGGAACTTGCAGGGGGTGTCCAGAGCTTGGTCAAAGGAGAAAACCGACTGCCAGACTGGTTGGCCGCCCTTCTGGCGCTTGGGTCCTGTTTGAGCTTCTAGCTGCTGGCCGTCGACTGCTGCCACCAGCCGGCTGTTTGCAGCCGGCGCGTGGGTCTTGCGTTTCTGGTCGCCTGTCTGCTCGCGCCGGCTGGACTCTCCCGCCGACGTCTTGGAAGTTGGAGGAGTCATCTTGCCAGAAGCATCCACTTGCAGCTCGGTCTTCATGGAGGAGTCAGCGGTGGCGTACTTGTCTGCTATGCTCAGCAGGTCATCCAACATGGCCGACTCATCACAAAGGAGCCTGTGCTTGAGTAAGGTGCCCTCTCTGCACCCGGCCGTGAAATACTCGATGGCTTGTACCTCATGCACTCCTTCACAAGAGTTTCGCAGCTCTGCCCAGCGCGTCAGATAATCGCGGACCGACTCGTCTGGGCCTTGGACACACAGGGAGAGCCGACACGGCTTGGGAGGACGCTTGTAGGTGCTGGTGAAGTTGCGAGTGAAGGTGTCGGTGAAGTCTAGCCAGCCGTTGATGCTATTGGGTTTGAGGCTGTTCAGCCAGGTCCGAGCCGTGCCCTGGAGCATAAGGGGCACGTACTTCACCGCAACTCGTCTGCTGCCGGTAGCTATGCTGACGGCTGTGGAGTAGTCCACCAGCCAGTCCTCTGGTTTCACTGATCCGTTGTACTTGGGGGTATCTCTAGGGAGCGAGAAGCCCTTGGGAAAAGGCTCATTGCGAATGCGAGGGCCGAAGCAAGCCGGACCGAGGTCATCTTCTTCTTCGACCGCCTGGGACCGAGCCAGACGGTCCAGGCGGTGGCGGACATCGTTCTCCCCAACCCCCTCACGGCGGCCCAAACGGCTCACTAGGGAGGGGTGGTCAACAGGCGGAGGAGACACGCGCCTCTCCCGCCTGGGAGGAGGCGGATGTTCCCCTCGCCGTTCTACGGCCCTTGGGCGGCCGTCTTCGTCGCGCTCGATGGTGACGCGAGTCTGCTGGCTGCGGCTGGCAGCCAGCTCTGAGTCTCGCCGGTTGGTGGCGCCGATTGTTGGAGAGCGAGAAGTGGCTCCTTGCTCCCGCCGAAAAGGCCGGTTGTCTGCATGCGCGCCGGCCTCTGATACCCGGCGGCGGGCCTCCTGCTACGTGGCAGCAGCTTCGAGGAGCTGGCGGGCGCGCTGAGTCATGCAACGAAGCTCGTCTCCCTCCAAGTAGCCCATCTCATTGACTGCCGCCTAGGCAGCCATTAGGTTCTCCGACGGAGTGAGGTACACAGGCCGTGGGGCCCCCAGCATGTCTGCTAGCAGCCCGCCTTGATAGCGGACGACACCGGCTCGGCTAGGCTCGCCAGCAGCCGGTGTGCCACAAATGGCGCGGTCCATCTCGCGGCGGTAAGCTTCGGTGAGACGTCGGGAGGCAGCCAGTTTGTTGGCGCTATCGAGGAGCGAAACGCGGAGCGCCTCTAACACCTCGCCATCTGCCCCCGCCGCGACAGGAGCGGCGAGGTGCTGCAGAGCGGCCTCGAGCAGGTCTTGGCCTGCCCCGCCGGCTGATGGTTCGCCGTGGTCGGTGACGAGCACCTCCGTGACGATGCTGATGGTGCTGCCGGTCGGAAGAGCGGGGAGGGGGTCGTTGATGATCACCACATGCTCGGGGAAGAAATCGAAGGGCTCCGCGCCAAGGTCGACGATCATGTCTACTGGTGGGTCAGAAGAGCCTACTGACTCCACGTTAGAGGCGCGCTCGTCGACGATGTGGAGCTTGTCGAGGAGCTCGACGAGGCAGCTCTCCGGTGCCACTGGCTCGGCCACCGGAGAGGGCTCGTCATGGTTGCGGACGCCGCCGAGAAGGTCGGCAAGCCCGTTCGCGGTGCATGCGGCCGTAGCGCCACAAAGCATCCCACTTTCCATGCCAGCAGGCGTGCCGGGCTGGCTACTCTCGCCAGGAAGGAACAAAGTTCCTGTCCAGAACATGTCTCCGGACAACGGTGCACCTGGCCCCACGGTGGGCGCCAAATGTCGGGGTTTTGGAGCGACATATGCCAACGGATGGCTTATCATGCATGGGGTCAAAAGAATGTTGCCGGGCTCGGGAAGCGGGATGAGGCAAAACTTAGGGCGCCTACGGATCTTACCCAGGTTCGGGGCTCTCCGTGGAGATAACACCCCTAGTCCTGCTCAGCGGGGGCTCCGCGTCATGGCTGATGTCACTATGGTAGCTACAAGGTTTCTCCTTGAGCTGTGTGGTTTAGAGGAAGAAGATGAACAAGGCTAGCTCACCTCCTATGCCCTAGGGATCGGGAAAAGGTTGCTAGGATTCCTATCTCTTTCTCTCTCTCTGTCTTCCTCTCAGAGTCTAATCTTCCAACCTTCTAACCCCTCCTCGTGGAGGACACTGGGGGTTTATATAGGCCTACCCCCAGGGGTACAATGGTAATCTCGACGGTGTGGCTCCCACCCGTCAGTGTCTTCCGGCACCGGCCTTGCCGCCTGCCTGCTGGGGCCCACCACATGCGGGCCCACGTGATTGTATTTCACTGTAGACGCGCCTCTGCTGACGACAGCCTCGTCAGGAGGGAAGCGGCTACAGTGCCGCCGTCTCCTGCCGTACACTGCCGCCACGCCCTGTCTTGTCATCTTGATGAGGTTCAGACTTCCAGGGTGAGATTTGCCGCCTGCTACCAGGCGGTCGTCTCCCCTGGCCGTCTGCCAGGGGCGGCTTGTTCATGGGCTACTCGCTGGCCAATGGGGCCAACCGCCTGCTGGCTCTGCCGTCTGTGAGTAGTGGGATTGTGACCTCCTCTGACCGATGCTTGGTCATGAGCGGCGTGGCTACAGTCACCCGCCGCTTAGGAGATATTCATAAGGTACACGTTCACTGTAGCCACACCCTTATAGATTCTCTAAGGACATGTTCATCTGTAGCCATGTCTCTGCTGCGTGAGGGTCCCCCAGCACACGTCCCGAGGGAGGGACGTGGGACCGTCTGTTAGCTATTGGTGTTGGCGCTGCCGCCTATTGGGTCCATGCCGCCTGCTGGCAGTCGGCTCCTAGGGCAGGCTACCCTAGGAGGCGGCCCGATGAGCAGACGGCCGGCGTGAAGCTGGCAGCTATTATTTGTCTTGAAATACCAAGGGTGGTCACCGAGGGTACCCATGGTCAATAACTCCGACATGAAATTTCCACCATGCTTGCCAATTATACTTTTAAAGGTGGAATACCAAAGAAACTAGGAGATCCAGGAGTACCAACTATATCATGCTCCATTAAAAGAAACTATGTTAAAACTGCTTTATGTGATATTGGAGCCGGTGTTAGTGTTATGCCTCTCTATTTACACCGTAGACTTGATTTGAATAAGTTGACACCTACTGAAATATCTTTGCAAATGGCCGATAAATCAACTGTTATACCTGTCAGTATTTGTGAGGATGTGCGTGTTGTGGTTGCAAACGTTACTATTTTAACGGACTTTGTTATTCTTCATATTCCCGAGGACGATAGTATGTCGATTATCCTTGGTAGGCCCTTTTTGAATACTGCAGGTGTGACGCCCGGATAATTAGGCTACAGTAACCTCTGCTAATGATGCCATGTCACCACAATTACTATTGTTAATCCCGCGACGGTTCAATCCCGTTTGAATTCAAAACGCAAAATCAAGTCAAACTGTAAAACTTTTCAAATGTCACAAACCAAATGTTCCTCATGTGGCAAATATTCATTTATTTATATTGGTGGTGGATTTTTGGCAAAGTGTTTAAATACCCTAAAATAATTGAAACATGGGTTAAAACAAATAGCTAAATGCTTTTAAAATTATAACAATGCTAAACTAGATTATGTATGTGCCAAACTTAATTATGGTAGTGGCCTAATTATTTATATATAATTTAGGTGCAAGTTTCTTATTTTAGAAACCTAGTTTTGCTACAAAAGGAAATAGAAATCGGTAGCTAAAACTAAAACAAAAAAGAAAAGGTTAACATAAAAACAAAATGCACTGTGCACTTATCAGGCCCAGCGCACACAGTGCCAGGCCCGGCGCACACAGTGTCACACCCAGCCCATCGCATCGATCGTCATCTTCTTCATAGCCGTGGCAGCATCGCACGCGCCCACGGCCGGTGCCACCGGTGGATCAACGCCACCGAGGCGCTACAGGGCACCAGGGGGGATATGTTGTAATGCCCCAGATGTAATACTTTCCAATAATGGCAATAAGGCTTTCTCAATTTGATCCTTGTCATTATCCTTGGGGGTTCTTGTCATTTTATTTTGCATTGCCATATCATTTATTATTTTGCATCCTTGCATTGCTTCATCATCATGACATCATGGCATCATAGTTTACTTCTTTGTTATCATGAGTGAGAGTGAGGCCTTGTGAGGTTGTGTGTGTGGCTTGAGCTATGCCTTGCTTAAACCTTAACCCCTTCTCCCTCTTTCTTCTTCTTCTTCTTCTTTCTTTTTATTTTCTGTCCATTCTTTACCCCTTTGTGCAAGCCACCTAGCCAAGTGTTTTATTGTTCTTTCTACTCCTACAATTCTTGCACCATGCCTACAACCTCTCCACAAAATATCACCCTAATTGAAAATGATTTGGTTGGATTTTAAAATACCAAGAGTTTGAACCATATTCAAACTCCTTTTATTTTTCTGCCTCTAAAAATGTCCAATTCAATTTTATTAAATAGGGCATAAATCACTGAGCATGGGGATATTTTTCTTTTCCCCTAACTCATTTTCTTTTAGCCTGTGTTTTTCTTTTTCTTTCTGTCTGAAGAAATAAAGGAAAAGGAAAAGAAGCAGCAGCTAGCTCAGTGGCTCTGGGCCTCCTCCATCTCTCTCTCCCCCAGGCCCATCTCTTTTCCCCTCGCAGCGCAGGCCCATTCTCTCCCGCAGGCCCAGCCTTTCCCCTTGCAGTCGCGCTGTGCCTTTTCTCCCTCTGGCCCCACATGTCTGTCTCACAGGCCGCGCCTCCCTCTTCCTCCGTCAGCGCAAAAGCAGAGCAGAGCGCGCTCACCGTCGCGCCGTGAACTCACGGACGTCGAGGTCTTGTGCCCCGAGCCCCCTTTTAAACCCGAAGCTTGTCCAGCCTCTCTCTCTAGGTTTCCCCTTCCTCCTTGTCGCCGCATGGAGAGCCCAGCACCACCAGATCCGCCGCCCCAGTCGACACCCGAGCACATCTGAGAGCGCCACCTCGTCGCCGGCGAGCTCCTCGTCGACCTCAGCCTCGCCAACGGTGTCCTTCTGCTTCCACGACCTCGACTCCTTCGACTACTTCATCTACGCGGACCCGATCGCCTCCACGCCGTCGTCTTCTTCCTCGTCTTCATCTCCGGTGGCCGTAGCTGTTCGAGACCCGCCATCGTCGACTCCATCCACGACTGGGCCAGCCGAGCACATCTCCGTGCTCGTGGTGAGCTCCTCTCTCTCCCCGTACCTTTTTCACCTTCCTGCGCGCCCTCTGATGGCTTCTCGCCCCTCGTTGGTTACCCCAAGTGGAAGGTTTAAGATGCAGTGTAGCGGTAGTTTTCCCTTGGCAAAGATACCAAGGATCGATTTCCCTGAGAATCCCAGTTTCAACAAGAAGGTGTCAACTGCTAACGGCGCCAGATATTAGCAATCAACATGGACCTGCACACAGATACAAATAACTTTGCTCCCAACGAGTACAGAGAGGTTGTCAATCCCTCCGGCCTTGTAGTTTACAAAGGATCAAACACAAGTGATAATAGTGATAGGTATTGCTGCAAATAGTAAATAAAAGCGGAAAGTAAATAGCGGATGTGATCAATGATGGTAATATGGACCGGAGTCTCATGATGTTCACTAGTGATGTCTCTCTCCCAAAAGACAATAAAACAGCTATGTGAGGTAAACAAATTACAGCTGGGCAATTGACATGACCATGTGCGCAAACCAATGCTGACTACATTGCAAGGAAGGTAGAGGTTCAAAGCATGGGCGTTACGCCAAGGCAAGTAGACCGAAATCCATCTGCATCTACTACTAATCATCCACCTTGAGATATCTATCCAGAACATCTCGCTGGTATTAAGTTGCGAGTCCCACCCATAGTGTAAACTCAAAGCAACAGACAACTGCATTAAAAGAACTTTGCGTAAAGTAAACAATCCTTGCACCCGCGGGCACAAGCACCGTTGTTTTCCCCCTTGTGGCAACAGCACATCCCCTAGACTCATGTTTCTGTCACTCAAGCTAGTCATCGAGGGGCATGAACCCACAATCAAGCATAACGTTCCCTCTTGGAGTCACTACCTACTACTTGGCCAAAGCAATAAATAACAACGGAGAACATGCAAGAATTACTTACGAACATAAATATAAAAGAGGTGAATCAAATATATTACTCAAACACAATCTGAACATAATCTCACAATTAATCGGATCCCAGCAAACTCATCATAGCAACAGCATAAGGATTACATATGTGCCTCGATCATGTAGGGCAGCTCTTGAGGACTAATTAGTGAAGCACAAGAACGGGAGGAGAACATCACATAGCTACTGGTCATGGACCCATGGTCCAAGGGAGACTACTCACAACTCATCCGGGAGGCGTCCATGGTGGTGGAGAAGCTCCCGGTGGTGATCCTCCCCTCCGGCAGGGTGCCGGGAAGAGTTCTCCTGGTGCTCCCGATCTTGGAAGCGCGGCGGCGGCGGAACAGAGATGAGATCGCGAAAAAGGGTTCCCGTCTCGAGGGTTTCGGGACACGATATAAATATATGCCAAAGGGGGGCATCAGCGGAGGCCTGGGGGGCCCAGGCGCCCCCCCGGCGCGTCCAGGAGGGGGGCCGCGCCACCAGGGCGCCTGGAGCCCTGGTGGAACCCTCCGGCTGTACTTCGGGTGCTGGGAAGCTTCTGGAACGCTGATTTTTTATATAATTTTTCCGGGATTTTTCTGGCAGTTCTTGTAATGGGAAAACCTGAAATACAAAAACAGCCGAAAACAGAAACTGGCACTGGGGTGCACTGAGTTAATAGGTTAGTCAAAATTTGATCAAAACTGTATGGAAGTGTATAAATATCATAGCAATATCACCCAAAAGAGGCATGGAGCAAGCAGAAATTATAGATACGTTTTGGACGTATCAACATCCCCAAGCTTAATTCCTGCTCGTCCTCGAGTAGGTAAATGATAACAAGAATAATTTCTGTGGTGACATGCTATTAACCATATAGGACTTTTCATAGTTATATGACAAAAGCTTACTGAGACAATGAATCTGTAGTAATTAAGTTGCCTCATGAGAAAATCACAAAGAACTGAAAGTTTTACAATATGATACTGAAACATCAAATAGATTTGTAATGAGCATGGTGTGCAAATATGATAAAGTGATATCTCGCTTGCCCCCTTAAGTGAAGCAAAACATAAATGCAGGGGTACCTCCAGGGTTTAAGTGATGACTAGATACAATGATTTCAAAATAAACGATATCACAATCATGCAAAAGACAATGCTACTTTGGGACAATGCACATTACACTCAGAATGACAATCATGCTCTCAGTAGTTGGTGCTTTTTAAAAGAAGGTGGAGACTCTCGAACCGTGGCTTTTGTTGGCAAGGTTGAAAACCCGTAGTCAGAAACAAAGACAAAACATGTACCAGAGCTCTTGGTTTTAAAAACAGAGGTAATAATTATTTTTTTGATTATGCATGTTCCGTCAACGAATGCTAGCAGACAACTCAATCACTTCTTGAGATGGACAAGTTTCGAGGAACGGCTCCCAAATGAGGACGATCACATCCTCTTAATCTCCTTTGTTTATCACTGCCAAAGTTTTCTGATTTCTCATGAACAAAGCGTGAAGGAGGGTTTGTTTGTTATATTATTTTTGAGCCTGGCGCACTCAATGCCAGTTCCTTCTCGTATTATGGGTTTGCACATTATACATGCAATCCCGAGGTGAAGCTTGTCCAACTCAAAAAGATCATGAATTAACTACTACTTCCTCATGAACTTAAAACAGAGGCACAAAACATGAATGCTTTTCTTTGAATAATTTCGAGATGGTACATGCAAGTCTCCGTTAGGAATGTCAGGTAAATACCATGTAGGAAGGTATGGTGGACTCATATGGCATAACTGGTTTAAAGGAATTTGGATGCACAAGCAGTCAGTCCGCTTAGTACAGGTGGAGGTTAGCAAAAGACTGGGAGCGACCAACTAAGAGAGCAATGACGGTCATAATCATGCAGAGCGACAAAGCAACATTGAATCAGGCATGGAAGTTATATCGCTACTCAGAAACAAAAGATCATTAAGGCTTGACAGACTTTCTTTACAGTCTTAAATATGCGTGAGCATACACCAAGTCAATCAAAATAAATTCTTGAAGGAAGATATTACTAAACCATACCACATCATAGGCAAACAAATCATGTTGGTACTCCAATAACACATTGGGAACCCCCCAGCTATTTGAGACTAACCATAAGAAAACATGAACTACTAAGCACCATTATGCACGTAGCATCTTTATCATAGACATACCAACCAATGCAACGGAAGCAAACTCTCTTAATAAGATAAGCATGATAACTAAAGAGAGTTCAAGCAACCAACTAAACAAAAGCTCTTCAAAAAGATTAGCATGAAAGTTAAGAGCTAAACATGGTAGTAGCTATTGAAAGACAAAGAACACACACAGCATAGATAGACATGAAAATTCTATGTTATGTTCTAGGTAGAAGTGGAGCATGTTTCTGTCCCACATAAAGAAAGCTGAGTTCCGACTCGTTATGAAAAGCTAAAGAAAATTAAAAAGGAAACTAAAAGCAAGACGCTCCAAGCATAACACATAACACATGAAGTGATAAAAATATAGCGGAACGAAAGACGAACTGATAATGTTGATGGAGAAGGGGATGCACGGGGGCATCCCCAAGCTTAGATGCTTGAGTCTCCTTGAATATTTCTTGGGGGTGCATGGGGGCATCCTCAAGCTTGAGCGTTTGACACTCCTGAATCTTTTTTATCATCTTCCCTCGCACACTTGAAAACTCCCTTCATACATAACTCATCATAATCTGATTAGCGAGGTTAGTACCCTTAATAAAATAATTGTTCCTTGCTGGAAATAAAGATATTCTTGAAGGTCTACTGTTTCTCAAGATTGCCAAAAGGTTTTTTTGCAAAGAAAAAGCAAGCTTAAGGTTTGCAAAATGAAGGAAAGGCAAAACAGGACAGAATCTGTGAAAAACAGAACAGCAGGTAGTAAATGATTTTTTCGCGGCACTTCTGCAACTCTAATCAAAAAACTCAGAACAGAAACATGAAAGACAATTATATAGAGCACGCTGTCGACAAAATTCAGACCAAAAAGATGATCTGGTGATTTTATACGAATTTTTCTATCCAAGGACAAAATCTGTTTCCTCGACAGCACGTCACAACTTTTGAACTTTCTTGCAATCAGAGGCTACACTTGGCACAAAATTGAAAAGCAAAGATACAATGATGATGCTACAGTAGTAACAAACATCAAGACACAACAAAAGCAAAATAAAATTTATTCATGTGGGCTGCCTCCCAAAAGCGCTTTCTTTTATGCCTTTAAGCTAGGCATAATGCATAGAGATCAAGTTTTATCAAGAGTAAAAGAATAGCTAGCCCGTATAACGGACTCAAAAGGTAACTTAATCTTCTTTCGAGGGAAGTGTTCCATCCCTTTCTTGAGAGGAAACTGGAATTTTATATTCCCCTCTTTCATGTCAATGATAGCACCAACGGTGCGTAGAAAAGGACGTCCCAAAATAATTGGACAAGAAGGTTCACATTCAATATCCATAATAGTAAAATCAACGGGAACATAATTGTCATTGACAATGATAAGAACATCGTCGATCCTCCGCAAAGGTTTCTTTATGGAAGAATCAACGAGACGAACACCAAAAGAACAAGAATCAAAAGGTTTCAATTTAAGCATATCATATATTCTTTTGGGCATAACAGAGGTACTAGCACCAACATGACATAAAGCATAGCAAGAGAAGTTATTCAACTTAATTTTAATCATAGGATCCCAACCATCTTCTAGCTTTCTAGGTATGGAGGCTTCTACTCTAAGTTTCTCCGCCCTAGCTTTGATAAGAGCATTAGTGATATGCTCTGTGAAGGCAAGGTTAAGCGTGCTAGTGCGGGGATCTTTAGACATCTTGTGAAGGAAATCAATAACTTCGGTAAGAGTGCAATTATCAAAATCAAGGTCACTACTATTAAGTAAGGTGGTAGTGGTGTCCTTTAGGTTCACTTGTTTGGTAGTTTCTATAGTCATAGCATCACCATTAATAGGTCCATTGGAACCAGGAGTGCATTGGGTGCTAAGAGTTTGGATATCCTCAACAACTTGGATAGTAGCAACAGTGTGGTGGGTAGGAAGGATCTTAATTCTATCTTATTCCTCCCTTTGAGGTGCAACCACTTCAGGTTTAGCTGCCATTTGGTTTATCAAAGTGGCTTGTGTGTAGGACATATTGGAAACTTGGGTCTCAGTGATAGTGAGCCTAGTCTGGAGATTAGAAATCTCAATATTTAGGCTCTCTAATTGTCTACTAATGTCTTGCAAGATAGCAGTATGCTCATTTAATTGCCTCGAGAAGGTTTTGTTTTGTTCATATTGGGTGTTCATGTAATTCTTAGTGGCCTTCTCTATTTCTAGAAGTTTCTCATAGCCAGGCAAGTCTCTATCTTTTTGAGTGGAGTTCTTGGTGCTAGGATAAGCATTGTTGTTCCCATAGGAATTAGAGGGGAACAGTCTAGGATTGCTACCAAAGTTACTCCTATAAGCATGAGCAATCACAGAATCTAAAGGATCATAACGAGGATCAATAGAAGATTGCTTGGAAAGTAGGGACATGATCAAGTCAGCTTTTTCATTTAGGGAGGAAATCTCCTTGACAGAGTTTACCTTCCTACCTGTTGGAGCGCGTTCGGTGTGCCATTGGGAATAGTTGGTCATCATCTCATCGAGAAGCTTCGTGACAGCACCAAGTGTAGTTGACATAAAGGTTCCTCCCGCGGCCGAATCTAACAAGTTCCGCGAGGTAAAGTTCAAGCCTGCATAAAAAGTATGGATAACCATCCAAGTAGTCAAACCATGAGTAGGGCAGTTCTTGATAAGAGATTTCATACGTTCCCAAGCTTGGGCAATGTGTTCATTATCCAATTGTTTAAAATTCATTATGTTACTTCTTAGTTGGATAATTTTAGCAGGTGGATAGTATTTCCAATAAAAGCATCTTTGCACTAGTCCCATGAATCTATGCTATTTCTAGGCAAAGATTGAAACCAAATTTTAGCTCCTCCTCTCAAGGAGAAAGGAAAAAGCTTAAGCTTAACAATATTACCATCTATTTCTTGGTACTTTTGCATATCACAAAGTTCAACAAAATTGTTTAAGTGTAAAGCAGCATCATCTCCAGCACCGGAGAATTGATCTTTCATAACTAGGTTCAGTAAAGCAGGTTTAATTTCATACGAAGGTGCTGAAGTGGCAGGTGTAGTGATAGGTGTGCAGATAAAGTCATCGTTGTTGTGACTAGTGAAGTCACACAACTTGGTGTTCTCGGTGGAACCCATAGTAGCAAGCAAGCAAGATAACTATTTTTGTGATTTTCGATAAAAGATACTAAAGCAAAACTGAAAGGTAAACTAACAAGACTAAAAAGCAAAGGTAAAAGATAGCGTGCAACTCCCCTATCCTGAAGAGTGGAGTCCCCGGCAACGGCGCCAGAAAACTTTGCTTGATGGCTTCTCGCCCCTCGTTGGTTACCCCAAGTGGAAGGTTTGAGATGCAGTGTAGCGGTAGTTTTCCCTTGGCAAAGATACCAAGGATCGATTTGCCTGAGACTCCCAGTTTCAACAAGAAGGTGTCAACTGCTAACGGCGCCAGATATTAGCAATCAACGTGGACCTGCACACAGATACAAATAACTTTACTCCCAACGAGTACATAGATGTTGTCAATCCCTCCGGCCTTGTCGTTTACAAAGGATTAAACGCAAGTGATAATAGTGATAGGTTTTGCTGCAAATAGTAAATAAAAGCGGAAAGTAAATAGCAGATGTGATCAATGATGGTAATATGGACCGGAGTCTCATGATGTTCACTAGTGATGTCTCTCTCCCAAAAGACGATAAAACAGCTATGTGAGGTAAACGAATTACAGCTGGGCAATTGACAGGACCATGTGCGCAAACCAATGCTGACTACATTGCAAGAAAGGTAGAGGTTCAAAGCATGGGCGGTACGCCAAGGCAAGTAGACCGAAATCCATCTGCCTCTACTACTAATCATCCACCTTGAGATATCAATCCAGAACATCTCGCTGGTATTAAGTTGCGAGTCCCACCCATAGTGTAAACTCAAAGCAACAGACAACTGCATTAAAAGAACTTTGCGTAAAGTAAACAATCCTTGCACCCGCGGGCACAAGCACCGTTGTTTTCCCCCTTGTGGCAACAGCACATCCCCTAGACTCATGTTTCTGTCACTCAAGCTAGTCATCGAGGGGCATGAACCCACAATCAAGCATAACGTTCCCTCTTGGAGTCACTACCTACTACTTGGCCAAAGCAATAAATAACAACGGAGAACATGCAAGAATTACTTACGAACATAAATATAAAAGAGGTGAATCAAATATATTACTCAAACACAATCTGAACATAATCTCACAATCCATCGGATCCCAGCAAACTCATCATAGCAACATCATAAGGATTACATATGTGCCTCGATCATGTAGGGCAGCTCACGAGGACTAATTAGTGAAGCACAAGAACGGGAGGAGAATATCACATAGCTACTGGTCATGGACCCATGGTCCAAGGGAGACTACTCACAACTCATCCGGGAGGCGTCCATGGTGGTGGAGAAGCTCCCGATGGTGATCCTCCCCTCCGGCAGGGTGCCGGGAAGAGTTCTCCTGGTGCTCCCGATCTTGGAAGCGCGGCGGCGGCGGAACAAAGATGAGATCGCGAAAAAGGGTTCCCGTCTCGAGGGTTTCGGGACACGATATAAATATATGCCAAAGGGGGGCATCAGCGGAGGCCTGGGGGGCCCAGGCGCCCCCCCGGCACGGCCAGGAGGGGGGCCGCGCCACCAGGGCACCTGGAGCCCTGGTGGCCTCCCTCCGGCTGTACTTCGGGTGCCGGGAAGCTTCTGGAACGCTGATTTTTTATATAATTTTTCCGGGATTTTTCTGACAGTTCTCGTAATGGGAAAACCTGAAATACAAAAAACAGCCGAAAACAGAAACTGGCACTGGGGTGCACTAAGTTAATAGGTTAGTCCAAATATGATCAAAAGTGTTTGGAAGTGTATAAATATCATAGCAATATCACCCAAAAGAGGCATGGAGCAAGCAGAAATTATAGATACGTTTTGGACGTATCACCCTCTAGGTCCTAGTTCATCGAGCGCCCGAGCGCATCACCGTCGGACCTCATCGCAGGCGAGTGCTCCGACCCCTCTAGGCCGTGTTCTTCTGTCCGTTCGCTTCGCCTCGTCGTGTAGGTGCCGCATGTGCTTTCGCCGTTCCACTAGGGCCTCTGCATCGCCTCGCCGTTGCTCCGTCGCCGCCGTTCTGTCGTTGCTCGCCGCCGGCGTTGTAGTAGTCGCTAGGTGCTGCAAGCGCGTTGGTTGGGTGCGGAACTCTTCCAGGAGCAATTCGCACCACTCCGCCGTCTCGTTTGGTCGCCGGAGCAGCTTCGACGAGCAGCTCCGACGAGCCCTGCGCTTCCCGTGTTACTGCTTCCGCTGTTTAGTCTTCAGTTAAACTACATGTCATCTGTCGAGAACCGATCAGTAGCACAGTGGCTTTGTCTCTTTGTCAGTTAGCTTCAGGTCTTGCGTTCGAATCCTTGCGGGCGCAGTGGCTATTCGCCCCCTTTTGTTTTTCGCGTGTGGCTGACAGGTAGGTCCCACCTGCCAGCCTCACTGCTGCTTCCCAGCCCCCGCGCGCACCCACTGGCGCCAGCTCAACTGCTGGCCCCCCTCGTTAGTCGCTTGGGCTAGCTGAGCCTGGGTCATTCTGACCCTGCGCCTGTTCTGTTTTTCTTTTCTGTTTTCTTTTTCTTTTCTTTTTCTGTTTTTCTTGTTAATTTAATATCCGTGTAAATATGTTTCTGATGAATATGAGTTATATATGAAAAGTGCTTAGTATTTTATGTAGATTATGAATATGCTATTTGTTGCCATGTTTAAAAACATTTAAAATGTTGTTTGAATTTAAACTTGTTTTAAATATGCTTAAACTTGTAAAAATCATAACTAAATATCTACAACTCCAAATTTAACAAACTTTATATGCATTTGGGGTAGAAAAATGTGTAGAATATTTTGGTGCTGTTGTTTAGCATGTTTGACAACTCTATCACAGAAGTTTCCAGATCTGTCCCAAATGCAAATAAATTAATATGGGAGTTTCTGGATATTGTTGTTATTTATTTCCAGCCCATTTAAATGTGCTAGCATGTTGCTGTAATGTTAGTTGCACCCTTGCCATGTTAACCAACTCCTTATAAACTTGTTGGATGCTTGTTTGATCAACTACATAAACTTGGTAGTTGTTCTTTAGTTGTCTTTCTTTCTTGTGTATGATCTTGTTGGATGTGATGTTGTTGCACTCTTGTGCCCCCTAGGCCATGCATCATATCTACTCTTGTCCTTGTTCATCATGTTCATGCATCATGTGGTTGAGCACTGCATGTTGATTGATTTTGTTCCGTTGTTGCATTGTTGTGTTTGGTTAGAGCACGGTGATGATACGGAGTACGAGGTTTCTACCGAGGTTGAGTGTGAGGAGCAAGGTTACGATCCCTCCGTGGAATCAACAGGCAAGATGACCTTACCCAGATATCACTACTATCTTTGCCTATGCTAGATGTCTCGCTCTTTAGCTTATTGCCTTGATGCCTATGTCTGTTTGTTAGCCTCCTATTGTTGCCATGAAACTCTCTAACCACCACCTAGCAAACCGTTGTTTGGCTACGTAAGCATCGCTCAGCCCCTCTTATAGCGTTGTTAGTTGCAGGTGAAGATTTGAAGATTCTTGCTTCATGTTGAAGTTATTGTTGGGATATCACAATATATAATCTGTTAAACTAGATCATCTATATATTTGGCAATGGGCGGAAGGCTAAGCCTTTGCTTGGTGTTTTGTTCCACTCATGCCATCCTAGGAACCGTTTAAACCGGTGTTATGTTCCTTGATTTTTGCGTCCCTAACACGGTTGGTGTTTATGGGCCCCCCTTGATAACCCGCTTAGTGCTAAAGCTTTTCCAGCAAGGCCCAACATTGGTTTTACATTGGACTAATAACTAAAACTTGCATAGGGCGTTGCAAACCTGAGTTCTTAATTAACAACCCTGGGCCAGTGCTCCACATGAGTGTTGGTCCAAACTGAGCAGACTGCGGGGCCACCTCGAGGAAACTCAAGGGCTGGTAAAAACCTGTAGGATGACTCATCCGGTCGTGGCCTAAGACGAGATACGCGCGGCTACTATCAGGGTGTCGGCACGCCGGGAGGTCTTGCTGGATTAGTTTTACCTTAGTCGGAATATCTTGAGCACGGGATTCCGAGAATACTCGGGTCTTCCCACCTTGGAGTTGCGACTCCGTAGATCATGAGCTTGTGATGGGCTAAGTTGGGACACCCTTGCAGGGTTTGATCTTTCGAAAGCCGTGCCCGCGGTTATGTGGCAGATGGGAATTTGTTAATATCCGGTTGTAGAAAACTTGACACCATGTTCATAATACACTACCAGCGTGAGTAACCATGACGGTCGCTTTCCGAAGGGGTTCGGGAAGTGAACACGGTGGGGTTATGTTTGACGTGCTTAGTTAGGATCACTTCGTGATCACTTTGATGATCGTTGGCCCTTATCTTCTCGCTCTAATCACGTGAGCTAGAGCTAGTGCTGCTGCAACCTTCTTTTAAGCCTCTTCCACACCTAAGGCTTTGATAGTATTTGTCGTGGATTTAGCACGGCAGATGTCCGGGTTAACGGACTTAGGTGTGAGGCCATCGCTCGGGTTAGCTTTAAGGGGTTAAAGCGGACGAAGGACACAGGGAGTTTTATACTAGTTCGGCCCCTTCGATGAAGGTAAAAGCCTACGTCTAGTTTGGTGTGGTATTGCTTGGGCTTTGATGACCAGGGAGCGAATCCGCTTTACCTCGAGCTGTTGTTTCTTGTCCTGAACCATCGCCGGGTCGTCCCTTTATATAGGAGGCGACGCCCGGTCGGCTCATAAACGTGTCCGCCTCGGTCTTTACTCTTTCTATCTTACATCCCAAGTTACATGGTATGACGGTTTATGGGCTTTATACATGGGCCCTAAGCCTCTACGCGCTACGATCCCTTGTTATACATTCTAATGGGCTTCTGACAATATAACCTTACTAGAATAATCCGGACCCTCCTGGCCGGTTTATACCTGTTGGTAATATCCCTGACAGTATTGCTACCCGGGAACGGGATTGCTGAGTCCTCCATGGCTCACAGATTCTACACAACACCAGATGCAGGTACCTTTGAGAACTACACAGTTGGTGGTTTAGGGTTGTATTGGGAGTTCGATGAAGAACGTGGGCGATACTACGTGTCTTACCCAAAGGATCAGTAGGGCTCTTACTAGGATGATCGGGACCTTGTGTTGCTTTATTTATGGTATCTTTCATTTGGATCTTCGTCCGTAGTCGGTCTCTGATGTTATTGGATGATGTATGTTAATGTATTTCATTGTGTGACGTGGCGAGTGTAAGCCATCTACTCTTTTACATTTTCATCCCCTCTTTTACATGAGTTGTGCAAAGATACCATACTTGAGATAATTCCAGTATGAGATTATGCCTTTAAGTCGTGCCTCGACACGTGGGAGGTATAGTCTCATACTGGGCATTACATATGTGCATCGCCTGCGAGCTTAAACCCTAGCGCCATTTCCCCCCTTCCCTTGCGCCGCCTTCTTCCACCTCGTTCGCAGCCGAACCACGTCTCCATGGCCGGCCTCATCCTCATGGCCATTGCCCTCCCCGCTGCCTGAGACTGCGCCGGGAGCACCGCCTCTGTCGTCTTTGTCAAGTACATGGGCGTATTCGAGATCCGGACCCCTGCCTCACGCAGATCGACGCCCTCGGCCGCCGTTGATTGCCGACGCCGTCCGTCTGCTCCAAGCCTCCCCCGAGCCTATCTTTGCACCCCTACAGGTCCAAGCGAGCTCCTCGACCTTTCCCCCCTCCTCGCGCAGTAGCTCGCACCCCCTAACACTGCTCCTCGCCGCGTCGAGAACCCATCGCTGCCGTTCACCTCGCCATCGCAGCCATAGTCGGCCAAGCTCACACCCAAGCATTGATGCGTGCTCACCACACCCCTAGGATGTAGACGCACCCTTCGGCGCTTACTCCCATGCCCTCTAGCGCCATACCCGTCGAAGTCGTGCTCCGGACTCCGCCTCCGGTCGTCGCCGGAGTCGTTCCCGGCCTCCCGGGCGGCTGCCAATGCCACACACCAACTTGCGGCTCAGCCCGCATCCGAACGAGCTAGGCCGCGCTCGTGTGGACCGCTTTGGTGCGATCCTGTTTCCCCCCGCCGTTCCTATGGTCGCCGCCGGCGCGCCACCGCAGCCGCTCGTGTCCGAGCACGCCTGTCATCGCCGCTCCTACCGGCTGCTGCTGCTGCTTGCTGCTGTCGCTGCTTGCAGCTGCCGCTGCTTGCCGCTGCCGTTGCCGCCTACGCGCCGCCTGCACTCACCGCCCGCGCCACCGCCGCCTTCGCTGCCACGGCGTGCCCGCCGCAGCCGTTGCTTGCCGCCCCGCCGCCGCTGCCTCCCTTCGCCGGCGCCGGCCACTACGGCCGGCCCCTGCCACGCATTTCGGCCAGCCGCCCCCTGTCCTCCCCCCGCTCGCGGCCGCTCCAGCCGGCCAGCCTCGCCGCGCCCTGGCCACGACCAGTGGCTGCGTGCGAGCTGTGTGGCCGCCGGCCACAACCAAGTGGGCCTCGGTCCCTACTAATTGGGGAGGCTATTCGGTTAGACTAACCCGACCCACTAACCCGCAGGACCTCACCCCCGGCTACACTTAAATTAGTTTAGTTTAAATACTGTTAAACTAGCAGAGTATGACACGTGGGGTCCGGGTGTGCCCTTTGACTAGTGAGCTAGTCCATGTTGACTGTTGACTAGGCAGTCAACTGGACCCCACTTGTCAGCCTCTTATTGCACTTTGCTGGGTACACTTTTGTGTACCTATAGCAATTTACTACTAAAATAATTCGAATTAAATTGAAATCCAGCAAATTCAGAAATCAATTAAACTTAGAAAATAAATATAAAATAAGCTGTAACTCAGATGAAAATACTTTGTACATGAAAGTTGCTCAGAACGGCGAGACGAATCCGAATGCGCGGTCCGTTTGTGAGCCACACATCCCTAGCATAGCGAACCTACAACATTTCACTTTTGGTTCTTCTGTCCAAAAACATGGAACACCAGGAATACTTTCCCGGATGTTTCCCCCCTTCGCCAGTTTCGCCTAGTGCTGCGTTAGGTCACATATATCACCACTTATTGCCTTGTTATGCTTTGTTTGCTCTGTTATGTATTGTGTTCCCCCTCCGTTACTTCTTTCTGGTAGACCCCGAGACCGCTGCTGATACCCCTGTGATCGACTACATCGACGACGAGCCCTTATTCTTGCCAGAGCAACCAGGCAAGCCAACCCCATTTGATCATTTCAATATTGCCCATTCCCTTCTCTCTTATGCTTGCATTAGAGTTGTTACTGCTTTTTGTATGATCCTATTTTGATGCATAGCCTGTTGTTGATACCTGCTTTCATACCTTTCATGTTTATACTAAACTGCTTAGTATAGGCTGGTTAGAGATCCATCAGAGACCCCCCACTTTGTCCCTACTGCCCCGCTAGATTATCAGAAGACCCGACCAACGGGATCGAAGACCAGGCCCCGGCACCGCACATCACTTTTCCCTTAGTTGCTCGACACTACTGGGTTACTATCGAGTGCCGAGGGTGAGACCTCATCAGCACTTCTGATGTTAACCTTGTAGGTTAGTTCATCGGTTATGGTCATCGAGGGTGATCTCCTCCTTCTCCACTCCTGATAACGACACTATCGTGCAACTCCTCAAGAGTGGACCTCGAGGGTGACTCCTCCTTCGTTCACCTTGACGATACACATCAGGTGGAATTCCATCGGGGGTGATTCCTCAGGTTTCCCTTTAGTGTTAGACACACAGTTACTATGGTTACTATGACTTTACACTGAACCATGTTACTAAAGACGGGTCGGCCCTGAGGGGTACCCGCGCGAGCTTAATTGCGAGTGATGTGTAGTCGGGTTGACCTGGAAGATGCCCGCGAGATAATTATGAGGCATGGCCGGGCATTCTTAGCCCTTGCCGCAAGTCCTCGAGACGGGGCGATGGGGTCACATGATCATGAGTCTCTGCTCATTACCGAGCGTTCCCAAGACACTAAATGGTTTGGATATTTGATCCGAGGGGCCTCTGGCCTGATAGGGCTAACCATCACGTGGGCATAGTATGGGCGTTCTGCATCGTATGCATCCGCCGAAGCTTAACTGACGCCATGCGACTGAGCAGTGCACACCGGGTTGGACTGGTTATGCACCTACCTTTTAAGGAGGTAGCTAGGTCTGCTCACCGGCCGCGTACGCAAAGTGCAGGAGTTCCCGGGGAGATGGCCCATGACCCCTGGGGCATAGGTTTAGTCTGGCGTGCATGACCTTTCTATTAAGCCTAGGTCGGGTTGCGGCGTATTGTTTGGCTGAGGCCGGGCATGACCTGATGGTGTGTCCGGCCGGAGTTAAGCGAGCGTGGTGGGTAAGTTGGTGCACCCCTGCAGGGAAGAAAACATCTATCGATAGCATGTCCTACGGTAACAGACACTTGGAGTTGTATCCTGATCGCTACAACTAGAACTGGATGCTGAGGCATGACTTGGATATGTTGCTTCGGGAGTCGAGAAAGGATCCCGGAGCGTTGAAACAACAACATAAATATGACTTATGTTATACTACTCTACTTCCCCCTGTTGCTGCAAGATGATGGATTCCAGTTAATGCTAGTCTTCGATAGGACTAGTTTCTCCCCCTCTTATTCTGGCATTCTGCAGCTTAGTCCACAGATACTACCCTTTTCATTGATACCGATGCATATGTAGTGTAGATCCTTGCTTGCGAGTACTTTGGATGAGTACTCACGGTTGCTTTGCTCCCCATTTTCCCCCATCTTTCTTTTTTCTGGTTGATGCAACCAGATGGTGGAGTCCAGGAGCCAAATTCCACCCTTGACGACTGCTACTACCCCGACGGAGCCTACTACTACATGGAGACAGCTGACGACCAGGAGTAGTTAGGAGGTCCCAGGTAGGAGGCCTTGCCTTTTCGATCATTGATGTTTTGTGCTAGCCTTCTTAAGGCAAACTTGTTTAACTTATGTCTGTACTCAGATATTATTGCTTCCGCTGACTCTTGTGTATTCGAGCCCTCGAGGCCCCTGACTTGTAATATAAAGCTTGTATTATTTTATTTGTGTCTAGAGTTGTGTTGTGATATATTCCAGTGAGTCCCTGATCTTGGTCGTACACGTTTGCGTGCATGATTAGTGTACGGTCAAATCGGGGGCATCACAGCAGGGGCTGTTATTGATTGCAACAAAGGCAATGTCATTTTTCATGTCAATGGTAATGAGCACACGGTACACTTTCCGAGGAAACAACCTCAAGTCCACAGTATCAATTCTATTGGAAAATTTTCAATGATCACTATTGGAGGTTTTGAATTCCCTCTTCCTACTGTCAAGAAGAAATATGATATTCTTATTGTAGGGAACATACATATCCCCATTGAGGTAACCTAGTGTTATTTGAAAATTCCCCGGTTTCATGTTATTCGGAAAGAGTTTGTTAACAAGACTTGATCAACCTTGTTAATGGATTCCTTTTGATGAGCATGAGATGGATGAAGTTAGAAAGCACAACTCTCTATACCCTCCTTTTACTTTATGTTATTTAGATTAAATAAAGCAAAAATAGTATTTTCTATCTATTTTCTGAATTATCCATGCAATAAAAATACCCCGAAAATTGAAGTTCTCCAAATGTCCCGAAAATGAAATCTGATTTTTTATAGCATATTTAAGAATATTTGGCACTGAGAACACATCAGGGGGCCACACCACCTGGCCACGAGGGTACAGGGCGTGCCCCCTGCCTCGTGGGCCCCATGTGTCCCCCCTCCACTTATTCCAGCACCCACACACTTCATCTACCTCCAGAAAAAATCCTCTCATAGCTCAAACCCGTGTTCTAGCTCATTTTGCTACCATTTTCAATCTCCTTGCTCAAAGCACCATTCACAAAACTGTTTGGGGAGATTGTTCTTTGGTATGTGACTCCTCCAATGGTCCAAGTAGGTTTTGTTCTAGTGCTTTATTTATTGCAAATTTTTGCTGCTAAGGTGACCCTGTTCTTGAGCTTGCATGCCAAATTCATGTGGTCAAAAGTAGGTCTAATGCATGATATAGACTATAGGCACTTGTGGGAGTAGTTGCTATCAATCTTGTTGAGTTTGGTTCACTTTTATTTTGAGTCACTAAAAATTTCAGATTTTTTTAGAGAAAAATGCATAGGAAAATTTACCAAGGTGGCTCCTTGATACGTCTCCAACGTATCTATAATTTTTTATTGTTCCATGCTATTATATTGTCCTTCTAGGATGTTTTATGGGCTTTATTAAACACTTTTATATTATTTTTGGGACTAACCTATTAACCTAGAGCCCAGTGCCAACTTCTGTTTTTCTCCTGTTTTAGGGTTTTGTAGAAAAGGACTATCAAACGGAGCCCAATTGACCTGAAAATCAACGGAGCTCATTTTTGGACCAGAAGAAGCCCACGGAGTGCCGGAGGGGGACAAGAGGACCCACGGGCTGCACACGAGGGTGGGGGGCGCGCCCCCCTACTGGGCGCGCCCCTGCCTCGTGGACAGCCCGTAGCCCCCTTTGCTTGGCCTCGACTCCAACACCTCCTATATATACTAAAACCTCGGGAAAATAACCTAGATCGGGAGTTCCGTCGCCGAAAGCCTCTGTAGCCACCAAAAACCAATCTAGACCCTATTCCGGCACCCTGCCGGAGGGGGGAACCCTCACCGGTGGCCATCTTCATCATCCCGGTGCTCTCCATGACGAGGAGGGAGTAGTCCACCCTCGGGGCTGAGGGTATGTATCAGTAGCTATGTGTTTGATCTCTCTCTCTCTCTCTCATGTTCTTGAGATGGCACGATCTTGATGTATCGCGAGCTTTGTTATTATAGTTGGATCTTATGATGCTTCTCCCCCTCTACTCTCTTGTAATGGATTGAGTTTTCCCTTTGAAGTTATCTTATCAGATTGAGTCTTTAAGAATTTGAGAACACTTGATGTATGTCTTGCACGTGCTTATCTGTGGTGACAATGGGATATCATGTGATTCACTTGATGTATGTTTTGGTGATCAACTTGCGGGTTCTGTGACCTTGGGAATCTATGCATAGGGGTTGGCACACGTTTTCGTCTTGACTCTCCGGTAGAAACTTCGGGGCACTCTTTGAAGTACTTTGTGTTGGTTGAATAGATGTTTCTGAGATTGTGTGATGCATATCGTATAATCATGCCCACGGATACTTGAGGTGACAATGGAGTATCTAGGTGACATTAGGGTTTTGGTTGATTTGTGTCTTAAGGTGTTATTCTAGTACGAACTTTATGATAGATTGAACGTTACTACACACTCTTGAATAGATCGATCAGAAAGAATAACTTTGAGGTGGTTTCGTACCCTACCATAATCTCTTCGTTTGTTCTCCGCTATTAGTTACTTTGGAGTGACTCTTTGTTGCATGTTGAGGACTAGTAATATGATCCAATTATGTTATTATTGTTGAGAGAACTTGCACTAGTGAAAGTATGAACCCTAGGCCTTGTTTCCTATCATTGCAACACCGTTTATGCTTACTTTTACCACTTGCTACCTTGCTGTTTTTATATTTTCAGATTACAAAAACCTATATCTACCATCCATATTGCACTTGTATCACCATCTCTTCGCCTAACTAGTGCACCTATACAATTTACCATTGTATTGGGTGTGTTGGGGACACAAGAGACTCTTTGTTATTTGGTTGCAGGGTTGTTTGAGAGAGACCATCTTCATCCTACACCTCCCACAGATTGATAAACCTTAGGTCATCCACTTGAGGGAAATTTGCTACTGTCCTACAAACCTCTGCACTTGGAGGCCCAACAACGTCTACAAGAAGAAGCTTGTGTAGTAGACATTATTCATCAAGGAAGCAAGTACCAAGGCTCGCGATACGTGAGCCGGACGATGAACCACCGGGGGAAGCTCAAGTGCGGCCTTGTGAATGGCCGTCGGAGGAGTTTATGGTCCAGGCAGGCATCAAGGAAAAATTTGACACGTATGTGCATAATGCTGATCTTGAGGACCTCACGTCAGATAAGTGCCCACAGTACCACTACCTAACTGATTCCTTTGTGAGAAGGTTTAAATTTACATCTTCACGCAATTCTCTCACTGTCTTATTTGATCTTTATGATAAATCATATACCATGGACTTAGAAGATTTTAATGATGCTTGTAAACTCCCGAAGTGGCGTAATGTTAGTGAACCTTGCAAATCTGAATATAAGGACTTTGTAGGATCGAAAGTAGGTCTAGAGGGGGGGTGATTAGACTACTTGACAATATAAAAAATCTGCCCTTGGATCATGCAATGTTTTTGGCAGTTTCACAATTAAGATCAACACAAGTATCACCCTACACATGCAATTCTAGAGTATAAGCAGCGGAAAGTAAATTGCACATGTAAAAGAGAGGTGGAGAAGATCAAACGCAGTTTGGTGACACGAAGATTTTTGTCGTGGTTCCGATAGGTGGTGCTATCGTACATCCACGTTGATGGAGACTTCAACCCACGGAGGGTAACGGCTGCGCGAGTCCACGGAGGGCTCCACCCACGAAGGGTCCACGAAGAAGCAACCTTGTCTATTCCATCACGGCCTACGCCCACGGAGGACTAGCCTTACTCGGGGTAGATCTTCACGAAGTAGGCGATCTCCTTGCCCTTACAAACTTCTTGGTTCAACTCCACATCTCAAAGACGGAGGCTCCCAAGCGACACCTAACCAATCTAGGAGGCACCACCCCCCAAAAGGTAATAGACGGTGTTGATGATGATGAACTCCTTGCTCTTGTGCTCCAGATGATAATCTCCCCAACACTCAACTCTCCTCACTGATATGGCTGTGGTGGAAGAAAGATTTGAGTGGAAAGCAACTTGGGAAGGCTAGAGATCAAGTTTCATATGGTAGGAATGGAATGGCTTGATCTCAACACAAGGGTAGGTGGTTCACTTCTCAGAAAGTGTATGGTAGAAGTGGTGGTACTTTCTGATGGCTCTCCTCACGAATGAAGAGGGGGTGGAGGGGTATATATAGCCTCCACACAAAATCCAACCGTTACACACACATTTGACCAATCTCGGTGAGACCGAAGTGAAAACTCGGTCAGACCGAAAGTTCAAATATAGTGAACGTTGGGATTTTCGGTGGGACTGAAAATACCATCTCGGTGTGTCCGAAGTGAGTCAAAGGTTAGGGTTTGCCATCTCGGTGTGACCGAAAACAACAACTCGGATATTCCGAAATGCTGTCAATGGTTACAGAAGGTTGGCAGAACATTTTCGGTGAGACCGAAACACAGAATCGGATGGACCGAGAAATTAGGGTTTGGGGAAACAACTGAAGTGGTTCATCTCGGTGGGACTGAGTTTGCAGAATCAGTTTGTCCGAGATTACTTATGAGTGTGTTGTAAAGTGAAGAGTGCTGATAGTTGAGGGAGCTAGATCACCAAGCACTTGAGCAACAAGAACATTAACACAACCTCATCCCCTTTTAATAGTATTGGCTTTTCCTATGGACTCAATGTGATCTTTGATCACTAAACCAAAAATGGAGTCTTGAGCTTTTGCCAATGCTTGTCTTAGCATTTTGAGGGGTCCACTTCTTCAGACATTTCCATACCCATATCATCGAACTTTTCTGAAATGATTCTCAAGTGAATATCAGTTCAATGATATATATGTTGTTATTAATTACCAAAACCACCCGGGGATTAGTTGCACTTTCAATCTCCCCCTTTTTGGTAATTGATGACAACATATAGATCAAAGCTTCGACAAAAGATATAATCAAGGAATAATATCGTCGCTTTGAGAAGTATGTGATAAACAAGAGCTCCCCCTAAATTTGTGCATTATTTAAAATTTGCGTTTGAATGCAAATGCACAATCGATTAGGATTATGGGTCACTCTTCCATGTCACATACATCTTGGTGGAGCGCACAAAATGATAAGAATGAATAACATGCACTCAATCACCAAGACAAGAGTAAATAGCCATACAATAATGAATAGCATAGGATAAGCAATAAGCACACATTAAAGCATAGTATGACTAAGCACTCATTAAGGTAGCATCAAACGTAGTAGCAAGCACACATAAAGTATCTGGAACCAAACGAAACCAATGTATCTCAAGGAAAACCGGCAAAAGAACGAAAAGACGAAAGAGCACTCTCTCTCTCGAAGCCCTATGATCTATAAAAATTTCTCCCCCTTTGGCAACAAGTTACCAAAAAGTTCGAAAAAGTATAGAGCTAAACGTCACTGCGGGCTCTGCTGGCGGCTCCCGTCTGGGTAGATGTCGGTGTAGAGATAGCGGCATCGGCGAAGACTTCTGCTGAAGTCTGCGGTGGAGGAGTGGATGCTGGAGCTGGAGGAACTGCTGGAGCTGTAGCTGGTGCTGAAGTGGTAGCCCTGGAGTCTGTCACTGGGATAGCTGCAGATCTGGATCCTCTGGGAACCTGAGCAGTCTGGCGATGAGAGTCCTGGACTAGATCATCCTGCATAAGCTCTGCTCTCTCCTGCCTAGTCTCCTCCATGTCTGCCTCAAGCTTGTTGACAGACACCTGAATCTCAGTCAGCTTCACGTCCAGAGCGTGGATCTTCTCCTCGACAATCCTCTCAAGGCTCTCCTGAGATTGCTCAATGCTGGCCAGGCGTTGTTCAATCCTCTGGGTAGCTTCAAGAATTTGTTCTCCAAAGCTCTTTGGCTTAGCTGCTGCTGCTGCTGCTTCTTTGTCAGCTTTAGCTTTCTTTGCAGCTTCGATCTTGGCTTGTCCTTCAACTGAGGTGGGATCCTCTTCATCCATCACAACTACGTTGTCCTCATGCTCTGGCTGCAGTGGCAAGTGCTTCCTATCCAGCAAGAATTTGCCCGTGCCAAACTTGGCGTTGATGAGCATCTGTATCTGCGGTGCAAACCCACACGACCTTTTCTGGTCAGCTGCAGTCCTCTTAATGGTTTCTACCATCAAGTCCATCACCTTGAAAGGTGCCTTCTCATCGAGAATGTGCAGCATGTTGATAGAATAGCCTCGTATCATCTGGTGGTCTCCTGACTTAGGCATCAATGTATGCCTCAGAATAGTGTTAGTGGTGGTCAGACCTGCCTGGAGATAATACACTGAGCCAAGCTTCCATCCTTCCAAATCAGCAGCTGGGATCTCCTTGTACATATTCTTCATGGAATCATGACTCTTCTTAGGAATCCCATAGACATCAATGTCGTCCTCTCTCTGTACTGGAGCGTTCAGAAGTTCTGCCCATTCTTCAACAGTCGAAGAAAACCGTTGACCTTCAGTCATCCAGGTGATCTTGCCATCAGGGTAGAAGTGGGCTATGGCATAGAACTGCATGATCATCTCGTCATTCCAAGCTGTCAGCTCTTGACCCACAAAGTCAGCAACTCCACATGCAGTAAAGCTCTCATGCACATGGGGAAAGAAGTCCCGGTGCTCTTCACTGTCAATATACTTCCAGTCAACATACCTGGTGTCAGCAACAATGGGCTTCTTATCCATTAGCACGGTCTCATAGAAATCCTGCTGCTCTCTGGTGTGGAATCTGGGGTCCACAGCAGTCCTTCTCCTTACGGCATATGGATCAGACTGTCTCCATAGCCTGAGACCTTTGTCCTTCCTTGCCTTCATGTCCTCAGCTTGAGGATGAGCATCATTGTGGAGTGGCAACTTGGGACGGAGCTTGAGCAACACATGCTCTTCATCTGATTCAGACGGTGGCATCTCACCTTTTTTCTTCTCAGAAGCTGGAATGCTTCTGGTTGTTCTCTTGGGCTTGGCTGGAGCTGCCTTGGATGGAGCAGACTTCTTGGGCTTAGAAGAGGCTTGAGCCCGAATAGCATCACCCATGAACTTAGCTTTCTGAGGAGGAGGCTGGGGTGCTTCTTCTTCTTCTTCTTCGGCATCAACTTGAGGTTCAGCATAAACTACCCTCTTCCTTTTGGAAGTCTTCTTCACCTTGCTTGGAGCAGGTTCTTCCAAGTTGAGCTTCTTAGCAACTGCTGACTGCTTCACTTTGCTTGTACCTTTCCTTGGCTGCTGCCCTTGGTGCTCTTTGGCAACCACATTCCTCTTGGGCTTGGAGGTAACTTCCTCAGCAACAAAGTCGGAGTCCTCATCATCAGAAGTTCTCTTCTTCCTGGTTCTGGTGGCTGCAGGAGGCAAACCACTAGGGGTGCTCCTCTCACCATCATCACTAGAGCTGCTCGCAGGACTTGTGTCTGCCTCTGGAATTTCAGCAAACGGTGATTCAGACCTGTTCTGGCTGTCACTGACATCTGACATGGCTGAAAAACCTGTGAAAAGATAAGGTATAGGCAGAGTAGAAGAGTTATCACAACTGCAGAAGTTTTTTTTAAAAAAAATGAGTTCAAAACTTAGTTTTGAGTTTTCACAGAATGTATTTCGGTCAAACCGATTTTAGGTTTCGGTGCAACCGAAGTGCTCAACAGAAACCTAAACACCACTTTCGGTCAGACCGAAATGGGTTTCGGTTCTACCGAAAACTTAGGGTTTCACTGAAACTACTTTTCGGTCGTTCCGATTGGCACAACTCGGTTAAACCGAACTATGCAGTGCAATGGCCAGAGACCAAATCGGTCATTCCGATTTTCAAAATCGGCTTCACCGAGATGCATTCCGTGGAAACCTAAACCTAAGAATTTTCCTCGAAACTAGAAGATCTGAACTATTGTATAGGGAACATATCAAACGTGGATTGAATCATGGCAACCTATCGTGCAAGAATCAGAAGTGGAGCACGAAAAGGGGTCGAGACACACCCTAACTTGGTGGTGTCCCTCTACGGCGGCAACGGTGGAGATGATTAACGTTGACGGCGGCGGAGACCTGCGGCGAGGACGCACAGGTGACGAAGGCGACGATCCGTAGACCAGGGCGGCGGCAGCAGGGGTCTTGGGGGCGAACGGTTTGAAGAAAGAAATCGCGCGCAGCCCCTCAGGTATATATAACCCCGTGCTGTCGGTGGGACCGAGTTGAAAAACTCGGTGTCACCGAGATGTATAACTGCTGTGCAGTTGCACATATCGGTCAGACCGAGAGTTTGAACTCGGTTTCACCGAGATGAAACCTAGATCAGTCTAAGCGTTTCGGTTGGACCGAGATTGAGAAACCGGTCAGACCGAAATGGACTTAGAAGGTTTTGGAAGTCAGCCTTAGACGAATCGGTGGTTCCGAGTGCTCCTCACTCGGACTGTCCGAAAAAGACTTGTTCAAAGTTGTGATATGAGCATGAATAGAATTTGAGACAAGAAAGCATAGATAGCTAGGGAAGGTGCTTAGGCATTCTTGTCCATCCATTTGGCCAGAAAGAGAAACCAAAACAATCAAAACAACAAATGGATGTCCTTGAATGGATAAAATCATGCATTCAACATGCTCACACAATAAGATAGCAACTGAAATATGTGTCAAACATGCACAACCAATCACTCTAGCTACTAGCACACAATTTGTCGATGACTAGGTCATCTATATATGAGTATATTGACTTAGGAGTCAAATGAGAACATTTGATCATAGGTCATACTCATCGTTTAAGCACAAGTGGGGTTACCACTTTTACATAAAGCATTTATGTGTTCACATCACTTGAAGATGCTTTAGCTCAATTTTTAGAGCAAAGCTCCCCCTAGATGTGAGAACCCCTTTTAAAGGGTCAAACTAACCTTGGGTTGTCGTAGAAGACTTCATGTAGATGTTGAAGATGTGGATGCTCAATGTTGATGTAGATCATCAAGAGTTAGGAGCAATCCTTTGGATTAGGGCACTTTCAATACCTACATGGGTTAGTCCCACAAGGAACAAACAAGAATATCCATAGACATAGAGTGAAGTTCACTAAAGATGATGTCCATGAAAGCAATGATTACCTTGTCCCTTGACTTACCAACAAGAGGGTTTGTGACTCCATGAACAAGTGCATGATGTGGAAGTTGATTGCACAAGTTCTTGCCAAAATGAATATGAGTGAAGTTTGTTGGCGGAGTCACCCTCAAGAACCTACTAGTTCTTCTTCTTTGGGATCCACATCATTTTGATGGGAATCCTTGGTGTTGTAGTTGAGCTTGACGAAGTAGAACTTGATGTGTCCTTGGGAACCCACTTGACCATGGCTTGAGGTGCTTCAATGAATGCATCAATCTCCTCTTGAAGCTTGTCCTTGGCCTTTAGCTTGTGGTCTTGTGGTGGAAGGTCATCTAGAGCTTGTTCCACATTGGAAGAAGTAGGATCATACTTCTCCTTTTGTGAGACAAACTGTGGAGTAGGGTATTGACCTTCTTCCCACTCAACACCTTCGGCGTTGAACTTTCGCTCAAAACCAATCCCTTGATTCTTCCGGTGTCTTCCTTGTTTGCGAACAATCTCCTCAAAGTTCTTGCTTCCGGCAAGACTCTTGTAGACACCTTTCTCTATGATTTCCTTCAATAAGCTATTTTCTTGCTCAAGTGTAACTTGGCTTGAAACATTGTTAGTTGAATCAAGAGAACTACTAGAAGCAACAATATTGGATTTAACATTGTTATTGTTACTACTAGAGGAAGAATTTTTCTTATGCTTGTCATGCTTAGTCTTAATAGGTGGCAAGAAATTAGACAAGAGAAGTCGTTTGGCAAGATATGAAGAACTCTTCTTTCGAAGATCGTCATTGATCGCTTTTAGAAACTCATGTTCTTGCTCTAGAGTGAGCTTCTCGAAGCGTAGCTTCTCATGAGATCTTAGGAGCTCTCTATGATCTTCTTGAGTTGTTTCATGAGCTAACTTAAGAGTGTTTAGTTCTTTAGTTAGACGCTCAATTTCCTTCATAGCATTGTCATTCGACTCTTCTCGACTATAAAGACTACTAGCATTTTCATCATTACTAAGCTCACTAGATTTATCATGCAAGAGCTCATCTTCACCAAGCAAGTCATCCTCATCACTATCAAAGTCAATGAATTCAGGGTGTGTTACTGTTGGGGAACGTTGCATGGGAAACAAAAATTTTTCCTACCGTTCACCAAGATCAATCTAGTAGATGCAACTACGAGGAAGGAGTGTGATCTACGTACCCTTGTAGATCGCTAAGCGGAAGCGTTATGAACGCGGATGATGGAGTCGTACTCGTCGCGATTCAGATCGCCGAAGACCTAGCACCGAAGCAACGGTGCCTCCGCGTTCTTCACACGTACGGCTCGGGGACGTCTCCTCCTTCTTGATCCAGCAAGGGGTGGAGGAGAGGTTGATGGAGAACCGGCAGCACGACGGCGTGGTGGTGATGGTGGAGAAGAACTCCAGCAGGGCTTCGCCTAAGCACCGCGGGAGAAGAAGATATGACGGGAGAGGGAGGGCAGCACCGAGGCACGAACTGTGTTTGCTGCCCTCCCTTTGCCCCACTATATATAGGGGGGGTGGAGAGGCTAGGGCGCCCTAGGGTTTCCCCCTAGGGGCCGGCGGCCAGGGCAAGGGGAGGGGGGCGGCGGCCAGGGCAGGGGGAGGCGCCCAGGCCCTAGGGTTTCCCCCCTAGGTGCCTTGCCCCCCAAGTCCCAAGGGGTGCGGCCAGCCCTAGGGGGTCCCACCCCCTTAGCCGCATGGGGAGAGGGCCCAGGGGGGGCGCACAGCCCCCTGAGGGCTGTGGTGTCCCCCCTTGTGGCCCAATAGGCCCAGAACACCTTCCGGACCCCCCGAAAACCTTCCCGGTACTCCGCCGATTTCCCGATGCTCCCCGGAACACTTCCGGTACTCCGAAACCTTTCACCCTATATATCAATCTTCGTCTCCGGACCATTCCGGAGACCCTCGTCATGTCCGGGATCTCATCCGGGACTCCGAACAACCTTCGGTAACCATGCACTCTTCTCACTAACAACCCTAGCGTCACCGAACGTTAAGTGTGTAGACCCTGCGGGTTCGGAAACCATGTAGACATGACCGAGACACTCCCAGGTCAATAACCAATAGCGGGATCTGGATACCCATATTGGCTCCTACATGTTTCTCGATGATCTCATCGGATGAACCACGATGTCAAGGATTCAGGCAATCCCGTATACAGTTCTCTTTGTCTCGTCGGTATGTTACTTGCCCGAGATTCGATCGTCGGTATCTCTATACCTAGTTCAATCTCGTTACCGGCAAGTCTCTTTACTCGTTACCGTAATACATAATCCCGTGACCAACTACTTAGTCACTTTGAGCTCATTGAGATGACGTATTACCGAGTGGGCCCGGAGATACCTCTCCGTCACACGGAGTGACAAATCCCAGTCTCGATCCATGTCAACTCAACAGACACCCTCGGAGATACCTGTAGAGTACCTTTATAGTCACCCAGTTACGTTGCGACGTTTGGCACACACAAAGCACTCCTACGGTGTCAGTGAGTCACATGATCTCATGGTCATAGGAACTTATACTTGACATGCAGAAAACTATAGCGATAACTGACACGATCAAAAGCTATGTTAACGTTTGGGTCTCGTCCATCACATCATTCTCCTAATGATGTGATCCCGTTATCAAATGACAACTCATGTCTTATGACCTGGAAACCGCGGTCATCTTTGATCAACGAGCTAGTCCTGTAGAGGCACACTAGGGACACAAAGTCTGTCTATTCATCCACACGTGTATCTGAGTTTCCAATCAATACAGTTATAGCATGGATAATAAACGATTATCATGAACAAGGAAATATAATAATAACTCTTTTATTATTGCCTCTAGGGCATATTTCCAACAGTTACTTGAATTGATCTTGTTTGTGAAACTGCCAAAAACTTTGCATGATCTAAAGGCAGATTTTTTATATTGTCAAGTAGTCTAATCACCCCCCCTCTAGACCTACTTTCGATCCTACAAGTGGTATCAGAGCTTTGGTCTCCATTGCCTTGGTTTCCATTGCATTGGACTCCATAAGCTTGGTTTCACAACCTAGGAGAGTATGGCGTCTAGTGAGGGTAATTATCGTAGAGGTCCTTACTTTGATGGTACAAATTTTGCTAGTTGGAAGCATAAAATGAAAATGCATATTCTTGGTCATAATCCTGCCGCATGGGGCATTATTTGTGTTGGCATGCAAGGTGATTTCTTTGAAGAAGGAAAAGTTCCGGATCGCGAAGCTACACCCGAAGAGTTGCGGATGTTGCAAAACAATGCTCAAGCTTGTGACATTCTCTTCAATGCTTTGTGTCCCGAAGAGTTCAACAAAATCAGCCGTCTTGAGAATGCTAAAGAGATTTTGGATACTTTGGTTGAAATGCACGAAGGTACTGAATCTGTGAAGGAATCAAAGCTAGATATTCTTCAAGGTCAACTTGACAAGTTCAAGATGAAGGATGGTGAAGGAGTCGCTGAAATGTACTCTAGGCTTGCTCTCATCACAAATGAGATTGCTGGCTTAGGAAGCAAAGAAATGACCGACCGATTCATCATTAAGAAGATTCTCAGAGCTTTGGATGGAAAGTATGACACCGTGTGCACTTTGATCCAAATGATGCCAAACTACAAGACTCTCAAGCCAACTGAAGTCATTGGAAGAATTGTTGCTCATGAGATGACACTTAAGGATAAGGAAGAGCTTCACAACAAGTCAAGTGGTGCTTACAAAGCTACAAGTGATGCTCCTACTACCTCAAGTGACAAGCTAATTTCCAATGAAGAGATAAGCCTAATGGTCAAGAACTTCAACAAGTTCTACAAGAATAGAGGCAAAGAAAAAAGCTCAAAGTCTAGATCATATGATGAAAAGAGATCTTCTAGCCGTGATCGAAACTGCTACAATTGTGGAAGACCCGGACACTTCTCAAATGAGTGTACGGCTCCCCACAAAAGAAGAGAAGAATCTCCAAGAAGAAGAGCAAGAGATGAGTCACCTCGGAGAGAGAGAAGGAGTAGAGATGATCGTTATGAACGAAGACCCTCTCGGAGAAGCAAGGATTCGGAGAGGAAAGACAAGTCATCAAGGAGCTACACAAGAAGAAGACATCAAGCTCATGTTGGTGAATGGGTCTCCGGCTCCGACTCTGACAATCAATCCGATGGAAGCTATCACTCCGACTCCGACTATAGTCAAGATGAAGGTGTTGCCGGACTTGCACTAGTATCCTCCAACTCCAACTCCTATGACTTATTTGATTCACCAAATGAGGAAATTGGAAGATGCTTCATGGCTAAAGGCCCCAAGGTAACACACCCTGAATTCATTGACTTTGATAGTGATGAGGATGACTTGCTTGGTGAAGATGAGCTCTTGCATGATAAATCTAGTGAGCTTAGTAATGATGAAAATGCTAGTAGTCTTTATAGTCGAGAAGAGTCGAATGACAATGCTATGAAGGAGATTGAGCGTCTAACTAAAGAACTAAACACTCTTAAGTTAGCTCATGAAACAACTCAAGAAGATCATAGAGAGCTCCTAAGATCTCATGAGAAGCTACGCTTCGAGAAGCTCACTCTAGAGCAAGAACATGAGTTTCTAAAAGCGATCAATGACGATCTTCGAAAGAAGAGTTCTTCATATCTTGCCAAACGACTTCTCTTGTCTAATTTCTTGCCACCTATTAAGACTAAACATGACAAGCATAAGAAAAATTCTTCCTCTAGTAGTAACAATAACAATGTTAAATCCAATATTGTTGCTTCTAGTAGTTCTCTTGATTCCACTAACAATGTGTAGGATCGAAAGTAGGTCTAGAGGGGGGGTGATTAGACTACTTGACAATATAAAAAATCTGCCTTTAGATCATGCAATGTTTTTGGCAGTTTCACAATTAAGATCAATTCAAGTAACACCCTACACATGCAATTCTAGAGTATAAGCAGCGGAAAGTAAATTGCACATGTAAAAGAGAGGTGGGGAAGATCAAACGCAGTTTGGTGACACGAAGATTTTTGTCGTGGTTCCGATAGGTGGTGCTATCGTACATCCACGTTGATGGAGACTTCAACCCACGGAGGGTAACGGCTGCGCGAGTCCACGGAGGGCTCCACCCACGAAGGGTCCACGAAGAAGCAACCTTGTCTATTCCATCACGGCCTACGCCCACGGAGGACTAGCCTTACTCGGGGTAGATCTTCACGAAGTAGGCGATCTCCTTGCCCTTACAAACTTCTTGGTTCAACTCCACATCTCAAAGACGGAGGCTCCCAAGCGACACCTAACCAATCTAGGAGGCACCACCCTCCAAAAGGTAATAGACGGTGTTGATGGTGATGAACTCCTTGCTCTTGTGCTTCAAATGATAATCTCCCCAACACTCAACTCTCCTCACTGATATGGCTGTGGTGGAAGAAAGATTTGAGTGGAAAGCAACTTGGGAAGGCTAGAGATCAAGTTTCATATGGTAGGAATGGAATGGCTTGATCTCAACACAAGGGTAGGTGGTTCACTTCTCAGAAAGTGTATGGTAGAAGTGGTGGTACTTTCTGATGGCTCTCCTCACGAATGAGGAGGGGGTGGAGGGGTATATATAGCCTCCACACAAAATCCAACCGTTACACACATTTGACCAATCTCGGTGAGACCGAAGTTAAAACTCGGTCAGACCGAAAGTTCAAATATAGTGAACGTTGGGATTTTCGGTGGGACCGAAAATACCATCTCGGTGTGTCCGAAGTGAGTCAAAGGTTAGGGTTTGCCATCTCGGTGTGACCGAAAACAACAACTCGGATATTCCGAAATGCTGTCAATTGGTTACAGAAGGTTGGCAGACCATTTTCGGTGAGACCGAAAATAAGAATCGGATGGACCGAGAAATTAGGGTTTGGGGAAACAACTGAAGTGGTTCATCTCGGTGGGACTGAGTTTGCAGAATCGGTTTGTCCGAGATTACTTATGAGTGTGTTGTAAAGTGAAGAGTGCTGATAGTTGAGGGAGCTAGATCACCAAGCACTTGAGCAACAAGAACATTAACACAACCTCATCCCCTTTTAATAGTATTGGCTTTTCCTATGGACTCAATGTGATCTTTGATCACTAAACCAAAAATGGAGTCTTGAGCTTTTGCCAATGCTTGTCTTAGCATTTTGAGGGGTCCACTTCTTCAGACATTTCCATACCCATATCATCGAACTTCTCTGAAATGATTCTCAAGTGAATATCAGTTCAATGATATATATGTTGTTATTAATTACCAAAACCACCCGGGGATTAGTTGCACTTTCAGACTTTCTAGCTAGTATCACTGTGGGAGAATCTAGGGAAATCACACAAGCTACCATAGGGAGCATTCATTTCCCTTCCATACATTATTTTGCTCTCTTCGTTGGTAGATGCATTAACAGTAAAGACGAGGCCTGCCACATGTGCGTTCCAGATCTTAGTGTCCTCAAAAGTGCGGTACTTGGTGATAGACAATATAACTTGAGGGATATTGTTGCACGAAGGTTACATCTTAAGGGTTTAAGTGAAGATTTGTTTGGTGGAATTTATGCAACTCGTGTGGCTAATTATCTTCGTGTACCCATACATGAAAATGATATGAAGTTGCCTCCTGCTTATCTAGATTATAATGCTATGGTTCGTTATCAGTTTGTTGAGAGGAATGAATAATTCCTCCAATACCGACTAATCTTTGACAAACGTCGTACTGTCCATATTGCTCTCCCTGCTCCTACTTTATTTGACTTTCAGGCAAAAAGGAGATATGTTATAACCAGGAAGGAGGCGAATGAGTATGAGGAGACGACGGAGGCGGCTCGTCTCCAAGCTGTAGCTCATCAGGCAATAGCCGCTACATCGCAGTACAACCCCAACTACGACTTTGGATATCCGTCAGGACAGCAGTGGCAATAGACCAACTTAGGCCAAGAGCCTAAGCTTGGGGGAGTACGTATTTCTCACCGACATTACATTCATGTTCACACACTCATTCCAGTAGTCGGTGCTCATACTTTTTAATTTTACTAGCCATGCTAGTTTATTTTCTTTTCTTAGTCTTTTTCTTGTGTGTCATAAAAACCTTAAGAAAAACCAAAAAAATTGGTTGTAGCTTTTAGCTAGTTTACTTTCCATGCCTGTAGTATTAGTAATTAAAAGAAAACCCAAAATGATTTCTCGTTCTTCTTTTGCTTGTTGGGAGCTTTCCCGTGTAAATAGTTTAGTTTCTTTTCTTTGGGGGTCAAGAGGAGAAGACCATGATGAAAATGTTTAGTAGCTCTAATATGCATTATTGTTGATTTAACCAAGAGGCCATATTACCTTGTCTTCTTCCTTGTATTAAATGCTTGCAGATTCCGGCTTAGTCCAATGCACGTGCACTATTATTATTATCCACACCGTTCGGTTGTGCGAGTGAAAGGCAATAATGATGATATATGATGGACTGATTGAGAAGGGAGAAGCTGGTATGAACTCGACATATCTTGTTTTTGTAAATATGATTAGTTCATCGTTCCCGATTCAGCCTATTATGAATGAAACATGCTTGCAATGACAATTAGAGATTATAGCTGCCCATGCCATGCTTAATTAGCTAGGAGTTTATAATGGTCTACCTTGTGTGCCAACATGCTATTAAAATGGTTGTGATGTGGTATGATAGGGTGGTATCCTCCTTTGAACGATTCAAGTGGTTTGACTTGACACATGTTCACACATGTAGTTGAAACGAAATCAACATAGCCTACATGATATTTATGTTCGTGGTGATTTATATCCTACTCATGCTTGCACTCATTGTTGATTAATCTTAATGTTCATGACTGTTGTCGCTCTCTAGCTGGTCGCTTCCCAGTCTCTTTCTAGCCTTCACTTGTACTAAGCAGGAATACTACTTATGCATCCACTTCCATAAACCCCAAAGTTATTCCATATGAGTCCACCATACCTTCTTATATGCGGTATCTACCTGCCGGTCCAAGTAAATGTGTATGCGCCAAACTCTAAACCTTCAAATGAAATTCTGTTTTGTATGCTCGAACAACTCATGTATCAACTAGGGATGTCTATATCTTCCATGCTAGGTGGGTGCTACTTCTCGAGCTTGCGTTGTATTCCCTCAAAGAGGAAAGGGTGATGCAGCACAATAGCGTAAGTATTTCCCTCAGTTTTTGAGAACCAAGGTATCAATCCAGTAGGAGACCACGCGCGAGTCCCTCGCACCTGCACAAACAAATAAGAACTTCGCAGCCAACGCGATAAGGGGTTGTCAATTCCTTTACGGTCACTTACGAAAGTGAGATCTGATAGATAGGATAGTATAATGTTTTTGGTATTTTTGGATATAAGAACAGAAAGTAAAAAATAGCAAAGTAAAGTAGATTATAGATTAATATGTTGAGAATAGACCCGGGGGCCATAAGTTTCACCAGTGGCTTCTCTCATGATAGCAGAATTCTACGATGGGTGAACAAATTACTGTCGAGCAATTGATAGAAAAGAGAATAATTATGAGAATATCTAGGCATGATCATTATATATCGGCATCACGTCCGTGACAAGTAGACCGAAACGATTCCGCATCTACTACTATTACTCCACACATCGACCGCTATCCAGCATGCATCTAGAGTATTAAGTTCATAAGAACAGAGTAATGCTTTAAGCAAGATGACATTATGTAGAGGGATAAACTCAAGCAATATGATATAAACCCCATATTTTTATCCTTGGTGGCAACAATACAATACGTGCCTTGTTGCCCCTGCTGTCACTTGGAAAGGACACCGCAAGATTGAACCCAAAGCCAAGCACTTCTCCCATTGCAAAAACTATAGATCTAGTAGGCCAAACCAAACCGATAATTCGAAGAGACTTGCAAGGATATTATAATCATACATAAAAGAATTCAGAAAATAACCAAATATTCCTCATAGATAATCTTGACCATAAACCCACAATTCACCGGATCTCGACAAACACACTGCAAAAAGATTACATCGAATAGATCTCCTTGAAGACCGAGGAGAACTTGGTATTGAGATCCAACAAGAGAGAAAAAGCCATCTAGCTAATAACTATGGACCCGAAGGTCTGTGGTAAACTACTCACAACTCATGCAGAGGCAATGGTGTTGATGTAGAAGCACTCCGTGGAAGATCCCCCCTCCGGCGGAGCTCCGGAACAGGCCCCAAGATGGGATCTCACGGGAACAGAAGGTTGCGGCGGTGGAATTAGGGTTTTCTTTGTTGCCTTGATGTTTTCAGGGTATATGGGTATATATAGGAGGAAGGAGGGCATCGGGGGAGCCAGAGGGGGCCCACGAGGGTGGGGGGCGCGCCCTAGACCACGTGGCCGCCTCCTTCGTTCCCTCGTGTGTACTCCAAGTCTTCTGTGTTGATATTGTTCCAAAAATAACTCTCGCGAAGGTTTTATTCCGTTTGGACTCCGTTTGATATTCCTTTTCTGCAAAACCCTGAAATAGGCAAAAAACAGCAATCTGCACTGGGCCTTTGGGTTAATAGGTTAGTCCCCAAAATAATATAAAAGTGTATGATTTAAACATCCAAAACATCATATATAATAGCATGGAACAATGAAAAATTATAGATACGTTGGAGACGTATCAGTGGGTTATTCTCACGATGAGTGGACTCCGCTCATCATTCACGAGAAAATGGCTAGTAACCGGGATGCCCAGTCCCATGCTCAAATCAAATCAAAATAATTAAACAAGACTCCCCCAGGACTGTTGTTGGTATGGACGGTACCCGTTGTTTCGGGCCAACCGTGGAGTGTGCTTGTTGGTGGTGGGGGAGTATAAACTTTACCATTCAGTTTGGGAACCGCCTATAATGTGTGTAGCATGGAAGATATCGAGACTCTTGGTTGTTATGTTGACAATGAAAGTATGCCACTCAAAATATTATTTATCTCTATTTCAAAACTCGAGCTCTGGCACCTCTACAAATCCCTGCTTCCCTCTGCGAAGAGACCATCTACTTACTTTTATGTTGAGTCATCATGTTCTTATTAAAAAGCACCCGTTCGAGAGCACCGCTGTCATTTGCATGCATTGCTATTAATTTACATTGAGTGTGACTGTGACTGGATCTCTATTACCATGAATTACAATGTCTAGTCAGTCCTTGATCTTCAGAGGTGCTCTGCATTTATGTTTTGCGGTCTCAGAAAGGGCTAGCGAGATACCATCTTGTTATATCATATTATGATTGTTTTGAGAAAGTGTTGTCATCCGAGGTTTATTATTATTGCTCGCTAGTTTATATGCCATTGATATGAGTAAACATGAGACCTAAAAGTTATTGTGAATGTGGTTAGTTCATAATCTTTGCTGAAAACTTGAATGCTGGCTTTACATATTTGCAACAACACGAGCAAACCGAGTTTGTAAAAGTTTTTCTTTATCACTTTCAGTTTGTCAACTGAATTGCTTGAGGACAAGCAAATGTTTGAGCTTGGGGGAGTTGATACGTCTCCAACGTATCTACTTTTCCAAACACTTTTGCCCTTGTTTTGGACTCTAACTTGCATGATTTCAATGGAACTAACCCGGACTGACGCTGTTTTCAGCAGAATTGCCATGGTGTTATTTTTGTGCAGAAATAAAAGTTCTCGAAATTACATGAAAATCCACAGAGAATATTTTTGGAATATATAAAAAATACTGGCGAAAGAATCAAGACCAGGTGGCCCACACCCTGCCCACGAGGGTGGGGGTCCCGCCTGCCCCCCTGGGCGCGCCCCCTGTCTCGTGGGCCCCCTGAGGCTCCACCGACCTCGACCCCAACTCTATATATTCACTTTCGGGGAGAAAAAAATTGGAGAGAAGGATTCATCACGTTTTACGATATGGAGCCGCCACCAAGCCCTAATCTCTCTCGGGAGGGCTGATCTGGAGTCCGTTTGGGGCTTCGGAGAGTGGAGATCGTCGCCGTGGTCATCATCAACCTTCCTCCATCACCAATTCCATGATGCTCACCGCCGTGCGTGAGTAATTCCATCGCAGGCTTGCTGGACGGTGATGGGTTGGATGAGATTTACTATGTAATCGAGTTAGTTTTGTTAGGGTTTGATCCCTAGTATCCATTATGTTCTAAGATTGATGTTGTTATGACTTTGCTATGCTTAATGCTTGTCACTAGGGCCTGAGTGCCATGATTTCAGATCTGAACCTATTATGTTTTCATGAATATATGTGAGTTCTTGATCCTATCTTGCAAGTCAATAGTCACCTACTATGTGTTATGATCCGGCAACCCCGAAGTGACAATAATCGGGACCACTCCCAGTGATGACCGTAGTTTGAGTAGTTCATGTATTCAGTAAGTGGTAATGCTTTGGTCCGGTACTCTATTAAAAGGAGGCCTTAATATCCCTTAGTTTCTAATAGGACCCCGCTGCCACGGGAGGGTGCTACTTCTTGAGCTTGTGTTGTATTCCCTCGAAGAGGAAAGGGTGATGCAGCACAGTAGCGTAAGGATTTCCCTTAGATTTTGAGAACCAAGGTATCAATCCAATAGGAGACCACGCGCGAGTCCCTCGCACCTGCACAAACAAATAAGAACTTCGCAGCCAACGCGATAAGTGGTTGTCACGGTTACTTACGAAAGTGAGATCTGATAGATAGGATATGATAATATTTTTGCTATAAGAACAGAAAGTAAAGAAAGTAAATAAGCAATGTCAATTTTTTTTTACAGGAAAGTAATAACATCAGGATAGATCGGGGCCATAGGTTTCACTAGTGGCTTCTCTCATGATAGCAGAATTCTACGGTGGGTGAACAAATTACTGTCGAGCAATTGATAGAAAAGCGCATAGTTATGAGAATATCTAGGCATGATCATTATATATAGGCATCACTTCCGTAACAAGTAGACCAAAACGATTTGGCATCTACTACTATTACTCCACACATCGACCGCTATCCAGCATGCATCTAGAGTATTAAGTTCATAAGAACAGAGTAACACTTTAAGCAAGATGACATGATGTAGAGGGATAAACTCAAGCAATATGATATAAACCCCATATTTTTATCCTCGATGGCAACAATACAATACGTGCCTTGCTGCCCCTACTGTCACTGGGAAAGGACACCGCAAGATTGAACCCAAAGCCAATCACTTCTTCGATTGCAAGAACTATAGATCTAGTAGGCGAAACCAAACCAATAATTCGAAGAGACTTGCAAGGATATTGTAACCATACATAAAAGATTTCAGAAAAGAATCAAATATTGTTCATAGATAATCTTGATCGTAAACCCACAATTCATCGGATCTCGACAAACACACCGCAAAAAGATTACATCGAATAGATCTCCTCAAAGATCGAGGAGAACTTTGTATTGAGATCCAAAAAGAGAGAAGAAGCCATCTAGATAATAACTATGGACCCGAAGGTCTGTGGTAAACTACTCGCAACTCATTGGTGAGGCTATGCTGTTGATGTAGAAGCACTCCGTGATCGATCGCCCCTCCGGCGGAGCTCTGAAACAGGCCCCAAGATGGGATCTCACGGGAACAGAAGGTTGCGGCAGTGGAATTAGGGTTTTCTCTATTGCCTCGATGTTTTCAGGGTACGTGGATATATATAGGAGGAAGAAGGGCACCGCGGGATCCAGAGGGGGCCCACGAGGGTGGAGGGCGCGCCCTGCCCCCTCGTGGCCGCCTCTCTCGTTCCCTCGCGTGTACTCCAAGTCTTCTATGTAGTTACGGTTCCAAAAATAACTCTCTCGAAGGTTTCATTCCGTTTGGACTCCGTTTGATATTCCTTTTCTACGAAACACTGAAATAGGCAAAAAACAACAATTTGCACCAGGCCTTGGGTTAGTAGGTTAGTCCCAAAAATAATATAAAAATGTATAATAAAGCCCATTAAACATCCAAAATAGAATATATAATAGCATGGAACAATAAAAAATTATAGATACGTTGGAGACATATCAAGCATCCGCATGATTAATTCCCGCTCGTCCTCGAGTAGGTAAATGATAAAAACAGAACTTTTGATATGGAATGCTAACCAACATAATTCTCGATGTAATTCTCTTTATTGTGGCATGAATGATCAGATCCGAAAGATTCAAGACAAAAGTCTATATTGACATAAGAATAATAATACTTCGAGCATACTAACAAAGCAATCGTGTCTTCTCAAAATAACATGGCCAAAGAAAGTTATCCCTACAAAATCATATAGTCTGGCTATGCTCCCTCTTCATAGCACAAAATATTCATATCATGCACAACCCCTATTTCAGCCAAGCAATTGTTTCATACTCAAATTTTTTCAAACCTTTCAACTTTCATGCAATACATGAGCGTGAGCCATGGATATAGCACTATAGGTGGAATAGAGTGGTGGTTGTGGAGAAGGCAAAAAGGAGGAAGATAGTCTCACATCAACTAGGCGTATCAATGGGCTATGGAGATGCCCATCAATAGATATCAATGTGAGTGAGTAGGGATTGCCATGCAACGGATTCACTAGAGCTATAAGTGTATGAAAGTTCATCAAAAGAAGCTAAGTGGGTGTGCATCCAACTTGCTTGCTCATGAAGACCTAGGGCATTTGAGGAAGCCCATCGTTGGAATATACAAGCCAAGTTCTATAATGAAAATTCCCACTAGTATATGAAAGTGACAAAACAAGAGACTCTCTATCATTAAGATTATGGTGCTACTTTGAAGCACAAGTGTGGAAAAGGATAGTAGCATTGTCCCTTCTCTCTTTTCTCTCATTTTTTTGGAGGGGGCTTTATTTTTTTCTTTTAGCCCCCCTCTCTCTTTTTTTGGGCCATCTCTTTTTTATTATTATTTGGCCTTTCTCACACGGGACAATGCTCTAATAATGAAGATCATCACACTTTTATTTACTTACAACTCAAAGATTACAACTCGAAGCTAGAACAAAATATGACTCTATGTGAATGATGATGAAGCATGTCATATGGATGGAACGGTGGAAAGTTGCATGGCAATATATCTCAGAATGGCTATGGAAATGCCATGATAGGTAGGTATGGTGGCTGTTTTGAGGAAGGTATATGGTGGGTGTATGGTACCGGCGAAAGTTGCGTGGTACAAGAGAGGCTAGCAATGGTGGAAGGGTGAGAGTGCGTATAATCCATGGACTCAACATTAGTCATAAAGAACTCATATACTTATTGCAAAAATCTACGAGTTATCAAGACAAAGTATTCAACGCATGCTCCGAGGGGAAGGGTTGGTAGGAGTTAACCATCGCGTGATCCCGACCTCCACACAAAGGATGACACTCAATAAATAAATCATGCTCCAACTTTGTCACATAACGGTTCACCATACGTGCATGCTACGGGAATCACAAACTTTAACACAAGTGTTTCTCAAATTCAGAATTACTCCACTAGCATTACTCTAATATCATCATCCTCATATCTCAAAACAATCATCAAGTACCAAACTTCTCATAGTGTTCAATGCACTTGAATGAAAGTTTTTACTATACTCATCTTGGATGCCTATCATATTAGGACTAGTTTTATAACCCAAGCACATTACCATGCTGTTCTAAAAGACTCTCAAAAAGATATAAGTGAAGCATGAGAGATTAATAATTTCTACAAAATAAAACCGCCATCGTGCTCTAAAAGATATAAGTGAAGCACTAGAGCAAAACTATCTAGCTCAAAAGATATAAGTGAAGCACATAGAGTATTCTAATAAATTCTAAATCATATTTATCTCTCTCAAAAGGTGTGTCCAGCAAGTATGATTGTGGCAAACTAAAAAGCAAAGACTCAAATCATACATGACGCTCCAAGCAAAACACATATCATGTGGTGAATAAAAATATAGTCCCGAGTAAAGTTACCGATAGATGAAGATGAAAGAGGGGATGCCTTCCCGGGGCATCCCCAAGCTTAGGCTTTTGGTTGTCCTTGAATTTTACCTTGGGGTGCCTTGGGCATCCCCAAGCTTAGGCTCTTGCCACTCTTTGTTCCATAGTCCATCAAAGCCATACTCAAAACTTGAAAACTTCAAAACACAAAACTTAGCCAAAAATCTCGTGAGCTCCGTTTGTATAAGAAAGAAACCACCACTCAAAGGTACTATAATGAACTTATTCTTTGTTTATATTGTTGTTAAACCTACTGTATTCCAACTTCTCCATGATTCATACCCGCCGATACTACTCATAGATTCATCAAAATAAACAAACAACACACGAAAAACAGAATCTGTCAAAAATAGAACAGTCTATAGTAATCTGTAACTTTCGAATACTTCTGTAACTCTAAAAAACATGATATAAATTTGTGGGCATGAGGAATTTGTATATTAATCATCTGCAAAAAGAATCAACTAAAAAGCACTCTCCAGTAAAAAAATGACAGCCAATCTCGTGAGCGCTAAAGTTTCTGTTTTTTACAGCATGATCATATAAACTTCACACAAGTCTTCCCAAAGGTTCTACTTGGCACAAACACTAATTAAAACACAAAAACACATCTAAACAGAAGCTAGATGCAATATTTATTCCTAAACAGAAGCAAAAACAAAGAAAATAAAATTGGGTTGCCTCCCAACAAGCTCTTTCTGTAAAGCCATTAAGATAGGCTAGAGAATTCAATGATGCTCACATGAAAGACAAGTCTTGAAGCACAAAAAGAGCATCATATAGCATGTGAAAATCACATCTAAGTCTAACATACTTCATATGCATAGGAATTTTATAGGAAAACAAATTAGCAAGACAAACAAGATCTAGCATATGCAAGGAAGAAGAAAGAAACAATAGCAATCTCAACATAACGAGAGGTAATTTAGTAACATGAAAATTTCTACAACCATATTTCCCTCTCTCATAATATTTGCATGTAGGATCATAAGAAAATTCAACAATATAGCTATCACAAAACATATTCTCAACACAATCCACATGCATACAAAGTTGACACTCTTCCAAAATAGTGGGATCAACATTAACTAAAGTCACGACCTCTCCAAACCCACGTTTATCAAAAATTTCATAAGATTGAACATTCTCCAAATATGTGGGATCTAAAGTTAACACTCTTCCAAACCCACTTTCAATACTATTGGAAACACTATTACAATCTTACATTCATCATGGGGATTAAATAAATTTTCAAGATCATAAGAAGAATCACCCCAATCATGATCATTGCAACAAGTAGTGGACATAGCAATACTAGCATCCCCAAGCTTAGGGTTTTGCATATCATTAACACAACTGACATCAATAGAATTTAAAATAAAATCATTGTAATCATGTTTTTCATTCAAAGAGCTATCATGAATCACTTCATAAATTTCTTCTTTCAACACTTCGTCACAATTTTTAGATTCACGAATTTCAAGCAAAACCTCATAAACATAATCTAGTGCGCTAAACTCACTAGCAATTGGTTCATCATAGTTGGATCTCTTAAAAAGATTAGCAAGCGGATGAGGATCCATAGATAGATTTTCAGCAAGCGAAGATGCAAGCCAATAGATGGCACATGGCAACACAAGCAAACAAGAAGCAAGCGAAAAGAGGCGAACGAAAAAAGGCGAATAAAACGGGAAAGCTGAGGTTTCACTAGTGGCTTCTCTCATGATAGCAGAATTCTACGGTGGGTGAACAAATTACTGTCGAGCAATTGACAGAAAAGCACATAGTTATTAGAATATCTAGGCATGATCATTATATATAGGCATCACATCCGTAACAAGTAGACCGAAACGATTCTGCATCTACTATTATTACTCCAAACATCGACCGCTATCCAGCATGCATCTAGAGTATTAAGTTCATGAGAACAGAGTAACACTTTAAGCAAGATGACATGATGTATAGGGATAAATTCAAGCAATATGATATAAACCCTATCTTTTTATCCTTGATGGCAACAATACAATACGTGCCTTGCTGCCCCTACTATCACTGGGAAAGGACACCGCAAGATTGAACCCAAAGCCAAGCACTTCTCCCATTGCAAGAACTATAGATCTAGTAGGCCAAACCAAACCAATAATTCGAAGAGACTTGCAAGGATATTATAATCATACATAAAAGATTTCAGAAAAGAATCAAATATTGTTCATAGATAATCTTGATCATAAACCCACAATTCATCGGATCTCGACAAACACACCGCAAAAAAATACATCGAATAGATCTCCTCGAAGATCGAGGAGAACTTTGTATTGAGATCCAAAAAGAGAGAAGAAGCCATCTAGCTAATAACTATGGACCCGAAGGTCTGTGGTAAACTACTCACAACTCATTGGTGAGGCCATGGTGTTGATGTAGAAGCACTCCGTGATCGATATTCCCTCCGGTGGAGCTCCGGAACAGGCCCCAAGATGGGATCTCACGGGAATAGAAGGTTGCGGTGGTGGAATTAGGGTTTTCTCTGTTGCCTCGATGTTTTCAGGGTATGTGGATATATATAGGAGGAAGAAGGGCATCGAGGAGCCAGAGGGGGCCCACGAGGGTGGGGGCGTGCCCTGCCCCCTCGTGGCCGCCTCTCTCGTTCCCTCGCATGTACTCCAAGTCTTCTATGTAGATACAATTCCAAAATAACTCTCCTGAAGGTTTCATTCCGTTTGGACTCCGTTTGATATTCCTTTTCTGCAAAACACTGAAATAGGCAGAAAAACAGCAATTTGCACTAGGCCTTGGGTTAGTAGGATAGTCCCAAAAATAATATAAAAGTGTATAATAAAGCTCATTAAACATCCAAAAAAGAATATATAATAGCATGGAACAATCAAAAATTATAGATACATTGGAGACGTATCAGAGGGTAGGGCAACAGATGTCATGCAAGTTCTTTTCCATAAGCACGTATGACTATATTTGTAATATATGCCTACATTACATTGATGAACTGGAGCTAGTTCCGTGTCACCCTATGTTATAACCGTTGCATGGGGAATCACATCTGACATAATTATCCATAACTGATTCAATGCCTACGAGCTTTTCACATATTGATCCTTGCTTAGTTACTTTTCCGCTGCTACTGTTACAATCACTACAAAACTGTTACTGTTACTTTTGCCACCGTTACCGTTACTTCCATACTACTTTGCTACTAAATACTTTGCTGCAAATATTAAATCTTTCAGGTGTGGTTGAATTGACAACTCAACTGCTAATACTTGAGAATATTCTTTGGCTCCCATTGTGTCGAATCAATAAATTTGGGTTGAATACTCTACCCTCGAAAACTATTGCGATCCCCTATACTTGTGGGTTATCATCCATCCCTTGCATATTGTAGTTAATCACAAAGATCTTGTAGCTAGGTGGAAACGATGGGAGAATTCTGTCAATGACCGAGTCATCTGGAAGATTAACTCCCAGCTGTGATAAGCGGTTGTGCAACCCAGACATTTCGAGTTTATGCTCGCTGACATAACTGTTTTCCTCCATCTTACAACTATAGAACTTGTCGGATACTTCATATCTCTCGACCTGGGCATGAGCTTGGAAAACAATTTTCAGCTCTTGGAACATCTCATATGCTCCGTGTTGCTCAAAATTCTTGTGGAGCCCCGATTCTAAGCTGTAAAGAATGCTGCACTAAACCAGGGAGTAACCATCACTACGCGACTGACTCATGTTCGACCTTTCGGTCTCTTGTGTTCTGAGGCCATGTCTGTACATGCTAGGCTTGTCAAGTCAACCTAAGTGTTTCGCGTGTGTAAATCTGGCTTACACCCATTGTATGCGAACGTTAGAATCTATCACACCCGATCATCACGTGGTGCTTCGAAACAACGAACCTTCACAACGGTGCACACTTAAGGGAAACACATTTCTGAAATTTTAGTGAGGGGTCATCTTATTTATGCTACCGTCGTTATAAGAAAATAAGATGCAAACATGATAAACATCACATGCAAATCATAAAGTGACATGATATGGCCAATATCATCTTGCGCTTTTGATCTCCATCTTCGAAGCGCGGCATGATCACCATTGTCACTAGCATGACACCATGATCTCCATCATCATATCTCCATCATCGTGTCTTCATGAAGTTGTCTTGCCAACTATTACTTCTACTAATATGGCCAACGGTTAGCAATAAAAGTAAAGTAATTACATGGCGTTTTCATTGATACGCAGGTCATACAGTAAATTAAGACAACTCCTATGCCTCATGTCGGTTGTCATACTGAAAGTGCAACTAATCCCCAGGTGGTTTTGGTAATTTATAACAACATATATGTCGGATTTAGGGTTCCGGCAAAACCCTTAAGGTTTGAACTCTGGGTGCGCACGAAGATCTCTCCTTCCACCCTAGCCCATCTACTCAACAGCTCTAGGCCTAGCTCGTCAGATCCAATGAACAAGAGACACGAGATTTATACTGGTTTGGGCCACCGTTGTGGTGTAACACCCTAATCCTGTGTGTGTGGCGGATTGCCTTGTAGACAGAGGAAGAACTAGTACATGGATGAACTGCCTCCTGTGGAGAGGTGTTCTTGAGCTCGGGTGAGCTTGTGGTGTGTGGCCTTCTATTTGATCAGCTCAAGATGAGATCAACTTTGTCTTCCTTCAGCCCAGATCTATGGTGGTGGCTAGGCCCTATTTATAGTGGCTCGGGTCCTCTTCCCAAATATTGAGCGGGAAGGGATCCCACAACGACCAAATTTGAAGGGGGACATCTAGGACAAGCTATCCTGACAAAAGGTGGTCTTCACTGCCAAAGGTTCTGGTGGTGACGCCGTCGTGGGCTCCCCGATGACCTCCGTCCTGCCGTCCTGCTGGTCTTGGTCCTGTTGCACAGATATGGAAACCTTTGCCTGACACCTCAGGACTCCGCGCCTGTACCTACTCCTTTAGCACCGAAAAGGAAACTGTCACTCTGCGCCCGCTGGCGCCCGCCTGGTGTCGGTGTACTAAGGTAGGGGTACCTCAGTACCCCAACTTGTGCACGGGCAGTAGCAGCTTCCCGCGGCAGGGCCTACCACGCGCTCGTCGGAGACCTTCCTGCTCCATATAAAACCATTCAAAAACAAAGTATACAAGACAGAAGATCGAGACCCCGGCAAGTGGAGCTTGCCGGGAAGGCCGTTCCAGGCTCAAGATTACCTCACTCACGCAAGGCCCTGGCAAGAGGAGCTTGCTAGGAAGACTATAAGATTATATTACGGAAGACATGCCTCGGCGCGATATGCGCCCCGGCAGGGCCCGGGGAGCGACAAGCTTCAGAGCCCGACAAGCTCCCGGGCCCGGCAAGGTCAAGACCCCGGCAAGGTGCTTGCCGGGGAGAGTTGTGCTGTGTGCCCGCGCTCCAGCTCATCGGTCCACGCATCGCCCTGGGGGCCCTCCTGGGACGCGTGGCGGATGGCTGTGCAGCCTGGGGGACACGGTGGCACTCCACGGTGGTAAAGCCATCGCCGTGGCAAACGGAGACGCAAGGGCGGGCGCTTTTGGGGTCGACGGCGACGGGCATTAAATGCTCTTGTCCCCCACTGTCAAAGTAGGTGGTGACCACTGTTCACGCACTGTAGCTCCACTATTCCCGCACTGTTACAACTACCACCTCTTTTACATTTTTACCCTTTCTCCTACGTTGACACCTGTCGGTGACCCCTTGCACTATAAAAGGAGGCCCATGCACAACGTAGAAAGGGTTCGGAACCTAGATCGCTCATACGCTCGGTGTAGCTAGTTCTTCAAGCTCCCGAGCTCTCCAACTCAATACAAACTAAGTAGGAGTAGGGTTTTACGCGTTCATCGCGGCCCGAACCTGGGTAAACTGCCTGCGTGATCTCCACGATCTGCTCTTCGTGCTCCCTCCGCCCTCTTACCGCACAAACAAGGGGCTCCGGTCCCATAGGTGTTCGTGGCGGACAGTTTCCCCCGACATCTTTGGCGCGCCAAGTAGGGGGCGTCGAGGTTGTGCGAATCTGATCCGGCGTTCACGCGGGCGCATTCTTCATCAACCTCTCCAGTTTTCATCAGCAACTTCATCAGCAACTGGGCCATGGCCCCGAAGAAGAAGGCTTCGGAGGTCGCAGGCCCGTCTGCGTCTCACCCGCCGCCACCAGAGCCAACGGTGGGCGGGGGAGACGCCGTCGGAAGGGTGGTCGCCGGCGAGGACACTCGCGGCGCCACCAAATCTAAGGACAGGACGGATGACCGAGCCTCGGTCTCCGTGGACACGCCGCGTCCGTCTCAGCAAACGACAACCCAGCAGCGCCATGCCACAGGAGGTGGCATCCGCTTGTTGGGCCAAGGGCAAACAGGAGGTTCGCGGGACGCTCCGGGCCATCGTCCTGGCACGAGCAAGGCGCGGTCGCCGGGGCGGGACCCTGCTCCTTCTAACGCTGTTAGAAGTCCGAGCATATCCCGCTCCTCGCACCGCTCGCCCCCGCTCCCCTCCACTCCAGCAGAAGCGCTCGCAAGGGCGCAACTGCTCCTCGACTTCCCTCCAGCGGCAGACAAGGCCGAAGACTGGAGGGCCACCATCCAGCGCCTGATCGCCTTCGCCAACAACGACTCTCCACAGCAGCCGGCGACCTCGCGGCCGCGGCAAGCCGAGAAGACGAAGGCCGACGGCGACAAGACCGCCGGGGGTGCAATCACCGTGCACTCCCCGCCGCGGAAGCAGAAGACGCCGCCCCGCCGGAACAACGCCGACGACGGCTCCACGACATCGTCGGATCCGCGGGCTCGCCGGGACCAGCGCCAGGTCCTTGACGACCGGCGACAAGAAGACGCTCGAACAACAATCGAGCGCCACCGAGAAGCTCGGCAACAATCAGACCAGAGAGCTGGGAACGCTGTCGACGCGCACGCGCCCGGTGAACCAGGCGACTTGCCGTACGCGGCAGGTTGCCCTGCGTTTACCCGCGAGCTGCGGCGCGTCCAGTGGCCCAGCATGAAGAACTTCAAGCCCGACGTACCGGAGAAGTACGACGGCAAGACGCACCCCTCGGAATTCCTCAGCATTTACACCATCGCGGTGCAGGCTGCCGGGGGGCACGACGAGAAGATTTTGGCGAACTACTTCCCGCTCGTGCTTAAGCCGAATGTTCGTTCGTGGCTTATGCACTCGCCGGAAGGCTCCATTTCTTCTTGGACAGATCTCTGCCACCAGTTTGTTGGCGCCTTCACGGGCGGCCACAAACCCCACGGCCAGGAGAGCGATCTCCACATTCTGGCCCAGAAGGAAGGAGAATCCCTGCGCAAGTATATCCAACGCTTCAGTCGTGTGCAGCACAACATCCCCGACGTCCACCCTGCCGCGGTTATCAGCGCGTTCCACCAGAACGTGCGTAACCGCCGCATGCGTGAAGAAATGGTCATGACCAAGATACGGGATGTCAGCGAGCTTTATGCTCTGGCTGATAAGTGCGCACGCGCAGAAGAGGGGAGGAGACTCCCCGGGGAGGATGCTGGCGCAGGAGGAAGCGACAGCGACGACGCCGCCCCGGCAAAGAAGAGCCGGCGGCGGAACAACAGGAGGAAGAACAAGAAGGAAGTGCTTGCCGTCGAGAAGTCCGGCAAGGAGGCTCCCGCCAAGCAAACACAGGCTGGCGGCTCCGGCAAGGAGCCTGCCCCTGTAGCGGCAGCCGACAAGCAGGACGGCTCCGACAAGCAATACTGCAAAATTCACCGCACCAAGGGCCACGACCTCTCCAACTGCAAACGCGTCGAGTACCTCGTCGAGCAGCAGAAGGCTGAGTACGAGAGGCGCGACAAGGAGAAGGCCCAAGGTGGCGGAGGAGAACCAAGCAAGAAGCGGCCGTTCAATGGCCGGGGAGGACGCCGCGGCAAGGCCAAGCAGCGGCAAGGTGACCGACCTCCCCGGGGCCGCGACAAGGATGAAGAAGACGACGACGAAGACATGGAGGATGAGGATAACAGCGAGCAGGAGTTCTAGAAGGCCACGGAGGTCCTGTGCGTCGACGGTGGCGCCTCTCTGCACACCTCCCACCGCCAGCTCAAGCAGTGGGTGCGCGAGGTGAACGCAGCAGAGCCGCCCGTGGAGTCGCGCAGGCTCCTCAAATGGTCCAGCACGCCCATCATTTTTGACCTTGAGGATCACCCTGACCGCACCACTGCGGTCGGGTGCTTGCCGATGCTGGTCTCACCCACCATACGCAACCTCAAGGTCACCAAAATGTTGGTTGACGGCGGGGCCGGTCTGAACTTGATCTCCTCTGCTGTGATCAAGAAACTCCAAATCCCAGATGGCGAGCTCGAAGAGACCGGTTCTTTCCAAGGAATCAACCCGGGGAGGAGCAAGCCCAAGGGGAAGATAACTCTGTCGGTGACCTTTGGCGGGGAGCTCAACTTCAGGACTGAGCGCATCACATTCGACGTCGCCGATATTCCATTGCCGTATAATGGAATACTCGGCCGTCCCGCCCTCGCCAAGTTCATGGCAGCTTCCCACTATGCCTACAACGTACTCAAGATGCCGGGGCCGATAAGCGTCATCACCGTCCATGGCGACAAGAAAGATGCGCTTGTCTGCGCCGACAAGATCTACCGGGATGCAGCAGCTACGGCAGAAAAGGACACACTTGCCGCTGAAGCTCCCGGGGGCAAGAAGACCAAGACCAAGTCCGGCAAGTGCTCTGGGGCCCACTCCGGCAACCGCACCTCTTCGGAGTGCTGCGCTGCCGTCGAGGACGTTCCATTGAGCTCCACCGGCAAGTGTAAGAAGGGGATGGCCGCTCCGCCGGCAACCAAGAAGGTGTCCGCCAAGGAGGACGGCACTGGTGGTACATTCACCATCAGTGCCATGCTTGACAGCAAATAGGAAAGCGCGCTCGTTGCCTTCCTGCGGGCGAATGTCGATGTGTTTGCCTGGCAACCATCTGACATCCCCGGTGTTCCCAGGAAGGTAATTGAGCACAAGCTTGCTGTTTGTCCTCATGCGCGGCCCGTCAAGCAGAAAGTGAGGAAGCAAGCCATGGAGCGCCAAGAATTCATTGCTGAAGAAATCAAGAAGCTAGAGGCAGCAGGCCTAGTTAGAGGTGTGATCCATCCGACGTGGTTAGCAAACCCAGTCGTCGTGCGCAAGGCCAATGGGAAATGGAGACTGTGTATAGACTTCACCAATGTGAATAAAGCATGTCCCAAGGATCCATTCCCTTTGCCGCGCATTGACCAGATAGTTGACTCCACCGCCGGATGTGAGCTACTCTCTTTTCTTGATGCATATTCAGGCTACCATCAGATTTTTATGGCCAAGGAAGATGAAGAGAAGACTCCATTTATCACTCCATGTGGCACTTATTGCTTCATACGCATGCCATTTGGACTGAAGAATGCAGGATCAACATTTGCAAGGGTAGTGCACACTGCTTTCGAGCCACAGATCCACAGAAATGTAGAGGCTTACATGGATGACATCGTGGTGAAGAGCAAGAGCAAAGACACCCTGGTCCAAGATTTGGAAGAGACATTTCAGAACCTGCGCAAGATACAGCTCAAGTTGAACCCCGAGAAGTGCGTCTTTGGAGTCCCCTCCGGCAAGCTTCTCGGGTTCTTTGTGTCACAGAGGGGGATTGAAGCTAACCCCGACAAGATTAAAGCCATTGAGCAGATCGAGGCCCTGAAGCGCGTCAAGGATGTCAGAAGGCTTGCAGGTTGTGTGGCTGCCCTCAGTAGGTTCATTTCGAAGTCTGCAGAACGCGCCCTACCTTTCTTCAAAATCTTGAAGAAGGCAGGTCCCATGAAGTGGACTCCGGAAGCGGAGGCAGCGCTGCAGGATTTGAAACGGTACCTATCCTCCACTCCAATACTTGTCGCACCTAGACCACAGGAAAAGTTGTTGCTATACCTAGCGGCAACCAACCAGGTGGTTAGTGCTGCGTTAGTAGCGGAGAGGGAGGCCGACGAAGAGTCTGCACCACCGGCAAGCGGATCCAGCGACAAGCCGGGGGCTGCTCCGACAAGCTCTGGCCCCGACAAGGACAACTCTGCGCAGGAACAGGATGAAGTGCGGAAGAGGATGGTGCAGCGTCCAGTGTATTTTGTAAGCTCCCTCTTGCAGGGGGCTAGATCAAGATACTCTAGGGTGCAGAAGTTGCTTTTCGGCCTCCTCATGGCCTCGAGAAAGCTGTGCCATTACTTCCAGGCACATGAGATAACAGTGGTCACTCGCTTTCCGCTGAAGAGGATATTGCACAATCCAGAAGCAACAGGCAGGATCGTTGAGTGGGCACTGGAGCTGTCAAGCTTTGGACTCAAGTTTGAAAGTACCTCAACCATACAGAGTCGAGCTTTGGCAGAATTCATAGCTGAGTGGACCCCGACGCCCGATGAAGAAGTCCAAGAAACAAGTGCGCCCGTACAAGAAGCGACAAGTGAATGGGTAATGTACTTTGATGGTGCCTTCTCGCTGCAAGGCGCCGGTGCTGGCGTGGTACTCATCGCGCCCACCGGAGAGCACCTCAAGTATGTTATCCAGATGCACTTTCCCAGGGAGCAAGCGACAAACAACACTGCTGAATATGAAGGTTTGCTCGCCGGCCTCAGGATTGCGGCCGAACTTGGGATCAGAAAGCTGATTGTGCGGGGAGATTCTCAGTTGGTGGTCCGGCAAGTTAACAAGAGTTATCAGAGCCCTTTGATGGAAGCTTATATAGATGAAGTGAGGAAGCTTGAAGAGCACTTTGAAGGTCTGCAAATGGAGCATGTTCCGAGAGCTCACAATGAAATTGCAGATGGCCTTTCAAAGTGTGCCGCAATGAAGTTACCTGTGGAACCAGGGACCTTTTTGCTCAAGCTAACTCAACCATCCGTTACACCATCAATTGGGCAGTCCAAGAAGAGAAAGTTGGTCTCCGGCGACTACTTGCCGGCGGATCTTCCTGAAACCGCCGCCAAGGTCCCCAAGATCAACGACCAGAGCGCTGAGGAACAGTCTGCTCCTGCAGATCCGAGGATCTGTGCAGTTGAAGCAAGTGTTCCCGACAAGCCTCGCCCCGGCGAGCTTGCCGGGGGATCATCAGCTCCGGCGGAACCAGAGGTTCTTGCCGTAGAAGCTGAGGTCCCCGCAGCGGCCCTCATGCCTTTAGTCCTTGCCGTCGAGCCTCGGGCTCCGGCATGGGCGCAGCATATCGTCCGTTTTCTGCAAACTGGAGAACTTCCCGACGACCCAGAAGAAATAGAGAAGATAACCAGGCAGTCAAGTATGTACCAGTTCGTGGATAATGAGCTGTACGGAAGAAGACTCAACGGTGTCAGATTGAAATGCATCTCCAGGGAAGATGGACGGAAGCTGTTGGCAGAAATACACGGAGGCATATGCGGCCATCACATTGGCGCAAGGGCGCTTGCCGGAAAAGCTTTCCGGCAAGGGTTCTTCTGGCAAGAAGCCCTCCAAGATGCAACTGCACTAGTAACCAAGTGTGAAGCGTGCCAGTTCCATGCAAAGCAGATCCATCAGCCAGCTCAAGCTCTCCAAACAATTCCTTTGTCCTGGCCCTTCTCGGTCTGGGGGCTCGATATCCTCGGCCCCTTCCCCCGAGCCGTCGGGGGCTTCGAGTACTTGTACGTTGCAATCGACAAGTTCACAAAGTGGCCAAAAGTGGAACCAGTGAGAAAGGTGACAGCACAGTCAGCGGTCAGGTTCTTCAGGTCAATTGTTTGCCGTTTCGGAATCCCCAACAGGATCATCACCGACAACGGTACACAATTTACTAGTCGCACCTTCATGCAGTACGTCCAAGACCTTGGCGCCAAGGTCTGTTTCGCTTCTGTTGCTCACCCGAGGAGCAACGGTCAAGCGGAGAGGGCCAATGCTGAAGTGCTGCGTGGACTCAAGACAAGGACCTTTGACAGGCTGCGCAAGTACGGAAGAAATTGGATAGAGGAGCTACCGGCGGCTCTTTGGTCAATCAGAACGACACCAAGTCGAGCCACCGGACAGACACCCTTTGCTCTAGTCTATGGAGCAGAGGCAGTTCTCCCCACGGAACTCGTATACGGGTCTCCTCGAGTGCTCGCTTATGATGAGCTCGAGCAAGAGCAACTGCGACAAGATGATGCATTGCTCCTCGAGGAGGGACGTCTCCAGGCTGCTGTACGAGCTGCTCGATACCAGCAAGCCTTGCGTCGCTACCATAGCCGCAAGGTCAAGGCCAGGAGTCTCGAGGAAGGCGACCTTGTTCTTCGGCGTGTTCAGTCCGCCAAGAATTCCAACAAGTTGACGCCGAAGTGGGAAGGCCCTTATCGGGTGAGACAAGTCACGAGGCCCGGCGCTGTCCGCCTCGAGACCGAAGAAGGCTAACCGGTGAGCAACTCCTGGAACATAGAGCATCTTCGCAAGTTTCACCCATAAGGCGCGGTTGCCGTGATCCGCTCCGGCAACCACCTTTTGTACAAGCTTTGCCGCTGCTGCATGTAACCCTTTGTACAAAGCCGGGCGCAGACCCCGTGCATCAGTAAAGTTTTTGTGTTTTGCGCTATTTTGCCTTTTACATGCTTTTCTCCGCTATTTGCATGTGTTATTTGGCATCTTGTGCAACATACATATCCGGTAAGCATTAGCACGCCGAAAGGGCATATACTTGTCTCCCTCTTCTTTTTTCTTGCCTCTTAAGCAGAAGGGACGTTCCTCGCGCACAAGTTTGCCGGGGGGGAAGGAGATGGAAGGGGAACCAAGTGCTGTTCAAGAAAGAGAAGCCTTACCAAGAAGCAAGCAATATATGAAAGCTAAGTTATTGGAATTTGAGCAGTTCAAATTTTTAAATTTTTAGTTGTCTTCCTTGAACAACCACGCTTTGTATGGAAAACCTGTGCGCGAAGGAACCTACCCGTGGCTAACCGCACCCTTATCTTGTTTTCGAGTACACTCAACGACTTAAGTGAGCTGCGACAAGTGTCACGCCCTTGCTTCGTTTTCGAGTTCACTCAGCAAGCTAAGTGTGCTGCGACTAGTTGCGGCGAGGTTGCTTGCCGGAAAGACCTTGGCCAGCAGGCTGCTCAGAGTCCAGCACTCAGCGCTCGCGGCAAAGGACCCTTGCCGGCAAGCTCCCTGGAAGCGTAGGGTGAAAAACATACAAAGTAGATGACCAAGACAAGGAAGATAACATTGCACTGGTTGATCAAAATAAGATAAATATCTTACAGAGGATAACTTGTCGCAATGATTAATGAGTTCATAACACCCTATGCAGCAACAAAAAGAGATAAAGATAAAGGAGGCCTAATCTACGCGGTCGCCCTCAATCCTGGAGATCTTGTTCACTTTGGCGATGATGTGGGCGACCTGCGCCTTCAGCGCTTCCATGTTCGCGTCGGCCGGCAAGCTGCGGAGAACGTTGGTGAGGTTTATACCGGGATTGCGGTATACAATCTTCGTCAGTACGCGCTCCAAGGTTCCCGTGCAGAGCTGGCGCGACTCCTCGGCCAGTTGCGCGGGAATCTTCTTCCGAAGATCTGCAAGAGCCGGCGCGATCCCCCTGAAGAAGAGGCTGAGCTTGGTGCTGTGAGGGAGGTTTGGGTTCGGAGAGTAGATGAGATGCTCCAACTTCAGCGCCAGCAGCTCCTGGTCGATGTTGGATGCAGAAGACACCAAGTCGTCGGTCCACACCTCGACGGTCCGGCGGAAGTTCTCGGCCGCAGTATTGGCGCTCTCCACCAAGCCTCGCTCCCTGCGGAGCTCCTCCTTCAGCTTGGTTTCCCGGTCCCGGACGGCGTCGAGCGAGTCCTTCAACGTGGAAACCTTCAGCTCCAGGTCCTCAATGGAGTCCTTGGCGGCCTTCAGCTCGTCGCCCTGCTTGGAGAGGCGCACCTGGAGTTCGGAGTTGGTGTGGGCGTCCTTCTCGCGCTCCGTGTTGAGCGCGGTGACCCGCTCCACGCTCGCCTTCAACGACTCCTCCAGTTGCGCAACCTTGGCCGCGAGCTCCTCCTTGGCGGTCTCCGCGGCAGCCGCGGCAGCTTTCGCCTCCTTCAGCTCTCCGCCAAGGGCCTGCTCCCGAGCGGCAAGGTCTTCCTCGTGGGAGTCGAGGTTGACCTTCCGCTGGGCGAGCTCTCCTTCTCGCCGGGACAGCTCCACCCCGGCAAGTCGCTGCTGCTCTTCAGCTTCAGCCTTCTCCAGCAGCCATTCCTGGTACTCCCCGGCGAGCCTCTCGCGCTCCTCCGCCACGTCGCAGAGGGCAGCCTGGTTGGCGGCGCGGAGCTCCGCCGCGCGCTGCTCCATCTCAACGGCGGCCTTGGCGGCAAGGGCCTCCCGGGAAGCAAGCTTCGCCTGCCTGGCCCGGTAAAGGGCCAGGAGCTGATGAAGCAGTTTCTCCTCCTCGGGCCCTTCGCTTCCGCCGGGCGCCTCGATGATCTTCAGACCCGCGGAGGCGAGGACCTCTCCATCAAAGGCCTCGCCCTCCGCGGGGGCTCGCGAAGAAGAACCCCACGACACCTGGATGAAGACGCCGTTGGGAGCTTCAAGATAGTAACCCGCCTGCTCCTTTTCGGCGGAGGGGTCGGCAGCCGGTGCAGCACTTGGTGCTCCTGCCGCCTCTGGGCCGGCAGTGCGGTCGCCGTCCCCCTCCCCGGCCGCCGCGTCTGCGGCCGGAGCGGTCTCCTCCGCAGCCGGCTCGGCGGCTCCCGCCGTGTCCTCAGCGACAGGGGCGTTGCCGCCGCCGCCCTGCGCGCCCTCCTCCTCGATGACGATGACTTCCGTCTCCATCTGCTCGGTGGGAGGAGGATCTAGAAGAAGAAGAAAAAGCAAAAGAAGTTCAAGCAAATATCCAAAAAGAGACGAATCCAAGAAGACAAAGTTACGGAACTTACCTTGACGGACGTCGTCAGCGGCGGGCTCCCTTGCCGGGGAGCTCTGCCTTGGCGGAGTGGCCGCCCTCGCCGGGCTACTCGCCCTTGGCGGAGTACCCGCCCTTGGCGGGGCGCTCTCCCTTGCCGGGGAGTTCGGCCTTGGCGGGGACGGCGGGGCCTGCGGCTCCTCGGGAGCGACCTCCGGACGCTCCTGCGGTTGTGGCTCCACCTCTGCACAAGACAATCAAAACAAGACAAAAATATCAGGATATTAGCACAAGACGAAGTTCTCAAGCGCGCCCGACGAGCGGAAGTATGAAACCCAGACTTACGCTGGGGGCTGCGCTGGGGGCTGCTCCTCGGAGCAGCGCTAGGGTCCGGCAGGCTCGTCTCCGGCACGTCTCCAGTCGCCGCGACGGGCGAGTCGTCCGCGACCTCGACCACGGGCACCTTGGCCTTCTTCGCCACTCGCTGGGCCAAGGTCCTGAGATCAAAGCAAAAGCAAGATTAGCATCAACAAGAATCAAGATAGTGTTAAAGAAGATGCGAAAACCTCAAGTCCTTACTCCTGTTCCTCCTCGTCGTCGTCGTCGCTCAGGGCGGAGAAGTCAAACTCCACCTGAGGCGCGTCCGCGCGGGGAGCAGGAGGCGAGGACTTCCTCGGGCGCTTGGCGGTCCCTGGGGCTGGGGGCTGCGAAGACCCAGCCCCTGTGGTAGCCGAGGCCCGGGGAGCGGGCGGAGCCGCCGCTCCGCTCTGTGAAGACTCCCTTCCGCTCGGCGCTGACTTGCGGGGCGCCTCTGCCGTGGCCTGCTTGCGGGGCGCCTCTGCCGTGGCCTGCACGCGGGCCGCCTCCGCCGTGGTTGGTGCGCCTGGCGCCCCCATCGCAGCTTGGCTCCCCCGGGTAGCTCGCGCCGCCCGGCGAGCTGGTTGTTGTCGGGGCGCCTGCGCCCTCGTCCCTGTCGCCGTCTTGCGGAGACGCTTCAGCGGAGAGCGCCTAGGGCTTGCCCGAGGCGGGGAGGTCTCCGATGACGAGGAGAGGTCGTCGGCGTAGAGCCCCAGGGATCCGTCGGAATCTTCGTCGACCCCGGCCTCCTCCTCCTCCTCCTCCTCGGCAGGCTTGCTGGGCCCAGCGCCCTCCACTGTGGCCGCTCTCCCTCCGGCGCCTCCGCTCCCTCCGACGCCTCCGCTCCCTGCGGCGCCTCTGTTTCCTCCGGCGGCGCTGCCTTTCGCCGCGGCCTCGGCCAGGATTCCGGGGATCCCGGAGTGCCTCAAGGATGGGACCCCGGCGAGCTCGTCGGGAGGAAGCTTCAGTAGCCTGCGGATCTCCGCCTCCTCTGCTTGGCAGGACGCTTCCGCAGCCTCTGCCTCCTCGGGCGTAAAGCCAAATTCTCCTGCCGCTGCGGCTGCAGCGGCCTCTTCAACCCGAGAAGCTATATACGCTATCTCTTGGTCGGTGGTGTCCCGTGTGAGCTCCCTGATCTCGTCCTTGTTCTTCGCCACCTCCACCAGGTTGTCGAAGAAGTTCAAGATGACGTCTGGCTTGGGCGGAATCCACGTGCGGTCGATACCGTGCGAGTCACACGCGGGCATCATGGCGCGAAGGGCATCCCGGGCCGTGCTGTTGCAGAGGGGCACCACTCCCCGGGGAGCTCTGAACCATTCCGGGTGGGCCGGGTCATGCTTAAATAGTTCCCGGACCATCCCCTTCAGCTCCAGTGATGTGAAGTTGAAGTTGAGCCCGGGGCGCAGCCTCATTATGTCCACCGCGTTGCCGTAATCCCAGGCTGGCCTCTTCCTATCTTGAAGGGGGGCGATGCGGCGGCGGAGGAAATCTGTGCCTACTTCTCCGACAGACAACCTTGCTACCCGAAGACGAAGAATTCTGATGAGGGCGACGTCGAGCTTGCCGTCGTCCGAGTCCAACTCACTCCAGTCCCTGCCACGCACAATGGCTGTTGTGCGCGGTGCGGTGAAAGGCTGCGGCTCGTCCTCGACTATCCAACACCAGTCTGCACGCCACTCCTCCCACTTGCCGCGGAGCTCCCCCGGCAAGTAGGACTCCTTCTTATTCAAGCAGAAGACCCAAGAAATCCCCCCGGAGAGGGGAGCGCCGGCTTCTACTCTAGGGGTGAAGAAGTGCCTAAACAGCGCTATGTTTGGGTATATCCCAATATAGTTTTCGCACATATGTGCGAAAACCGCCATCGTGAGGATGGCGTTGGGAGTGAAGTCTAGAAGATGGTGGCCGTAGGTGTGCATTATGTCGCAGAAGAAATCGGAAAAAGGGGGACAGAGGCCGCAGTGGAAGAAAGCTGCGAAGAAGAAGTACCCGCCGGGGTAGTTGTCCTTGGCGGCGGCCGGATAGGCTCGGGTGCGGGGATGCGCCTTGGTCTTCTTGGCCCAGAACAAGTAGTACTTGTTCCAGAGCTCCCGCGCGCTGAGCCTTGGCGCGAAGACGACGTTCCTCTTCCACAGCAGAGCAAGCCTCGCCGCCTGATCAGATTTCTCCTTCTTGGCCTTCTCCGCCTTCGCCTTCTCAGTCTTCGGGGCCATGGCGGAGGCGGCGAGGGAAGGGGGGGGCGAAGAGTCCGGCGGCACCGCAGATGCGGACGGCGGCGGAAGAGGTGTGGAGGCGGAGCGCAAAGGGGATCTCTGGAGATGGAAGAAGAAGCAATGAAGGCGTAGGAGGGGAACCGCTCCTGCTTCCTCTGCTTTTATGGGGAAGTGGGGGACGTTTCGCTCTTTCCATTAAGAGAACGTGGCCACGTCCCATCCCACGACGCCGCAATCGACGCGTGCCGTTACGGGGGGACGCGGCGGATGCGGAAGTGGATTCGGCGTGCCGTGGGCCGCGCGTGCCCGTGCACTGTTTTGGGCCTGGCCCAACAGCGCTCGGCACCGTGTGTGGCCCAGGCCCGGGGGCTCCTGTCGGTGTACTAAGGTAGGGGTACCTCAGTACCCCAACTTGTGCACGGGTAGTAGCAGCTTCCCGCGGCAGGGCCTACCACGCGCTCGTCGGAGACCTTCCTGCTCCATATAAAACCATTCAAAAACAAAGTATACAAGACAGAAGATCGAGACCCCGGCAAGTGGAGCTTGCCGGGAAGGCCGTTCCAGGCTCAAGATTACCTCACTCATGCAAGGCCCTGGCAAGAGGAGCTTGCCAGGAAGACTATAAGATTATATTACGGAAGACATGCCTCGGCGCGATATGCGCCCCGGCAGGGCCCGGGGAGCGACAAGCTTCAGAGCCCGACAAGCTCCCGGGCCCGGCAAGGTCAAGACCCCGGCAAGGTGCTTGCCGGGGAGAGTTGTGTTGTGTGCCCGCGCTCCAGCTCATCGGTCCACGCGTCGCCCTGGGGGCCCTCCTGGGACGCGTGGCGGATGGCTGTGCAGCCTGGGGGACACGGTGGCACTCCACGGTGGTAAAGCCATCGCCGTGGCAAACGGAGACGCAAGGGCGGGCGCTTTTGGGGTCGACGGCGACGGGCATTAAATGCTCTTGTCCCCCACTGTCAAAGTAGGTGGTGACCACTGTTCACGCACTGTAGCTCCACTATTCCCGCACTGTTACAACTACCACCTCTTTTACATTTTTACCCTTTCTCCTACGTTGACACCTGTCGGTGACCCCTTGCACTATAAAAGGAGGCCCATGCACAACGTAGAAAGGGTTCGGAACCTAGATCGCTCATACGCTCGGTGTAGCTAGTTCTTCAAGCTCCCGAGCTCTCCAACTCAATACAAACTAAGCAGGAGTAGGGTTTTACGCGTTCATCGCGGCCCGAACCTGGGTAAACTGCCTGCGTGATCTCCACGATCTGCTCTTCGTGCTCCCTCCGCCCTCTTACCGCACAAACAAGGGGCTCCAGTCCCATAGGTGTTCGTGGCGGACAGTTTCCCCCGACACCTGGCTTTAGTCGTCACTGCTCACGTCATGAGGACCTCGCAAGGTACCCCTCGCCTTGATATCTCTGATCCTCATGAGCCGGCCTGGTGAGGCCGCCCCAGAGGATGTCCTGTGTCGTCCGCCTCGCGAGGCTTGGCCCCTCGCGAGGGTCTTCAGTGCTGCTGAAGAAGTTGGGCGACACTAGGTTGCCTTGTGAGCCACACTCTGGGCCGCAGGTAGGCAAGTATGGGTACCCCCATTCCTAGAACGCCGACAGTAGCCCCCGGGCCCAAGGCGCGCTCGGGCTTGGCTTCGCGGTGAAGCCAAGGGCCAAGTGCGGAGCGCCACGAGACCTCAAAGCCTGCGGCCTTGTCCGACGCGTGGCGGTTGATGGGATGTGGGCGTCTCCACTTCCTCACGCAGCCTCGGCGCCTGCGCGACTTGACAAGTCCCTGCATGCACAGCAAATCATCATTACATGTGATTTCGGGGGCCGGCGGTTGGCCTTCTCCTAGCTATACATAAGGCGGCGAGTAGCCTCCGCCGCCTATCTTCTTCCTTTGCTCTTCTCGCCTCTCCTTCCTTGTATTGTGCTCGATCGTGCCATGGCGCCGATCTGACAATTCTCCGCCGCCGAGAAAGGGAAGACCCCTCGCGAGGAGCCAGTGGTAGTTCCCCTGAAGAAGAGGCCACTCCGTCCTCATGGCGCCGTCATGAAGCCGGAGGTGACGAGGCCTTGGCACGAGCACCCTTCCCCTGGCTATCCGTTGCCCCTTTATGCTAGGGCACCGGGCCGTGGAGAAGGAGTTGGCGCTCAACGCCGCCCTCGCCAGGGCCGTACCGACCGCACCGTTGCGGTGCGCGCTGTTGTCCCGAGAGCTCATGCCGGGGGCTCCTCTTGTGAGTTCGTGGTGTGGGCAGCGATGCCTCCTGGATCTTGGATTCGTCTCCCGCCATTCTTTACTGCGGAGGTGCCGCCGAGGGGGCCGCTCGGGCTATGGTTGCGACACGCCGAGTGCCGGGCCCCGGCGACGAGGGCGGAGGTTGAGGTCGTCTCTTCAGGCAAGGTCTTCATGACTCGCGGATGGGGCGAGGTCGCCCATGCTTGCGGCTCGGAGGGCGCCCTCGCCATCCACTTCGAGTTTAACGGCGTCTCCGTGTTGCACTTTAAGGTGTTCGACGAGGAAGGGCGCCACTTGGAATGTTGCCCTGGAAGGGGCCACCAAGAATATGCTGTTGGCGGCGCGCCGGACGTTGATTCTGCCGCCAGCTTATCCGGCGGCAGCGACGGCCTCCGGAGGTCTAGCGGCTCCTCTGAGTCCGTCGAGTCCACGGAGACAAGCGACGACAGCTACGCTCCCCCGAGCTCATGGCGCGCCCAGAACGCGTTGGGCTCGCGAGCGCGTTGCTGGTGGTGACTCGCCTAGGGTCGGAGGTGGCCCGCCGTCGATGGCGTCGGAGATGGTGGCCGTAGTTGGGATCTCCTGAAGACCCTTGGTGGTGTTCCCTGCGAGGATTCAAAGCCAACCCCACGGGGGGGTGTAAAGAACTTGTAATGCTTTTGCTTCTATCCTGCTGTTTCACCAGCACACTCTGTTTGCAAGCCTCGTTTCAGCAATATCGCAACCCTTTTTACCCTTTCGGTTGCATAGTGCTCTACGCCTACGGGCCCCAGTCCCAAGGCAAGCTGCAGCCGTCGCTGGTATGCCAGGTCGCGATGCCGTGGTCAAGGCCAGGAGGTGAGCGGCCCGAGGTCCGATAAGAGCTCTTGAGGCGCGATGCTCAAGAGGTCCCCCTAGGCGTGCAAGCGGCTTCCTGAGGCTAAGAAAGTGAGGCAGTATTGCTGAAACGTTACTATCGAATCCTGCTAAGTGAACGTGGGTGAGGCATCGAGGGATTGATGATTTATCTCGGCGATCATGGGACAGATCCTCGTACAGCGTGCCTAGCTCGTTCATTAGGCTGAGATTTTGCGATTCCCTCCTGCTGGCCCTAGGGTTCTGCGTCGGCAGGGCCCGGCCCGCACGTACCTCAGCCGCCGCTGGCCTTGACCGGAAACCAGGACAAGACCCGGGAGTGAGGGGCTACGAGTCCAGTTAGGTCCTTGGGTCGCGATGCCCAAGCGTCCCCCTTGACGTACGAACGGACCTGGAGGAAAGGAATACTGGACTCAGGCCTTGATGTTCTGCGTCGGCAGGGCCCGGCCCGCACGTACCTCAGCCGCCGCTGGCCTTGACTGGAAACCAGGACAAGACCAGGGAGTGAGGGGCTACGGGTCCAGTTAGGCCCTTGGGTCGCGATGCCCAAGGGTCCCCCTTGACGTGCGAAGATGCCCGAGCTCTCTGAACCGACTCCCTCTCCTCTCGCGCTTCTCGATGCTCTACGTCCTCGGGTCCCGACCCTCGAGCGAAGCTCAGCCGCCATTGGTATGCCAGGTCGCAATGCCGTGGTCAAGGCCAAGGGGTGAGGGCTGGAGAGTCAGTGAGAGCCCCTGAGATGCAATGCTCAGAGACCCCCCTTTAACGCGCAAGCGAACCACGTGGAGAGGGGAGTCCGATGGGACTGCCTATCGCCGTGCTCCTGAGACTACGGTGGGTTAGCCTGCAGCAGAACGACTTAGGGCCGCGCCCACGTCGGGCTTCCGATAATTCCGCTGGGAGACGAAGGCACCGAGGACCTGGTGAGGTGACGCTTGCGGAGAAGGTCGTAGATCAAAGCTTGGTCCCTCGGGTTTGTCAGCGTTGCTGGGACGGACCCGAGCACAAGCGTCGTGCCAATGTATGCAGCTCCATTGCGAGTGATACGTCCAAAACGTATCTATAATTTCTGCTTGCTCCATGCCTCTTTTGGGTGATATTGCTATGTTATTTATACACTTCCATACACTTTTGATCATATTTGGACTAACCTATTAACTCAGTGCACCCCAGTGCCAGTTTCTGTTTTCGGCTGTTTTTGTATTTCAGGTTTTCCCATTACGAGAACTGCCAGAAAAATCCCGGAAAAATTATATAAAAAATCAGCGTTCCAGAAGCTTCCCGGCACCCGAAGTACAGCCAGAAGGGGGGCCACCAGGGCTCCAGGCGCCCTGGTGGCGCGGCCCCCCTCTTGGCCGCGCCGGGGGGCGCCTGGGCCCCCCAGGCCTCCGCTGATGCCCGCCTTTGGCATATATTTATATCGTCTCCCGAAACCCTCGAGACGGGAACCCTTTTTCGCGATCTCATCTCTGTTCCGCCGCCGCCGCGCTTCCAAGATCAGGAGCACCAGGAGAACTCTTCCCGGCACCCTGCCGGAGGGGAGGATCACCACCGGGAGCTTCTCCACCACCATGGACGCCTCCCGGATGAGTTGTGAGTAGTCTCCCTTGGACCATGGGTCCATGACTAGTAGCTATGTGATGTTCTCCTCCCGTTCTTGTGCTTCACTAATTAGTCCTCGTGAGCTGCCCTACATGATCGAGGCAAATATGTAATCCTTATGTTGTTGCTATGATGAGTTTGCTGGGATCCGATGGATTGTGAGATTATGTTCAGATTGTGTTTGAGTAATATATTTGATTCACCTCTTTTATATTTATGTTCGTAAGTAATTCTTGCATGTTCTCCGTTGTTATTTATTGCTTTGGCCAAGTAGTAGGTAGTGACTCCAAGAGGGAACGTTATGCTTGATTGTGGGTTCATGCCCCTCGATGACTAGCTTGAGTGACAGAAACATGAGTCTAGGGGATGTGCTGTTGCCACAAGGGGGAAAACAACGGTGCTTGTGCCCGCGGGTGCAAGGATTGTTTACTTTACGCAAAGTTCTTTTAATGCAGTTGTCTGTTGCTTTGAGTTTACACTATGGGTGGGACTCGCAACTTAATACCAGCGAGATGTTCTGGATAGATATCTCAAGGTGGATGATTAGTAGTAGATGCAGATGGATTTTGGTCTACTTGCCTTGGCGTACCGCCCATGCTTTGAACCTCTACCTTTCTTGCAATGTAGTCAGCATTGGTTTGCGCACATGGTCCTGTCAATTGCCCAGCTGTAATTCGTTTACCTCACATAGCTGTTTTATCGTCTTTTGGGAGAGAGACATCACTAGTGAACATCAGGAGACTCCGGTCCATATTACCATCATTGATCACATCCGCTATTTACTTTCCGCGTTTATTTACTATTTGCAGCAAAACCTATCACTATTATCACTTGTGTTTAATCCTTTGTAAACGACAAGGCCGGAGGGATTGACAACCTCTCTGTACTCGTTGGGAGCAAAGTTATTTGTATCTGTGTGCAGGTCCACGTTGATTGCTAATATCTGGCGCCGTTAGCAGTTGACACCTTCTTGTTGAAACTGGGAGTCTCTGGGAAATCGATCCTTGGTATCTTTGCCAAGGGAAAACTTCCGCTACACTGCATCTCAAACCTTCCACTTGGGGTAACCAACTAGGGCGAGAAGCCATCAAGCAAAGTTTTCTGGCGCCGTTGCCGGGGACTCCACTCTTCAGGATAGGGGAGTTGCACGCTATCTTTTACCTTTGCTTTTTAGTCTTGTTAGTTTACCTTTCAGTTTTGCTTTAGTATCTTTTATCGAAAATCACAAAAATAGTTATCTTGCTTGCTTGCTACTATGGGTTCCACCGAGAACACCAAGTTGTGTGACTTCACTAGTCACAACAACGATGACTTTATCTGCACACCTATCACTACACCTGCCACTTTAGCACCTTCGTATGAAATTAAACCTGCTTTACTGAACCTAGTTATGAAAGATCAATTCTCCGGTGCTGGAGATGATGCTGCTTTACACTTAAACAATTTTGTTGAACTTTGTGATATGCATAAGTACCAAGAAATAGATGGTAATATTGTTAAGCTTAAGCTTTTTCCTTTCTCCTTGAGAGGAGGAGCTAAAATTTGGTTTCAATCTTTTCCTAGAAATAGCATAGATTCATGGGACAAGTGCAAAGATGCTTTTATTGGAAATACTATCCACCTGCTAAAATTATCCAACTAAGAAGTAACATAATGAATTTTAAACAATTGGATAATGAACACGTTGCCCAAGCTTGGGAACGTATGAAATCTCTTATCAAGAACTGCCCTACTCATGGTTTGACTACTTGGATGGTTATCCAAACTTTTTATGCAGGCTTGAACTTTACCTCGCGGAACTTGTTAGATTCGGCCGCGGGAGGAACCTTTATGTCGACTACACTTGGTGCTGCCACGAAGCTTCTCGATGAGATGATGACCAACTATTCCCAATGGCACACCGAACGCGCTCCAACAGGTAGGAAGGTAAACTCCGTCGAGGAGATTTCCTCCCTAAATGAAAAAGCTGACTTAATCATGTCCCTACTTTCCAAGAAATCTTCTATTGATCCTCGTGATGATCCTTTAAATTCCGTGATTGCTCATGCTTATAGGAGTAATTTTGGTAGCAATCCTAGACCGTTCCCCTCTAATTCCTATGGGAACAACAATGCTTATCCTAGCACCGAGAACTCCACCCAAAAAGATAGAGACTTGCCTAGTTATGAGAAACTTCTAGAAATAGAGAAGGACACTAAGAATTACATGCACACCCAATATGAACAAAACAAAACCTTCTCGAGGCAATTAAATGAGCACACTGCTATCTTGCAAGGCATTAGTAGACAATTAGAGAGCCTAAATATTGAGATTTCTAACCTCCAGACTAGGCTCACTATCACTGAGACCCAAGTTTCCAATATGTCCCACACACAAGCCACTTTGATAAACCAAATGGCAGCTAAACCTGAAGTGGTTGCACCTCTAAGGGAGGAAGAAGATAGAATTAAGAACCTTCCTACCCACCACACTGTTGCTACTATCCAAGTTGTTGAGGATATCCAAACTCTTAGCACCCAATGCACTCCTGGTCCCAATGGACCTATTAATGGTGATGCTATGACTATAGAAACTACCAAACAAGTGAACCTAAAGGACACCACTACCACCTTACTCTATAGTAGTGACCTTGATTTTGATAATTGCACTCTTACCGAAGTTATTGATTTCCTTCACAAGATGTCTAAAGATCCCCGCACTAGCACGCTTAACCTTGCCTTCACAGAGCATATCACTAATGCTCTTATCAAAGCTAGGGAGGAGAAACTTAGAGTTGAAGCCTCCATACCTAGAAAGCTAGAAGATGGTTGGGATCCTATGATTAAAATTAAGTTGAATAACTTCTCTTGCTATGCTTTATGTGATGTTGGTGCTAGTACCTCTGTTATGCCCGAAAGAATATATGATATGCTTAAATTGAAACCTTTTGATTCTTGTTCTTTTGGTGTTCGTCTCGTTGATTCTTCCATAAAGAAACCTTTGGGGAGGATCGACGATGTTCTTATCATTGTCAATCACAATTATGTTCCCGTTGATTTTACTATTATGGATATTGAATGTGAACCTTCTTGTCCAATTATTTTGGGACGTTCTTTTCTACGCACCGTTGGTGCTATCATTGACATGAAAGAGGGGAATATAAAATTCTAGTTTCCTCTCAAGAAAGGGATGGAACACTTCCCTCGAAAGAAGATTAAGTTACCTTTTGAGTCCGTTATACGGGCTAGCTATTCTTTTACTCTTGATAAAACTTGATCTCTATGCATTATGCCTAGCTTAAAGGCATAAAAGAAAGCGCTTTTGGGAGGCAGCCCACATGAATAAATTTTATTTTGCTTTTGTTGTGTCTTGATGTTTGTTACTACTGTAGCATCATCATTGTATCTTTGCTTTTCAATTTTGTGCCAAGTGTAGCCTCTGATTGCAAGAAAGTTCAAAAGTTGTGACGTGCTGTCCAGGAAATATATTCTGTCCTTGGATAGAAAAATTCGTATAAAATCACCAGGTAATCTTTCTGGTCTGAATTTTTTTGACAGCGTGCTCCATATAATTGTCTTTCGTGCGTCTGTTCTGAGTTTTTTTATTAGAGTTGCAGAAGTGCCCCGAAAAAATCATTTACTACCTGCTGTTCTGTTTTTCACAGATTCTGTCCTGTTTTGCCTTTCCTTCATTTTGCAAACCTTGAGCTTGCTTTTTCTTTGCAAAAACCTTTTGGCAATCTTGAGAAACAGTAGACCTTCAAGAATATCCTTATTTCCAGCAAGGAACAATTATTTTATTATGGGTACTAACCTTGCTAAGCAGATTATGATGAGTTATGTATGAAGGGAGTTTTCAAGTGTGCGAGGGAAGATGATAAGAAAGATCCAGGAGTGTCAAACGCTCAAACTTGGGGATGCCCCCATGCACCCCCAAGAAATATTCAAGGAGACTCAAGCGTCTAAGCTTGGGGATGCCCCCGTGCATCCCCTTCTCCATCAACATTATCAGTTCGTCTTTCATTCCGCTATATTTTAATCACTTCATGTGTTATGTGCTATGCTTGGAGCGTCTTGCTTTTAGTTTCCTTTTTAGTTCTCTTTAGCTTTTCATAACGAGTCGGAACTCAGCTTTCTTTATGTGGGAGAGAAACACGATCCACTTCTACCTAGAACATAACATAGAATTTTCATGTCTATCTATGCTGTGTGTGTTCTTTGTCTTTCAATAGCTACTATCATGTTTAGCTCTTAACTTTCATGCTTATCTTTTTGAAGAGCTTTTGTTTAGTTGGTTGCTTGAACTCTCTTTAGTTATCATGCTTATCTTATTAAGAGAGTTTGCTTCTGTTGCATTGGTTTATATGTCTATGATAAAGATGCTACGTGCATAATGGTGCTTAGTAGTTCATGTTTTCTTATGGTTAGTCTCAAATAGCTGGGGGATTCCCAATGTGTTATTGGAGTACCAACTGATTTGTTTGCTTATGATGTGGTATGGTTTAGTAATATCTTCCTTCGAGAATTTACTTTGATTGACTTGGCGTATGCTCACGCATATTTAAGACTGTAAAGAAAGTCTGTCAAGCCTTGATGATCTTTTGTTTCTGAGTAGCGATATAACTTCCATGCCTGATTCAATGTTGCTTTCTCGCTCTGCATGATTATGACCGTCATTGCTCTCTTAGTTGGTCGGTCCCAGTCTTTTGCTAACCTCCACCTGTACTAAGCGGACTGACTGCTTGTGCATCCAAATTCCTTTAAACCAGTTATGCCATATGAGTCCACCACGGTATTTACCTGCCATTCCTAACGGAGACTTGCATGTACCATCTCGAAATTATTCAAAGAAAAACATTCCTGTTTTGTGCCTCTGTTTTAAGTTCATGAGGAAGTAGTAGTTAATTCATGATCTTTTTAAGTTGGACAAGCTTCACCCCGGGATTGCATGTATAATGTGCAAACCCATAATACGAGAAGGAACTGGCATTGAGTGCGCCCGGCTCAAAAATAATATAACAAACAAACCCTCCTTCACGCTTTGTTCATGAGAAATCAGGAAACTTTGGCAGTGATAAACAAAGGAGATTAAGAGGATGTGATCGTCCTCATTCGGGAGCCATTCCTCGAAACTTGTCCATCTCAAGAAGTGATTGAGTTGTCTGCTAGCATTCGTTGACGGAACATGCATAATCAAAAAAATAATTATCACCTCTGTTTTTAAAACCAAGAGCTCTGGTACATGTTTTGTCTTTGTTTTCGACTACGGGTTTTCAACCTTGCCAACAAAAGCCACGGTTCGAGAGTCTCCACCTTCTTTCAAAAGCACCAACTACTGAGAGCATGATTGTCATTCTGAGTGTAATGTGCATTGTCCCAAAGTAGCATTGTCTTTTGCATGATTGTGATATCGTTTATTTTGAAATCATTATATCTAGTCATCACTTAAACCTTGGAGGTGCCCCTAGATTTATGTTTTGCTTCACTTAAGGGGGCAAGCGAGATATAACTTTATCATATTTGCACACCATGCTCATTACAAATCTATTTGATGTTTCAGTATCATGTTGTAAAACTTTCAGTTCTTTGTGATTTTCTCATGAGGCAACTTAATTACTACAGATTCATTGTCTCAGTAAGCTTTTGTCATGTGACTATGAAAAGTCCTATATGGTTAATAGCATGTCACCACAGAAATTATTCTTGTTATCATTTACCTACTCGAGGACGAGCAGGAATTAAGCTTGGGGATGTTGATACGTCCAAAACGTATCTATAATTTCTGCTTGCTCCATGCCTCTTTTGGGTGATATTGCTATGTTATTTATACACTTCCATACACTTTTGATCATATTTGGACTAACCTATTAACTCAGTGCACCCCAGTGCCAGTTTCTGTTTTCGGCTGTTTTTGTATTTCAGGTTTTCCCATTACGAGAACTGCCAGAAAAATCCCGGAAAAATTATATAAAAAATCAGCGTTCCAGAAGCTTCCCGACACCCGAAGTACAGCCGGAGGGGGGCCACCAGGGCTCCAGGCACCCTGGTGGTGCGGCCCTCCTCCTGGCCGCGCCGGGGGGGCGCCTGGGCCCCCCAGGCCTCCGCTGATGCCCCCCTTTGGCATATATTTATATCGTCTCCCGAAACCCTCGAGACGGGAACCCTTTCTCGCGATCTCATCTCTGTTCCGCCGCCGCCGCGCTTCCAAGATCGGGAGCACCAGGAGAACTCTTCCTGGCACCCTGCCGGAGGGGAGGATCACCACCGGGAGCTTCTCCACCACCATGGACGCCTCCCGGATGAGTTGTGAGTAGTCTCCCTTGGACCATGGGTCCATGACCAGTAGCTATGTGATGTTCTCCTCCCGTTCTTGTGCTTCACTAATTAGTCCTCGTGAGCTGCCCTACATGATCGAGGCACATATGTAATCCTTATGCTGTTGCTATGATGAGTTTGCTGGGATCCGATGGATTGTGAGATTATGTTCAGATTGTGTTTGAGTAATATATTTGATTCACCACTTTTATATTTATGTTCGTAAGTAATTCTTGCATGTTCTCCGTTGTTATTTATTGCTTTGGCCAAGTAGTAGGTAGTGACTCCAAGAGGGAATGTTATGCTTGATTGTGGGTTCATGCCCCTCGATGACTAGCTTGAGTGACAGAAACATGAGTCTAGGGGATGTGCTGTTGCCACAAGGGGGAAAACAACGGTGCTTGTGCCCGCGGGTGCAAGGATTGTTTACTTTACGCAAAGTTCTTTTAATGCAGTTGTCTGTTGCTTTGAGTTTACACTGTGGGTGGGACTCGCAACTTAATACCAGCGAGATGTTCTGGATTGATATCTCAAGGTGGATGATTAGTAGTAGAGGCAGATGGGTTTCGGTCTACTTGCCTTGGCGTACCGCCCATGCTTTGAACCTCTACCTTTCTTGCAATGTAGTCAGCATTGGTTTGCGCACATGGTCCTGTCAATTGCCCAACTGTAATTCGTTTACCTCACATAGCTGTTTTATCGTCTTTTGGGAGAGAGACATCACTAGTGAACATCATGAGACTCCGGTCTATATTACCATCATTGATCACATCCGCTATTTACTTTCCGCTTTTATTTACTATTTGCAGCAAAACCTATCACTATTATCACTTGCGTTTAATCCTTTGTAAACGACAAGGCCGGAGGGATTGACAACATCTCTGTACTCGTTGGGAGCAAAGTTATTTGTATCTGTGTGCAGGTCCACGTTGATTGCTAATATCTGGCGCCGTTAGCAGTTGACATCTTCTTGTTGAAACTGGGAGTCTCAGGGAAATCGATCCTTGGTATCTTTGCCAAGGGAAAACTTCCGCTACACTGCATCTCAAACCTTCCACTTGGGGTAACCAACGAGGGGCGAGAAGCCATCAGCGAGATGAACAGAAGTGTGTTAGATGGCGAAGGAGACCCAGAAGTGTGATGGTTACTTAATTGATCCGTATGTAACATGACTAGGATGGTAGCACTAGCTTTGGTAAAATGCAAGGGAGATACATGCCACCGGGGTAAACCTGTGCGGCCTCGGGGTGGCGCAGCCCGAGGGGCACCCCCACAAGGTGACCTGAGATGCGAAAAGATGCACGTTGCAGGGACAAACCCGTGCGACCTGGGAATAATGCTGCCCGAGGGGCGCTCCCAGTTGAACAGAAATCGAAAGATGTCACATGGCATAGTTGCTGAAGTAGTGTCGGTATAGCTGAGGGTGCTTGATGAAGGCGCTACTCCTTACGTGCCGTCTGGCCCCGGCCCCTCGCGAGGCTCCGGGGCTCCCCAGATCTCGCAAAGGGTCGAGTCCAACTCAGCCTGGATCTCCTTGTGCCTGGCCCCGCAAGCCGCCAGGACTTCCCGCATGTGGCGCTGGTGCAGGGTCGCCTGGTTCGACAGGCCAAAGGGCATGCGCACATAGCTGTGAGGGGGACCCTGGCACCGGCCCACTTGGAAAGGCCAGTAGATCTCCTGAAATGCGATCCTATTGAGTGCCGGGACGTTGACACAAACGCGCAGCCCATTTCCTGAGCCTGGACCGACAACTGTCCTCGGAGGAGCCGGGCGGTGCTCGCCTCGCATGGCTCTTGGCTCTTGTAGGTCTTCAATGGCCTGACTGATTTACTCCTGAGCGCTTGGTGCCTCACGCCTTGAGGCCTCCGGAGGGAAGTGTCAGCGAAGCACTCTTCCACATGGTGCCCGAGCACCTCCCTTATGACATTGGCTAGGTCTGAGGTCCTCCAGAGGAGAGCCCCCGAGCCCAGCCTAAGAGGGGCGCCGGGCGCGCCTTCCTATGCGAGAGGGGGAGGAGGCCCTGTGGTGCTGCCTCCCTGTGCTGCGTCCTCATGAGGCTTCAGAGCCAGCAGCTGCTTCTTCTTCTTGGGAATGACCTCCGCTGTGTAGATGATGTTGTCGCTGTCCGGATCCTCAACTGCCGCCGCCTGGTAAGCGCGCTCGAGCGAGCACACTGCGTCCTTTTCCTCGCAGGCGATGGTGATGACGCCGCCGCTTCCAAGCATCTTGAGAACATTGTAGACGTGGTGAGTTACTGCCATGAACTTGGCTAGGGCCGGATACCCGAGGATGGCGTTGTAAGGGAGATGGATGTGGGCGACATCAAAGTCGATGAGCTCAGTGTGGTAGTTGTCACGCTTGCCAAAGGTTACAAGTAGGCGAACTTGCCCCACAGGAGTGGTGGAGCCATCAGTAACTCCGGAGAAGGGCTTGGTAGGCAGTAACTGTTCGTAGGGTACTTGGAGGCTGTCGAATGTCTCGATGGATGGGATATTAATCCCTGCGCCACCGTCGATGAGGGTCTTGGTAACTTGGACATTGCTGATGATGGGAGAGCAAAGCATCGGGAGGGCGCCAGCCGTAGGTGCGCACTTGAGCTGGTCTGCCGAACTGAAGGTGATGGGGCAACTGGACCACCTGAGTGGACGGATAGCCTCGAGCTTGGGGAGAGTCGCGTTTACTTCATGGGTGAACTGCTTGAAGAGGCGCTGAGAAGCTGGGGCATGTGCTCCGCCCAAGATGCAAGCGATGGCACACGGCTCCTGGAAGCTCCCAGCCCCCTTGTCCTGGTCGTCGTTCCTCCTTGGTGGTGGCAGAGGTGGTAGGTCGGCCCTGTGATACGTCTCAAACGTATCTACTTTTCCAAACACTTTTGATATTGTTTTGACCTCATTCTTGCATGATTTGGACTAAACTAACCCGGACTGACGCTGTTTTCAGTAGAGCTGCCTGTATGGTTAATTTGTGTGCAGGAAAACGGATTTTTAAGTATCCCAGAAAAATCCACGAAAAATCAGAGAAAATCCACGCACCCGAAGGAACCAAATACCAGAAGTGGGGCCAGAGGGGGGCCAGGGGGTGCCCAGGCGCCCTGTGGGCGCCCCCCCTAGGCCGCGCCGGGGGGCGCCTGGGTGGGGCCCACACCCCCTGGTGCCCTACTTTAGCCCGTATTTTTCCTCCCGACGCAGAAACCCCAGATCGGAAGTTCTTTCGCAGTTTTTCGTCGCGGAGCCGCCGCCACCCTCTGTTCTTCTTCGGGAGGGCTAATCTGGAGGCTGAATTGGCCTCCGGAGAGGGGAGATCGTCGCCATCGTCATCATCATCACTACTCCATCATCCCTCCATGACTTCCCCCTTCATGTGTGAGTAATTCCCCTGCTGTAGGCGAAGGGGATGGTAGGGATTGGATGAGTTAGATCATGTAATAGTTCGTCGGATTGTTGGGGGCATGTTGCCTATCATCTACTATGGTGTTTATCATCTTTGCTACAACTTGTTATTCTTAATGCTTGACACTTAGGGCCCGAGTGCCATGATTTCAGATCTGAACCATATGTGTTTGCATGAATATATTTGTGTTCTTGATCCTAACTATGAGTTGTATGCACCTGTTACGGTTCGGAACCGGCGATCCCAAAAGTGACAGCTTGGGACACCAAAGGGGATGGTCCGTAGTTTGAGGATTACATGTATCCATTGACTTCATTGCTTTGTTCCGGTGCTCTTTGACATGAGCACCTTAATATCCATTAGTTCCTTTTGGCCCCGTTCATAGCGGGATGGTAGGACAAAAGATGTTGTGCAAGTTCTTATTGCAAGCACGTACAACTACCTACGGGATACATGCCTAATGTTTGATATTTGCCTAGATGATCATTACTTTTCCGTGTGCCGTGCCCCAAGTTAGAATCTATCTCATCCATGCAGCGCCCAACCATCCATCTCCCTAGCCTACAGTATTTTAAACCTTGCTTGTCACTAGTTGCTACTTTTGCCATTTACTACTGCTATTTACTTTTGCTGTTTACTTTTTACTATTACTATCATCACTATCATATCACTGTTACTACTTATCTTTTGTTGCAAGTAAGTATATTTCAGGTGCGGTTGAATTGACAACTCAACTGTTAAAGCTTATAAATACTCTTTGGCTCCCCGTGTGTCGAATCAATAAATTGGGTTATTCTTACCCGCGAAGACTATCTCGATCCCTTACGGTTGAGGGTTATCAAGTACCGTTTTCTGGCGCCGTTGCCGGGGAGCATAGCAATATTTACAAGTCTACTTGAGGTATCCTACCTGCTGCACTTTATTCACTATGGGTAAGAAAGGAGACCCCAAGGTTCCGATCTTACTATCCACTACAAGAAGAGGTGCTGCTCTGAGCACTAGTGCTACGCTTGATTCACCTTCTGTTATGAGTAAGTTTGCCTCACCACCACCACATGATGCTCCTACTGAATCTGTTACTATGTCTGATACTCTTGATGATGCTTCTACTACTTTTGATGATGATATTAGTTCGCTTGGTTATGCTCTTGAGAAACAAATTGCTGCTGCTGCTGAAAAATATGGAATTGAACTTCCTGTTGCTCGCTACCCTATTGGTGAAACTTATGATTATCCCGATTTGAGTAAACTCAAAGAGAGGCTCCTTGATGATGATTACTATATGCTTGATGAAGATCTATGCAGGGAACTGACAGAGTTTGCTGGCTCTGACCCTGAAGTTATTAAGAAAATATTTGAAAAACACTCTTTGAAAAACAAAACCGTTCCTAATCCTGAGTTTGCTACATCTCCTATATGCATTGATGATCCTGATTTTGATTTCTCTGTTGATCTTTCACTTATACCTATGGTTGAAGCTGACCCCTTTTATGGCAGAGAAAATGATGATGCTATTGCACACCTAACTAAACTAGGTGAGCTAGGTAGCCTGTTTACTACAGATGAGAAGATACGATACTTTTATGTGACCAAGCTTCTTCCTTTCTCGTTGAAGGAGGGTGCTAAAGCATGGTATGATTCACTTCCATGCGGTTCCATTAAGAGTCCTCAGGACTTAGCTCACTCTTTTGTTGATAAGTACTTTCCTGCTCACATGCAACATGCTGCTTTACAAAGAATTTATAACTTTAAACAGTTGCAGGATGAGTCCCTCCCTGAAGCTTGGGGGAGGTACTGCGGGCTGATTCGGGCTAGACCAGGACATGAAATTCCTAAGAATGAATTAATTAATATATTCTATGCTGGTCTAACTGATGAATCTAGGTCCTATTTGGACAGTTGTGCTGGTTGTGTTTTCAGGAAAAGAACACCGGACGATGCGGAAGATTTAATTGGCAGGATTGCCAAAAACCATGAAGATTGGTCCGTCCCTGAACCACCTCCACCAACAAAGAAGAGGGGCATGTTTGTTCTAAGCCCCGAGGATATGCGAGAAGCAAAGAAGTCTATTAAAGAGAAAGGTATTAAAGCTGAAGACGTGAAGAATCTACCCCCTATTGAGAAGCTGTGTGAGCCTACCACTCACCCTCCTATGGTAGAGGTACATTCTCTTTTAGATTTCAACGCAGGTGACATCCCTCATGGTAAACCTTCTGATCAATGTTTAGATGAGTTTGATAATTTTATTATGAAACAAAATCATTTTAATGAGAGGATAGAAAGTCAGTTGCATGATAATTCCCTTGCAATCAAAAAGGTGCTTGGTGTTTTAGATAGAACAGTTAATGATGTTCAATGTCTTGTGAAGCATTTTCATATGGTTCAAACTCAGCTTGATCAAATTTCTAATGTGCAAAGAGATTTGCTTGCTAACAATGCCAAACAAGATAAATTGCAGGCTTTTGGGATTAAGACCCGAGGAGGAACTAGTACTCAAGATCCTCTTTATCCAGAGGGACATCCGAAGAGAATTGAGCAAGATTCTCAAATGCAGGAAGAAGAAATTGTTGTCTCTCCAAAGAAGAAGAAGAAACATAAGGAGACTGACAATTCTAATGATCCTATTGCAGATGAAGAGCCAGCTATTGATCCCAACAGTGTATCTATTTCCGATGCTGAGACTGAAGACGGTGCTGAACCTGAAGGTAATAATAATGAGAAGAATGATCCGCCTGAAGTTCGAGAAGAAGAAGCACCTGACAAACGTAAGAGGTACACTAAAGAAGACTTCATCGCAAGAAAACATGGGAAGGAGAAAGAACCATGGGTACAGAAACCCATGCCCTTTCTAGGTAAGTCCATCAAATCTAAAGAAGAAGAGCATTACAATAAGTTTTGTGAATGGATTAAACCTCTTTTTCTTCAAATCCCTTTGACTGATGCTATTAAGTTACTTCCTTATTCAAAATATATGAAAGATATTGTCACTAACAAAAGAAAAGTTCCTAATGATGCAATATCTACTATGCTTGCTAACTATTCTTTCAGTGGAAAGATTCCTGAGAAGCTCGGTGATCCAGGTATACCCACCATTCCTTGCTCCATAAAGAATAATTATGTCAAAACTGCTTTATGTGATCTTGGAGCGGGAGTGAGTGTTATGCCTCTCTCTCTTTACGAGAGGCTTTGTTTAGAGAAACTAATTCCTACAGATATCTCCCTTCAGATGGCTGACAAGTCAACCGCTGTTCCGATAGGTATTTGTGAGGATGTTCCAGTAGAAGTTGCTAATTGTTTAATTCTTACTGATTTTCTTGTGCTTGACATGCCCGAGGATGGGAGCATGTCCATTATTCTTGGTAGACCTTTTCTTAACACCGCATGTGCTATTATTGATTGCAACAAAGGGAAGGTCACCTTCCATGTGAATGATAAAGAACACACGGTATATTTTTCAAAGAAGACCGACAGGAGGCATGCCCTCAACTCTATAGAGAATATCGAGACCGTGAAAATTGGAGAATGGGACTGTCCACTACATGTGCCTCACAAATACAAAACTATCATGGTAGGGACAATGTCCATCAAGGTAAAAGTTCAGTGATTACTTCGTAGGAGGTGAGACTTTTGCTCTATATATCGCTTGTTTGTTGGTAAGACTTGATCAACCTTACTAGTGAACGTGTTTTATATGGATAAAAAGTTGAGCTTGCTATGTTTTCATTTGTTTTTAGTGTTGTCCTACTTGTTGTATCAAGTATCTATGTTTTTGAAGCTTCACAATACTACTAACAGCTTCAAGTTTTCAGAGAGTTTCGCAGCTTTTTGAACTTCGAAAAAATTTCAACAGTGAAGTTTTCAGAAAAATTCCATAAAAATTATATTAAAAATTTCCACAACGGGAGAGACCCGGAAAGTCCTGGGGCCAGCCAGGGGGGCCACCAGTGGCCCAGGCGGCCAGCTGGCGCGGCCCAGCCCCTGGCCGCGCCCACAGGGCGCCTGGGCCCACGGGACCCCCCTCCAGGTACTTCTTCTTCCCTCCTCTCTCTCTTTTTCCAGAAACCCGAGTTCTGGTCTTGTTCTTGCTGTTCTTGGAGGCGATTCTTCGATCTCTCTCTACAGCCCATCATTTGAACTGAAATTTTGAGCAAATACTCCCTGGTATGTGACTCCTCCACCCCTCCAATCAGATTTTTGATTGGTGGCCTCATTTGTGAGTATTTAGTAGTTCTTGGTGCTGTAGAGATGAGCTTGCATGCATGTGTAGAAAGTCATTTTCCAAGTTTTGATGCAAGTTTATGCCTTGGGCAAGTGACTTGAGTAGTTTGCCTTAGCTCACTTTGTTTTAATCCTCGTTTTTGTAAATTGTAAAAAATTTCAGAAATGAGTTTGTTAGGAAGGGCAAAAGGATGGCTTGAGAAGAGGAGGCCCGCACACTCCGATCGAGTCACTAGAGCCGCAGCTTCACCATCGACTGCTAGGGTGAGCTATAATGAGGATCATGTGCCCCTGGAGTTGTTGGAAGACACAAGTCCAGCACGTGCGATGACATTTCCATGTGATGAATTCATGGAAGCTGCGGGAATCAAGGATGAGTTTTATAATGTTTGTGCTAATGCAGGTTTGACACGACTCGTCACGAGCCGTGTTACTCAGTATCAGAAACTCACCTCCGGTTTCATTAACAGTTTTAGATATAATCCTGATTCAGGTGCTATTGAGTTTAAAATTTATAATGATCTTATCACCATGACTCTGGGAAATTTTTGTGAAGTAATAGGTGTGCCAAACGTTGGGAGGACGGCAAGGATGGCCACTCAGCCCTCTGAGCTGAAAACCGTCATCAACTCTCTCTGCAGCATGGGTACGAGGGATATTCATCGGTCGAAGATCTCCAGCATCTTGTTTCCTCACCTCAGGTATTTTGCATATTATATTGCTAGAGGGGTGTTAGCTCGTGACAACACGAGCAACATTTCTGCTCCGGATATTGCTATCCTGGCAGCAGCCCTCTCAGGGAGGTCTGATTATAATCTTGGGACCTTAATTGCTCGACGCCTTGCTATGAACAGTAACAAGGGGGACTTATATGGTGGCATTTATGCCACACTTATCTTAGAGCATATTGGAGGCACCCCACACCCTGATGATACTCCTTTTACTTATTTAAGCTTTGATCTTGCTGCTATGAAAAGGCATAAGTTTGTTACCATGAGTTCTGAGCTTGATAACCTTGTTTATATCTTGCGTTTCGGAACTACCGCGGAATGCGAGATCCGTCTACCTGCACCTCTTTTGTTTGATTTTTCTCGCAGGAACGGATGGTCCTTTGATGTTGTCCAGTTCGATGAGTTCATGGTCCAGCATCAGTTCCATAACCCCATGGAGGGGGTTGTGCCCGACGAGGAGAGGCACGGTGAGATACCACATTTTCAGGAAGAGACCGCCACCGAGTTCGGTGAGGGGTCTTCCTCTATTTGGCGCTCGGAACCTTCCTCGTGGGAGACTCCGAGGAGTTCGGTGTACGCGCCATCATCCTTCTACGACCCTTGGTCTCACCACCATACCCCTGGAGCAGGAGGCTCCTGGGGGCAGTAGCTGCTAACCAACTTAGGCCAAAAGCCTAAGCTTGGGGGAGTACGTGCCCTTCTCACTTTTCCATTGTATTATCCATTTTATTCGCTTTGATCTTTTCGAAGTTTTTGCCCGTTCTTCTTTACTTCTCTCTTTGCAAAAACAACAAAAAGATTTTCTCTTTCTTTTGCTTTTATTCAACCTTTGAAAAAACCAAAAAGATTTCCTTTTTCTCTTTAGTTTGCTTTGTTTTCAGAGATCAGCTCGAGTCCGTGATGGCATTTGATTATATTTCCTACGTTCGATCGTGCAAGTGACAAGCAGTAATGACGAAGATCGACTGAAAGGAAGCAACAAGGAAGACCGGTATGAACTCTTATTGTTTCTACTTTTGTACATATGCCTGTACTTATGATCTAGAGACCAGCTTGTAGCGACATAGTGCTATGTTTACAATGCTCTTCCAGTGGTTCATGCTTTCCTTGTGGCTAGTCTCGAATAACTAGAGTATATAATGTGTTATTGAAATGATCTACATGCATTGCACTGTTCATAGTCTGGTATACTAAGGTGGTATTTCCCTTTAGAGAATTTTTGGATTGACTTGGCACATGCTTACACATGTTTAAGACTAAAAAGTCTACTTTGCCTTGATGATCTTTGAGTTTTAGAATAGTTATATCACTTTCATGCCCGATTCAATGTTGCTTTGTCGCTCTGCATGATTATGACCGTTATTGCTCTCTAATTGGTCGCTTCCCAGTCTTTTGCTAAACCTCCACCCGTACTAAGCGGAATGACTACTTGTGCATCCAAAACCTTTAAACCTGTTATGCCATATGAGTCCACTATACCTTCCTATACATGGTATTTACCTGCCATTCCTAACGAAGACTTTCATGTACCATCTCGAAATTATTCAAAAGCACTTCTCTTTTTGTGCCTATGTTTTAGCTCATGAGGAAGTAGGAGTTAATTCATGATCTCTTTAAGTTGGACAAGTTTCACCCCTGGATTGCATGTATAATGTGCAAACCCCTAATATGAAAAGGAACTGGCATTGAGTGCGCCCGGCTCAAAAAGATAATATAACAAACAAACCCTCCTTCACGCTTTGTTCATGAGAAATCAGAAAAGTTTGGCAGTGATAAACAAAGGAGATTAAGAGGATGTGATCGTCCTCATGCGGGAGCCGTTCCTCGAGACTTGTCTAGCTTAAAAAGTGATTGAGTTATCTGCTAGCATTCGTTGACGAAATATGCACCTCTCAAAACATATTTACTTCTGTTTTTAAAACCAAGAGCTCTGGTACATGTTTAGTTTTTGTTTCCGATCATGGGTTTTCAACTTTGCCAATAAAAGCCACGGTTCGAGAGTCTCACCTTATTTCTTCAAAGCACTGACTAGGAGAGCATAATTGTCATTCTGAGTGTAATGTGCATTGTCCCAAAGTATTACATTGTCTTCTGCATACTTGTGATATGATTTATTCTGAAATTCTTAGCTCTAGTCTCCTTTAAAACTCTGGAGGAGTCTCTGCATTTATGTTTTGCTTCACTCATGGAGGCTAGCGAGATACCACCTTAATATGCTCAAGCTATGTGCAATGTGATCTTGTCTTGATTTTCAGTAATATATTATTTACTCTTAATTATTTGTGACTGGTCACTTGAAAGAAGGATTGCTCCTTGCATTGTTCTCATAAATACTGTTTTAATACTTGCTGAACTCTTTTCGTAGTACATGCTTATATACATCTAATGAAGCAAAAGAGTTTGTCAAAGTTTTCTTTGTCGCGTCTAGTTCGTTGAATTGAATTGCTTGAGGACAAGCAATATGCTAAGCTTGGGGGAGTTGATACGTCTCAAACGTATCTACTTTTCCAAACACTTTTGATATTGTTTTGACCTCATTCTTGCATGATTTGGACTAAACTAACCCGGACTGACGCTGTTTTCAGCAGAGCTGCCTGTATGGTTTATTTGTGTGCAGGAAAACGGATTTTTAAGTATCTCAGAAAAATCCACGAAAAATCAGAGAAAATCCACGCACCCGAAGGAACCAAATACCAGAAGTGGGGCCAGAGGGGGGCCAGGGGGTGCCCAGGCGCCCTGTGGGCGCGCCCCCCTCGGCCGCGCCGGGGGGGCGCCTGGGTGGGGCCCACACCCCCTGGCGCCCTACTTTAGCCCGTATTTTTCCTCCCGACGCAGAAACCCCAGAGCGGAAGTTCTTTCGCAGTTTTTCGTCGCGGAGCCGCCGCCACCCTCTGTTCTTCTTCGGGAGGGCTAATCTGGAGGCTGAATTGGCCTCCGGAGAGGGGAGATCGTCGCCATCGTCATCATCATCACTACTCCATCATCCCTCCATGACTTCCCCCTTCATGTGGGAGTAATTCCCCTCCTGTAGGCGAAGGGGATGGTAGGGATTGGATGAGTTAGATCATGTAATAGTTCGTCAGATTGTTGGGGGCATGTTGCCTATCATCTACTATGGTGTTTATCATCTTTGCTACAACTTGTTATTCTTAATGCTTGACACTTAGGGCCCGAGTGCCATGATTTCAGATCTGAACCATATGTGTTTGCATGAATATATTTGTGTTCTTGATCCTAACTATGAGTTGTATGCACCTGTTACGGTTCGGAACCGGCGATCCCAAAAGTGACAGCTTGGGACACCAAAGGGGATGGTCCGTAGTTTGAGGATTACATGTATCCATTGAGTTCATTGCTTTGTTCCGGTGCTCTTTGACAGGAGCACCTTAATATCCATTAGTTCCTTTTGGCCCTGTTCGTAGTGGGATGGTAGGACAAAAGATGTTGTGCAAGTTCTTATTGCAAGCATGTACAACTACCTACGGGATACATGTCTAATGTTTGATATTTGCCTAGATGATCATTACTTTTCCGTGTGCCGTGCCCCAATCTATCTCATCCATGCAGCGCCCAACCATCCATCTCCCTAGCTTGCAGTATTTTAAACCTTGCTTGTCACTAGTTGCTACTTTTGCCATTTACTACTGCTATTTACTTTTGCTGTTTACTTTTTACTATTACTATCATCACTATCATATCACTGTTACTACTTATCTTTTGTTGCAAGTAAGTATATTTCAGGTGCGGTTGAATTGACAACTCAACTGTTAAAGCTTATAAATACTCTTTGGCTCCCCGTGTGTCGAATCAATAAATTGGGTTATTCTTACCCGCGAAGACTATCTCGATCCCTTACGGTTGAGGGTTATCACCCTGCCCTGAGGACGGTCCTCTCGGGGCTGATCCCTCCAGGCGTCCTCGCGAGGCTGGCTACGCCGACGGTCCTCCCGAGGCTGATTACGGCACTCCTGACGGAGTCCATGGTCGTCCCAGCGTTCTCCGGTCCAACCTCCCCCACGGCCGTAGCCACGGCTGCTGCGCTCGGGTCGTTGGATGCCGCGTCCTTTGTGGAGAGCCCTGAGTTCTTGACAGTCATGGGTGTTGTAGCTGTGCACGTTGTGGAAGGCGCAAAATGCCCGACCGTTCTTGGGTGGCTCCGGGTAGTCGAGGCCGCGCTTCATTTCCGGTTCGGCTGCAAGCACTGCCGCTCCCTTGCGCTTCACGTCCTTGCCTTTGGCCTTCTTGTCTTCGGTTTCGGCAACAGGGAGCTCGACGAGCGAGAGGCGCCCCTCCTCTGCCCTGGCGCACTTGGTTGCGAGGTTGAATATCTCCAAGGACGTGCACAGATCTTCATGGATGGCGAGCTCTTGTTTCATCTTGACGTCACGGACACCATCCGAGAATGCCGAAATGATGGCCTCGTCCGTGACCTTGGGGATCTTGACGCGAACACTGTTGAAACGCTGGATAAACTTCTGCATGGTTTCTCCTGGTTGTTGCTTGATACTCCGTAGGTCGCCCGCGGCCAGGGGACGATCTCGAGTGACCTGGAAGTTGGCGATGAACCGGTCGCGCATCTCGCTCCAGGTGGAGATCGATCCCGTGGGCAGGTTCAAGAGCCATGAGCACGCGCCATCCTTGAGGGCCATGGGGAACCAGTTCGCCATGATCTTCTCATTGCCGCCGGACGCCTCAATGCTCAGCTCGTAGAGCTGCAGGAACTCCGCAGGGTCAGGGGTGCCGTCGTAGCATGGAGGTAGGTCGGGCTTGAACTTCCCAGGCCAGTTGACGTTGTGCAGCTCGGGAGCGAGGGCCATGCAGCCTGGTGTCGACACCGGAGCTTGCTGGGGTGGTGGGACTTGGTCTTGGTCTTCGCATGCCGCCGTGGCAGGGGGCGCGCGGTCTCGACGCTGCGGTGGAGGGAGCGCGGGTGCTCCGCCACGGGGCTGCCGGATCACCTGGCAGCTTCCTTCTTCGCTCGCTGACACCGCGCGTGGGCGGTCACGCCGCGGGGCCAGATGCCTTGGGTCTTGGACGATGCCTTGACGCTGGGGTATCAGTGGAGCTTCTTAGGCCTCATCGTCCTCATGGGGAGGCGGACGAGGCAGGGAAGGGGACGGCGTCGGAGAGCCCCCAGCGGCGCTGACGAGCTCGACGATGCGGTCGAGCCATTCTTCATAGAAGTCGTCGACGGGGCGGTAGCACAGGAGCTCTCGTGCCATGAGCAACACAGCCTGTGCATCCGCGGGTCCGCTGCGAGCATGGGACGAAGAGATCGCCGGAGTCAGCGACGGGGTAGCGGTGCGTCCATCGCGCCACACATATGGGTGTAGAGACGATGCTTGCTGTTCTTGCCGCGTCGGACCCGTGGCGGCGTTGGCAGCAGGCGATGGAGAACAACGGGGTGGTCCCCGGCAGGAGCGGTTTGAGCGACGCGGGCGGCAAGGGCAACCCGCCGCTCAGCACGGGCTCTGCGAGCGTCGGCCATGGACCGCCGGAACGATGAAGCACTGAACGAAGGAAGGGAAGTTTCAACGCACCCCTACCTGGCGCGCCAAATGTCAGATTTAGGGTTCCGGCTAAACCCTTAAGGTTCGAACTCTGGGGTGCACACGAAGATCTCTCCTTCTGCCCTAGCTAGTCTACTCAAACGCTCTAGGCCTAGTTCGTCAGATCCAAAGAACAAGAGACACAAGATTTATACTGGTTCGGGCCACCGTTGTGGTGTAACACCCTAATCCAGTGTGTGTTGCGGATTGCTTTTTATGCAGAGGAAGAACTAGTACATGGATGAACTGCCTCCTGGGGAGATGTGTTCTTGAGCTCGGGTGAGCTTGTGGTGTGTGGCCTTCTATCTGATCAGCTCAAGATGAGATCAACTTTGTCTCCCTTCAGCCCAGATCTATGGTGGTGGCTAGGCCCTATTTATAGTGGCCCGGGTCCTCTTCCCAAATATTTAGCGGGAAGGGATCCCACAACGGCCAAATTTGAAGGGGGCAACTAGTACAAGCTATCCTGACAAAACATGGTCTTCGCTGCCAATGGCTCTAGCGGTGACGCCGCCGTGGGCTCCGCGATGACCTCCGTCCTGCCGTCCTGCCGGTCTTGGTCTTGTTGCACCGATATGGAAACCTTTGCATGACGCCTCGGGACTCCGCGTCTGTACCTACTCCTTTAGCACCGAAGAGGAAACTGTCACTCTGCGCCCGCTGGCGCCCGCCTGGCTTTAGTCGTCACTGCTCACGTCATGAGGGCCTCGCGAGGTGCCCCTCGCCTTGGTATCTCCGATCCTCACGAGCCGGCCCGGCGAGGCTGCCCCAAGGGATGTCCTGTGTCGTCCACCTCACGAGGCTTGGCCCCTCGCGAGGGTCTTGAGTGTTGCTGAAGAAGTTGGGCCACACTAGGCCGCCTTGCGAGCCACGCTCTAGGTCGCAGGCAGGCAAGTCTGGGTACCCCCGTTCCCAGAACACCGACAATATAGCTCATTGAACTAATGATTCCTCAAGCTAAATATTTCAGGAAAGTTCAATGAATGGCATGACTATTGTGGAGATGTGGACCCCTAAAAAAGCCAAGGAAGCAAGTTTCGCAAGACCCTACCTTTTCACTTTTAGTGATCCAAGATCACATTGAGTCCTTAGGAAAGCCAATACTATTAAAAGGGGATGAGGTGTTGCTTAACGAGTTGGTTGCTCACAATGCTTGATGATATGCTCCAAAACCCTCACACAACCTCTCCACTCCAAACAAGTCAAAACCAAAATGCGAAACTCGGACTCACCGATTATCATATCCAGTCCCATCGAGTTTCCTTTGACTTAGCCAGAGCTATAAACCCTAACATTTCGGTCTCACCGATATAGTCTTTCGGTCTCACCAAGATGGTTTTGTAAACTCTCTGTTACAGACTTACATGTTAAATTATTTCAGTAATACCGAGTTTTTTAATCGGTCACACCGAGTTTTACCTTGCCAACTCTCTGATGACTTAACCCTAGCCTTCGGTCCCACCGAGATGTCCCAGTCGGTCCCACCGAGATTCCTAACGTTCACATATTTGAACCTTTTGGTTAGACAGAGTTCACTGAATCGATCCCATCGAGTTGGCCAAAATGTGTGTAACAGCTAGATTTTGTGTGGAGGCTATATATACCCCTCCACCCACTCTTCATTCGTGGAGAGAGCCATCAGAACAAGCCTACACTTCCATTACTTATTTTCTGAAAGAGAACCACCTACTCATGTGTTGAGACCAAGATAGTCCAATCCTACCATATGAATCTTGATCTCTAGACTTCCCCAAGTTGCTTTCCACTCAATCTCTTCTTCCACCATATCCATATCTATGAGGAGCAGTTTTAGTGTTGGGGAGACTATCATTTGAAGCATTTGAGCAAGGAGTTCGTTATCAACACACTGTTTGTTACCTTTTGGAGAGTGGTGTCTCCTAGATTGGTTAGGTGTCAGTTGGGAGCCTCTGACAAGATTGTGGAGTTGAACCAAGGAGTTTGTAAGGGCAAGGAGATCGCCTACTTCGTGAAGATCTACCCTAGTGAGGCAAGTCCTTCGTGGGCAATGGCCATGGTGGGATAGACAAGGTTGCTTCTTCGTGGACCCTTCGTGGGTGGAGCCCTCCGTGGACTCGCGCAACCGTTACCCTTCGTGGGTTGAAGTCTCCATCAACGTGGATGTACGATAGCACCACCTATCGGAACCACGCCAAAACATCCGTGTCTCCACTTTCGTTTGCACTCTCCAAACCCCTCCCTTTACCTTCATATGCAATGATTTACATTCCGCTGCTATACTCTTAGAATTGCATGTGTAGGAAGATTGCTTGACTTATGTTAAGTTGCTAAAATCTGCCAATACCTCAAATTGGGAAAATGATAGATTTTTAATTGGTCAAGTAGTCTAATCACCCCCCTCTAGACATACTTTCGATCCTACACATAGTCATCGATAGTTGCGATTCCTATTACAAGAACATGATCAATCTCATACATAACATATATAATTCATCACATCCTTTTAGCCATATCACATCACATAGCATACCCTGCAAACACAAGTTAGACGTCCTTTAATTGTTGTTGCATATTTTACGTGGCTGCTATGTGTTTCTAGCAAGAACGTTTTTTACCTACGCATAAACCACAACGGTGATTTGTCAATTGCTATTTAGCCTTCATAAGGACCCTGTTCATCAAATCCGATCCGACTAAAGTGGGAGAGACAGACACCCGCTAGCCACATTATGCAACAAGTGCATGTCAGTCGGTGGAACCTGTCTCACGTAAGCGTACGTGTAAGGTCGGTCTGGGCCGCTTCATCCCATGATGCCACCGAATCAAGATAGGACTAGTAACGATAAGCACATTGACCAAATCATCGCCCACAACTACTTGTGTTCTACTCATGCATAGAATCTACGCATAGACCTGGCTCATGATGCCACTATTGGGGAACGTAGTAATAATTCAAAAAAAAATCCTACGTGTCACCAAAATCAATCTAGGAGATGCTAGCAATGAGAGAGGGATTGCATCTTCATACCCTTGAAAATCGCTAAGCGGAAGCGTTACAAGAGCGCGGTTGATGGAGTCGTACTCGCGGTGATTCAAATCGCGGACGTTTCCGATCCAAGCACCAAATGGAAGGCGCCTCTGTGTTCAACACACGTACAACCCGGGGACGTCTCCTCCTTCTTGATCCAGCAAGAGAAAATGAGAAGTTGAGGGAGAGCTCCAGTAGCACGACGGTGTGGTGGTGGAGCTTGCGGTTCTCCGGCAGGGCTTCGCCAAGCACTACGATGGAGGAGGAGGAGTTTGAGGGGGTAGGGCTGCGCTAGGGGAAGGATGCGGCTGCCCTCCCACCCCCTCACTATATATAGGGGGAAGGGGAGAGGGGCCCGACCCCTCTAGATGGATCTAGATGGGGAGGTGGCGGCCACGAGGGGGTGACTTGCCCCCCAAGTAGGTGGGAGGCCCCCCAACCCCTAGGGTTTCCAACCCTAGGCACCTTGGGCCCTTGGGGGTGCACCAGCCCACTAAGGGGCTGGTCCCCTCCCATATTCAGCCCACTAAGCCCTCCGGGGCAGGTGGCCCCACCCTGTGGGCCCGGGAACTAGGGACGGCAATGGGGACCCATACCCGCCAAACCCATGGGGATTTCATCCATTAGGGGTAGGGGATGGGTGAAAATCTTCCCCGTGGGGATATTTACCAAACTTATTTATTCCCCATAGGGTACAACGGGGATGGGGATGGTATACTAGTCCCCAGACCCGCTACCCAACGGGGACCCGCATTTTAGATATGACATATAGGACCATATATATGTCTATATATACATAATGCAGTCAACCCTAAAGATTTCAATAACCCTACCTCTCATCCGATCGTGCTCACCTCAGCCGCCGCCATGATGAAGTCAACACGTCCTACTCCTAGATCCGCAGCAACAGGAGAAGCACAACGCCGTAGCTCAAGGTTCCTAGGTAACGCTGATGCATCAAATTCATCAGCCATGACCTAGACACCAGCAGCCGGACGGCCATCACCCCGTCTTCTACAGCCATCCATCTCCACGGTGCTCTCTCTCTCCCTCTCATGATTTTCCCCTCTTCGAGCGACTAGAAAAAAAGAAGGGGATAGGAGAAGCCGACCGCTTCGATGTAGCACAGACCGGCGGCGGCGGCCACCACCACGGAGCCCGGCAGCGACGCAGGTGCGCCGTCCCCCTGAGCCACTCCCAGCCATGGAGTCAAACGACGGTGCAGGTGCCTTCCTCCCCGGTCGCCGTGCCTAGCCGTCCTTAGCCTTACCTAGCCGTCCTCCCTGCCCGCCATCCCCCGCCCCTCTTCTAGTCGATTGGCCCTCATATGCTCCGGCGTGGACATCTTCTGCTGATGGAGATTGGCCCATACACGATGGAGATTGGAATTTGTGAAGATTGTTTTTCATGTATGTCTCACATGTAGTATCTTGTAGTACTGGTCGGCGTCCAGACTTTTTAGATTCAGTAATGAGGCTGAAATTTTAGATTGATTTAGTACTGGTCATCATCGACAATTTTTTTAGGAGATTTTGTTGTTTTTGGTCGACCCTTGGCTTGCAAAATTTTAGATTGACTGTAGTACTGTTCATCAATCATCATCCACTGATTTTTGGGGGAGATTCAGTTCTGAATTGTGCCGTGCTATCACTGAATAAATACTCAGTAGTTTCAGAAATTAAAATCACATAATGATTGATTATGATATTTCACACTTCTTTACTACCACAACAGACTATTTACATGAACTGATTTGTACGCAAGCATATGATAAATGTAGTATCATTTTTTTCATGATCTTTATGTAATTAGTAACTACATATATTACTCTATACCATATATATTCTTGCATTTAACGTGATAATAATTTAGTGCGTACAAATCAACGCATATCCATTTATTCTTTCCACGTAGTGGGAGATAAGTAGCATTTTCAACATGGGGTAGCAGTACTTTATAGTACTGATGAGCAAAATCATATGTTTTAAACTTCTTTCATCTTGTAGATCCTTGAGCCATTGGATTCCACCACTGGAAGCAGCAGCCTAGTCACCGCTCCTACTCTGACATCCCCTCAACATGAATCTGATGAGGTACCAGTATCACAGGCTGAGCCCATGAATACAGATTCAGTTGTCATAGAGGAAGACAACGAAGAAGATGAAGCACAAGCGGAAGAAAATGAAGCAGAAGTGGTCGTTCGTCCTAGGAGGAAGTTGACATCTCCTGTTTGGAAGGAGTTTAAGAAAGTAAAAGTGATGAACATAATGAAGGCCAAGTGTAACTGGTGCTCAAAGAAGCTTGGAGGGGAACCAAGAAATGGAACGAAGCATCTCCTTGACCATTTAAAGATTGTACATGGAAAGAAGGTTTAGAGGTGAGTTAATCTAAGATTGTACATGGCACCATTTTTCAACTTCAAAGATTTTTATCTATTCATCAAGCATTTGTTTATGGTTGTCGTATGTGTTTCTGCAGCGCATCACACTATAGAGGGGGTTCCTTCTGTACTTACTACAATTCTGCTCAACTTCAACAAAAAATGATGCCGAACACATACCAAGGCTGTAGCTGTTTGCTTGCTACCTCTGCAATACTTTTGCGCACGATCATGTTTACCTTAAGTTAGTTATGGTCACATGGAACCTTATGTTGGAGTGAATAAATTATGTCAAGTGAGTCAGGCAAATTTTGTAGTCAATAAATTATGTCAAGTGGGTTGGACAAAATTTTGTCCTTATTAAATGTGGTGTTTGCATTGATACTCTCTTCAAGTGTGTGCTCAAGCTATTCAACATTTCTATGATATTTGGGTTCAACAATGGTGCATACAACAACTTGTCGCCATGTACCATTATTAGTGCATTTTTATTTGTTATTTCACTTTAATAAATGTTGGTTGTATTTTATCATATTATATATGTGATTATTTGTTTATAGGGATGGGGACCCTAATGGGGCCCCGCTACCCAGTGGGGCATGGGTATGGGAAAATTTCATCCCCGGTCATGTAAACGGGATGGGGATGGGGTGATGGGGAATAGATGGGTACGGGGATGTTCTATGGGTCCCCATAGGGGATTGTCCCCATTGCCATCCCTACCGGAAACCCTTTCGGTGGTCCCGGTACAATACTGATGACCCCCGAAACTCTTCCGGCGGCTGAAACAGGACTTCCCATATATAAATCTTTACCTCCGGACCATTCCGGAACTCCTCGTGACATCCGGGATCTCATATGGGACTCCAAACAACTTTCGGTAACCACATACAATTCCCGTTACAACTCTAGCGTCACCGAACCTTAAGTGTGTAGACCCTACGGGTTCAGGAACCATGCAGATATGACCGAGACACCTCTTCGGCCAATAACCAATAGCGGGATCTGGATACCCATATTGGCTCCCACATGTTACACGATGATCTCATCGGATGAACCACGATGTCGGGGATTCAATTAATCCTGTATACAATTCCCTTCGTCCATCGGTATGTTACTTGCGCGAGATTCGATTGTCGGATCCCTATACCTTGTTCAATGTTGTTACCGGCAAGTCTCTTTACTCGTTCCATAACACATGATCCCGTGACCAACTCCTTAGTCACATTGAGATCATTATGATGAGGCATTACCGAGTGGGCCTAGAGATACCTCTCCGTAATATGGAGTGACAAATTCGAGTCTCGATTCGTGCCAACCCAATAGACACTTTCGGAGATACCTGTAGTGCACCTTTATAGTCACCCAGTTACGTTGTGACGTTTGATACACCCAAAGCATTCCTACGGTGTCCGAGAGTTGCACAATCTCATGGTCTAAGGAAATGATACTTGACATTTAGAAAAGCTCTAGCAAATGAACTACTCGATCGTGTGTTGTGCTTAGGATTGGGCCTTGTCCATCACATCATTCTCCTAATGACGTGATCCCGTTATCAATGACATCCAATGTCCATGGTTAGGAAACCACAACCATCTGTTGATGAACGAGCTAGTCAACTAGAGGCTCACAGGGACATGTTGTGGTCTATGTTCACACATGTATTACGGTTTCCGGTTAATACAATTATAGCATGAACAATAGACACTTATCATGAACAAGTAAATATAACAATAGCCATTTTTATTATATACTCTATTGCATATTTCCAATATATGCGCGATCTCCGACTCCGATCTGCCCGACGAACACACGATGACTCTACCAGCGCCAACACCCGTCGTGCCCACAAGGAGAAGCGTCGCGACTCCCGCGGGCACTCCCCAGACCGAGCCCACCATCGTCTACACGGAGCGGAGCTCCGACCCGTCCCGGGCCAAAAACTGGTCCGCCCGAGCACAAGCTCCTAGTCACAGCTGTCCCGTCGCACGAGCATCCCGCGCCGCCGCCCCGAACCAGGAAGAAGAGAGGCGCCACCACCACCCACACCACGCCGCCGTCCGCCAGCCACCACCGCCAATCTACAACAGTTGACCCGCCGACCGGTGCCACCACCTTGCGACAGCCGAACCAACCTGGGACAAGGGGAGATCCCTGCCACAGCCGGCCCTCCGCCCATCGAAGCCACAAGGAGCACCCATGGTCGTCCAGAGTGCAAACAACCATGAGCGGCACCCCGCACCATGCCCAAGGGCCCGACCAGACCACGGGAGCCAAGCCCACGTGCCATCGGCCTCCTGGACGCGCTCGCAGCTCACACCCGCCGCGGTCAGCCGACCGCACGGAGGCAGAGCCGCGACCTCCGGCCCGCGCTATCACAGCCCGTGCCGCTCCTCACACCTCGCCGCTGCCGCCGCCGCCAGCCCACCGTAGTCCCGTAGAGCACGCCCTGCCACACACCAGATCCCTGCGTAGCCGTCGCAATCCAGTCCTCCGACCACGCCTCCGACGCGCCCCATGCGAGCGATGTGTCTCCGGCAAGATGCGGCAGCCCACGCTGCCCACATCCACGTGAGGGGAAGGAAAGCCCCCCCCCCCCCCCCGCCTACGCCGACGCCGACTGGGCTTTGCCCGGCGGCGGCGGGTGGAGGGGACGGGAGGCGGTGCGGCTAGGGTTCGCCTCCCCCGCTCGTGGGAGTTGGTCGAGCGACTTTTTATCAAAAAAGTCAAGTGTGTTTCCTTCCCAAACTCCAGTACCATGCGTTTTTTATGGGAAGGCAAACTTTATTAATCATATGACCAACAAAAACAAATAGGGTGAAATATGATCCCCTGACGGATATCTCGAGATGGTGTAAGTTTATCAAGCTTCTGACCATTGAACATAACTGAAAAGGAGACTGAGGTGACCATGCCCATAACTATGTTCACCCATCTCTCTTGGAAACCCAGCTTTAGCACGATAGTTCTCAAATAGCTCCACTCGACTCTATCATATGCCTTCAGCATGTCAAGTTTCAATGCACAATGCTTGTGTTTCTGAGCTTTGTTCCTCTTCATAAAATGCGAACATTCATATGCAGCAATGCTGTTATCAGTTATCAAACGACCAGGGACAAAAGCAGATTGTTCCTCAGATATAATATCTAGCGGTGTTGCAATAACCTTTGAAGCCATAGCTTATATAAAACATTGCAGAGGCTTATAGGGTGGAAATGAGATAGCAGTGATGGATTTTTTACCTTTGGTATTAGAACTAGAACAATACTATTTAGCTCATGAGCACTCTTATTGCCCTCAACAATCCGGAGTATCACCTTCATTACAGCTTCACACCACAAATGTCCCAATGTTTTTGAAAGAATTGGGCAGGAAAACCAGTAAGCCCGGGGGCCTTTAAGGGAGCCATTTGAAACAACGTGATTTTCACTTCCATCGATGTATAAGGGGCATTGAGCAATTCATTCATTAAGAAAGAACTATGACTCACATGATGGGAAGAAAACAAAGAAGTTCTTCAAGAAGAAGGATAACTCCACCTCAAAATCTTCGCCAAGATCTTCCTGAAGAAATCCTTCCAAGTCCTCCTCCAACCGCAAGAGTAACTCTCACAAGGCCAAGGCGTACATCGGCAAGGAAATGGATTCTGATGAAGAAGAATCATCTGACCCCGAAGAAACTAAAGAATCTGATGAGGATTCCGACTCCGATTGATCATGTGATTCCACTTCGTGCGACTCACGCAATATACAAAATGTGTGGCTTCTTACAACTTTGGAGACCGTTTAGCCATCGGCGCGACGGAGGCAACATCGACTTGACCATCGCAGGTTGTTGTTCTACTGCCGGCTCCATTACTCCACTGCCTCCTCCTCCACCCCCCGATCTCGAATAGATAGTTATCCATTATTTACAGGGGTTTGTTGTGTTGTGGCCCCAACAAGACTTATTTTGAACCTGTTGCACTTCTTTCTTCGTTTTGAACCTTGAACCTTTCATGTTAGCGGATGTTGGTGTGGTTGCTTTATAATAGTATAAAGCAGGCGGAGGGGGGAAAGCATGTTTCGTCATTAAAGAAAAGGCAAAGCTTATGTCTTTGTTTATAAAAAAGAAGAGTAGTCTAAGCACCTGTTAGGCCAAATCTAACTGATCCCCTATCCGGCTATAAGTGAGGATAAAATTTGTTTTACTCCTCTATGCCGCACCTAACCGAAGTCCTAAAACCTACTCCCTCTATCACTAGTGTCAGAAACGCTCTTATATAATGGGATGAAGGGAGTACAATATGCTCGACGCTTGCGGGGCCGAGTAAAACTAGCCCGCCTCTTTCTCCCGCCCTCACGCCTTAGTCAGAATGTATATGTCGATCTCATCCAACGTCGTGCGGTCGCGCAACGTCAAGTTGTGTTCATTTGCCAGATGCAACATACAAATGAAATAGAGATGTGACGAGATTTCAGTCGTTGAAACATCTCTGTTACCGCATGGGAGGAGGTTGGTAGGAGTTTTTCTTCCTTCATGCAGGGTGTATGACGGCCGCCGAGAAGAGCGCCGACGGTGATGCCACGCACGAGGGGGGGGGGGTTGTAAAAAGAAATTCCAAACGACATGCAAATATGCAAGCATTCTGTAGTCAAGATGACAATTTGCAGTTCAAGACACTAGCATTTTGTAGCCAAGACCCTAAAGTTATGATTTTGTTACAAAGAAGGCCAAATTTTTAACAATTTATGGAAACAAGAATATTTTTTAAAAAATAAAAAAAAACAAGAAAATAAAATAAAAAGATACAAAAATGATAACAGGTGAACGTCAGAATTTTAGGCCTCCCAGCGAACACCCTTAAAGTTGTTTGATGACGATCAAATGAATGACAATTTTTGTGCAAAACGCGTCAATTTGTTCCCCATACTTTGCAGTCCCAAAAAAAGAATAAAAAGAAAGGAAAGAAAATTATAAAACCATAATTTTATTTTGAGAGAGAGAGATATAAAACCATAAGTGGGCCGCCCATCTCACGCGCTTGAGTTACATCCCTGTGCGAAGCCTCACCTATGTGCTGCAATGAGCGTAACATAGGATTTCCCAACAAATTGGCCGAATCAAGCAACGAAACTATTTTTCTCAAATAAAATCACAATGAAATACAAAAGGCAAACAAAAAAAGCTCGTTAACTACTCTTATACTCCCTCCGTTCCAAAATAGATGACCCAACTTTGTACTCCCTCCGTCTAGGTGAGTAAGTCATCTTACGAAAACCAAATAATCCCAAAACACTAAGGCGCGGTGCATTAACTACCATCTCGTTTTTTGTTTATTGACATAAATAAAGGAATCAACCAATAAGAGATGTGGGGTGTGTCTGCTTTTAATGACTTGAAGCTACCAAACACGACATGCAGTGGTTAGTTCATTGCATGCAATGCTATTAATTAGCAAATGAACATTAACTTTTTTTGTTTTCCCCTCTTCCTTGGTCACGGTGCACAACCTAAGATGACTTACTCACCAAGACAGAGGGAGTACTAAGTTAGTACAAAGTTGGGTCATCTATTTTGGAACGGAGGGTGTACATCGTATTGTACTACTACCACTTTTCAGTTTTCATAACTACAGAAGTACTAACATAGATATGCACTATTCCCGCAAAACAACAACAACATAGATGTGCACTAGGCCCACATGCAAGAGTGTATGCGACTTGTGCTCACCCTGGGCATTATATCTCTCTCTCATAGTTCAGGCATGAAGTACAATACGGTGTATAAGAGTAGTTATAACGAAAAAAGTTCAGGCATGCAAGAATATCGTGCAGAGGACAGATTTAACACTTCGCATACACAGTAGAAAACGCTCCCGCACAGTGTGCGCCACATGTTCCTTTCATGTACGCACGTATGTTTGGAGTGATTTTCATGGCGCTTTTAGCGTTAGAGTGTGAATCAATCATCCCATATGTGGTCATAGTGCAACCATCCGTCGTGTCCCAGCCCTCGCAGTCGCAGGAGGTGAGACGCCCAGTGTTATTACAAACGGCACAAGACTTTTGCAGCAGACGAGTACGGGTACCGATTGAAAACCTTGCGTACACTGCTTCCTTCATGCAGGCTGTACGACGGCCGGCGGTGCATTCAAACTTTGCAGGGTGCTTTCACTTTCACGGCAGCAGCGAGACTTTCAGGGGAGCTCGACGGACCTGCAGTTAAAAAGTTTGATTTGATGTGGTCGCCTCGGCCGGGCGAAACGAAACGAGTTTTGTGAGTGCATGGTCAGCAGTCGTCGTTCACCCACCACCATGCAGTGCATACCCGCCGCATGCACTGCACGCCGAGGTTGGTCCACCGCACACGTACTAGTAGGGTGAGGATGGCCCCTGGAGGATCCCAAAGTGTGTGAAAAGGCCGCGACATCAGCTCATAAATGGCATTAGGTGACCCGAAAACGACCGCCGTCGATCGTCGTCATCAATGCGCGTATGGTCGTCGCCCCCATCAACGCCCCTTCGCTCACCCTTGAATCGATCCGCAACACGCGTACGTGCACATCATCGGCTCCATTGTCATATCTCCGTGGCCAGCTCGCCCTACGCGTGCCGGCCGGGCGAAAGGGCTCGATCGCCACCGGCCGGTCCGGCCCGGCCATCTTGCGAGTAACTCGCGCCGCCGTCCTCTCCGGCGACGACGAGATTGATCCGCTCATCAGTGCGGTTGGGCGGAGGGATGGAACGGACCATTGAATGCGGGAGCGGGACGTGTACTGCGGCACACGTTACATCGTCGCCATCCTAGCTAGCTATACTGCTAGCGTGATCGGTGGAGCGCGCGCGCGTGGGCGACCGCGATGGCGAGGCCAGGGTTAAATGTGGCGATGGCCTTGCACGCCGAAAGGCAAGGCGCGCCCCTGTTTCGGGCCGGGCGGCGCCGGGAACCCGACGATCGTACGCGTCGATAGCTTCCTGTGCACCTCATCAGTGTCGATCGATCGCAGCATCACGTCCATCGGTTCATCATCGTCAGTAGTACTACTCACTGCTGACTTCCGCACAAGCGTAGGAGTACAAACAAAATCCACGGTCGATGTGTCGATGTATCTCTAGACGAGCGATCCAAGACGGCATCGCGTGATATCTAATCTAAGCTAATCGTCGGCCATCATCCATGGCGGGCACTGTAGCAGCAACCATAATGTACTACTCCCTCCGTTCCTAAATACTTGTCTTTCTAGAGATTTCAACAAGTGACTACATACAAAGGAAAATTAGTGAGTCTACACTTTAAAATATGTCTACATACATCCGTATTTATAGTCCATTTGAAATGTCTAAAAAGACAAATATTTAGGAACGAAGGGAGTATGATGTCATAAAGAGTATGTGTAGGTGCGGGCGCGCGCAATATAAATCGCAAAGCGACCTCGGAGGATTCAACCGCGCACATCGCCCCATAAATATTCCCTGACCCGTCTGACCTGACCCCAACCCAACAGGAGCAAGAAAATTCTCACACGTTTTGCTCAAAGACCCAACTCATCAACCACGCATTGTTCATACGTCTCAGTGGATCCATCGTCTATCTGTTCGTCTTCCCCGAGTGGAACAGTTGCCGGCCTGATTCAGTTCCTCTGCCTTTGTTTAAGTACATGTGCACCCCACGAGGTCTTTTTTTGTCTGCCATGACCAGAAAGGACATGCATACTTGCCCACGTGAACGCGTCCGTCCCTCATTCTTGCGTATAAAATTAAAACATTTGAATCTCACAAGCTCTACGTTTGAAATGAATGCAAACACTTTCCCTTCGCCATGGAGTGGAGCAATTGAAAATGAAAGAACAACAGACTCAAGGATGTGTTTCTTATTTTGGGAGTAGTCCGCTTGAGTTTTGCGGTGCGTGGTGCTAGGCCTGTTCTGTTGTGTTTTGCCATGTTGTTGGTGTGAGTGGACGTGGCTCTCGTGCGTGATTTCGGGAGAGCTTCGTCCTGTTTTGCAAAATTAACCAGACACCTATATTTTTCTTAATTTAAAATTAAAGAAAAGGCAAAGCTTTAGTCTTCGTTTATAAAAAAGAAGAGCAGTCTAAGCACCTATATTGTTCAACGTCGACGACTGCGGCTCCAGGACGCTGGCCTTTAGAGGTACGTGCACGAAGACTTCTCAGCTGTCATCAACAAGGTCAAGCCGGTTCCGACAGAGGAGCGGCGAGCGGCACGTCAGCGACTCGTTCTGATGGCAATAGTGGTTGTTTGGGGTCTTGTAATTTCAATGTAATTATTAATTATTATTATGTTTGAGATGCTTTGTTTGAACTTTAATAATAAATCTAGATCATTTTCGCAAAAAAAGCTACACAAGCCCGCGTACACCAAAATAAAAGCATACTCCAGATTATTGGTTTATAGAGAGAGTACAGATCTTATACCCCAAGCACGGCTATATACATACATACAAATTACGCGGCTAGTCTATTCCATCTCTCAATACGATGTGTTGTCTTCCTCCTTGTAATAGTAAGTCATAATCCCTCCGAAACACGGTACTCCCCGGCCTCTGCACATGGGGTATTCCGGGAGTACCGGGAAGAAAAAACATGCACATGTGTATAGCTAAGCACGGCCACACATATACGGAGTAGTTTCTTACTCCATGGCTAATGCTCTATGTGTGTTGTCTTTCTCAATAATCCTCCCGATAATAATCCAAAACCCGCGGACGTGTCCGGGCTAATTAATCACACCTCCTGTAGCCGCACTCCAGCTGCCAGTCCGACGTCTCAGAGCTGTGCTGTTCATCCGCCACCATCAGCAGCAGTGAGCAAAGCGAGATTAATCAACGGCGTGCGGGAGACACAACCTCGCCTGATTAGCCCCCACGGGCTCCAGTCCAACTCCGAATTAAACCAAAACCCAAAAGGTTGGGCGCACGCCGCTGTCGCGAGTTAATACGCAGCCGTGTCATGCCATGCCGATTGCCAATGGGACTTATTAATTGGCCCAAATGCCTTTGCACATGCACGCATCAATCCAGTCCCGCGCCAGTGGCTTTAATTGTGCCATCTTTGATTAGTTTGACCGGCCGGTTGCAACAATAAATCGTCGCAATTACTCGTTGCCGCGATTAATTGCCCCGCTAATCCCACGCCCGTACATGGATTAGGATTCATGCGTCCGTGTCCGCGCATTAATGGAGGCGCCGGCAACAACAGCCACAGAATTGCTCAAAAAAAAAAAAGACTAGGCATGGATATGCCAGACCCTCTCTGTTCCGTGAAAGAACATTTGTGCTTTGTCAGCCTGGAGTAGATGATGGTGGTAGATCAGGTCACCGTGCACCGCCGTATTTCTTTTTCTTGGGCATAAAATTCGGCCACTCATCCACTCAGTTCAAAATTTACATGAACCTACTAATGATCTAATTAAGCCGAGACTTTTCTTCGCCGTTACTAAATGTGTTCCTCGGAGTCCAGTGACAAGAACCCGACACATCGCTTATCTACTCCAGTACAGTTCCATCCTCACTAGTACAGTAGTGAGAAATTCATGTGGACTTTCGAGCAGCATGATTTGGTTTTACGTGTAGTAGGTCGTGCAGGCTGCAGCCATAGGGTGACTAGGCGGGTAGCTGGATTGTGCCACTTCGCACTCGCCAGTTAATTACAGCGTGGTCGTGAAGCTGCGTTCGGCTCATTCACTTCCTGGTTTGCCGCCACGTGCTGAGCTCCTATCGTTTGGTTCACTCATCCGGTTATTAATACCGCTCATGATACGTGTGCATACGCTGAGTTCGTCAGATCGAGATGTTGCACCACGATCATAATGCAAAATCTTGACTTCAGCCTACCCACAGGCTGAGTTGTTTGATTTTTGGTTTCAGGCAACTTCGTTGTCCAGTGGTACAAACTGGACGTATTTGATCTCTTTTTATTAGGTATTATTAGTAAAGAATACATACCAATAGTATTATTACTCCCTAAAAAAACGGGTAAAAAGTTTGGCTTTTAATATATGTGAGAAAAAACAGCAAATATATATTCTAAAAGTTAGTCTCTAGATACAGCTGCGCAATTTTATTTTTCCCATTTCTTTCTCTTTTCCACACTTACAGGTGGAACCCACATGTAAGAGAGCGCGGCCCTCAGCCTCGCCGGCATGCCACACAGAGAGTTAACAGAGACTTAACGTTCAGTGATGAAAATGTATCCAAATGTACCTCAAAAATAAGCTGTATACTAGTTTGTGTCATTTTTCAAGTTTATATATGAATTTGCACCCATGTACTAAACGTGTAATTAACTCTTATATACTACCTCCTTTCCGGTTTATAAGGCTTGCGCGTATATCTAGGTTGACATATAAACCAACGTAATACAAGTTATGTGTCACACAAAATATATCATTAGAAACTTCAGATCTTCTACTTTTTAATGATGTAATTTTTAGACTACATAACTCATTTTATTTTGGTCAAATTATAGACCTAGGAATACGCGCAAGCCTTATAAACCGGAAAGGAGGTAGTATAACGCTCACAGGGGGCTTGCTCCCGACGGACTTACTTTCCGTCCTTTTGCTGTGATACTGTAACATTTTGGGAACAAAAAAGTGTATGAAAGATTCCCACTCGCTAGATGCAACTGATTTAGTCATAAATTCGTAGTTATATAACAAACACGGTTATGCTCCCTAGATGAATGAGGAATACAACAAAATCTTCACTACGGTAGTCACTGGGAAATTCGTGTGGACTTTGGAGCAGCTTGATTTGGTTTTACGTGTAGTAGGTCGTGCAGGCTGCAGCTATAGGGTAACTAGGCGGGTAGCTGGATTGTGCCACTTCGCACTCGCCAGTTAATTACAGCGTGATCGTGAAGCTGCTTTCGGCTCATTCACTTCCTTGTTTGTCGCCACGTATAGGTATAGTGTCGTGCTGAGCTCCCATCGTTTGCTTCACTCATCCACTTATTAATGCTGCAAGTGATACTTGTGCATACGACGAGTTCGTCGGATTGAGATGTTGCACCATTTTTCCACCGCCGTAACCTTCTGTATTCACGAGATCATATCTGGACGCCTTTTCCGGTACTCTGCCAGAGGGGGATTCGACCATGGAGGGCATCTACATCAACACCATTGCTCTTCCGATGAAGTGTGAGTAGTTTACCACAGACGCCCAGGTCCATAGCTAGTAACTAGATGACTTCTTCTCTGTTTTTGATTCTCAATACCATGTTCTCCTCGATGTTCTTGGAGATCTATCCGATGTAATCTTCTTTTTGCGGTGTGTTTGCCAATATCCGATGAATTGTGGATTTATGATCAGCTTATCTATGAATATTATTTGAGTCTTCTCTGAATTCTTATATGCATGATTTGATATCTTAGTAATTCTCTTCGAACTATCGGTTTGGTTTGGCCAACTAGATTGGTTTTTTTGCAATGGGAGAAGCGGTTTGCTTTGGGTTCAATCTTGCAGTGCTCAATCCCAGTGACAGAAAGGGACATGACACATATTGTATTGTTGCCATCGAGGATAACAAGATGGGATTTTCATCATATTGCTTGAGTTAATTCCGCTACACCATGTCATCTTACTTAACGCGTTACTCTGTTCTTTATGAACTTAATACTCTAGGTGCAGAATCGTTTCGGTCGATGTGTGGAGTAATAGTGGTAGATGCAGGCAGGAGTCGATCTACTTGACACGGACGTGATGCCTATATTCATGATCATTGCCTTACATATCGTCATAATTATGCACTCTTCTATCAATTGCTTGGCAGTAGTTTGTTTACCCATCGTGATATTTTCTATCCTGAGAGAAACCTCTAGTGAAACCTATGGCCACCGAGTCTATTTTTTATATTATAAGTTTCCGATCTACTATTTTGCAATCTTTTACTTTTCAATCTATAAACCAAAAATACCCAAAATATTTACTTTACAATTTATCTATCTCTATCAGATCTCACTTTTGTAAATAACCATGAAGGGATTGACAACCCCTTTATTGCGTTGGGTGCAAGTTGTTTGATTGTTTGTGCAGGTATTTGGCGATTTACGCGTTGTCTCCTACTGGATTGATACCTTAGTTCTCAAACTGAGGGAAATACTTACTGTCATTTGCTGCACCACCCTTTCCTCTTCAAGGGAAAAACCAACACAAGCTCAAGAGGTGGCACACCTACGATCACCCAAGATCATATGAATGCATAACGGGTTGGGATCACAATCCTTACCATCATTGAGTTGGAGCGGAAGAAGAATGTGGCGGTGTAGATCGTACTTGGAGTCCCTCAAACCGTTGATGAACGATCCCGCGAACAGCCCATGAATGGTCCTTTGAACTGAAGACCAAAAGCACGGCCTCTCTACTTGGTTGCAAGCGTGCAACCTTCACGATCTAGCAATGCTTCGTCGTCCAGAGCTAATCATCACTGAAGAATTAGAGGGAGGGGATTAGAACCACATGGGTATTCTAATTATGAGGACAAGAGTGTTAGCCTAGCTCTAAATATTTAACTAGGACCAACTAGAACTAGAACTAGAAGAACTAGAGGAGGCTCCAAAACTTGTGTGTCTAAAAGGACAAAATCCTCTAGTATATATAGGTTGGAAGGGAAGGAGAGAGGGCAGGCACAAGGGGAAGGAGTCCGCATAGGTGCTCCAGCCTAGGGGAGGAGTTGGACTCCCTCACCTAGTAGGATTCACCCCCCCACACACACACAAGGAAAGGGGGCGCCACCTCCAGTTGGCCTTTGTGGCCCAAGTTGCCTTCCACCTCTTGCCCTTTTAGGCCCGTTGTTATCTAAATAATTAAATTTAATATAAAATGTTACAAATAACTTAAGAACATTTTATATATACATTTTAACATCTCCAAAAACATTTTTCACTAATATATAATTTATTAGTAATACTGGTATTACCCGATACTCACTGAAACCCTTTCGGTGTCCCCGCAATTCTTTTGGATCCTCTCAGAACTATTCCGAATATTCATGAAATATTTCAAAAAATATATTCTCATGACTCCCATCCTACTAACACCCAGCGAATCGTGATTGCCTTACGCTTGTGAGCCCGTAGGTTCGGTAACTCATAGACATGAACAAAATCCCTTCATTCAATGACCGATAACGGAAGCGTGGACACCCATATCGGTCCCTATGAGCACACGAATAATATTCGAGTGAAACTTTGGTTATTATATGAAGTTACCTTTTCTTCACGATACTTTACAAAACCGTAGATGCATCAGTATTCTCTTGAGTCGGCACTATGGTCACTATACCAAAATCCTCGTTATCGGTTTTGTTCTTCTTTCTCATTATTGTGTTCCGGCATTCCTGTGACGAAGTCACATGTGTTTGGCCCGACGATGATTGATGCCATCACACAAAGAGGTCCCTAAGAATATCTCTCCATAATTAGAGGAGCAAATCCCACTCTCGAGCTATCTAGTCCCTTGTCAGACTTTCCAATGAACGTGTAAGTTGTTGTTATGACCAGTGACGTTTGAGAAAACCCCGAGCCCGCCGTACAGTAAGAAGTGGCTATGATACTCTCATGGTATAAGGAGCTAAATCACACGTTAACACTCCGTCTTATTACAATTGATTACAGACGATGTTATCTCAATTCATAACAGACAAGATCGGGTCGATTCAATATGATCATTCTTCCAACGTCATAATCTCAATGTTGTTTTAGGATCATCGTTACACTTAATGGTATCCCAAGATCCAGAAAATGTGATCACCAACAACACTTTAGCTAGTCCCGGAGGCAAGACTAGGGACCTTTATTTAATATGTTATCATTCCACACATGCATATGAGTTTTCCACTGAACCTCATATTCCAGGATCATATCATTCATAACATAGAATATAAACTCTCCAATTATGAATATGTAAATATAATAATACAAATATTATTGCCTCTAGGGCATATTTACAACACAAAGAACATCATTCGGGACATGAAAGAGAAATGAACCACATCAAAGAGACTTCCAAGTCTTCACTCGAAGAAATAGGTATGGATTGAGCACACCTTGAAGACCGAAATCTCAACTTTCACTTAGAACCTCCTTAATAGTATGGATTTTTCTATGGCTCACAAGAAGAAAATGAAACAACGAAATCAAGGTCTTCACTACAACTTGATTTTTCGCATAGCTAGTTGATTATTCCTCGAACAGCCATTCGAAAGATATTCATTGTCACCATAAATTATAGGGGTCATAACTCTCATGTTAAACCAAATCCATAGGGACTTTCACGTGAGTACATTCACAAACACATTAATGCCTTATTTTTTGTCATTAATCATCAAAAACCGTCTATGAGACACTAAATGCACTTACAATCTCTGCCACTTTGGTGATTCATGGCTACACTAGTTAAAGCTTCAAGAGAGGATAAACAACATATTTTTTTTAAAAATGAGAATTTTAAATTCGAAGCTATGGAGATAGCTCTCCCTAGAAGGATTTCCTTTTGAATGCAAATGTACATGACATGTTTGAATTAATGAGATCTCCTGTATATCTTAGAACTTTAGGGCATGCATTACATATACAAGATAATCTGCAGGGAACAATACAATCAACACATTAATGATCTCTAAGGAAGAACCACATGCAAGAGTGGTCCTCTAGATGTAGCGAAACAATCGATTTAGAACTTTTTTAATCAAAGGTGCTAGACATAAGGTGTCATAGTTTCATAGTGGACAAGTTCTAAATTCTTGCATATTTCTCGTGCACAGCTCTCCATCAAAATAGGAGTTGCATTGTCTCGGCGCGGGTGGCAGAGTGGTTTGCATATATCTTCATCTGGCTCTGGCCTCTATGGACTAGGCTGAATTGATGGTTGTCTACGGCAAAGTTCGAGTCGCTTACTCAAGGAGAAGTGATTCGATGACCCACAAGTATAGAGTATCAATCATACTCCTTTCGATAAGTAAGAGTGTCGAACCCAATGAGGAGCAGAAGGAAATGACAAGCGGTTTCCAGCAAGGTAATTTCTGCAGGCACTGAAATTGTAGTAACAAGTTGTTTGATACCATGATAATTTGTAACAAGTGACAAGTACAAATAGTAATAATAGGTGCGGCAAGGTAGCCCAATCCTTTTGTGGCAAAGGACATGCCGGAACAGTTTCTTATAATAGGCAAAGCATTCTTGAGGACACACAGGGATTTCATCTAGTCACTTTCATCATGTTTGTTCGCTTCGCGTTCACTACTTTGATAATTTGATATGTGGGTGGATAGGTGCTTGGGTGCTGTTCTTACTTGATAATGCGCCCCACTTATGATTACCCCCTTCGCAAGCATCCGCAACTACAAAATAAGAGTTAAAATAATATCTAACGATAACATTAAGTATATGGATCCAAATTAGCCCCTTACGGCATAGCGCACAAATTAGGGTTTAAGCTTCTGTCACTCTAGAACCCATCATCTAATAACTACTCCATAATGCATTCCCTTAGGTGCAAAGATGGTGAAGTGTCATGTAGTCGATGTTCAGATGACACCACTAAGGGAATCAAAATAGACATATTATCAAAATGTCAAACGAAAATCAAATTCACATGAGTACTTATGACAAGACTTCTCCCATGTACTAAAGAACAGAAGTAACTACTTACAAAGCATATGCATGTTCAAGATCAGAGGGGTATTAAATAACATAATGGATCCGAACATATTATCTTCCACCAAATAAATCAACTAGCATCAACTACAAGATGCAATCAACACTACTAGCAGCCCACAAGTACCAATATGATATTCTGATACAAAGATTGAATACAAGAGATGAACTATGGTTTGAGATGAGATGGTGATGGTGAAGACGTTGATGCGATGGCTTCGATTTTCCCTCCCTAAGGAAGTATCCCCGGCGGAATCGTTCCGCCAGAGATCAAAAATGCTCATGCCCAAGTTCCGCCCCGAGACTTCGGTGCTCCATCCCGAAAGTCCTCTATTGATTTTTTCTAGGTAAAAATACCTTATGTACCAGAAGATGGGCATCGGAGGTGGGCCTGGGCCCCCACTACCCACCAGGGCACGCCTAGAGGGGGTGGCGTGCCCTAGTGCCTCGTGGGCGCCTGGGTGCCCCTTCTAGTGGTTCTTTTCTGCAATATTTATTATATATTCCAAAATAATTCTCCATAAATTTTCAGCCCATTTGGAGATGTGCAGAATAGGTATCTCCGACGTAGCTTTTTTAGGTCTAGAATTCCAGCTGCCGGTATTCTCCCTCTTTAGGTGACCATTGCAAATTATGAGAGAAAAGGCATTAGAATTACTCCCATTAGTGTTATAATGAATAAAAATACTAAAAATAACAGTAAGAAAACATGATGCAAAATGGACGTATCAACTCCCCCAAGCTTAGACCTCGCTTGTCCTCAAGCGAAAACCGGTATCGAGAATCAATTTCACATGTTTAGAGAGAGATGTGTCGGTAAAAACAAATTACAGACATAGTAGCATTATGATCATTATTATAACAACAATTAATATTATCATAAGACTTCTCATGAACAAGTAACAATTCACTACAATAGCAAAGTATGAAGCATAAACTTTCTTGAAAGCTAACAAACTATGTCTTAGTCAACAATGCAATTGCAATTCATCATATTTTCAAGAAGAGTCACATGTCGGAGTTTTTAAGCAAGTCCACATACTCAACTATCATTTAGTCTTCTATGATTGCTAACACTCACAACATATATATGGACAATTTTTTTTCAGCCAGACACATAGAAAGATAGGGGCTTATAGTTTCGCCTCCCAACTTATTGACCTCAAGGGTGATGTCAACAATAATAACTCATGATCTTTCACATTGAACCAGGTATATGTGCGTAGATCTTTCCCCACCACGTGATGCTTGCAAAAGAGAAAAATAAAAAGGAATAGATGAGAACACTATTGACTCAAACATAAAAGTAAAAGAAAGGCCCTTCGCAGAGGGAAGCTGTAATGCCCCGGACACACCCGCCAGTGGTCGTTACTCCTGGCGGGATCTAGACTGGCCTCAGATATCAAAACTAGTTTTTTCTTCGCACTTTGTCCTCACTCGTGCGCACCCGGGAGCAACTTCCCGGTCGTTCACCCATCCTGAAACTACTCCAAGCTGAGCAAGCTTAACTTTGGAGTTCTATCCGAATGGGCTCCCGGAAAAGAAGGAATTCCTTATTGATATGAGTAGTCTATCATCCCTAATAAGCCAGGCTATCACATACACCCCCACTCAGAGGAACCGACGTCCTCGTCGGGCCACGGGAACATTCCCTCTTGGTACATACGTCTGTGCATCCAGTTTGGTACATGTGCCATGTCGTGTGCCACGACGGGTCACAAACGTCATGAATAACATGACCGTGCACCTGTCCGCAAACATCCGTGTAACCGTGAGGGTCGGTTCTAATACCAACTTGTAACGCCCCGGACACACCCGCCGGTGGTCTTTACTTCTGGCGGGATCTAGACTGGCCTCAGATATCAATACTAGTCTTTTCTGCACACTTTGTCCTCACTCGTGCGCACCCGGGAGCAACTTCCCGGTTGGTCACCCATCCTGAAACTACTCCAAGCTGAGCACGCTTAACTTTGGAGTTCTATCCGAATGGGCTCCCGGAAAAGAAGGAATTCCTTATTGATATGAGTAGTCTATCATCCCTAATAAGCCAGGCTATCACAGAAGCAAAGGTTTTCATGCACTTTTATGTTTGGATGCACACTCCCTTAATGCAAAAGAACACCATGTTATTTTTTTGAGGGCTAACGACAGTGGGAAAGGCTCCCACTGACCTTCTTTCTCTTTTTTATTAATAAATGTCAGTCGTTTTTATTACTTTGCCATCATAGGTTTGTACAATGCTTATTTTCCCACACAATAGAAGGTCAAACATATTTGGAAGCAATTTTTATTGCCTTATGCACCGATGAAAACTTACTTGAAGGATATTATTCAATACATAGGTAGGTATGGTGTACTCTCAGGACATGAAATTGGGTTTAAGGGTTTTGGATGCACAAGTAGCATCTCTACTTAGTGCGAATTTTTGGCTAGCAAAGATATTTGAGCAAGCATCACATGTTAGAGGATCCATGACAATATAACTTCTATGTGAATATGAACAAACATAAATCATTACATTGTCTTCCTTGTCCAACATCAACAATTTGGCATAAAATATTTAATGGGGGCCCACAATCATAAAACATGTCCAAGATAGTATATTTGCATGTGAATCTTCTCTCCCCTTATTAATTCTTTCATGAATTGCACCATTGACCAATCCTATGTTTGTCAATCTTCAATAAATTTTACCACTTATACTCTTTCTTATGTAATGTCATTACTTTCCATAAGATTAGCATATGATCTTTTTCATCATTTCCTTAATTTTGATTGAGACATAAAAAGTAAAGAAGCAAAAACTCAAACAAATGTTTATTATATAGCTCTCAACTCGATTACATAGATAGATAGATCACGAACTAACACACGGAAAATATATCAAACTAAACTTTTATTTAACTAGATCACGAAAATACGAAGGATCGAACTAAAACTTGTGAAGGAAGTAAAAGTGATGGTGATACAATACCGGGGCACCTCCCAAGCTTGTCAAAAGCCAAGGGGAGTGCCCATACCCATGTACTCAAGTCTCATTATTTGATGATGATGTTGGTGAGGAAGGGGCGGTCCTCCTCTCCAACTTAGACCTTAGGATAAAAATTTCCTCCCTCAAATCATCATTCTCTTGCTCTAGTTTCAATACCCTCTTGCATAAAGCGCTTTAGCTTTCCTGTAGAAAATGAGATGGGATGAATTGGACTTCAGATTTGTTTACTCTGTTTGGGAGGCATGACTTCTTGAACTCCATGTGCATATCCCCAGGTTGAGGTAGAGGGACATCGTCATTATCCGAGATCGCGTCCTTTGATTCCTCTGGCTTGGAGTCTTCCTCCTCCTCCGTAGTCCACCCATAGGGAGAGATATACACATAGGTCATTGGATTTGCAGCATGGTGAAGACATAGCTCTCTCCATCCGTATGTTGAGAAGACATATTTTCAAATTTGACCAGAAAATAACATGAAACAAGAACAGAGGATATTTCTGCGATGCGGTGGTCAAATCATCCGGGGGTATATATAGATAATTTATATATAAGGTAACACGTCTACTACAAGAAAATGGAGTCGAGAAGGTGCCCGTGGGGCCCACTACACTCTAGTCAGCCTAGTGATAACCTATAAGTATAGGGGATCGCAACAATTTTTGAGGGTAGAGTATTCAACCCAAATTTATAGATTGGACACAAGGGGAGCCAAAGAATATTTGAAGGTATTAGCAGCTGAGTTATCAATTCAACCACACCTGGAGATTAATTATCTGCAGCAAAGTGATCAATAGCAAAGTAGTTTGATATTTTTGATAGTAGCGACAACAGCAATAGTAACAGTAACAGTGATAGTAGGAATTTTTGTAGCAAGTGCAATAGTAGCAGCAACAGTAGTAACTTAGCAAGATCAATATAGGAAAAATTTATAGGCATTGGATCGGTGACTTGTTGGATGATATTCGTCATGAGACAGTTACAACCTAGGGCGATACGGCACTAGCTCCAGTTCATCGATATAATGTAGGCATGTATTCCGTAAATAGTCATACGTGCTTTATTAAAGGAACTTGCATGACATCTTTTGTCCTACCCTCCCGTGGCAGCGGGGTCCATATTGGAAACTAAGGGATATTAAGGCCTCCTTTTAATAGAGAATCAGAACAAAGCATTAACACATAGTGAATACATGAACTCCTCAAACTACAGTCATCACCGAGTGTGGGCCCGGTTGTTGTCACTCCGGGGTTCTCGGATCATAACCGTAGTAGGTGACTATAACTTGCAAGATCGAATCTAAAACATGGATATAATGATGAATTCATAAACGGTTCAGATCTGAGTTCATGGCACCCGGACCCAAAGTGACAAGCATTAAGCATAGCAAAGTCATAGCAACATCAATCTAAGAACATAGTGGATACTAGGGATCAGGCCCTAAAAAACTTACTCGATTACATGATGAGTCTCATCCAACTCCTCACCGACCAGAGAGCCTACGATGGAATTACTCACTCCCGGTGGGGAGCATCATGGAATTGGCGATGGAGAAGGGTTGGTGACGATGAAGAATGAAGATCCCCCTCTCCAGAGTCCCAAACGGACTCCAGATCTGGCCTCCCGAGGAAGAACAGGAGGTGGCGGCGGCTCCGTCTTGTGGATCGCAATAATTCTTTCCCCTGATTTCTCTCTCCAAAAATAGTAATTTATAGGATCAGGGTTGTCGTCTGCGGGGCCACCAGGTGGGTACAACCCACCTGGGCGCGCCAGGAGAGGGGGGCGCACCCTGGTGGGTTGTGCCCACCCAGGGGCCCCTCTCTGGTGGGTCTTGGCTCCAATAATTCTATTTTATTCCATAAAAAATCCTCGCAAAGTTTCGTTTCATTCTGAGAACTTTTATTTCTGCACAAAAACAACACCATGGTAGTTCTACTGAAAACAGCATCAGTCCGGGATTAGTTTCATTCAAATCATGCAAATTAGAGTCCAAAACAAGAGGAAAAGCGTGAGAAAAAGTAGATACGTTGGAGACGTATCACCTGGCAATGGGTATTACCCATGCGGGTATTGGACTCCCATCCCCGTCCCTGCGACAGCCTTCCATGCCCGTCCCCGTCCCCATACCCGCCTGCGGGGATAAAAATATTCCCATCCCCATCCCCGTCGGCTTTTTCTCCCCATGGGGAAACCCATACACGCAATTAAGTGCACCCTTAAATAGCATTTCAATAATAAAAATAGCACTTCAGCACAATAAATAATGTGTTGTGGCTAGGTTAGGGTTTCCTTAGTGTTTTTTGGCCAAAGGGGTGGGATGGGTGGAAATTTCGGTGGGTAAGGACAAGAATTACATGTGGACTACTAATTTTAGAGCCTGCAGGTAAGGCCTTCATGGGTAAGGTGGGTAACGGGCATGGGTAATGTTATCCCATCCCCATACCCGTCTTGCACGTTGGGTAAGCTATTTGACCCACCAGCTTCCCCGTGGGCATTACACCTAGCACATACCCATCCCCTGATAGAGTAATTGCTCATGGGGATGCGGGTAATGGTTAACCATTGCCATCTTGTGCCACCAGGGTGCACCTGGGGGGGGGGGTGGCGCGCCTTGGTCCATCGTGGGCACCCGGGTTGCCTTCCCGTGTGTTTCTTATTTTTTTATTTTTCTAAATATTCTAAACTAACAGAAAATATTTTTGCGGATTTTCTGAGTCGATTTACTTCCCGCATCACGTACCTCTTCCTTTTTAGAGTTCCGGAGTGTTCTGGAAGGTCTCTTTTATGTATTCCTCCGGTGTCATGGTTTGAATAATATTAGTTTCAACATTAATAGGCGTACCTGAAATATAGTGCTTAATTCTTTGTCCATTGACCACCTTCGGATTAGTGCCTTCCGGATTATTGATCTTAATAGATCCAAACCGATAAAGTTCTTCGACAATATATGGTCCTTCCCATTTGGAGAGAAGTTTTCCTGCAAAAAATCTAGAACGAGAATTGTAAAATGAGCTAATATCAAATAACCTCTCTTGACAGGCAAGTTTGAAATCATATTTGAGTTCCTTAATTGCCCGATATGCTTTATGTTCTAATTCAAGAGGTAAATGGCATGCTTTTCCATAAACCATTTTATGCGGAGACATACCCATATGATTTTTATAAGCTGTTCGGTTGGCCCAAAGTGCATCATCTAATTTCTTAGAACAATTCTTTCGGGACCTATTCCAAACCTCAAGAAGATAACTTATTTAAGCATTTTAATGGAGGTGTTATGATCAACACTACTAGTTGGAATAGCTTCTACCCACTTAGGGACATAATCAACAACAACCAAAATATCTGTACCCATTAGAGGAAGGAAAATGTCCCATATAATCAAAGCCCCAAACATCAAATGGTTCAATAACAAGTGAATAATTCATAGGCATTTCGTGACCTCTTCCAATATTACTAATTCTTTGTCCTTCATCAAAAGAAAGGACAAACTTACGAGCATCTTTGAAAAGAGTAGGCCAATAAAATCCGGAATGTAGTACCTTGTGTGCAGTTCTATCTCCCGCGTGGTGTCTTTCGTATGCCTCGGAGTGACACTCCCGTAGGATTTATTCATGTTAATGCACATGTATACAACGTCTAATTATACTATCTACTCCTTCTTTATATGGACATTTACATCAATGCCCTTAACTCGAAACCACTACTCAGTTTTGCCCCTAATTTTGAGGTATGCTCAGCTTTGCCCCTCCGCCGTTAGTTTCACTTATAGAAATGCCCTTTTGTGTCGTTACCGTCCGATCAAAGGGCTTTGGCCGTCCTGAAAAAATAGGAAAAAAATAAAAAAATTGAAACTTTGTGGGATCGAAGATACCCATGTCTGCAAGGTGTGTACAAATTTTAATGCCGTTCGAACACCCTGGGAGCTCGTGGCAAAGGAAAACATAAATTTTGTACGCATGTGAACAGTAATTTAAAAAAAGTAGAAAAATCAAAAAAATATGAAAATTTGTGGGACTGAATATACTCAGGTGCGCAAGATGTGTGCACATTTATGTTGTGTTTGGACATCGTAGGAGTTCATGGAGGAAAAAAAAATTAGCTCAACAAACTTTGGAAAAATGCACTATTTTGTTTTTTTAGAGCGCCTCGTACGTCATTTGATCACCAAAACTTGCAAGCACCCGGTGCACTCAAGCCTCTTTGAAGCTAAAAAAATCAATTTTTTTGAATTTTGTTGCTATTTTTTTGAATTTACTATTCATAAGCATAAATTATTTTTGTTTTCCTTTGCCACGAGCTCCCGGAGTGTCCAACCAACACAAAAGTTTGCACACGCCTTGCAGACATGACTATCTTTGATCCCACACAATTTCAATTTTTTTTTGATTTTTTGCTATTTTTTTCTGGATGGTCAAAGTCCTTTGACCGGACGGTAACGGTGCAAAAGGGCATTTCTATAAGTGACACTAACGGCAGAGGGGCAAAACTCTGCATACCTGAAAATTAGGGGCAAAACCGTGTAGTGGGTTCGAGTTAGGGGCACAACTGGAATTGGCCCTGCTTTATAAAGATGTTGGTCATCCCAAAAGTAATGTCTTAAATCAAAGAAGATTTTTTTTCTTTTGTTGGTAGGTGAAACTAGGTGGTATATATTTAGCTACAATGTAATTAGCATAGTCAGCAAACTGAGAAGTGTTATGCAAAGCATTAATAACAACAAGTTGTTCATCACGAAAACTATGATCAATAAGTAGTGGGTCATCAAGAATATTTTCTAAACTAGACAAGTATCATCTACGTGGTTCTCAGCTCGTTTTCTATCAGTGATATGCAAGTCGAATTCTTGTAGTAAAAGAACCCACCTAATAAGTCTACCTTTAGTATCTTTCTTCTCCATAAGATATTTAATAGCAGCATGATCGATGTGAACAATTCCTTTGGAGTCAACAATGTAAGATCTGAATTTATCACAAGCAAACACAACTGCTAAAAATATTCTTTCTCAGTAGTAGCATAATTTCTTTGGGCACTGTCTAGAGTTTTACTAGCATAATGGATAACATTTAATTTCTTGTCAACTCTTTGTCATATAACAGCCACAAGGGCATAGTCAGTAGCATCACACATAATTCCAAAAGGCGAGTTCCAATCAGGTGGTTGAACAATGTGTGCGGTGGTGAAGGCTTTCTTAGGTGTTTCGAAGGCTTCTACACAATCATCATAAAAAACAAAAGGAACATACTTCTGTAATAAATTGGTAAGAGGCCTAGCAATTTGGGAGAATTTTTTAATAAACCTCCTATAGAAACTAGCATGAGCATGGAAACTACGAATACCTTTAATATCTTTAGGACATGGCATTTTCTCAATTGCATCAACTTTAGCTTTATCCACCTCAATACCTCGTTCATAAATTTTATGCCCCATGACAATACCTTCATTCACCATAAAGTGGCACTTCTCCCAATTCAAGACAAGATTAGTTTTCTCACATATCTGCAAAACTCGATCAAGGTTGCTTAAGCAATAATCAAAAGAAGTTCCGTAAACAGAAAAATCATCCATGAAAACCTCAACAATATTTTCACAAAAGTCAAAGAATATAGCAGTCATACATCTTTGAAAGGTAGCAGGTGCATTGCATAAACCAAAAGGCTTACATCTGTAAGCATAAGTTCCAAAGGGACAAGTAAAGGTGGTTTTATCTTATCAGGTTGTGAAACAGGTATTTGAGAAAAACCATAATATCCATCAAGAAAGCAAAAGTGTTTGTGGTTTGACAATCTTTCTAGCATTTGGTCAATGAAAGGAAAATGATAATGATCTGTTGGGAAACGTTGTACTGAAAACACCAAAATTCTACGCACACGCAAGATCTATCCATGGAGATGCATGGCTACGAGAGGGGAGAGCATCTACATACCCTTGTAGATCACTAAGCGGAAGCGTTTATCACACGCTTGATGTTGTCATAGTCTTCGCGATCTAATCACGATCCAACCGATCTAGTGCTGAAAGGACGACACCTCCGAGTTTAGCACACATGTAGCTCGATGATGTCTCCTCCTTCTTGATCAAACAAGCGGGAGAGCAGAAGTAGATGGGATCACAACCAACACGATGACGTGGTGGTGATGGTGGAGGTGTGATACGTCTCCAATGTATCTATAATTTTTGATTGTTCCATGCTATTATATTATCCTTCTAGGATGTCTTATGGGCTTTATTATACACTTTTATATGATTTTTGGGACTAACCTATTAACCCAGAGCCCAGTGCCAGTTTATGTTTTTCTCCTGTTTTAGGGTTTTACAGAAAAGGAATATCAAACAGAGTCCAATTGACGAGCCAATTTTTTATGATTTTTTCTGGACCAAAAGAAGCCCCCAAAGCAAAAGAGTTGGGCCAGGAGAGCCACGGGCTGCCCTCGAGGGTGGAGGGCGCGCCGTGGCAAGGTGGTGGCGCCCTCCTATCTTGAGGACAGCCCAGAAGCCCCCCTGACGTGGGACCTATGCCAAAAAATCCTATAAATGCTGAAACCTTCGAAAATTAACCTAGATCGGGAGTTCCGCCGCCAAAAGCCTCTATAGCCACCGAAAACCAATCTAGACCCGTTCTGGCACCCTGCCGGAGGGGGGAATCCCTCTCCGGTGGCTATCTTCATCATCCCGACGCTCTCCATGATGAGGAGGGAGTAGTCCACCCTCGGGGCTGAGGGTATGTACCAGTAGCTATGTGTTTGATCTCTCTCTTTCGTGTTCTTGAGATGGCACGATCTTGATGTATCGCGAGCTTTGCTATTATAGTTGGATCTTATGATGCTTCTCCCCCTCTACTCTCTTGTAATGGATTGAGTTTTCCCTTCGAAGTTATCTTATCGGATTGAGTCTTTAAGGATTCGAGAACACTTGATGTATGTCTTGCACGTGCTTATCTGTGGTGACAATGGGATATCATGTGATCCACTTGATGTATGTTTTGGTGATCAACTTGCGGGTTCCGTGACCTTGGGAATCTATGCATAGGGGTTGGCACATGTTTTCGTCTTGAATTTCTGGTAGAAACTTCGGGGCACTCTTTGAAGTTCGATGTGTTGGTTGAATAAATGTTTCTGAGATTGTGTGATGCATATCGTATAATCATGCCCACGGATACTTGAGGTGACAATGGAGTATCTAGGTGACATTAGGGTTTTGGTTGATTTGTGTCTTAAGGTGTTATTCTAGTACGAACTCTATGATAGATTGAACGTTACGACGGACTCTTGAATAGATCGATCAGAAAGGATAACTTTGAGGTGGTTTCGTACCCTACCATAATCTCTTCGTTTGTTCTCCGCTATTAGTGACTTTGGAGTGACTCTTTGTTGCATGCTGAGGGCTAGTAATATGATCCAATTTTGTTATCCTTGTTGAGAGAACTTGCACTAGTGAAAGTATGAACCCTAGGCCTTGTTTCCTATCATTGCAATACCGTTTATGCTCACGTTTACCACTTGCTACCTTGCCGTTTTTATATTTTCAGTTTACAAAAACCTATATCTGTCATCCATATTGCACTTGTATCACCATCTCTTTGCCGAACTAGTGCACCTATACAATTTACCATTGTATTGGGTGTGTTGGGGACACAAGAGACTCTTTGTTATTTGGTTGCAGGGTTGCTTGAGAGAGACTATCTTCATCCTACGCCTCCCACGGATTGATAAACCTTAGGTCATCCACTTGAGGGAAATTTGCTACTGTCCTACAAACCTCTGCACTTGGAGGCCCAACAACGTCTACAAGAAGAATGTTGTGTAGTAGACATAAAGCTCTTTTCTGGCGCCGTTGCCGGGGATGCTTACGCAAAAGTCATATACCAAGTACCTATCACAAACCCTTATCCTTCGCATTACAATTTTGCCTCTTGTTTTCCTCTCCCCCACTTCACCCTTGCCGTTTTATTCGCCCATCTTCTGCCGTGTGTTTATTGTTCGCTTGCTTCTTGTTTGCTTGTGTTTGTTGGATTGCTTGCTTGTCACTATGGCTCAGAACAATACCAAATTGTGTGACTTAACCAATACCAACAATAATGACTTTATTAGCACTCCGATTGGTCCTATTACCGATGCTGAATCTTGTGAGATAAATGCTGCTTTGTTGAATCTTGTCATGAAATATCAATTCTCCGGCCTTCCTAGTGAAGATGCCGCTACCCATCTAAACAACTTTGTTGATCTGTGTGAAATGCAAAAGAAAAGGGATACGGATAACGATATTGTTAAATTGAAGTTATTTCCGTTTTCAATTAGAGATCGTGCTAAAACTTGGTTTACCTCTTTGCCTAGAAATAATATTGATTCGAGGAATAAGTGCGAAGATGCTTTCATCTCGAAGTATTTTCCTCCTACTAAGATCATCTCTCTTAGAAACGATATTATGAATTTTAAGCAACTAGGTAATGAGCATGTTTCACAAGCTTGGGAGAGAATGAAATTGATGCTACGTAATTGCCCTACACATGGTTTCAATCTATGGATGATTATTCAGAACTTTTATGCTGGCTTGAATTTTGCTTCTAGAAATCTTTTAGATTCGGCCGCCGGAGGCACTTTCGTGGAAACCACCTTAGGAGAAGCTACCAAACTCCTAGATAATATTATGGTTAATTATTCTCAATGTCACACCAAAAGATCTACTTGTAAAAAAGTGCACGCTATCGAAGAAATTAGTGTTTTGAGTGGAAAGATGGACGAACTTATGAAATTGTTTGTTGCTAAGAGTGCTTCTTCTGATCCTAATGATATGCGTTTGTCCACTTTGATTGAGAATAACAATGAATCTTTGGATGTGAATTTTGTTGGTAGGAATAATTTTGGTAACAATTCTTATAGAGGAAATTTTAATCCTAGGCCTTTCCCTAGTAATTCCTCTAATAATTATGGTAATTCCTACGACAACTCTTATAGAAAGATGCCTTCTGAATTTGAAACTAGTGTTAAAGAGTTTATGATCTTGCAAAATAATTTCAATGCTATGCTTGAAGAGAAATTGCTTAAGGTTGATGAATTGGCTAGAAGTGTGGATAGAATTACTCTTGATGTTGATTCTTTGAAACTTAGATCTATCCCACCTAAGCATGATATCAATGAGCCTCTCAAAGCCATGAGAATTTCCATTGATGAATGCAAAGAAAGAACTACTAGAATGCGTGCTAAAAGAGAAGATTATATTAAATCGTGTTCTTCTAGTTATCATGAAAATAAAGATGAAGATCTGAAAGTTATTGATGTGTCTTCTATTAGATCCTTGTTTTATAGTATTAATCTTGATGAAGTTGGGATTGGAGATGATTCTGCTTTAAGGTGTCCCAATGATTCAGAGTTTTTAGATCTTGATGCTCAAATTGCTAAAAGTGGGAATGAAGAGATTAAAACTTTGCATAGTGATGAACCCACTACCTTGGATTTCAAGGGATTCAATTATGATAATTGCTCTTTGATTGATTGTATTTCCTTGTTGCAATCCATGCTAAATTCTCCGCATGCTTATAGTCAAAATAAAGCTTTCACTAAACACATAGTTGATGCTTTGATGAAATCTTATGAAGAAAAACTTGAGTTGGAAGTTTCTATCCCTAGAAAGCTTTATGATGAGTGGGAACCTACTATCAAAATAAAAATAAAAGATCATGAATGCTATGCTTTGTGTGATTTGGGTGCTAGTGTCTCCACTATCCCAAAAATTTTATGTGATTTGCTAGGGTTCCATGAGCTTGATGATTGTTATTTAAATTTGCATCTTGCGGATTCCACTATTAAGAAACCTATGGGAAGAATTAATGACGTTATTATTGTTTCCAATAGGAATTATGTGCCCGTAGATTTCATTGTTCTTGATATAGATTGCAATCCTTCATGTCCTTTTATTCTTGGTAGACCTTTCCTTAGAACGATTGGTGCAATTATTGATATGAAGGAAGGAAATATTAGATTCCAATTTCCATTAAGGAAAGGCATGGAACACTTTCCTAGAAAGAAAATCAAATTACCATATGAATCTATCATGAGAGCCACTTATGGATTGCCTTCCAAGGATGGCAATACCTAGATCTATCTTGTATCGTGCCTAGCTAGGGGCATAAAACGATAGCGCTTGTTGGGAGGAAACCCAATTTTTTGTTTTTGTTTTTGTTGCTGTTAGGGAATAAATATTGCATATAGACTCTTATTAGATGTGGTTTCATGTTTTGTTTAGTGTTTGTGCCAAGTAGAACCTTTGGGAAGACTTGTGTGAAGTTTATGTGATCTTGCTGTGAAAAACAGAATTGTTAGTGCTCGCTAAAGTAGTCTTAAGATTTTACTGGGCGTGCTTCTTAGTTGATTCTTTTTGAAAATGATTGGTAGACAAATTCCTCAAATTCACCAATTTAGTTTGATTTTTTTGGTGTTACAGAAGTAGGCGAACCCTTCAGATTACTACAGACTGTTCTGTCTTTGACAGATTCTGTTTTTCGTGTGTTGTTTGCTTATTCGGATGCATCTATGAGTATTATTGGAGGATATGAACCATAGAGAAGTTGGAGTATAGTAGGTTTAACATCAATATAAACAAAGAATGAATTCATTGCTGTACCTTTGAGTAGTGGTTTGCTTTCTTATACTAACGGAGCTCACGAGAATTTTTGTCTAAGTTTTGTGTTGTGAAGTTTTCAAGTTTTGAGTATTGCTTTGATGGACTACGGAACAAGGAGTAGAAAATGCCTAAGCTTGGGGATGCCCATGGCACCCCAAGTAAATTCAAGATAATCAAAAGCCTAAGCTTGGGGATGCCCCCGGAAGGCATCCCCTCTTTCGTCTTCGTCCATCGGTAACTATACTTGGAGCTATATTTTTATTCGCAACATGTTATGTGTTTTGCTTGGAGCGTCTTGTATAATTTGAGTCTTTGCTTTTTAGTCTACCAGAATCATCCTTGCTGGACACACCTATTTGAGAGAGTTAAATATGGCCAAGAAATTGTTAGAACACTCTATGTGCTTCACTTATATCTTTTGAGTTGAATAGTTTTTGCTCTAGTGCTTCACTTATATCCTTTAGAGCACAGTGGTGGTAATATTTTGTAGAAATTGTTGAACTCTCATGCTTCACTTATATCTATTTGAGAGTCTATTAAAACAGCATGGTAATGTGTTTAGGCTAAAAGAACTAGTCTTCACACGATAGACATCCAATGTCAATGTAGTTAAAATTTTCACCCCAAGTGCATTGAATATGATGAGATGTTGGATGCTTGATAATTGTTTTGAGACATGAGAATAGTGATATTAGAGTCATGCTAGTGGAGTTATAATGGAATTGAGAAATACTGGTGTTAAGGTTAGTGATTTCCATAGCATGCACGTATGGTGAACCGTTGTGTGACTAAGTTAGAGCATGAGGTATTTGTAGAGTGTCAACCTTTGTGTGGAGGTCGGGGGTGCGCGATGGTTAAATCCTACCAACCTCCCCCTAGGAGCATGCGTTGATTAATTTGTTTTGATGACTCGTAGATTTTTGCAATAAGTATATGAGTTCTTATGACTAATGTTGAGTCCATGGATTATACGCACTCTCACCCTTCCACCATTGCTAGCCTCTCTTGTATCGCGCAACTTTCGCCGGTGCCATAAACCCACTATATATCCTTCATCAAAACAGCCAAAGCGCCTGTGAAAAGGCCGACCCGTTTGACTTGGTCAAAAGGTGGCAGGCTGGCCCACGGCAAGCCTGTTAACGACCTGTTCGCATATAACCCATTTACAGCCCGCTAACCCAGGGCCCGTTTATGGCCTATCCGAATTAGGCCTAGTAGCGTCATCTGGGCCGTCCAATATAACTCCAGCCCATTTTAATTTCCGGCCCATGTATGGCCCATGACGTCTTTTGGCCCATATGAGGCCCTTAGTAACCCTTGGCCCATTAACGGCCCGTGGTAAAACTGGCCCGTAATGAACAGTGTACCACTTTATACCCATTAACGACCCATTATTCCGTTGGGCCGTTTCCAGCCCATGTTATCTTTCGGCCTTCTCAGGGCACATTTATTCTTGGGATCGTTTCCAGCATTGATTTACTTTGGGCCCGTTACTATCATTTTCTGCTTGTGGGCCAAATACAACCCATGGTTACAGTCAGCCCATTTGTGGCCCGTTAATACGTTGGGCCGTTTTCATAGCGTCATCAAATTCGGCCCCATTTATTCTTGGGCTCATTTCCAGCATTCATTTACTTTCGAACCGTTACTGTCATTTTCTGCTTGTGGGCCAAATACAACCCGTGGTTACAGTCGGCCTGTTTGTGGCCCGTTAATACGTTGGGCCGTTTTCATAGCGTCATCAAATACGACCTATTAACGATGGCCCGTTATGGTTGTCCCATGAACGGACGATTTCAACTCTAGCCCATTTACGACCGTAATGTGGTCTGTTATTGGCCCATGTTTGGACAACTGATCATACAGCCCGTAGAAGGCCCATTGATGATACGGCCCGTAGAAGGCCCATTGTGTCTACGCCCCGTAGAAGGCCCATTGTTTCTACGGCCCTTAGAAGGCCCATTGTTTCTACGGCCCGTAGGACGCCCATGTTAACTACAGTAAATATGTAGCCCATTGTTAATGTGGCCTAGTTTAAAAAAATAGGTTATTCCGGCCACTAGCAAACCGCGGAAAAAGAACTACACTGACTACAAGAAAACAAGAAAACAAGACAATGGAAATAAATAAGCAAGCAACTTACGCTAGGCTATCACGGCTATTACACATATTACATCCAATAGGCATCAAAGTTTGCTACAAGTGCAAATATAGGGAACAAAGCAGCATATAAACGCCATAGCAAAACAAGTCTAGAACTGAAACCACTTCAGAAGAGCTCAAGAAACAATATCCTGGGTACCCATAATGCTTGCAAGATGCTTAGCAAGCTTATTAACTTTATCTTGTTTGGCGCTTAAATCCTCCAGCACTTGCTGTTGCACCAGAAAGTATGCATCTGAATTCTGCAAGGACTTCCTCAGTCCTTCGGCTTCCTGCCGCATAACATCTGATCGATGTCTTTCAACTTGAAGTTGAGACTCAAGAAGCCGAACTGATTCAGGCAGCAAGTTCGAAGAGTTGGTGCCAGCGGTAGTTGCCAGTAAATCAAACACTACATCAAGACAGGAATTTGGGGTCGTCTCAGTGTCTTCAATATAGTTTTTATCAGCTTTCTTGGAGAACAACAGGGATGTCTCACTATCTTGAACCTGATCTGCATTACTTCCTTTACCATTGCATAACAGGGTACTCTTCTCCAATATTTTATCCGCGTTCTAAAGGAGAAACAAACAAACACATCACAGATTTACAATGTAGTATATGAAACTCATTTTGGTAAACCAGTTCAGTAGTAAGGTGGACAGGATAACAGCATGAAACAAATATATATCTATGTAGTATGGTCACTGTATGGTCTATATCATTCCAGTTTGTGTTGCCAAATCAAGATAGATACAGTTCGAATCATATCTATTTAAGACAAATCAGCATAGACAGAATATAAGTGTGGGAAACTACACAACAATAACAACACTTGTAATGTGTATGGCATGAGAACATAACTGTTTATTCAATTGAAACTGAAATCAACATAGAGCAAGTTACAACAGCAAACACGTTAAATAAACAGGTTTAAAACATACCTGTTGCACCATTGGAGTTTCAATTGCATCCTTCAAATTTGAAATTAGTTGATATGAGTAAATACAGTGATGCAAGAGCAAAGTAGTATGAACCATAGCTACGGAACCTGACCTGAGAACAATTCTTCTTCTGCTTTAAGCGTTGACTTGGAGTTCAGAGTGGTGGTCCTCATGCTTTGGGCACTGCAGTTGCCTTACTAACTTCTCGTGTTTGGGTGCTCTGTGGTGGAGACGGTGGTGTGTCAATGGGAACTGGGTTACTATCTGCGGGGTTTGGGGTTAGAAGGGGTGTAGCTGGTTCTCTGTCCAACTGGGTAGGGGTACAATCTGCGTGAGTCTGGGTTATGCGTGGTGGGGCTGGTTCTTGGGCAAGTACAACCGTGGTTCTATCTCCATCGACAGGTAGCACGATCTTTTCTGAAGACCGTGTTTTTACTCCCACAGATACTGCCATTACCCCCTCCAATTGAAATGGCTGATAACAAGAAAAGTAATTGAATGTACAGACATTGTAAGATAGACAGGTGCAATGGATAGTAGGGAAGAAAACAGGGCATGAAATAATTCACATTTATGTTGTCTAACCAAACAGAATAGCAGGACATAATTTCAAATATATGATGTCTAATTAAACAGGATAACATCACACAATTTCACATGTATGATGGCTAACTAAACACGATAGAATGACATACTTCAAAATATGATGACTATGTAAACAGGATGACATGATATAACTATACGATGTGTCTATTAAAGTGGTTGGCATGCCATAAATCACAAACATGCCGTCGATGGAAACATGATGGCATGATAATTCACGGATAGAATGACATAATTCAAAATATGATGACTATGTGAACAGGATGAGATGATATAACTATATTATGTCTTTAGAAAATGGGCTGGCATGCCATAGTTCAGATACATGCAGTCTATGTAAACATCATGGCATGATATAATTCAAATATATGATTTATATACTAAGGAAGTGAGCAGAAGGCAATCACATATATGATGTGTCAACTAAGGATATGGCATTCAATATCGTGTATATGATGTAAAAACTAAGCATTGCAATACAACATATGCATGATATGAGTAATATAACCCTGCCAAGTTTGAGCATACACCTCAGGGGGATAATAGGACTGGTCATCTGCCTCTGAATCCTCCTCTGAAGAGCTATCTGTAACAAGCAACATATGTGCTTCACCAGGTAGCATTGTCTGCTCTGAAGACCTTGTTTTCGCTCCAGATTTCTCCATCACCAATTCAAATGGCTGATGCACAGGAAGAGCAGTTGAATAAACAAACATTGTCGACAAAAGCATTGAGAAATACAAAAAAAGGACGGCATGATATAATTCACATATATGACGCTTGGCTAAACAACATGGCATTGCATAATTCACATATATAATGCCTTGCAAAAAGATAGCATTGCACAATTCACATATATAATGTCTTGCAAAAAGATGGCATTGCATAATTCACATATATGGTAATTAGACACTAAACATGTGGCATTCACACAAATCATGTCTAAACTAAGCAAATGACATAGCAATGCAAGATACCATACGCACGATCTGAGCAACATAACCCTACCAAGTTAGAGCATGCACCTCGGGGGGGGGGGGG
>LR738710.1:814391670-814478601 GCA_902687465.1 Secale cereale | reverse complement strand
CCGCGGGGGGGGGGGGGGGGGGGGGGGGGGGGGGCGCCTGGGCCCCCCAGGCCTCCGCTGATGCCCCCCTTTGGCATATATTTAACATGCATCCCGAAACCCTCGAGACGGGAACCCTTTTTCGCGATCTCATCTCTGTTCCGCCGCCGCCGCGCTTCCAAGATCGGGAGCACCAGGAGAACTCTTCCCGGCACCCTGCCGAAGGGGAGGATCACCACCGGGAGCCTCTCCACCACCATGGACGCCTCCCGGATGAGTTGTGAGTTGTCTCCCTTGGACCATGGGTCCATGACCAGTAGCTATGTGATGTTCTCCTCCCCTTCTTGTGCTTCACTAATTAGACCTCGTGAGCTGCCCTACATGATCGAGGCACATATGTAATCCTTATGCTGTTGCTATGATGAGTTTGCTGGGATCCGATGGATTGTGAGATTATGTTCAGATTGTGTTTGAGTAATATATTTGATTCACCTCTTTTATATTTATGTTCATAAGTAATTCTTGCATGTTCTTCGTTGCTATTTATTGCTTTGGCCAAGTAGTAGGTAGTGACTCCAAGAGGGAACGTTATGCTTGATTGTGGGTTCATGCCCCTCGATGACTAGCTTGAGTGACAGAAACATGAGTCTAGGGGATGTGCTGTTGCCACAAGGGGGAAAACAACAGTGCTTGTGCCTGCGGGTGCAAGGATTGTTTACTTTACGCAAAGTTCTTTTAATGCAGTTGTCTGTTGCTTTGAGTTTACACTATGGGTGGGACTCGCAACTTAATACCAGCGAGATGTTCTGGATAGATATCTCAAGGTGGATGATTAGTAGTAGACGCAGATGGATTTCGGTCTACTTGCCTTGGCGTACCGCCCATGCTTTGAACCTCTACCTTTCTTGCAACATAGTTAGCATTGGTTTGCGCACATAATTCTGTCAATTGCCCAGCTGTAATTTGTTTACCTCACATGGCTGTTTTTTCGTATTTTGGGAGAGAGACATCACTAGTGAACATCATGGGACCCCGGTCCATATTACCATCACTGATCACTATTATCACTTTCTGCTTTTACTTACTATTTGCAGCAATACCTATCACTATCATCACTTGCGTTTGATCCTTTGTAAACCGTGTCACTTGACGCTTCCGCTTCCGGTCTACGAGGGTACATAGACACACTCTTCCCTCTCATTGCTATGCATCTGGTAGATAGATCTTGCGTGATCGTAGGAAAATTTTAAAATACTACGTTCCCCAACAGTGGCATCATGAGCCAGGTCTATGCGTAGATGATATGCACGAGTAGAACACAATGAGTTGTGGGCGATACTAGTCATACTGCTTACCAGCATGTCATACTTTGCTTCGGCGGCATTGTGAGATGAAGCGGCCCGGACCGACATTACGCGTACGCTTACGCGAGACTGGTTTCACTGTTACGAGCACTCGTTGCTTAAAGGTGACTGGCGGGTGTCTGTCTCTCTCACTTTAGCTGAATCAAGTGTGGCTACACCCGGTCCTTGTGAAGGTTAAAACAGCACATACTTGACAAAACATCGTTGTGGTTTTGTATGCGTAGGTAAGAACGGTTCTTGCTAAGCCCGTAGCAGCCACGTAAAACTTGCAACAACAAAGTAGAGGACGTCTAACTTGTTTTTGCAGGGCATGTTGTGATGTGATATGGTCAAGACATGATGAGTTATACGGTTTTGTATGAGATGATCATGTTTTGTAATGTTATCGACAACTGGCAGGAGCCATATGGTTGTCGCTTTATTGTATGAAATGCAATCGCCATGTAATTGCTTTACTTTATCACTAAGCAGTAGCGATAGTCGTAGAAGCAATAGTTGGCGAGACGACAACGATGCTACGATGGAGATCAAGGTGTCGCACCGGTGACGAAGGTGATCATGACGGTGCTTTGGAGATGGAGATCAAAAGCACAAGATGATGATGGCCATATCATGTCACATATTTTGATTGCATGTGATGTTTATCTTATTATGCTTCTTATTTTGCTTAGAACGACGGTAGCATTATAAGATGATCCCTTACTAAATTTCAAGGTATAAGTGTTCTCCCTGAGTATGCACCATTGCGAAAGTTCGTCGTGCTGAGACACCACGTGATGATCGGGTGTGATAAGCTCTACGTTCAAATACAACGGGTGTAAGCCAGTTTTGCACACGCAGAATACTCGGGTTAAACTTGACGAGCCTAGCATATGCAGATATGGCCTCGGAACACTGGAGACCGAAAGGTCGAGCGTGAATCATATAGTAGATATGATCAACATAAGATGTTCACCATTGAAACTACTCCATCTCACGTGATGATCGGACATGGTTTAGTTGATTTGGATCACGTGATCATTTAGATGACCGGAGGGATGTCTATATAAGTGGGAGTTCTTTAATTAATATGATTAAATTGAACTTTAATTTATCATGAACTTAGTCCTGATAGTTTTTGCATATCTATGTTGTTGTAGATCAATGGCCCGTGCTACCGTTCCTTTGAATTTTGATGCATTCCTAGAGAAAGCTAAGTTGAAAGATGATGGTAGCTATTACACAGACTGGGTCTGTAACTTGAGGATTATCCTCATTGCTGCACAGAAGAATTATGTCCTTGAAGCACCGCTAGGTGACAAGCCCCCTCCCGCTAATGTAGACGCTTTGAACGTCTGGCAGTCGCGGTCTGATGACTACACGATAGTTCAGTGTGCCATGCTTTACGGCTTAGAACCGGGACTTCAACGACGTTTTGAACGTCATGGACCATATGAGATGTTCCAGGAGTTGAAGTTAATGTTGGAGATATGCCCTAGAGGCAATAATAAAAGCATTATTATTATATCTCCTTGTTCATGATAATTGTCTGTTATTCATGCTTGAATTGTATTGTACGGAAACATCGATACATGTGTGAATACATAGACCACAATGAGTCCCTGGTAGGCCTCTAGTAGCCAGCTCGTTGATCAACAGATGGTCACGGTTTCCTGACCATGGACATAGGATGTCAGTGATAACGGGATCACATCATTAGGAGAATGATGTGATGGACAAGACCCAAACTTGAGCATAACACGAGATCGTATAGTTCGTAATGCATAAGCTTTTCGGTGTCAAGTATTTATTCCTTAGACCATGAGGTTGTACAACTCCCGGATACCGTAGGAGTACTTTGGGTGTGCCAACCGTCACAACGTAACTGGGTGACTATAAAGGTACGCATCGGGTATCTCCGAAAGTGTCTGTTGAGTTGGTACGAACCAAGACTGGGATGTTGTCACTCCGTATGACGGAGAGGTACCTCTGGGCCCACTCGGTAAGACATCATCATAATGAGCTCAATGTGACTAAGTAGTTAGTCACGAGATGATGGATTACGGATCGAGTAAAGAGACTTGCCATGACGAGATTGAACAAGGTATCGGGAATACCGACGATCGAATCTCGGGCAAGTACCGTACCGATAGACAAAGGGAATAACATACGGGATTGAGTGAATCCTTGACACGGTGGTTCATCCGATGAAGATCATCGAGGAACACGTGGGAACCAACATGGGTATCCAGATCCCGCTGTTGGTTATTGACCAGAGAGTGGTCTCGGTCATGTCTACGTGTCTCCCGAACCCGTAGGGTCTACACACTTAAGGTTCAGTAACGCTAGGGTCGTAGAGATAAATGCACGTGGAAACCCGAAAGTTGTTTGGAGTCCCGGATGAGATCCCGGACGTCACGAGGAGTTCCGGAATGGTCCGGAGGTAAAGATTGATATATGGGAAGTCCAGTTTCGGCCAACGGGTGATCTCCGGGGGTCACCGGGAGTGTCCCGGGACCACCGGAGGGGCCCCGGGGGTCCACCGGGTGGGGCCACCCATCCCGGTGGGGCCCCTAGGCCGCGAGGGGAAGTGTTCAGCCCTCAGGGCTGGTGCACCACAAGGGGGGCCCACCTCCCCATGCGCCTAGGGTTCAAACCCTAAGGGGGAGGGGGGCTCCACTTGCCTTGGGGGGCAAGGAACCCCCCCTGGCCGCCACCCCCTTGCAGATTGGATCTGTAGGGGGTCCAAGCGCACCCCCCTGGCCCCTATATATATGTGTGGGGGGGGGGGGGAGAGGGCAGCCACACCCAAGCCCTGGCGCCTCTCCCCCTCCCGTCACACCTCCCAACTCCCACGCAGGGCGCCCGACGAAGCCCTGCTGCGATCTCCACTGCATCCGTCATCACGCCGTCGTGCTGCCGGATCTCTGACGACTTCTCCTCCCCCCTTGCTGGATCAAGAACGAGGTGACGTTGCTGCACCGTACGTGTGTTGAACGCGGAGGTGCCGTCCGTTCGGCGCTAGATCATCGGTGACGAAGAACGTGAAGAGTACGACTACTTCATCCACGCTTCGTAGAAAGCTTCCGCACGCGATCTACATAATGGTATGTAGATGCACTCTTACTTGCTCGTTGCTAGATGTCTCCATAGTTGGATCTTGGTGAAGGCGTAGAATTTTTTTGAATTATGCTACGTTCCCCAACAGTGGTATCAGAGCCTAGGTTTTATGCGTAGCATCTTGCACGAGTAGAACACAAAGCAGTTGTGGGCGTTTGGTTTTGTTCAACTTTCTTACCGTTACTAGTCAATCTTGATTCGGCGGTATTGTGGGATGAAGCGGCCCGGACCGACTTTACACGTACGCTTACGTGAGACTGGTTCCACCGATAGACATGCACTAGATGCATAAGGTGGCTGGCGGGTGTCTGTCTCTCCTACTTTAGTCGGATCGGATTCGATGAAAAGGGTCCTTATGAAGGGTAAATAGAAGTTGACAAATCACGTTGTGGTTTTGGCGTAGGTAAGAAACGTTCTTGCTAGAAATCCTATAGAAGCCACGTAAAAAATTGCAACAACAAATTAGAGGACGTCTAACTTGTTTTTGCAGCATGTGCTATGTGACGTGGTATGGCCAAAACGAAGATGTGATGAATGATATATGTGATGTATGAGATTGATCATGTTTTTGTAATAGGGAATCACGACTTGCATGTTGATGAACTTGACAACCGACAGGAGCCATAGGAGTTGTCTTAATTATTGTATGACCTGCGTGTCACTGAATAACGCCATGTAATTACTTTACTTCGTTGCTAAACGTTAGCTATAATAGTAGAAGTAATAGTTGGCGTGACGACTTCCTCAAGACACGATGATGGTGATCATGATGATAAAGATCATGGTGTCGAGCCGGTGACAAGATGATCATGATGCCCCGAAGATGGAGATCCAAGGAGCAAGATGATATTGGCCATATCATGTCACTTTAATTGATTGCATGTGATGTTTATCATGTTTATGCATCTTGTTTACTTAGAACGACGGTAGTAAATAAGATGATCTCTCACTAAAATTTCAAGTATTGTGTTTCCCCTAACTGTGCACCGTTGCTAAAGCTCGTTGCTCCGAAGCACCACGTGATGATCGGGTGTGATAGGTTCTAACGTTCGCATACAACGGGTGTAAGACAGATTTACACACGCGATACACTTAGGGTTCACTTGACGAGCCTAGCATGTACAGACATGGCCTCGGAACACGGAAGACCGACAGGTCGAACACGAGTCGTATAGAAGATACGATCAGCATGAAGATGTTCACCGTTGATGACTAGTCCGTCTCACGTGATGATCGGACACGGACTACTCGATTCGGATCGTGTATCACTTAAGATGACTAGAGAGATGTCATTCTGAGTGGGAGTTCATTAAAATTTGATGAAAATGAACTTAATTATCATGAACTTAGTCTAAATTCTTTACAATATCTTTTGTAGATCAAATGGCCCACGCTCCAGTTTCCCTCAACTTCAACGCGTTCCTAGAGAAAACCAAGCTGAAAGACGATGGTAGCAACTATACGGATTGGGTCCGTAACCTGAGGATTATCCTCATAGCTGCCAAGAGAACCTATGTCCTTGAAGCACCGCTAGGTGATGCACCCGTTCTCCCAGCAAACCAAGACGTTATGAACGCTTGGCAGTCACGTTGTGATGATTACTCCCTGGTTCAGTGCGGCATGCTTTACAGCTTAGAGTCGGGGCTCCAAAAACGTTTTGAGCACCACGGAGCATATGAGATGTTCGAAGAGCTGAAAATGGTTTTCCAAGCTCATGCCCGAGTCGAGAGATATGATTTCTCCGATGCATTCTACAGCTGTAAGATGGAGGAGAATAGTTCTGTCAGTGAGCACATCCTCAAGATTTCAGGATTGCACAATCGCTTGTCTCAGCTGGGAATGAATCTCCCAGAAGAAGCAATTGTTGACAGAATCCTCCAGTCGCTCCCACCAAGCTTCAAGAGCTTCGTGCTGAACTTTAATATGCAGGGGATGGAGAAGTCCATTCCCGAGGTATATTCGATGCTGAAATCAGCGGAGGTAGACATCAAGAAAGAACATCAAGTGTTGATGGTCAATAAAACCACTAAGTTCAAGAAAGGCAAGGGTAAGAAGAACTTCAAGAAGGACGGCAAGCAAGTTGCCGCGCCTGGCAAGCCTGTTGCCAGGAAGAAGCCAAAGTATGGACCCAAGCCTGAAACAAAGTGCTTTTATTGCAAGGGAACTGGTCACTGGAAGCGGAACTGCCCCAAATATTTAGCAGACAAGAAGGCCGGCAACGTCAAAGGTATATTTGATATACTTGTTATTGATGTGTACCTTACCAACGCTCGTAGTAGCTCCTGGGTATTTGATACCGGTGCAGTTGCTCACATTTGTAACTCAAAACAGGAGCTGCGGAATAAACGGAGACTGGCGAAGGATGAGGTGACGATGCGCGTCGGGAATGGTTCCAAGGTCGATGTGATCGCCGTCGGCACGCTGCCTCTACATCTACCCTCGGGATTAGTTTTAAACCTGAATAATTGTTATTTAGTACCAGCTTTGAGCATGAACATTGTTTCTGGATCTCGTCTTATGCGAGATGGCTACTCTTTCAAATCGGAGAATAATGGTTGTTCTATTTATTTGAGAGATATGTTTTATGGTCATGCCCCGCTGGTCAATGGTTTATTTTTGATGAATCTCGAACGTAGTGATACACATATTCGTAGTGTAGATGCCAAAAGATGTAAAGTTGATAATGATAGTCCCACATACTTGTGGCATTGCCGCCTTGGTCATATTGGTGTCAAACGTATGAAGAAGCTCCATTCGGATGGACTTCTAGAGTCTCTTGATTATGAATCATTTGACACGTGCGAACCATGCCTCTTGGGCAAGATGACCAAGACTCCGTTCTCCGGAACAATAGAGCGAGCAACCAACTTACTAGAAATCATAAATACCGATGTGTGCGGTCCAATGAGTGTTGAGGCTCGCGGAGGCTATCGTTATGTTCTCACCCTCACGGATGACTTGAGTAGATACGGGTATATCTATTTGATGAAACACAAGTCTGAGACCTTTGAAAAGTTCAAGGAATTTCAGAATGAGGTTGAGAATCAACGTGACAGAAAAATAAAGTTCTTGTGATCGGATCGTGGGGGTGAATATTTAAGTCATGAATTTGGCACACACCTTAGAAGCTGTGGAATTGTTTCACAATTGACACCGCCCGGAACACCTCAACGTAACGGTGTGTCCGAACGTCGAAATCGTACTCTGTTGAACATGGTGCGATCTATGATGTCCCTCACCGATTTACCGCTATATTTTTGGGGTTATGCTTTCGAGACTGCCGCATTCACTTTAAATAGGGCTCCGTTGAAATCCGTTGAAACGACTCCGTATGAACTTTGGTTTGGCAAGAAACCGAAGCTATCGTTTCTGAAAGTTTGGGGTTGCGATGCTTATGTCAAGAAACTTCAACCTGAAAAGCTCGAACCCAAATCGGAAAAATGCGTCTTCATAGGATACCCAAAGGAAACAATTGGGTACACCTTCTACCACAGTTCCGACGGCAAAGTCTTTGTTGCCAAGAATGGATGCTTTCTGGAGAAAGAGTTTCTCTCGAAACAAGTGAGTGGGAGGAAAGTAGAACTTGATGAGGTGACAGTCACCCCTCCTGGACCAGAAAGTAGCGCAGCGCAGGAAACTGTTCCTGAGGTGCCTGCACCGACAAGGGAGGAAGTTAATGATAATGATCATGAAGAAACTGATCAAGTTACTACTGAACTTCGAAGGTCCACAAGGGCACGTTCCGCACCAGAGTGGTACGGCAACCCTGTCCTGGAAATCATGTTGTTAGACAACGGTGAACCTTCGAACTATGAAGAAGCGATGGCGGGCCCAGATTCCAATAAATGGCTTGGAGCCATGAAAACCGAGATAGAATCCATGTATGAAAACAAAGTATGGACTTTGGTGGACTTGCCTGATGAAAGGCACGCCATAGAAAACAAATGGATATTTAAGAAGAAGACAGACGCGGATGGTAATGTGACCATCTATAAGGCTCGGCTTGTCGCTAAGGGTTATCGACAAGTTCAAGGGATTGACTACGACGAGACTTTCTCTCCCGTAGCGATGCTGAAGTCAGTTAGAATCATGTTAGCTATTGCCGCATTCTATGATTATGAGATATGGCAAGTGGACGTCAAAACATCATTCCTTAATGGCTTCCTCAAGGAAGAGTTGTATATGATGCAACCGGAAGGTTTTGTCGATCCAGAGAACGCTAACAAGGTATGCAAGCTCCAGCGCTCGATTTACGGGCTGGTGCAAGCATCTCGGAGTTGGAATATTCGCTTTGATGAGGTGATCAAAGCATTTGGCTTTATACAGACTTATGGAGAAGCCTGTATTTACAAGAAAGTGAGTGGGAGCTCTGTGGCATTTCTCATATTATATGTGGATGTGAAAGTGCAACTAATCCCCGGGTGGTTTTGGTAATTAATAACAACATATATATCATTGAACTAATATTCTCTTGAGAATCATTTCAGAAAAGTTCGATGATGTGGGTATGGAAATGTCTGAAGAAGTGGACCCCTCAAAATGCTAAGACAAGCATTGGCAAAAGCTCAAGACTCCATTTTTGGTTTAGTGATCAAAGATCACATTGAGTCCATAGGAAAGCCAATACTATTAAAAGGGGATGAGGTTGTGTTAATGTTCTTGTTGCTCAAGTGCTTGGTGATCTAACTCCCTCAACTATCAGCACTATTCACTACTTAACACACACCCATAAGTAATCTCGGTCACACCGATTTCTCCAACTCAGTCCCACCGAGATGAACCACTTCAGTTGTTTCTCCAAACCCTAGATTCTCGGTCACACCGATTCTGAGTTTCGGTCTCACCGAAAAAGGGCTGCCAACCTTCTGTGATCACTTCACATCAATTCGGAATATCCGAGTTTATATTTTCGGTCTCACCGAAATGGCAAACCCTAACCTTTGACTCACTTCGGTCTCACCGAGATAGTATTTTCGGTCCCACCGAAAATCCCAACGTTCACTATATTTGAACTTTCGGTCTAACCGAGTTTTCACTTCGGTCTGACCGAGATTGGTCAAATGTGTGTGTAACGGTTGGATTTTGTGTGGAGGCTATATATACCCCTCCACCCCCTCCTCATTCGTGAGGAGAGCCATCAGAAAGTACCACCACTTCTACCACACACTTTCTGAGAAGTGAACCACCTACCCTTGTGTTGAGATCAAGCCATTCCATTCCTACCATATGAAACTTGATCTCTAGCCTTCCCAAGTTGCTTTCCACTCAAATCTTTCTTCCACCACAGCCATATCAGTGAGGAGAGTTGAGTGTTGGGGAGTTTATCACTTGAAGCACAAGAGCAAGGAGTTCATCACCATCAACACTGTCTATTACCTTTTGGGGGGTGGTGCCTCCTAGATTGGTTAGGTGTCGCTTGGGAGCCTCCGTCGTGATGTGGAGTTGAACCAAGAAGTTTGTAAGGGCAAGGAGATCGCCTACTTCGTGAAGATCTACCCTGAGTAAGGCTAGTCCTCCGTGGGCGTAGGCCGTGATGGAATAGACAAGGTTGCTTCTTCGTGGACCCTTCGTGGGTGGAGCCCTCCGTGGACTCGCGCAGCCGTTACCCTCCGTGGGTTGAAGTCTCCATCAACGTGGATGTACGATAGCACCACCTATCGGAACCACGACAAAAATCTCCGTGTCACCAAACTGCGTTTGATCTTCTCCACCTCTCTTTTACATGTGCAATTTACTTTCCGCTGCATAAACTCTAGAATTGCATGTGTAGGGTGTTACTTGAACTGATCTTGTTTGTGAAACTGCCAAAAACATTGCATGATCTAAAGGCAGATCTTTTATATTGTCAAGTAGTCTAATCACCCCCCCTCTAGACCTACTTTCGATCCTACAAGTGGTATCAGAGCTTTGGTCTCCATTGCCTTGGTTTCCATTGCATTGGACTCCATAAGCTTGGTTTCACAACCTAGGAGAGTATGGCGTCTAGTGAGGGTAATTATCGTAGAGGTCCTTACTTTGATGGTACAAATTTTGCTAGTTGGAAGCATAAAATGAAAATGCATATTCTTGGTCATAACCCAGCCGCATGGGGCATTATTTGTGTTGGCATGCAAGGTGACTTCTTTGAAGAAGGAAAAGTTCCGGATCGTGAAGCTACACCCGAAGAACTGAAGATGTTGCAAAACAATGCTCAAGCTTGTGACATTCTCTTCAATGCTTTGTGTCCCGAAGAGTTCAACAAAATCAGCCGTCTTGAGAATGCTAAGGAGATTTGGGATACTTTGGTTGAAATGCACGAAGGTACTGAATCTGTGAAGGAATCAAAGCTGGATATTCTTCAAGGTCAGCTTGACAAGTTCAAGATGAAGGATGGTGAAGGAGTCGCTGAAATGTACTCTAGGCTTGCTCTCATCACAAATGAGATTGCTGGCTTAGGAAGCGAAGAAATGACCGACCGATTCATCATTAAGAAGATTCTCAGAGCTTTGGATGGAAAGTATGACACCGTGTGCACTTTGATCCAAATGATGCCAAACTACAAGACTCTCAAGCCAACTGAAGTCATTGGAAGGATTGTTGCTCATGAGATGACACTTAAGGATAAGGAAGAGCTTCACAACAAGTCAAGTGGTGATTACAAAGCTACAAGTGATGCTCCTACTACCTCAAGTGACAAGTTAGTTTCCAATGAAGACATAAGCCTAATGGTCAGGAACTTCAACAAGTTCTACAAGAATAGAGGCAAAGAGAGAAGCTCAAAGTCTAGATCATATGATGGAAAGAGATCTTCTAGTCGTGATCGAAACTGCTACAATTGTGGAAGACCCGGACACTTCTCAAATGAGTGTACGGCTCCCCACAAGAGAAGAGAAGAATCTCCAAGAAGAAGAGCAAGAGATGAGTCACCTCGGAAAGAGAGAAGGAGTAGAGATGATCGTTATGAACGAAGACCTCCTCGGAGAAGCAAGGATTCGGAGAGGAAAGACAAGTCATCAAGGAGCTACACAAGAAGAAGACATCAAGCTCATGTTGGTGAATGGGTCTCCGGCTCCGACTCCGACTATAGTCAAGATGAAGGTGTTGCCGGACTTGCACTCGTATCCTCCAACTCCAACTCCTACGACTTATTTGATTCACCGAATGAGGGAATTGGAAGATGCTTCATGGCTAAAGGCCCCAAGGTAACACACCCTGAGTTCATTGACTTTGATAGTGATGAGGATGACTTACTTGGTGAAGATGAGCTCTTGCATGATAAATCTAGTGAGCTTAGTAATGATGAAAATGCTAGTAGTCTTTATAGTCGAGAAGAGTCGAATGACAATGCTATGAAGGAGATTGAGCGTCTAACTAAAGAATTAAACACTCTTAAGTTAGCTCATGAAACTACTCAAGAAGATCATAGAGAGCTCCTAAGATCTCATGAGAAGCTACGCTTCGAGAAGCTCACTCTAGAGCAAGAACATGAGTTTCTAAAAGCAATCAATGATGATCTTCGAAAGAAGAGTTCTTCATATCTTGCCAAACGACTTCTCTTGTCTAATTTCTTGCCACCTATTAAGACTAAGCATGACAAGCATAAGAAAAATTCTTCCTCTAGTAGTAACAATAACAATGTTAAATCCAATGTTGTTACTTCTAGTAGTTCTCTTGATTCCACTAACAATGTTTCAAGCCAAGTTACACTTGAGCAAGAAAATAGCCTATTGAAGGAAATCATAGAGAAAGGTGTCTACAAGAGTCTTGCCGGAAGCAAGAACTTTGAGGAGATTGTTCGCAAACAAGGAAGACACCGGAAGAATCAAAGGATTGGTTTTGAGCAAAAGTTCAACGCCAAAGGTGTTGAGTGGGAAGAAGGTCAATACCCTACTCCACAGTTTGTTTCACAAAAGGAGAAGTATGATCCTACTTCTTCCAATGTGGAACAAGCTCAAGATGACCTTCCACCACAAGACCACAAGCTAAAGGCCAAGGACAAGCTTCAAGAGGAGATTGATGCATTCATTGAAGCACCTCAAGCCATGGTCAAGTGGGTTCCCAAGGACACATCAAGTTCTACTTCGTCAAGCTCAACTACAACACCAAGGATTCCCATCAAGATGATGTGGATCCCAAAGAAGAAGAACTAGTAGATTCTTGAGGGTGACTCCGCCAACAAACTTCACTCATATTCATTTTGGCAAGAACTTGTGCAATCAACTTCCACATCATGCACTTGTTCATGGAGTCACAAACCCTCTTGTTGGTAAGTCAAGGGACAAGGTAATCATTGCTTTCATGGACATCATCTTTTGTGCACTTCACTCTATGTCCATGGATATTCTTGTTTGTTCCTTGTGGGACTAACCCATGTAGGTATTGAAAGTGCCCTAATCCAAAGGATTGCTCCCAACTCTTGATGGTCTACATCAACATTGAGCATCCACATCTTCAACATCTACATGAAGTCTTCTACGACAACCCAAGGTTAGTTTGACCCTTTAAAAGGGGTTCTCACATCTAGGGGGAGCTTTGCTCTAAAAATGAGCTAAAGCATCTCCAAATGATGTGAACACATAAATGCTTTATGTAAAAGTGGTAATCCCACTTGTGCTTAAACGATGAGTATGACCTATGATCAAATGTTCTCATTTGACTCCTAAGTCAATATACTCATATATAGATGACCTAGTCATTGACAATTTGTGTGCTAGTAGCTAGAGTTTTGGTTGTGCATGTTTGACACATATTTCAATTGCTATCTTATTGTGTGAGCATGTTGGATGCATGATTTTATCCATTCAAGGACATCCATTTGTTGTTTTGATTGTTTTGGTTTCTTTTTCTGGCCAAATGGATGGACAAGAATGCCTAAGCACTTTCCCTAGCTATCTATGCTTTCTTGTCTCAAAATTCTATTCATGCTTATATCACAACTTTGAACAAGTCTTTTTCGGACAGTCCGAGTGAGGAGCACTCGGAACCACCGATTCGTCTAAGGCTGACTTCCAAAACCTTCTAAGTCTATTTCGGTCTGACCGGCTTCTCAATCTCGGTCCAACCGAAACACTTAGATTGATCTAGGTTTCATCTCGGTGAAACCGAGTTCAAAATCTCGGTCTGACCGATATGTGTAACTGCACAGCAGAAATACATCTCGGTGACACCGAGTTTTTCAACTCGGTCCCACCGACAGTACGGGGTTATATATACTGAGGGCTGCGCGCGATCTATTCCTTTCAAACCGTTCGCCCTCCAAGACCCCTGCTGCCGCCGCCCTGATCTAAGGATCGTCGCCTTCGTCGCCTGTGTGCCCTTGCCGCAGGTCTCCGCCGCCGTCAACGGTAATCTTCTCCTCCGTTGCCGCCGTAGAGGGACACCACCAAGTTAGGGTGTGTCTTGATCCCTATTCATGCTCCACTTCTGATTCTTGCATGATAGGACTGCCCTGATTCAATCCACGTTTGATATGATCCCAATACATTGTTCAGATCGTTTAGTTTCGAGGAAAATTCTTAGGTTTAGGTTTCCACGGAATGCATCTCGGTGAAGCCGATTCCTGAAACTCGGACTGACCGATTTGGTCTCTGACCATTGCACTACACAGTTCGGTCTGACCGAGTTGTGTAAATCGGAATGTCCGAATTGAAGTTTCTGTGAAACCCTAAGTTTTCGGTAGGACCGAAACCCATTTCGGTCTGACCGAAAGTGGTGTGTAGGTTCTGTTGAACACTTCGGTTACACCGAAACTTGAAATCGGTTTGACCGAAATACACTCTGTGAAAACTCAAAACTAAGTTTTTAACTCATTTTTTTTTGCAAAAACTTCTGCAGTTGTGATAACTCTTCTACTCTGCCTACACCTTATCTATTCACAGGTCTTTCAGCCATGTCAGATGTCAGTGACAGCCAGAACAGGTCCGAATCACCGTTTGCTGAGATTCCAGAGGCAGGTACAAGTCCTGAGGCTAGCAGCTCTAGTGATGATGGTGAGAGGAGTACCCCTAGTGGTCTGCCTCCTGCTGCTACGAGAACCAGGAAGAAGAGAACGTCTGATTCTGAGGATTCCGATTTTGTTGCTGAGGAAGTTACCTCCAAGCCAAAGAGGCAAGTGGTTGCCAAAGAGCTCCAAGGGCAGCAGCCAAAGAAAGGCATGAGCAAAGTGAAGCAGTCTGCAGTTGCCAAGAAGCTCAACTTGGAAGAGCCAGCTCCAAGCAAGGTGAAGAAGACTTCCAAAAGGAAGAGAGTTGTTTATGCTGAACCTCAAGTTGATGATGCTGAAGAAGAAGAAGAAGATGCACCCCAGCCTCCTCCTCAGAAAGCTAAGTTCATGGGTGATGCTATTCGGGCTCAAACCTCCTCCAAGCCCAAGAAGCCTGCTCCAGCTAAGGCAGCTCCAGCCAAGCCCAAGAGGACAACCAGAAGCATTCCAGCTTCTGAGAAGAACAAAGGAGAGATGCCACCGTCTGAATCTGATGATGAGCATGTATTGCTCAAGCTCCGTCCCAAGTTGCCACTCCACAATAATGCTCATCCTCAAGCTGAGGATATGAAGGCAAGGAAGGACAAAGGTCTCAGGCTATGGAGACAATCTGATCCATATGCCGTAAGAAGAAGGACTGCTGTGGACCCCAGATTCCACACCAAAGAGCAGCAGGATTTCTATGAGACCGTGCTAATGGATAAGAAGCCCATTGTTGCTGACACCAGGTATGTCGACTGGAAGTACATTGACAGCAGAGAGCATCGGGACTTCTTTCCCCATGTGCATGAGAGCTTTACTGCATGTGGAGTTGCTGACTTTGTGGGTCAAGAACTGACAGCATGGAACGACGAGATGATCATGCAGTTCTATGCCACAGCCCATTTCTACCCCGATGGCAAGATCACATGGATGACTGAAGGTCAACGGTTTTCTTCAACTGTTGCAGAATGGGCAGAACTTCTGAACGCTCCAGTGCAGAGAGAGGACGACATTGATGTCTATGGGATTCCTAAGAAGAGTCATGATTCCATGAAGAATATGTACAAGGAGATCCCAGCTGCTGATTTGGAGGGATGGAAACTCGGCTCAGTGTATTATCTCCAGGCAGGTCTGACCACCACTAACACTATCCTGAGGCATACTTTGATGCCTAAGTCAAGTGACCACCGGATGATACGAGGCTATTCTATCAACATGCTGCACATTCTCGATGAGAAGGCACCTTTTAAGGTGATGGATTTGATGGTAGAGACCATCAAGAGGACTGCAGCTGACCAGAAGAGGTCGTGTGGGTTTGCACCGCAGATACAGATGCTTATCAACGCCAAGTTTGGCACGGGCAAATTCATGTTGGATAGGAAGCACTTACCACTGCAGCCAGAGCATGAGGACAACGTAGTTGTGATGGATGAAGAGGATCCCACCTCAGTTGAAGGGCAAGCCAAGATCGAAGCTGCAAAGAAAGCCAAAGCTGACAGAGAGGCAGCAGCAGCAGCAGCTAAGCCAAAGAGCTTCGGAGATCAGATTCTTGAAGCAACCCGGAGAATTGAACAACGCCTGGCCAGCATTGAGCAATCTCAGGAGAGCCTTGAGAGGATCGTCGAGGACAAGATCCACGCTCTGGACGTGAAGCTGACTGAGATTCAGGTGTCTGTCAACAAACTTGAGGCAGACATGGAGGAGACTAGGCAGGAGAGAGCAGAGCTTATGCAGGATGATATAGTCCAGGACTCTCATCGCCAGACTGCTCCGGTTCCCAGAGGATCCAGGTCTGCAGCTATCTCAGTGACAGACTCCAGGGCTACCACTTCAGCACCAGCTACAGCTCCAGCAGTTCCTTCAGCTCCAGCATCCACTCCTCCAGCGCAGACATCAGCAGAAGTCTTCGCCGACGCAGCTATCTCTACACCGACATCGACCCAGACGGGAGCAGCCAGCCGAGCCCGCAGTGACGTTTAGCTCTATACCTTTTCGAACTTTTTGGTAACTTGTTGCCAAAGGGGGAGAAATTGTTATAGATCATAGGGCTTCGAGAGAGAGAGTGCTCTTTCGTCTTTTCGTTCTTTTGCCGTTTTCCTTGAGATACATTGGTTTCTTTTGGTTCCAGATACTTTAAGTGTGCTTGCTACTACGTTTGATGCTACCTTAATGAGTGCTTAGTCATACTATGCTTTAATGTGTGCTTATTGTTTATCATATGCTATTTCTTATTGTATGGCTATTTACTCTTGTCTTGGTGATTGAGTGCATGTTATTCACTCTTATCATTTTGTGCGCTCCACCAAGATGTATGTGACATGGAAGAGTGACCCATAATCCTAATCGATTGTGCATTTGCATTCAAACACAAATTTTAAATAATGCACAAATTTAGGGGGAGCTCTTGTTTATCACATACCTCTCAAAGCGACGATATTATTCATTGATTATATCTTTTGTCGAAGCTTTGATCTATATGTTGTCATCAATTACCAAAAAGGGGGAGATTGAAAGTGCAACTAATCCCCGGGTGGTTTTGGTAATTAATAACAACATATATATCATTGAACTAATATTCTCTTGAGAATCATTTCAGAAAAGTTCGATGATGTGGGTATGGAAATGTCTGAAGAAGTGGACCCCTCAAAATGCTAAGACAAGCATTGGCAAAAGCTCAAGACTCCATTTTTGGTTTAGTGATCAAAGATCACATTGAGTCCATAGGAAAGCCAATACTATTAAAAGGGGATGAGGTTGTGTTAATGTTCTTGTTGCTCAAGTGCTTGGTGATCTAACTCCCTCAACTATCAGCACTATTCACTACTTAACACACACCCATAAGTAATCTCGGTCACACCGATTTCTCCAACTCAGTCCCACCGAGATGAACCACTTCAGTTGTTTCTCCAAACCCTAGATTCTCGGTCACACCGATTCTGAGTTTCGGTCTCACCGAAAAAGGGCTGCCAACCTTCTGTGATCACTTCACATCGATTCAGAATATCCGAGTTTATATTTTCGGTCTCACCGAAATGGCAAACCCTAACCTTTGACTCACTTCGGTCTCACCGAGATGGTATTTTCGGTCCCACCGAAAATCCCAACGTTCACTATATTTGAACTTTCGGTCTAACCGAGTTTTCACTTCGGTCTGACCGAGATTGGTCAAATGTGTGTGTAACGGTTGGATTTTGTGTGGAGGCTATATATACCCCTCCACCCCCTCCTCATTCGTGAGGAGAGCCATCAGAAAGTACCACCACTTCTACCACACACTTTCTGAGAAGTGAACCACCTACCCTTGTGTTGAGATCAAGCCATTCCATTCCTACCATATGAAACTTGATCTCTAGCCTTCCCAAGTTGCTTTCCACTCAAATCTTTCTTCCACCACAGCCATATCAGTGAGGAGAGTTGAGTGTTGGGGAGTTTATCACTTGAAGCACAAGAGCAAGGAGTTCATCACCATCAACACCGTCTATTACCTTTTGGGGGGTGGTGCCTCCTAGATTGGTTAGGTGTCGCTGGGGAGCCTCCGTCGTGATGTGGAGTTGAACCAAGAAGTTTGTAAGGGCAAGGAGATCGCCTACTTCGTGAAGATCTACCCCGAGTAAGGCTAGTCCTCCGTGGGCGTAGGCCGTGATGGAATAGACAAGGTTGCTTCTTCGTGGACCCTTCGTGGGTGGAGCCCTCCGTGGACTCGCGCAGCCGTTACCCTCCGTGGGTTGAAGTCTCCATCAACGTGGATGTACGATAGCACCACCTATCGGAACCACGACAAAAATCTCCGTGTCACCAAACTGCGTTTGATCTTCTCCACCTCTATTTTACATGTGCAATTTACTTTCCGCTGCATACACTCTAGAATTGCATGTGTAGGGTGATACTTGTTGTGATCTTAATTGTGAAACTGCCTAAAACTTTGCATGATCTAAAAGGCAGATTTTTATATTGTCAAGTAGTCTAATCACCCCCCCTCTAGACCTACTTTCGATCCTACACTTGCTCGCGCCCACGAGCCATTTTGCGCCACTCGAAATGGCCTATTATTTTCGAACAGTACGAATGTAATGTAGAAGAGATGGTATGCACAGTTTTGTCCAAGAACAACACATGTGCATGGACAAAAATGTGGGTGGTAGCGGTATGGGTGATAAACCATGCAAAACGGCAAGTTTTTGGGTGTTCGGTGCACCGAAGAGGCTTCTCCTTCCATCCAGACTAGCATGTAGGGCTTGCTGGTGCAGAAATAGAGTCATGTAACATTGTTCTGTAGCTCATTGTCGCAGTATCTGTCCGTGGGTGAGCTCACGGTAGGGTGGTAGACGCTAGAAGAGTGCACGCCAACCACTAAATCATCCGAAACTCAATTCTACAAGCCGATTTCGGCCTCCGAAATTATTTCGAAACAGACGAAGTTTGTGACAGAAGGATACGAATTTTCGCTGCGGTCGTCTTGGCACGACATGGAGCCCAAACGGAGTTCGTATGGCCAGGGTACGGTCGTTCTACGGAGACACCTCAAATGGATTTCAGCAACGAGGGATATCGTGAATCCGGCTTCCAGGGTAACTTGCTCGCGCCCACGAGCCATTTTGCGCCACTCGAAATGGCCTATTATTTTCGAACAGTACGAATGTAATGTAGAAGAGCTGGTACGCACAGTTTTGTCCAAGAACAACACATGTGCATGGACAAAAATGTGGGTGGTAGCGGTATGGGTGATAAACCATGCAAAACGGCAAGTTTTTGGGTGTTCGGTGCACCGAAGAGGCTTCTCCTTCCATCCAGACTAGCATGTAGGGCTTGCTGGTGCAGAAATAGAGTCATGTAACATTGTTCTGCAGGTCATTGTCGCAGTATCTGTCCGTGGGTGAGCTCACGGTAGGGTGGTAGACGCTAGAAGAGTGCACGCCAACCACTAAATCATCCGAAACTCAATTCTGCAAGCCGTTTTCGGCCTCCGAAATTATTTCGAAACAGACGAAGTGTGTGATAGAAGGATATGAATTTTCGCTGCGGTCGTTTTGGCAGGTCATGGAGCCCAAACGGAGTTCGTATGGCCAGGGTACGGTCGTTCTACGGATACACCTCAAATGGATTTCAGCAACGAGGGATATCGTGAATCCGGCTTCCAGGGAAACTTGCTCGCGCCCACGAGCCATTTTGCGCCACTCGAAATGGCCTATTATTTTCGAACAGTACGAATGTAATGTAGAAGAGCTGGTATGCACAGTTTTGTCCAAGAACAACACATGTGCATGGACAAAAATGTGGGTGGTAGCGGTATGGGTGATAAACCATGCAAAACGGCAAGTTTTTGGGTGTTCGGTGCACCGAAGAGGCTTCTCCTTCCATCCAGACTAGCATGTAGGGCTTGCTGGTGCAGAAATAGAGTCATGTAACATTGTTCTGCACGTCATTGTCGCAGTATCTGTCCGTGGGTGAGCTCACGGTAGGGTGGTAGACGCTAGAAGAGTGCACGCCAACCACTAAATCATCCGAAACTCAAATCTGCAAGCCGTTTTCGGCCTCCGAAATTATTCCGAAACAGACGAAGTTTGTGACAGAAGGATGCGAATTTTCGCTGCGGTCGTTTTGGCAGGTCATGGAGCCCAAACGTAGTTCGTATGGCCAGGGTACGGTCGTTCTACGGATACACCTCAAATGGATTTCAGCAACGAGGGATATCGTAAATCCGGCTTCCAGGGTAACTTGCTCGCGCCCACGAGCCATTTTGCGCCACTCAAAATGAGCTATTATTTTCGAACAGTACGAATGTAATGTAGAAGAGCTGGTATGCACAGTTTTTTCCAGGAACAACACATGTGCATGGACAAAAATGTGGGTGGAAGCGGTATGGGTGATAAACCATGCAAAACGGCAAGTTTTTGGGTGTTCGGTGCACCGAAGAGGCTTCTCCTTCCATCCAGACTAGCATGTAGGGCTTGCTGGTGCAGAAATAGAGTCATGTAACATTGTTCTGCACGTCATTTTCACAGTATCTGTCCGTGGGTGAGCTCACGGTAGGATGGTAGACGCTAGAAGAGTGCACGCCAACCACTAAATCATCGGAAACTCAATTCTGCAAGCCGTTTTCGGCCTCCGAAATTATTCCGAATCAGACGAAGTTTGTGACAAAAGGATACTAATTTTCGCTGCGGTCGTTTTGGCAGGTCATGGAGCCCAAACGGAATTCGTATGGCCAGGGTACGGTCGTTCTACGGATACACCTCAAATGGATTTCAGCAACGAGGGATATCGTGAATCCGGCTTCCAGGGTAACTTGCTCGCGCCCACGAGCCATTTTGCGCCACTCGAAATGGCCTATTATTTTCGAACAGTACGAATGTAATGTAGAAGAGCTGGTATGCACAGTTTTGTCCAAGAACAACACATGTGCATGGACAAAAATGTGGGTGGTAGCGGTATGGGTGATAAACCATGCAAAACGGCAAGTTTTTGGGTGTTCGGTGCACCGAAGAGGCTTCTCCTTCCATCCAGACTAGCATGTAGGGCTTGCTGGTGCAGAAATAGAGTCATGTCACATTGTTCTGCACGTCATTGTTGCAGTATCTGTCCGTGGGTGAGCTCACGGTAGGGTGGTAGACGCTAGAAGAGTGCACGCCAACAACTAAATCATCCGAAACTCAATTCTGCAAGCCGTTTTCGGCCTCCGAAATTATTCCGAAACAAACAAAGTTTGTGACAGAAGGATACGAATTTTCGCTGCGGTCGTTTTGGCAGGTCATGGAGCCCAAACGGAGTTCGTAGGGCCAGGGTACGGTCGTTCTACGGATACACCTCAAATGGATTTCAGCAACGAGGGATATCGTGAATCCGGCTTCCAGGGTAACTTGCTCGCGCCCACGAGCCATTTTGCGCCACTCGAAATGGCCTATTATTTTCGAACAGTACGAATGTAATGTAGAAGAGCTGGTATGCACAGTTTTGTCCAAGAACAACACATGTGCATGGACAAAAATGTGGGTGGTAGCGGTATGGGTGATAATCCATGCAAAACGGCAAGTTTTTGGGTGTTCGGTGCACCGAAGAGGCTTCTCCATCCATCCAGACTAGCATGTAGGGCTTGCTGGTGCAGAAATAGAGTCATGTAACATTGTTCTGCACGTCATTGTCGCAGTATCTGTCCGTGGGTGAGCTCACGGTAGGGTGGTAGACGCTAGAAGAGTGCACGCCAACCACTAAATCATCCGAAACTCAATTCTGCAAGCCGTTTTCGGCCTCTGAAATTATTCCGAAACAGACAAAGTTTGTGACAGAAGGATACGAATTTTCGCTGCGGTCGTTTTGGCAGGTCATGGAGCCCAAACGGAGTTCGTATGGCCAGGGTACGGTCGTTCTATGGATACACCTCAAATGGATTTCAGCAACGAGGGATATCGTGAATCCGGCTTCCAGGGTAACTTGCTCGCGCCCACGAGCCATTTTGCGCCACTCGAAATGGCCTATTATTTTCGAAGAGTACGAATGTAATGTAGAAGAGCTGGTATGCACAGTTTTGTCCAAGAACAACACATGTGCATGGACAAAAATGTGGGTGGTAGCGGTATGGGTGATAAACCATGCAAAACGGCAAGTTTTTGGGTGTTCGGTGCACCGAAGAGGCTTCTCCTTCCATCCAGACTAGCATGTAGGGCTTGCTGGTGCAGAAATAGAGTCATGTAACATTGTTCTGCACGTCATTGTCGCAGTATCTGTCCGTGGGTGAGCTCACGGTAGGGTGGTAGACGCTAGAAGAGTGCACGCCAACCACTAAATCATCCGAAACTCAATTCTGCAAGCCGTTTTCGGCCTCCGAAATTATTCCGAAACAGACAAAGTTTGTGACAGAAGGATACGAATTTTCACTGCGGTCGTTTTGGCAGGTCATGGAGCCCAAACGGAGTTCGTATGGCCAGGGTACGGTCGTTCTACGGATACACCTCAAATGGATTTCAGCAACGAGGGATATCGTGAATCCGGCTTCCAGGGTAACTTGCTCGCGCCCACGAGCCATTTTGCGCCACTAGAAATGGCCTATTATTTTCGAACAGTACGAGTGTAATGTAGAAGAGCTGGTATGCACAGTTTTGTCCAAGAACAACACATGTGCATGGACAAAAATGTGGGTGGTAGCGGTATGGGTGATAAACCATGCAAAACGGCAAGTTTTTGGGTGTTCGGTGCACCGAAGAGGCTTCTCCTTCCATCCAGACTAGCATGTAGGGCTTGCTGGTGCAGAAATAGATTCATGTAACATTGTTCTGCACGTCATTGTCGCAGTATCTGTCCGTGGGTGAGCTCACGGTAGGGTGGTAGACGCTAGAAGAGTGCCCGCCAACCACTAAATCTTCCGAAACTCAATTCTGCAAGCCGTTTTCGGCCTCCGAAATTATTCCGAAACAGACGAAGTGTGTGACAGAAGGATACGAATTTTCGCTGCGGTCGTTTTGGCAGGTCATGGAGCCCAAACGGAGTTCGTATGGCCAGGGTACGGTCGTTCTACGGATACACCTCAAATGGATTTCAGCAACGAGGGATATCGTGAATCCGGCTTCCAGGGTAACTTGCTCGCGCCCACGAGCCATTTTGCGCCACTCGAAATGGCCTATTATTTTCGAACAGTACGAATGTAATGTAGAAGAGCTGGTATGCATAGTTTTGTCAAAGAACAACACATGTGCATGGACAAAAATGTGGGTGGTAGCGGTATGGGTGATAAACCATGCAAAACGGCAAGTTTTTGGGTGTTCGGTGCACCGAAGAGGCTTCTCCTTCCATCCAGACTAGCATGTAGGGCTTGCTGGTGCAGAAATAGAGTCATGTAACATTGTTCTACACGTCATTGTCGCAGTATCTGTCCGTGGGTGTGTAGGATCGAAAGTAGGTCTAGAGGGGGGGTGATTAGACTACTTGACAATATAAAAATCTGCCTTTTAGATCATGCAAAGTTTTAGGCAGTTTCACAATTAAGATCACAACAAGTATCACCCTACACATGCAATTCTAGAGTGTATGCAGCGGAAAGTAAATTGCACATGTAAAATAGAGGTGGAGAAGATCAAACGCAGTTTGGTGACACGGAGATTTTTGTCGTGGTTCCGATAGGTGGTGCTATCGTACATCCACGTTGATGGAGACTTCAACCCACGGAGGGTAACGGCTGCGCGAGTCCACGGAGGGCTCCACCCACGAAGGGTCCACGAAGAAGCAACCTTGTCTATTCCATCACGGCCTACGCCCACGGAGGACTAGCCTTACTCGGGGTAGATCTTCACGAAGTAGGCGATCTCCTTGCCCTTACAAACTTCTTGGTTCAACTCCACATCACGACGGAGGCTCCCCAGCGACACCTAACCAATCTAGGAGGCACCACCCCCCAAAAGGTAATAGACGGTGTTGATGGTGATGAACTCCTTGCTCTTGTGCTTCAAGTGATAAACTCCCCAACACTCAACTCTCCTCACTGATATGGCTGTGGTGGAAGAAAGATTTGAGTGGAAAGCAACTTGGGAAGGCTAGAGATCAAGTTTCATATGGTAGGAATGGAATGGCTTGATCTCAACACAAGGGTAGGTGGTTCACTTCTCAGAAAGTGTGTGGTAGAAGTGGTGGTACTTTCTGATGGCTCTCCTCACGAATGAGGAGGGGGTGGAGGGGTATATATAGCCTCCACACAAAATCCAACCGTTACACACACATTTGACCAATCTCGGTCAGACCGAAGTGAAAACTCGGTTAGACCGAAAGTTCAAATATAGTGAACGTTGGGATTTTCGGTGGGACCGAAAATACCATCTCGGTGAGACCGAAGTGAGTCAAAGGTTAGGGTTTGCCATTTCGGTGAGACCGAAAATATAAACTCGGATATTCTGAATCGATGTGAAGTGATCACAGAAGGTTGGCAGCCCTTTTTCGGTGAGACCGAAACTCAGAATCGGTGTGACCGAGAATCTAGGGTTTGGAGAAACAACTGAAGTGGTTCATCTCGGTGGGACTGAGTTGGAGAAATCGGTGTGACCGAGATTACTTATGGGTGTGTGTTAAGTAGTGAATAGTGCTGATAGTTGAGGGAGTTAGATCACCAAGCACTTGAGCAACAAGAACATTAACACAACCTCATCCCCTTTTAATAGTATTGGCTTTCCTATGGACTCAATGTGATCTTTGATCACTAAACCAAAAATGGAGTCTTGAGCTTTTGCCAATGCTTGTCTTAGCATTTTGAGGGGTCCACTTCTTCAGACATTTCCATACCCACATCATCGAACTTTTCTGAAATGATTCTCAAGAGAATATTAGTTCAATGATATATATGTTGTTATTAATTACCAAAACCACCCGGGGATTAGTTGCACTTTCAATCTCCCCCTTTTTGGTAATTGATGACAACATATAGATCAAAGCTTCGACAAAAGATATAATCAATGAATAATATCGTCGCTTTGAGAGGTATGTGATAAACAAGAGCTCCCCCTAAATTTGTGCATTATTTAAAATTTGTGTTTGAATGCAAATGCACAATCGATTAGGATTATGGGTCACTCTTCCATGTCACATACATCTTGGTGGAGCGCACAAAATGATAAGAGTGAATAACATGCACTCAATCACCAAGACAAGAGTAAATAGCCATACAATAAGAAATAGCATATGATAAACAATAAGCACACATTAAAGCATAGTATGACTAAGCACTCATTAAGGTAGCATCAAACGTAGTAGCAAGCACACTTAAAGTATCTGGAACCAAAAGAAACCAATGTATCTCAAGGAAAACGGCAAAAGAACGAAAAGACGAAAGAGCACTCTCTCTCTCGAAGCCCTATGATCTATAACAATTTCTCCCCCTTTGGCAACAAGTTACCAAAAAGTTCGAAAAGGTATAGAGCTAAACGTCACTGCGGGCTCGGCTGGCTGCTCCCGTCTGGGTCGATGTCGGTGTAGAGATAGCTGCGTCGGCGAAGACTTCTGCTGATGTCTGCGCTGGAGGAGTGGATGCTGGAGCTGAAGGAACTGCTGGAGCTGTAGCTGGTGCTGAAGTGGTAGCCCTGGAGTCTGTCACTGAGATAGCTGCAGACCTGGATCCTCTGGGAACCGGAGCAGTCTGGCGATGAGAGTCCTGGACTATATCATCCTGCATAAGCTCTGCTCTCTCCTGCCTAGTCTCCTCCATGTCTGCCTCAAGTTTGTTGACAGACACCTGAATCTCAGTCAGCTTCACGTCCAGAGCGTGGATCTTGTCCTCGACGATCCTCTCAAGGCTCTCCTGAGATTGCTCAATGCTGGCCAGGCGTTGTTCAATTCTCCGGGTTGCTTCAAGAATCTGATCTCCGAAGCTCTTTGGCTTAGCTGCTGCTGCTGCTGCCTCTCTGTCAGCTTTGGCTTTCTTTGCAGCTTCGATCTTGGCTTGCCCTTCAACTGAGGTGGGATCCTCTTCATCCATCACAACTACGTTGTCCTCATGCTCTGGCTGCAGTGGTAAGTGCTTCCTATCCAACATGAATTTGCCCGTGCCAAACTTGGCGTTGATAAGCATCTGTATCTGCGGTGCAAACCCACACGACCTCTTCTGGTCAGCTGCAGTCCTCTTGATGGTCTCTACCATCAAATCCATCACCTTAAAAGGTGCCTTCTCATCGAGAATGTGCAGCATGTTGATAGAATAGCCTCGTATCATCCGGTGGTCACTTGACTTAGGCATCAAAGTATGCCTCAGGATAGTGTTAGTGGTGGTCAGACCTGCCTGGAGATAATACACTGAGCCGAGTTTCCATCCCTCCAAATCAGCAGCTGGGATCTCCTTGTACATATTCTTCATGGAATCATGACTCTTCTTAGGAATCCCATAGACATCAATGTCGTCCTCTCTCTGCACTGGAGCGTTCAGAAGTTCTGCCCATTCTGCAACAGTTGAAGAAAACCGTTGACCTTCAGTCATCCATGTGATCTTGCCATCGGGGTAGAAATGGGCTGTGGCATAGAACTGCATGATCATCTCGTCGTTCCATGCTGTCAGTTCTTGACCCACAAAGTCAGCAACTCCACATGCAGTAAAGCTCTCATGCACATGGGGAAAGAAGTCCCGATGCTCTCTGCTGTCAATGTACTTCCAGTCGACATACCTGGTGTCAGCAACAATGGGCTTCTTATCCATTAGCACGGTCTCATAGAAATCCTGCTGCTCTTTGGTGTGGAATCTGGGGTCCACAGCAGTCCTTCTTCTTACGGCATATGGATCAGATTGTCTCCATAGCCTGAGACCTTTGTCCTTCCTTGCCTTCATATCCTCAGCTTGAGGATGAGCATTATTGTGGAGTGGCAACTTGGGACGGAGCTTGAGCAATACATGCTCATCATCAGATTCAGACGGTGGCATCTCTCCTTTGTTCTTCTCAGAAGCTGGAATGCTTCTGGTTGTCCTCTTGGGCTTGGCTGGAGCTGCCTTAGCTGGAGCAGGCTTCTTGGGCTTGGAGGAGGTTTGAGCCCGAATAGCATCACCCATGAACTTAGCTTTCTGAGGAGGAGGCTGGGGTGCATCTTCTTCTTCTTCTTCAGCATCATCAACTTGAGGTTCAGCATAAACAACTCTCTTCCTTTTGGAAGTCTTCTTCACCTTGCTTGGAGCTGGCTCTTCCAAGTTGAGCTTCTTGGCAACTGCAGACTGCTTCACTTTGCTCATGCCTTTCTTTGGCTGCTGCCCTTGGAGCTCTTTGGCAACCACTTGCCTCTTTGGCTTGGAGGTAACTTCCTCAGCAACAAAATCGGAATCCTCAGAATCAGACGTTCTCTTCTTCCTGGTTCTCGTAGCAGCAGGAGGCAGACCACTAGGGGTACTCCTCTCACCATCATCACTAGAGCTGCTAGCCTCAGGACTTGTACCTGCCTCTGGAATCTCAGCAAACGGTGATTCGGACCTGTTCTGGCTGTCACTGACATCTGACATGGCTGAAAGACCTGTGAATAGATAAGGTGTAGGCAGAGTAGAAGAGTTATCACAACTGCAGAAGTTTTTGCAAAAAAAAATGAGTTAAAAACTTAGTTTTGAGTTTTCACAGAGTGTATTTCGGTCAAACCGATTTCAAGTTTCGGTGTAACCGAAGTGTTCAACAGAACCTACACACCACTTTCGGTCAGACCGAAATGGGTTTCGGTCCTACCGAAAACTTAGGGTTTCACAGAAACTTCAATTCGGACATTCCGATTTACACAACTCGGTCAGACCGAACTGTGTAGTGCAATGGTCAGAGACCAAATCGGTCAGTCCGAGTTTCAGGAATCGGCTTCACCGAGATGCATTCCGTGGAAACCTAAACCTAAGAATTTTCCTCGAAACTAAACGATCTGAACAATGTATTGGGATCATATCAAACGTGGATTGAATCAGGGCAGTCCTATCATGCAAGAATCAGAAGTGGAGCATGAATAGGGATCAAGACACACCCTAACTTGGTGGTGTCCCTCTACGGCGGCAACGGAGGAGAAGATTACCGTTGACGGCGGCGGAGACCTGCGGCAAGGGCACACAGGCGACGAAGGCGACGATCCTTAGATCAGGGCGGCGGCAGCAGGGGTCTTGGAGGGCGAACGGTTTGAAAGGAATAGATCGCGCGCAGCCCTCAGTATATATAACCCCGTACTGTCGGTGGGACCGAGTTGAAAAACTCGGTGTCACCGAGATGTATTTCTGCTGTGCAGTTACACATATCGGTCAGACCGAGATTTTGAACTCGGTTTCACCGAGATGAAACCTAGATCAATCTAAGTGTTTCGGTTGGACCGAGATTGAGAAGCCGGTCAGACCGAAATAGACTTAGAAGGTTTTGGAAGTCAGCCTTAGACGAATCGGTGGTTCCGAGTGCTCCTCACTCGGACTGTCCGAAAAAGACTTGTTCAAAGTTGTGATATAAGCATGAATAGAATTTTGAGACAAGATAGCATAGATAGCTAGGGAAAGTGCTTAGGCATTCTTGTCCATCCATTTGGCCAGAAAGAGAAACCAAAACAATCAAAACAACAAATGGATGTCCTTGAATGGATAAAATCATGCATCCAACATGCTCACACAATAAGATAGCAACTGAAATATGTGTCAAACATGCACAACCAAAACTCTAGCTACTAGCACACAAATTGTCGATGACTAGGTCATCTATATATGAGTATATTGACTTAGGAGTCAAATGAGAACATTTGATCATAGGTCATACTCATCGTTTAAGCACAAGTGGGATTACCACTTTTACATAAAGCATTTATGTGTTCACATCATTTGGAGATGCTTTAGCTCATTTTTAGAGCAAAGCTCCCCCTAGATGTGAGAACCCCTTTTAAAGGGTCAAACTAACCTTGGGTTGTCGTAGAAGACTTCATGTAGATGTTGAAGATGTGGATGCTCAATGTTGATGTAGACCATCAAGAGTTGGGAGCAATCCTTTGGATTAGGGCACTTTCAGTACCTACATGGGTTAGTCCCACAAGGAACAAACAAGAATATCCATAGACATAGAGTGAAGTACACAAAAGATGATGTCCATGAAAGCAATGATTACCTTGTCCCTTGACTTACCAACAAGAGGGTTTGTGACTCCATGAACAAGTGCATGATGTGGAAGTTGATTGCACAAGTTCTTGCCAAAATGAATATGAGTGAAGTTTGTTGGCGGAGTCACCCTCAAGAACCTACTAGTTCTTCTTCTTTGGGATCCACATCATCTTGATGGGAATCCTTGGTGTTGTAGTTGAGCTTGACGAAGTAGAACTTGATGTGTCCTTGGGAACCCACTTGACCATGGCTTGAGGTGCTTCAATGAATGCATCAATCTCCTCTTGAAGCTTGTCCTTGGCCTTTAGCTTGTGGTCTTGTGGTGGAAGGTCATCTTGAGCTTGTTCCACATTGGAAGAAGTAGGATCATACTTCTCCTTTTGTGAAACAAACTGTGGAGTAGGATATTGACCTTCTTCCCACTCAACACCTTCGGCGTTGAACTTTCGCTCAAAACCAATCCCTTGATTCTTCCGGTGTCTTCCTTGTTTGCGAACAATCTCCTCAAAGTTTTTGCTTCCGGCAAGACTCTTGTAGACACCTTTCTCTATGATTTCCTTCAATAAGCTATTTTCTTGCTCAAGTGTAACTTGGCTTGAAACATTGTGAAAGTGCAACTAATCCCCAGGTGGTTTTGGTAATTAATAACAACATATATATCATTGAACTAATATTCACTTGAGAATCATTTCAGAAAAGTTCGATGATATGGGTATGGAAATGTCTGAAGAAGTGGACCCCTCAAAATGCTAAGACAAGCATTGGCAAAAGCTCAAGACTCCATTTTTGGTTTAGTGATCAAAGATCACATTGAGTCCATAGGAAAAGCCAATACTATTAAAAGGGGATGAGGTTGTGTTAATGTTCTTGTTGCTCAAGTGCTTGGTGATCTAGCTCCCTCAACTATCAGCACTCTTCACTATTCAACACACTCATAAGTAATCTCGGACAAACCGATTCTGCAAACTCAGTCCCACCGAGATGAACCACTTCAGTTATTTCCCCAAACCCTAATTTCTCGGTCCATCCGATTCTGAGTTTCGGTCTCACCGAAAATGATCTGCCAACCTTCTGTAACCAATTGACAGCATTTCGGAATATCCGAGTTGTTGTTTTCGGTCACACCGAGATGGCAAACCCTAACCTTTGACTCACTTCGGACACACCGAGATGGTATTTTCGGTCCCACCGAAAATCCCAACGTTCACTATATTTGAACTTTCGGTCTGACCGAGTTTTCACTTCGGTCTCACCGAGATTGGTCAAATGTGTGTGTAACGGTTGGATTTTGTGTGGAGGCTATATATACCCCTCCACCCCCTCTTCATTCGTGAGGAGAGCCATCAGAAAGTACCACCACTTCTACCACACACTTTCTGAGAAGTGAACCACCTACCCTTGTGTTGAGATCAAGCCATTCCATTCCTACCATATGAAACTTGATTTCTAGCCTTCCCAAGTTGCTTTCCACTCAAATCTTTCTTCCACCACAGCCATATCAGTGAGGAGAGTTGAGTGTTGGGGAGATTATCATCTGAAGCACAAGAGCAAGGAGTTCATCACCATCAACACCGTCTATTACCTTTTGGGGGGTGGTGCCTCCTAGATTGGTTAGGTGTCGCTTGGGAGCCTCCGTCGTGATGTGGAGTTGAACCAAGAAGTTTGTAAGGGCAAGGAGATCGCCTACTTCGTGAAGATCTACCCCGAGTAAGGCTAGTCCTCCGTGGGCGTAGGCCGTGATGGAATAGACAAGGTTGCTTCTTCGTGGACCCTTCGTGGGTGGAGCCCTCCGTGGACTCGCGCAGCCGTTACCCTCCGTGGGTTGAAGTCTCCATCAACGTGGATGTATGATAGCACCACCTATCGGAACCACGACAAAAATCTCCGTGTCACCAAACTGCGTTTGATCTTCTCCACCTCTCTTTTACATGTGCAATTTACTTTCCGCTGCATAAACTCTAGAATTGCATGTGTAGGGTGTTACTTGAACTGATCTTGTTTGTGAAACTGCCAAAAACTTTGCATGATATAAAGGCAGATTTTTTATATTGTCAAGTAGTCTAATCACCCCCCCTCTAGACCTACTTTCGATCCTACAGGATGACATATTGCTGATGGGAAATGATATAGAAATCTTGGAAAATGTAAAGGCCTACTTGAATAAAAGTTTTTCAATGAAGGACCTTGGAGAAGCTGCTTACATATTAGGCATCAAAATCTATAGAGATAGATCGAGACGCCTCATTGGTCTTTCACAAAGTACATACCTTGACAAAATATTGAAGAAGTTCAATATGGATCAGTCAAAGAAAGGATTCTTGCCTGTTTTGCAAGGTATGAGATTGAGTAAGGCTCAGTCGCCGACCACGGCAGAAGATAGAGAAAAGATGAGTGTCATTCCCTATGCCTCGGCAATAGGTTCTATCATGTATGCCATGCTGTGTACCAGACCTGATGTGAACCTTGCCATAAGTTTTGTAGGGAGGTACCAAAGTGATCCCGGTACGGAACACTGGACAGCGGTCAAGAACATCCTGAAATACCTGAAAAGGACTAAGGATATGTTTCTCGTTTATGGAGGTGACGAAGAGCTCGTCGTAAAGGGTTACGTCGATGCTAGCTTCGACACAGATCTGGATGACTCTAAGTCACAAACCGGATACGTGTATATTTTGAATGGAGGGGCAGTCAGCTGGTGCAGTTGCAAGCAAAGCGTGGTGGCAGCATCTACATGTGAAGCGGAGTACATAGCTGCTTCTGAAGCAGCGCAGGAAGGAGTCTGGATGAAGGAGTTCATCACCGACCTAGGAGTCATTCCAAGCGCGTCAAGCCCGATGACTCTCTTCTGTGACAACACTGGTGCTATTGCTATTACCAAGGAGCCCAGGTTTCACAAGAAGACCAAGCACATCAAGAACCGTTTTAACTCCATCCGGAATTATGTTCAGGATGGAGACATAGATATTTGTAAAGTGCATACGGATCTGAATGTCGCAGACCCGTTGACTAAACCTCTTTCACGAGCAAAACATGATCAACACCAGAACTCTATGGGTGTTCGATTCATCACAATGTAACTAGATTATTGACTCTAGTGCAAGTGGGAGACTGTTGGAGATATGCCCTAGAGGCAATAATAAAAGCATTATTATTATATCTCCTTGTTCATGATAATTGTCTGTTATTCATGCTTGAATTGTATTGTACGGAAACATCGATACATGTGTGAATACATAGACCACAATGAGTCCCTGGTAGGCCTCTAGTAGCCAGCTCGTTGATCAACAGATGGTCACGGTTTCCTGACCATGGACATAGGATGTCAGTGATAACGGGATCACATCATTAGGAGAATGATGTGATGGACAAGACCCAAACTTGAGCATAACACGAGATCGTATAGTTCGTAATGCATAAGCTTTTCGGTGTCAAGTATTTATTCCTTAGACCATGAGGTTGTACAACTCCCGGATACCGTAGGAGTACTTTGGGTGTGCCAACCGTCACAACGTAACTGGGTGACTATAAAGGTACGCATCGGGTATCTCCGAAAGTGTCTGTTGAGTTGGTACGAACCAAGACTGGGATGTTGTCACTCCGTATGACGGAGAGGTACCTCTGGGCCCACTCGGTAAGACATCATCATAATGGGCTCAATGTGACTAAGTAGTTAGTCACGGGATGATGGATTACGGATCGAGTAAAGAGGCTTGCCATGACGAGATTGAACAAGGTATCGGGAATACCGACGATCGAATCTCGGGCAAGTACCGTACCGATAGACAAAGGGAATAACATACGGGATTGAGTGAATCCTTGACACGGTGGTTCATCCGATGAAGATCATCGAGGAACACGTGGGAACCAACATGGGTATCCAGATCCCGCTGTTGGTTATTGACCAGAGAGTGGTCTCGGTCATGTCTACGTGTCTCCCGAACCCGTAGGGTCTACACACTTAAGGTTCGGTAACGCTAGGGTCGTAGAGATAAATGCACGTGGAAAACCGAAAGTTGTTCGGAGTCCCGGATGAGATCCCGGACGTCACGAGGAGTTCCGAAATGGTCCGGAGGTAAAGATTGATATATGGGAAGTCCAGTTTCGGCCAACGGGTGATCTCCGGGGGTCACCGGGAGTGTCCCGGGACCACCGGAGGGGCCCCGGGGGTCCACCGGGTGGGGCCACCCATCCCGGTGGGGCCCCTAGGCCGCGAGGGGAAGTGTCCAGCCCTCAGGGCTGGCGCACCACAAGGGGGGCCCACCTCCCCATGCGCCTAGGCTTCAAACCCTAAGGGGGAGGGGGGCTCCACTTGCCTTGGGGGGCAAGGAACCCCCCTGGCCGCCGCCCCCTTGCAGATTGGATCTGCAGGGGGTCCAGGCGCACCCCCTGGCCCCTATATATATGTGGGGGGGAGAGGGCAGCCGCACCCAAGCCCTGGCGCCTCTCCCCCTCCCGTCACACCTCCCAACTCCCACGCAGGGCGCCCGGCGAAGCCCTGCTGCGATCTCCACTGCATCCGTCATCACGCCGTCGTGCTGCCGGATCTCTGACGACTTCTCCTCCCCCCTTGCTGGATCAAGAAGGAGGTGACGTTGTTGCTCCGTACGTGTGTTGAACGCGGAGGTGCCGTCCATTCGGCGCTAGATCATCGGTGACGAAGAACGTGAAGAGTACGACTACTTCATCCACGCTTCGTTGAAAGCTTCCGCACGCGATCTACATAACGGTATGTAGATGCACTCTTACTTGCTCGTTGCTAGATGTCTCCATAGTTGGATCTTGGTGAAGGCGTAGAAATTTTTTGAATTATGCTACGTTCCCCAACAGTTAATATGTCAAGCAAATGCCCGGATTGAGAAATATGAGATTTCCAATAAGTTCTACAGCTGCAAGATGGAGGAGAATAGTTCTATTAGTGAACACTTGCTCGGAATGTCTGGGTACTACAATCATATGACTCAACTTGGTTGCTAAGTTGACGAGGATAGTGTTATTGATAAAGTTCTTCAATCACTGCCACCAAGCTATAAAGGTTTCGTGATGAACTATAATATGCAAGGTATGCAAAAGACAATTCCCGAGCTCTTCGCCATGCTCAAGGCTGCGGAGGTAGAAATCAAAAAGGAGCATCAAGTGTTGATGGTTAACAAGACCACTAGTTTCAAGAAAAAGGGCAAGGGAAAGAAGGGGAACTTCAAGAAGAATAGCAAGACAGTTGCTACTCCCACGAAGAAACCCAAGTCTGGAGCCAAGCCTGAAACTGAGTGCTTCTACTGCAAGGGGACTGGACATTGGAAGCGGAACTGCCCCAAGTATTTGGCGGATAAGAAGGATGGCAAGGTGAACAAAGGTATATGTGATATACATGTTATTGATGTGTACCTTACTAATGCTCGTAGTAGTACCTGGGTATTTGATACCGGTTCGGTTGCTAATATTTGTAACTCGAAACAGGAACTACGGATTAAACGAAGATTTGCTAAGGACGAGGTGACGATGCGCGTGGGAAATGGTTCCAAAGTCGATGTGATCGCCGTCGGCACGCTACCTCTACATCTACCTTCGGGATTAGTTTTAGACCTAAATAATTGTTATTTGGTGCCAGCGTTGAGCATGAACATTATATCTGGATCTTGTTTGTTGCGAGACGGTTATTCATTCAAATTAGAGAATAATGGTTGTTCTATTTTTATGAATAATATCTTTCATGGTCATGCACCCTTGAAGAGTGGTCTATTCTTATTGGATCTCGATTGTAGTGATACACATATTCATAATATTGAAACCAAAAGATGCAAGGTTAATAATGATGGTGCAACTTATTTGTGGCACTGCTGTTTAGGTCATATTGGTGTAAAGCGCATGAAGAAACTCCATAGTGATGGACTTTTGGAATCACTTGATTATGAATCACTTGGTGCTTGCGAACCATGCCTCATGGGCAAGATGACTAAAACTCTGTTCTCCGGAACTATGGAGCGAGCAACAAATTTGTTGGAAATCATACATATCGATGTATGTGGGCCAATGAGTGTTGAAGCTCGCGGCGGGTATCGTTATTTTCTGACCTTCACTGATGATTTGAGCAGATATGGGTATATCTACTTAATGAAGCACAAGTCTGAAACATTTGAAAAATTCAAAGAATTTCAGAGTGAAGTAGAGAATCATCGTAACAAGAAAATAAAATTTCTACGATCTGATCGTGGAGGAGAATATTTGAGTTACGAGTTTGGTCTTCATTTGAAACAATGTGGAATAGTTTCACAACTCACGCCACCCTGAACACCACAGCGTAATGGTGTGTCCGAACGTCGTAACCGTACTTTATTGGATATGGTGCGATCTATGATGTCTCTTACCGATTTACCACTATCGTTTTGGGGGTTATGCTTTAGAGACAGCTGCATTCACGTTAAATAGGGCACCATCTAAATCCGTTGATACGACACCTTATGAAGTATGGTTTGGCAAGAAACCAAAGTTGTCGTTTCTTAAAGTTTGTTGCTGCGATGCTTATGTGAAAAATCTTCAACCTGATAAGCTCGAACCCAAGTCGGAGAAATGTGTCTTCATAGGATACCCAAAAGAGACTGTTGGGTACACCTTCTATCACAGATCCAAAGGCAAGATATTCGTTGCTAAGAATGGATCCTTTCTAGAGAAGGAGTTTCTCTCGAAAGAAGTGAGTGGGAGGAAAGTAGAACTTGATGAGGTAACTGTACCTTCTCCCGAATTGGAAAGTAGTACATCACATAAAATTGTTCCAGTGATTCCTACACCAATCAGTGAGGAAGTTAATGATGATGATCATGAAACTTCGGATCAAGTTTCTGCTGAACGTCGTAGATCAACCAGAGTACGTTCCGCACCAAAGTGGTATGGCAACCCAGTTCTGGAAATCATGTTACTAGACCATGATGAACCTACGAACTATGAGGAAGCGATGATGAGCCCAGATTCCGCAAAATGGCTTGAGGCCATGAAATCTGAGATAGGATCCATGTATGAGAACAAAGTGCGGACTTTGGTTGACTTGCCCGATGATTGCTAGGCTTCTCGCCCCTCGTTGGTTACCCCAAGTGGAAGGTGTGAGATGTAGTGTTGCGGAAGTTTTTCCCTTGGCAAAGATACCAAGGATCGAATCCCCAAAGACTCCTAGGTTCAACAAGAAGGTGTCAACTGCTAACGGCGCCAGATATTAGCAATCAACGTGGACCTGCGCACAGATACAAATAACTTTGCTCCCAACGAGTACAGAGAGGTTGTCAATCCCTCCGGCCTTGTAGTTCACAAAGGATTAAACGCAAATGATAGTAGTGATAGGTAATGTTTGCAATAGTAAATAAAAGCGAAAAGTAAATAGCGGATGTGATCGATGATGGTAATATGGACCGGAGTCTCATGATGTTCACTAGTGATGTCTCTCTCCCAAAAGACGATAAAACAACTATGTGAGGTAAACGAATTACAGCTGGGCAATTGACAGGACCACGAACGCAAACCAATGCTGACTACATTGCAAGAAAGGTTGAGGTACAAAGCATGGGCGGTACGCAGAAGTAAGTAGACCAAAATCCATCAATATCTACTACTAATCATCCACCTTGAGATATCTATCCAGAACATCTCGCTGGTATTAAGTTGCGAGTCCCACCCATAGTGTAAACTCAATGCAACAAACAACTGCATTAAAAGAACTTTGCGTAAAGTAAACAATCCTTGCACCCGCGGGCACAAGCACCGTTGTTTTCCCCCTTGTGGCAACAACATATCCCCTAGACTCATGTTTCTGTCACTCAAACTAGTCATCGAGGGGCATGAACCCACAATCAAGCATAACGTTCCCTCTTGGAGTCACTACCTACTACTTGGCCAAAGCAATAAATAACACTGGAGAACATGCAAGAATTACTTATGAACATAAATATAAAAGAGGTAGATCAAATATATTACTCAAGCACAATCTGAACATAATCTCATAATCCATCGGATCCTAGCAAACTCATCATAGCAACATCATAAGGATTACCTATGTGCCTCGATCATGTAGGGCAGCTCACGAGGACTAATTAGTGAAGCACAAGAACGGGAGGAGAACATCACATAGCTACTGGTCATGGACTCATGGTCCAAGGGAGACTACTCACAACTCATCCAGGAGGCGTCCATGGTGGTGGAGAGGCTCCCGGTGGTGATCCTCCCCACCGGCAGGGTGCCGGGAAGGGTTCTCCTGGTGCTCCCGATCTTGGAAGTGGCGGCGGCGGCGGAACAGAGATGGGATCGCAAAAAGAGTTCCTGTTTCGAGGGTTTCTCGAGACGCTTTAAATATATGCCAAAGGGGGGCATCGGGGGAGCCTCGGGGGGCCCAGGCGCCCCCCCGGCGCGGCCCAGGGGGGGGGGGGGCGCCGCCAGGGCGCCTGGAGCCCTGGTGCCCCCCCGGCTGTCCTTCGGGTGCACGGAAGTTTCTGGAACGCTGATTTTTTATATAATTTATCTGGATTTTTCCTGGCAGTTCTCGTAATGTGAAAACCTGAAATACAAAAACAGCCGAAAACAGAAACTGGCACTGGGGTGCACTGAGTTAATAGGTTAGTCCAAATATGATCAAAAGTGTATGGAAGTGTATAAATATCATAGCAATATCACCCAAAAGAGGCATGCAGCAAGCAGAAATTATAGATACGTTTTGGACGTATCAACATCCCCAAGCTTAATTCCTGCTCGTCCTCGAGTAGGTAAATGATAACAAGAATAATTTATGTGGTGACATGCTATTAACCATATAGGACTTTTTCATAGTCATATGACAAAAGCTTACCGAGATAATGAATCTGTAGTAATTGAGTTGCCTCATGAGAAAATCACAAGCAACTGAAAGTTTTACAATATGATACTGAAACATCAAATAGATTTGCAATGAACATGATGTGCAAATATGATAAAGTGATATCTAGTTTGCCCCCTTTAGTGAAGCAAAACATAAATGCAGGGGCAACTTCAAGGTTTAAGTGATGACTAGATACAATGATTTTAGAATAAATGATATCACAATCATGCAAAAGACAATGCTACTTTGGGACAATGCACATTACACTCAGAATGACAATCATGCTCTCAGTAGTTGGTGCTTTTAAAAGAAGGTGGAGACTCAACATAAAAGTAAAAGAATGGTCATGTGCTAGAGCTTTTTTATTTTGAAAACATAGAAGCAATTTTGTCAACAGTAGTAGTACTTCATATGTGTTATGTATAAAACATCCTATAAGTTGCATGCCTCATGCATCGAATACCAATAGTGCTCGCACCTTGTCCTAATTAGCTCGGATTTCCATGGATTGTCATTGCATTACATATGTTTCAACCAAGTGTCACAAAGGGGTACCTCTATGTCACCTGTACAAAGGTCCAAGGAGATAGATCGCATTTGATTTCTCGTTTTTGATAGATCTCAACTTGAGGACATCCATACCGGGACAACATAGAAAATAGATAATGGACTCCTCTTTAATGCTTAAGCATATTCTCATAAGAGATTGAGGATTAATGTCCAAGCTAAAACTTCCACCATGATACATGGCTTTGGTTGGCGGCCCAATGTTCTTCTCTAACAATATGCATACTCAAACCATTCAACTCATGGCAAATCACCCTTACTTCAGACAAGACGAACATGCATAGCAACTCATATGATATTCAACAAAAGTGTAACAGTTGATGACGTCCCCAGAAACATGGATACCGCTCAGGAAGCAACTTATAAGAAATAAGATACATAAGCGACATATTCTTTACCACAATAGTTTTTAAGCTACTTTCCCATGAGCTATGTATTGCAAAAACTGAAGGTTTTAAAGGTAGCACATGTAAATTTACTTGGAGTGGCGGTGAAATACCACATATAGGTAGGTATGGTGGACTCATATGGCATAACTGGTTTAAAAGGATTTGGGTGCACAAGCAGTCAGTCCGCTTAGTACAGGTGGAGGTTAGCAAAAGACTGGGAGCGACCAACTAAGAGAGCAATGATGGTCATAATCATGCAGAGCGACAAAGCAACATTGAATCATGCATGGAAGTTATATCGCTACTCAGAAACAAAAGATCATCAAGGCTTGACAGACATTCTTTACAGTCTTAAATATGCGTGAGCATACGCCAAGTCAATCAAAATAAATTCTTGAGGGAAGATATTACTAAACCATACCACATCATAGGCAAACAAATCATGTTGGTACTTGTCACACCCTGATTTTCATGTCACATCGCTTAAGCTAATTTTCATGTTAAAAATGTGGATTTGCAAAAACTTTTCAGTGTTATTGACTTTGCTTGATTTGACTTTTGTCTGCTGTTTGTTAGTGCTCTAAAAATCAAATAAATTCTCCAACTCTTATACTTCATCTCCTTGACCCAAAACCTTTTCCCAATGATCATACCATGTGTATAGACCAGTATAGAATTTTCTTATAAAAATATTTTGGCCAAGTGGTATTTTCTAAAATTAGTTTTCCAAAAACCCCTGAATTGAGGTTTGCACTGCAAGTACCTTATTTAGGGTGTTAAAAATCTTTCAAAAAGTATATTTGAATCCTATTAGGTATAGGACTCCCAGAAACCACAAAAGTATAAATTTAAAAGTTATTTTTATATTTTATTTAAAAGCTTTTTCTTAAGACCAGAAATGGTCTTTAATAGGGACAAATTATTTAATCATTTCAAAAATATTTGCCAAAATTCAGGGAGACTCATAGGACATATATTGTCCATATATAAGAGTTTCAACACATGGTCATGTTCAAAATATTGGACAAATCCTTTCAAAACCCTTTCTGGATATTTCAAGCTTTTGAAATATTTACAAAGGAAATATTCTCCAAAAATTCCAGGGAAATTCTATTATGTCATATATGACATATTTGATGACCTTGCAAAGCCTCATGCCTTGAAGATCAAGGAAACATCCTCAAACCCCTTCAAAACCATTCTGTCCATATTTGAAGTTTGAGCAACTCTACATTGCCAAACTTGTCCAATTGCTCGCAAATTTGGTGCACATGCTAGAATGGCCTAATAAGGCATCTAGACCAAATGGCACAAGATTTGGAATAGAGCAACTTGATTAGATCACCCCAAAACCACTTCTGTTCAAATTCAAATTTGAACAACTTTACATTGTCAACTTTTTATCTGGAGCCTCAAACTTTGTGGGCATGTTCATAACCCCAAATGATGATGCTACAACAATTGGTGCATCAAGGGGAGATGATTTGCTTGACTCAAACATGGTGAAACCATTTCTGTTCATTTCTAGGGTTCACCAAAGTTACATTGGCCACTTTGCCCAAATGAGCTCAAATTTGGTGTAGGGGCCTAATTATATGTGACATTTGATCCTGTTAAGTCCCATGTCAAGTGGATGTCATTTGCTTGACCAAACACTGATCAAACACCTTCTGTTCATTTACCAAAACTAGTGGTTGAACCTCTTTTACTTTTCTCCATGGCCTCAAATTCTTACCACAGCTCCCCCTGATCATCCTCTACCCTCCAGTAACTCTCCTCTGCCTTATCTCAATTATTGGAGGGTAAAAACCCCATTTTTACCCTTGTGGACAGCCACCTTCTTCTCCTCCTTCACCTCTCTCCTCACTCCAGTGGCTCCTAGAGCATCCAAGACTGCCTCCCCCTTTCTTTACTACTCCCTCTACCCCTTGGACACGGCTAGACACAAGTGGACACGCCAATGGCACCGTGTGCATGCCAGGGCATGCAAAGTTCGCGCTCTGGAGCACGCTACAGTGCCCTGGCGCACTGTAGCCACCTCCAATCAGGGGCGCCCGACAGCCTTGGGCTTCCCCCTCGTGTCCCCCGAGGAGGCCTCGACGTCCGCAACCTGCCGGGCGGTCGGCCCCCTCCTCTCTCCCCCTCTCTCACCTATGCTCACACGCGCGCCATGGCCGCCCGAACGCTCCAGTGAGCGAGCTCGCACGCGCGATGCTCTGGCAACTCCCTGCCCCTCCTTTTCCTTCCTCTCGGCCTGGACCACGCCCACGCACACCGCAGACACCCCGGAACCTACCCCCGTGGCCTACAGGGACGACGACGACCTCGCCGGCACACGCGTGTTCGGTGGACCGGCGCTCCCCTATTTATAGGCCGCCCCCGAGCCCCCTCGCAGCTCCAATGGACTCCACTCCCTCTCCTGAACCTCTTGGACCGCCCCACTCCTCCTCCCGTGGCCTTCTTCCCTCGCCATGGCCGCCGTGGTCGCCGTCGGACTCTGCCCGGCACCGGTGAACCAGGGCCTCTCCTCCTCTTCCTTGGCCACCAGGAGAACCGCAGCAGACCGGCGGAGCTCCCCGACCCCTCGCCGCTCCTTCCCGTGCCCCGTGGTGTCCGCTCCACCAACGCCCGACGAGGCCGCCGGCATGGCCAGGTGAAGGTGGTGCTCCGGCTTCTCCCCTGCCGCCCCAAGGGTCCTCCTAGATGCGCCGCTCCCCGAGGATCCCTCCGGTGGCCGCGCCCTGGCCGGAGGTGGCCTGTGCCGCCGGGGACGGGCGCCGGCGTCGCGCGGATCGGGCCTCCCCTCCCCTCTGTTGCGAGAGTGGGAGGAAGGAGACGACCCTGCGGGGAGGGCCCACCTGGCGGCGACCCGGCAGACGGGCCCAGCCGTTTAAGTGGAAACGACAACGGTGCAGCCCGCCTTCCCAGCGCGGTAGCGCACCGCCGAAAGGCACCTCCGACGTCACTGCCTTCCCCTGTGCACGTGGCCGAGCCATGGGCCGGCCCAGTCTCTACGTGGCTATCTCCCGCCCAGTGTGCAGCATAAGGGTATAACCCCTATTCTTTTCCTTTTTCTTTATTCTGCCAACTTCAAAAATGCCTAGAATATTCATATGAACTCCAAATTGCATGATTCAAAATTTCTATGACTCCATAAATCATGCTCTACCTGTTGGTGCTACATGCACATTATTCCAGAAACTTTTCCTATACAAATATTTATCAAATGCCCATTTTCCACTTTCTGTGATTAACTTTAGAAAATCACAGAGAGCTCATTTTTGATCCAAATACAGTGATTTAAGTTCCTAGATGCTTGTCATGTCCAAACTTAGTTTTGGAACATTTTTAATATTAGTTTCTGTACCCCACCAAATAATGAGCCATTTCTTCCTATTTATCAGCTTTGGAAAATCCTAGGAAATTCATTTCAAACCCAAATCCAGTGAAACCAACTCCTAAATGCTTCTAAAATCATGACTTGATGATGGGTACCTTTGCTCATCATTCAAGGAAATATTTCTGTATACTTCTTCCAACTCCATAAACCCTTTGGTTCCATCATATTGAAATGTTCCCAAATACCCATTGATCCAACACCTATGAAACCACCTTGGTCATTTCTAATATGACCAGAGGTATCCTAGAAAAGTCCAACTCCTATTTTTAGAGCACTTTTATTTTTGCTTTGATTGTGTTGCTTATTATGATTGTTTCCATCGTTAGTTGACATAATAAACGGAGTATTCGGAGATGGATCAGAAGATTTGAAGACTCAGAAGAATAAGGCAAGCAGCCCTTTGACCATGTTCAAGAACCTTTTTATGCATGTCTCATAGCACCTTTATTATTCAATGCATCGGAATCATGTTGAGGTGGAAACCACTTTGGTTGCTACCCCCGTTACTTTACTGTTGAAACTTGCATCAGACATGACCCTACCTTCCTATGAGGGTTATGTGGGTGGGAGTAGATAGATGTATGCTATAGTAGTTGGCTACGCAAAATGGGTCGGGTATATGCATGGTGACGGAAGCAGGATACTTTCAAAAGACTTTTCGAAAACCCCGTCGGGTGCCATTTATGCCCGAGGGAGATGGTGAGATGGGTAACCACTTGATGACGAAGTGGTGTACCGAGGCAAGTGTGTGTGTTGATTTGAAAACGGATTGGTTTAAGTTGCGACCGTTATTCCAACCTTACATGCGCAACCTCTCTACCCTTATATGGGAAAGGGCATTATTGATTACCTAGGTCGATACTAGCATGGTGCCCGCATTACTAGTGACGGGAGTGACATGAGGTCACTCTTGGGACGGGGTCGCGCTTGGACAGGCGGCCATGACTGTCTTTACAGGGCACCGGACACACCGTTGGTACCCCGTGCTTGTGATATGTGATGAATTCGGAGCGAGTCTCCACAAACCTTGAGATGTGAAATGTTTGGCACAGGGGCTGTTACCAATCGAGTGGACTCCATACTAGTGTCGCCTAGGGAAAGATAGTGATCGGGTGCTTACCCCGGGTACTTGAGGTACCGCGGGTCGTGGATGACACGGAAGTTCCCCGGATCTAGTGGGTAAAGTGTGCAACCTCTGCAGAGTGTCAAACTATTCGAATAGCCGTGTCCACGGTCATGGACAGTTGGGTAACCGCTCTTGGGATACGTCCAATGTTTGCGAAACCTGGTGTGAGTGTGCGAGGAAGCAACATGGTTCGGTGACGTTGATGATGTGATTCTTGAGGGAGACACAATGAGCTTGAGCATGAGTTGATTACAACTCCTTCTCGATATTGATGTCTGTGACCTCCTGATACTTGTTACAGACGCATGCATATCCATGTTATATGTTGATCATAATTGCATATGAAAAACTAGCTTTCCGCAAAACTGCCAACCTAGCAGTAGAGCCTTGCATATTATTCTGTTATCACACTTGGGTTGCTTGCGAGTACATTCAATGTACTCATTGGCTTGCCACTGGTTATTTTATTGGCCAGGCAGGAGAGAGCAGGTTATGATGAAGATTTCTCGGTGACGAGCATGCGAGCTAGGACGCTTCCCAGTCAGAATGCCTGTAGGGTTAAGGCAGATGGCATGGGTCCCAGTTGTCTTTGAAGATTTTCCGCTGCGATGATATACTCAAGACTTGACCATTATGGTCCTATTTATGTACTACGGTATGTATGGATGTAAGACTCTTGTTATTCAGCTTCTGTGTGTTCAGTGAGCATTGATCTCTGGGGTCACTGTACACGTGCATTCGATGATCTCGACTTCTAAGTCGGGGTTCCCACAGAGCTGGTATCAGAGCCATCCTGACTGTAGGAAGCCTTAGTTAGCATGGTCGTTAGTTAGGGTAAAACTATTTTCAAAACTATTATTAGTTTTCAAAACTATCTATACTTCTCTTCCCTTCTCAGTTTTTCGAAAACTAGGCTATGCTTGATCTCTTCCCCTTCAAAACCTTGGTCGCTAAAACACCTATGCCCCTGACCACTGGATTTTCTGTAATCCTCATGGAGTGCACCTTGCCGAACACTCACCCACCACTTTTGCACACAAGATTGGTGACACCACGACAAGATGATACCAACAGAAACTACATCCTCGATGAGTGAGGACATGAAGACCCAGAAGATGGTGATACCCTTGACAAGAGCCCCCAAGATGGTGCAACCCTAGCCTACGATGACCAGGGTATAGGTTATGCAAAATCATGATATACATCGCTAATAGAGTAATCATGTCACTACCGTTGTTGTATCGGCAACCACCGGTAGATGAGAACCTTGCCATTTGGTCCGCCTCACTATAGTGAGCAGGAAAACGGTTCTCTTCATCCCCCGCTCTTGGTGTCGATGTTTTCATCAACGGAACCGACATGTTGGACCTCTATTATGCCTTGTTATTGTCATTACATATGGATTGCCTACCTGGTACCCTCGACGCCCCAGAAGGCACAAGGGATTGTCATGATTAAAGAGACAAGAGAAGACCAAGTCAACGCCAGCTACAAGGAGGCACCTTCACCCCATCACCTCAGCAGGCGAGAAGATGTTGAAGATTCTTCAGGCTCAACCCGGATCATTCATCAAGCAACTACAAGGGACATAGCAACATCCGAGGAAGCTCAGAAGACTGCACGAGGCACAAGTCACGGCACTGAGTCCGAGAACCCCTAGGGTAGGATGAGTCATGTACCCCCTATGCGCAGTCGAGTCCATATGATGGTTCGGATAGAACCGTGATTGTGTGTTGTTTGCTTTTATTCGTTTGTATTTTGATATAAGTCGCACTTTTGCCTCAGGCAACAAGTGCATGGCTATATCACCTTCCTTGCCTTGTTTCTTTTGTTTCGGCCTTTTTGCACCTGTTTGTTGCACCTGCACTATAGAACCCCCTTTAGGCATTTCCCTCCTCTACGCTGCTTCTTCCCTCTATTTTATCTCTCTCCCCAATTGAAGACCCGCAAGACAAGATGCACCAAGGATTCTACCTCGACGGCCAACTGGCACCGAAGACTTCTGCTACAACCTCCGCAATCTATTGCAACCCCGTAGAGTTATGTTTAACCCTCCAGATCAGTAACCCCATTCCTAGACCCTTTGAGACTTCCCGAGACACTCCAGCACGAATCCTTAACCATGTGCCTAACCCATGGTAAGGCGAGAGAACCTGTTAAGCCTTTGTAACCTTGCACAACACTAGGTTCGTAAAGGAGCTAGTGGACACGATGAGTGAGCACATTTTTATCCTGATATAGCACGAGGTCTGACGATGCCATAGATAGACCAGTTCGAGGATATTGGACAGATGACCTGGTGGATTACATCAGTGACTTCGAGGAATTATCTGAGACCTTGATGGATTATGAGGTTTTCATATTGATGAGATCATGACTTTGGGGAAGTATGTAGAAGTGCCAGTTGGGCATGAGATTTGGATTCATGTAGGTGATTCTGGTTGGTATAAATGCTGGATATGTCTGCATGATTCGGAGTAAGATTGGATTTAGGCCTATGATCCTGATTATGATATCATGCTTCTCGGTGGACGATAACCTAGGAGATTGGATTATTTGTCGGAGTTGATTTAGGGATCTATTTGGTCGTGATCTTGGAGTTTATTTGACCCGGATGACGGGAATTTGGTGGACTTACTATCGTGATGCATAGTCCTTCCCAGTGATTGGATATCATAGGGACTTGAGATCTTGCGGAACACCATAGACACCGGATTTGTAGGATTGTGGGATTATGTGGTGATTGATGGTAATTACCGGGCTATTGGAGTTGACCTATAGGAAGGAAACAAATCTTGGAGTGGCATATGACGTGTTTCCTTAGAATAGAGATGCATTATCTTGAGCCTTGCAAGACTAGGTTGAGTGCTTGGATTGTGGAGATTAATTTAGGCTCAGCAACATGTATGATCTACCTTTGGATTTTAGAGGTAGACGTGCATATGGATTTGGAGATCTTATGCAGTATAATTTTGTGAGACCGTCTCTTGAGAATCATGAGGACATGTATGGCAATGAGTGGTGATTGAAGTTGGTCTCTGCGAGAAGATGCTTTTTCGGTTGGAGTACTAGATAGAGCTATTGGTATCTCAGAAACTGTGCTTAAGGATAAGATGATATAAGTTCACTCACTCACTAGAATCCTTGAAACCCTTAAGCCCCACCGAGTCACCACGTGGTCAGACTCTGACCACGGGCCTTGACTCAGAGTCAGGAAGGCCTCTGCAATACTCCTCCGAGACCACCACCAATACCCCAGCTTACCTTGTGTACCCCTTAGACCTCATGAAGCTATTGGACAAGTTGGGTAACATCATCATTTGATGGCCTACTTGTCTGCCCGAAGACAAGAAGAGACGGACAGCTGGATAGAAGACATTTGAAGACCGCCTCGTCAAGAAGGAAGATCTACACCGACCACCGTCATCAAGAAGGAACTTCCGCGTTGAAGACCGGGCGTATCTACAAACCACTCCTCCCGGAGGAACCGAGCAATTCCGTGTCGAAGGAACGCTCACACCAAGATGTATCAAGACTTGAAGGCACGATTCTGGTGGCACGAGATGAAAAGAGAGATTTGCAACCTATGTTGCAAAGTGTGATGTGTGCCAAAGGGTCAAGCTGAATATCAGCGACCCGCTGGGTTGCTTCACCCACTCAAGGTTCCTGAGTGGAAGTGGGATAAAGTCGGAATGGACTTCGTCACTGGATTACCAAGGTCGGATAAGAGGACATGGCTCTATCTGGTTCATAGTCGATCATCTGACCAAGGTGGTCTATTTCATTCCTGTCAAGACCACTTATGATGGCAACCGGCTGGCAGCTCTCTACATCAACCGAATCGTAAGTCTTCATGGTATTCCCAAGGAGATTGTGTCAAGGAGCCCAGTTCACCTCAAGGTTCTAGAAGAAGTTCCGAGAAGCCTTGGGAACCAAGTTATCTTTCAGCACGGCTTTCCACCCACAGACCGGAGGTCAGACTGAGCGAGTCAATCAAATTCTCGAAGTCACTACTCCGAGCCTGTGTCTTGGCATATGCATGGAGCCAAGTGGGAGGATTGTCTCCCTTTTTGCCGAGTTCTCCTATAACAACAGTTGCCAGTCGAGCCTTCAGATGGCACCATTTGAGTTGTTGTACGGACTCAGATGTCGCACACCCCTCAACTGGTCAGAGACTGAAGAAGGGCTAGTCTTTGGACCGGATATTCTCCGTGCAGCGGAAGAGCAAGTCCAACTAGTCAGAGAACGTTGAAGGCAGCCAAGTCAAGGCAAAAGAGCTATGCTGACACTCACCGTCGGAACATGAGTTCCCATGTCGGGGACCACATGTACCTGCGGGTAACCCCTCTGAAGGGAACCAAGCGTTTCCACGTCAAGGGGAAGCTCGCACCAAGGTCCATTGGACCCTTTGAGATCACTGCAAGTCATGTGGTAGACAACTCCCCAGCTAGATCTACCACCTGAGATACCCTCCGTGCACCAAGTCTTCCATGAGCCCCCACTCTGGAAGTGCTTCTTACCTCCCAGCTAGCCCCATGCCCGCAAGGACATCGATCACCGAGCCGTTGGCAGCTAACCCAACCTAACCTATGCAAGAGACCCCTCAGCAACCTCCATCAAGGACGACATCAAGCAAGAAGCCATACCATCAAGCACTTCAAGATTCCAAGGAGCACCGCTCGGAAGCAGAACCAACAAGAAGAAGTCAAGACTACCCCGTATCCAAGACTCCGCCTTTCTTTCCACGCCTAGTCTGGGAATCTCGGGGACGAGATTCTTGTAAGGGGGTAGGTCTGTCACACCCTGATTTTCATGTCACATTGCTTAAGCTAATTTTCATGTTAAAAATGTGGATTTGCAAAAACTTTTGAGTGTTATTGACTTTGCTTGATTTGACTTTTGTCTGCTGTTTGTTAGTGCTCTAAAAATCAAATAAATTCTCCAACTCTTATACTTCATCTCCTTGACCCAAAACCTTTTCCCAATGATCATGCCATGTGTATAGACCAGTATAGAATTTTCTTATAAAAATATTTTGGCCAAGTGGTATTTTCTAAAATTAGTTTTCCAAAAACCCCTGAATTGAGGTTTGCACTGCAAGTACCTTATTTAGGGTGTGAAAAATCTTTCAAAAAGTATATTTGAATCCTATTAGGTATAGGACTCACAGAAACCACAAAAGTATAATTTTAAAAGTTATTTTTATATTTTATTTAAAAGCTTTTTCTTAAGGCCAGAAATGGTCTTTAATAGGGAAAAATTATTTAATCATTTCAAAAATATTTGCCAAAATTCAGGGAGACTCATAGGACATATATTGTCCATATATAAGAGTTTCAACACATGGTCATGTTCAAAATATTGGACATATCCTTTTAAAACCCTTTCTGGATATTTCAAGTTTTTGAAATATTTACAAAGGAAATATTCTCCAAAAATTCCAGGGAAATTCTATTATGTCATATATGACATATTTGATGACCTTGCAAAGCCTCATGCCTTGAAGATCAAGGAAACATCCTCAAACCCCTTCAAAACCATTCTGTCCATATTTGAAGTTTGAGCAACTCTACATTGCCAAACTTGTCCAATTGCTCCCAAATTTGGTGCACATGCTAGAATGGCCTAATAAGGCATCTAGACCAAATGGCACAAGATTTGGAATAGAGCAACTTGATTAGATCACCCCAAAACCACTTCTGTTCAAATTCAAATTTGAACAACTTTACATTGTCAACTTTTTATCTGGAGCCTCAAACTTTGTGGGCATGTTCATAACCCCAAATGATGATGCTACAACAAGTGGTGCATCAAGGGGAGATGATTTGCTTGACTCAAACATGGTGAAACCATTTCTGTTCATTTCTAGGGTTCACCAAAGTTACATTGGCCACTTTACCCAAATGAGCTCAAATTTGGTGTAGGGGCCTAATTATATGTGACATTTGATCCTGTTAAGTCCCATGTCAAGTGGATGTCATTTGCTTGACCAAACACTGATCAAACACCTTCTGTTCATTTACCAAAACTAGTGGTTGAACCTCTTTTACTTTTCTCCATGGCCTCAAATTCTTACCACAGCTCCCCCTGATCATCCTCTACCCTCCAGTAACTCTCCTCTGCCTTATCTCAATTATTGGAGGGTAAAAACCCCATTTTTACCCTTGTGGACAGCCACCTTCTTCTCCTCCTTCACCTCTCTCCTCACTCCAGTGGCTCCTAGAGCATCCAAGACTGCCTCCCCCTTTCTTTACTACTCCCTCTACCCCTTGGACACGGCTAGACACAAGTGGACACGCCAATGGCACCGTGTGCATGCCAGGGCATGCAAAGTTCGCGCTCTGGAGCACGCTACAGTGCCCTGGCGCACTGTAGCCACCTCCAATCAGGGGCGCCCGACAGCCTTGGGCTTCCCCCTCGTGTCCCACGAGGAGGCCTCGACGTCCGCAACCTGCCAGGCGGTCGGCCCCCTCCTCTCTCCCCCTCCCTCACCTCTGCTCACACGCACGCCATGGCCGCCCGAACGCTTCAGTGAGCGAGCTCGCACGCGCGATGCTCTGGCAACTCCCTGCCCCTCCTTTTCCTTCCTCTCGGCTTGGACCACGCCCACGCACACCGCAGACACCCCGGAACCTACCCCCGTGGCCTACAGGGACGACGACGACCTCGCCGGCACACGCGTGTTCGGTGGACCGGTGCTCCCCTATTTATAGGCCGCCCCCGAGCCCCCTCGCGGCTCCAATGGACTCCACTCCCTCTCTTGAACCTCTTGGACCGCCCCACTCCTCCTCCCGTGGCCTTCTTCCCTCGCCATGGCCGCCGTGGTCGCCGTCGGACTCTGCCCGGCACCGGTGAACCAGGGCCTCTCCTCCTCTTCCTTGGCCACCAGGAGAACCGCAGCAGACCGGCGGAGCTCCCCGACCCCTCGCCGCTCCTTCCCGTGCCCCGTGGTGTCCGCTCCACCAACGCCCGACGAGGCCGCCGTCGTGGCCAGGTGAAGGTGGTGCTCCGGCTTCTCCCCTGCCGCCCCAAGGGTCCTCCTGGATGCGCCGCTCCCCGGGGATCCCTCCGGTGGCCGCGCCCTGGCCGGAGGTGGCCTGTGCCGCCGGGGACGGGCGCCGGCGTCGCGCGGCTCGGGCCTCCCCTCCCCTCTGTTGCGGGAGCGGGAGGAAGGAGACGACCCTGCGGGGAGGGCCCACCTGGCGGCGACCCGGCCGACGGGCCCAGCCGTTTAAGTGGAAACGGCAACGGTGCAGCCCGCCTTCCCAGCGCGGTAGCGCACCGCCGAAAGGCGCCTCCGACGTCACTGCCTTCCCCTGTGCACGCGGCCGAGCCATGGGCCGGCCCAGTCTCTACGCGGCTATCTCCCGCCCAGTGTGCAGCATAAGGGTATAACCCCTATTCTTTTCCTTTTTCTTTATTCTGCCAACTTCAAAAATTCCTAGAATATTCATATGAACTCCAAATTGCATGATTCAAAATTCCTATGACTCCATAAATCATGCTCTACCTGTTGGTGCTACATGCACATTATTCCAGAAACTTTTCCTATACAAATATTTATCAAATGCCCATTTTCCACTTTTTGTGATTAACTTTAGAAAATCACAGAGAGCTCATTTTTGATCCAAATGCAGTGATTCAAGTTCCTAGATGCTTGTCATGTCCAAACTTAATTTTGGAACATTTTTAATAATAGTTTCTGTATCCCACCAAATAATGAGCCATTTCTTCCTATTTATCAGCTTTGGAAAATCCTAGGAAATTCATTTCAAACCCAAATCCAGTGAAACCAACTCCTAAATGCTTCTAAAATCATGACTTGATGATGGGTACCTTTGCTCATCATTCAAGGAAATATTTCTGTATACTTCTTCCAACTCCATAAACCCTTTGCTTCCATCATATTGAAATGTTCCCAAATACCCATTGATCCAACACCTATGAAACCACCTTGGTCATTTCTAATATGACCAGAGGTATCCTAGAAAAGTCCAACTCCTATTTTTAGAGCACTTTTATTTTTGCTTTGATTGTGTTGCTTATTGTGATTGTTTCCATCGTTAGTTGACGTAATAAACGGAGTATTCGGAGATGGATCAGAAGATTTGAAGACTCAGAAGAATAAGGCAAGCAGCCCTTTGACCATGTTCAAGAACCTTTTTATGCATGTCTCATAGCACCTTTATTATTCAATGCATCGGAATCATGTTGAGGTGGAAACCACTTTGGTTGCTACCCCCGTTACTTTACTGTTGAAACTTGCATCAGACATGACCCTACCTTCCTATGAGGGTTATGTGGGTGGGAGTAGATAGATGTATGCTATAGTAGTTGGCTACGCAAAATGGGTCGGGTATATGTGTCGGGGGAAACTGTCCACCACGAGCACCTATGGGACCGGAGCCCCTTGTTCGTTGCGGTAAGGGAGCGGAGGGAGCACGAAGAGCAGATCGAGGAGAGCACGCGGGCAGTTTACCCAGGTTCGGGCCGCACGGACGCGTAAAACCCTACTCCTGCTTAGATTTGTATTGAGTTTGAGGGCTCGGGAGCTTGAAGAACTAGCTACCCCGAGCAAGAGAGCTGTCTAGGTTCCGAACCCTTTCTACGTTGTGCATGGGCCTCCTTTTATAGCTCAAGGGGTCACCGACAGGTGTCAACGTAGAGGAGGGTAAAAACGTAACTTTGGTGGTAGTCGTAACAGTGCGGGAATAGTGCGTGAACAGTGGATGAACAGTGGTCATCACCTAACTTGACAGTGGGGGACAAGAGCATTAAATGCCCGTCGCCGTCGACCCCAAAAGCGCCCGCCCGTGCGTCCCCGTTCGCCACGGCGGTAGCCTCGTCACCGTGGCTCGCCACCGTGTCCCCCAGGCTGCACAGCCATCCGCCACGCGTCCCTGGAAATGCCCCAGGGCGACGCGTGGGCAGGTGAGCTGGAGCATGGGCACACAGTGCAGGCTTCCCCCGGCAAGCACCTTGCCGGGGCCTTGAACTTGCCGGGCCCTGAAGCTTGTCGCTCCCCGGGCCCTGCCGGGGCGCATGTTGCGTCGGGGCATGTCTTCTGAGATGCAACCTTCTGGTCTTCTTGGCAAGCTCCTCTTGCCAGGGTCTTGCGTTAATGTTATAGTCTTGAGCCTGGGACGGCCTTCCCGGCAAGCTCCACTTGCCGGGGTCTTGATCTTCTGTCTTGTATACTTTGTTTTTGAATGGCTTTATATGGACCGGGAAGATTTCTGACAAGCACGTGGTAAACCCTGCCGCGGGAAGCTGCTACTGCCCGTGCACAAGTTGGGGTATTAAGGTACCCCTATCTTAGTACACCGACAGGAGCCCCCGGGCCTGGGCCACACACGGTGCCGAGCGCTGTTGGGCCAGGCCCAAAACAGTGCACGGGCACGCGCGGCCCACGGCGAGCCGTAGATTCCCTTCCGCATCCGCCGCGCCCCTCCCTAACGGCACGCGTCGATTGTGGCGTCGTGGGAGAGATCGTGGCCACGTTCTTTAATGAGGAAATGCGGAGCGTCCCCTACCCCCCCTTAAAAGCAGAGGAAGCAGGGGCCGTTTCCCTCCTGCGCTTTCATTGCTTCTTCAACCTCCAGAAATCCCCCGCTGCGCTCCGCCCCCACACCTCCTTCGCCGTCTTCCGCATCCACGGCGCCGTCGAACTCCTCGCCCCTTCCCTTTCCGCCTCCGCCATGGCCCCGAAGACCGAGAAGGCGAAGGCGGAGAAGGCCAAGAGGGAGAAATCCGAGCAGGCGGCGAAGCTTGCTCTCCTGCGGAAGAGGAATGTGGTCTTCGCGCCGAGGCTCAGCGTGAGGGAGCTCTGGAACAAGTACTACCTCTTCTGGGCCAAGGAGACCAAGGCTCATCCCCGGACCAGAGTTTACCCCGCCGCTGCCAAGGATCTGCTCCCCGGCGGGTACTTCTTCTTCGCTGTCTTCTTCTACTGCGGCTTGTGCCCTCCATTCTCGGAGTTTTTCTGTGACATCATGAACACGTACAACCTCCATCTCTTAGACTTCACCCCCAACGCCATCCTTACGATGGCGGTTTTCGCACATCTGTGCGAAAACTACATAGGGATCTATCCAAACGTAGCACTCTTTCGGCATTTCTTCATGCCTAGAGTAGAGGCCGGCGCTCCCCTCTCCGGGGGTATCTCCTGGATCTTCCGCTTGAACAAGAAGGACTCCTATCTGAAAGGAGAGCTCCACGGCAAGTGGGAGGAGTGGCGCGCAGATTGGTGTTGGATAGTGGAGGACCGGCCAGAGCCTTTCACTGCGCCGCGCACAACAGCCATAGTGCGCGGCAGGGACTGGAGCGATTTGGCCCCGGATGATGTCAAGCTCAACGCCGCCCTCGTTAGGATACTTCGTCTCCGGGTAGCCAAGTTGACCATCGGAGAGGTAGGGGCAGATTTCCTCCGCCGCCGCATTGCCCCTTTACAGGAGAGGAAAAGGCCAGCATGGGAGTTTGGCAATGCGGCGGATATTATGAGGCTGCGCCCGGGTTTGAACTTCAACTTCACGTCGTTGGAGCTGAAGGGGATGGTCCGGGAGCTTTTCAAGCACGACCCGGCCCTTTCGGAGTGGCTTAGATCTCCCCGGGGAGTGGTGCCGCTGTGCAACAGCACTGCCCGGGACGCCTTGCGCGCAATGATGCCCGCGTGTGACTCTCACGGCGTCGACCCCACATGGATAGTGCCCACGCCGGATGCAATTATGAGTTTCTTCGATAACTTGGTCGAGGTGCCGAAGAACACCGAGGAGATCAAGGGTCTCACCCGGGCCACCACGGAGCGGGAGATAGCCTATATTGCTACCCGGGTGGAAGAGGCCGCCGCAGCCGCAGCGGCAGGAGACTTCGGGTTCACCGTTGACGAGGCAGAGGCTGAGGACGCGTCGTGCCAAGCCGAGGAGGCAGAGATCCGCAGACTTCTCAAGCTTCCGCCCGACGAGCTCGCCGGGGTTCCTTCTCTGAGGCATGCCGGAATTTCCGGGATCGTGAGCGAGGCCGCCGCAAGAGGCGGGGTTGCCGGAGGAAGCAGAGGTGCCGGAGGGAGCGGAGCCACCGGAGGGAGCAGGGCCGCAGGGCAGGATGCTGGATCCAGCGGGCCTGTTGGGGAGGAGGAGGAAGACACCGAGACCGATGAAGACACCGGCGGGTCTCTAGGACTCGGCGACGACGTCTCCTCATCGTCGGAGAGCTCCTCACCTCCGGCAAGTCCAAAGCAAGCGCCGGGGAAATGCCTCCGCAAGGCGCCCACAGCGACAAGGACGCAGGCGCCCCGACAGCAGCCTGCTCGCCGGGCGGCGCGGGCCACCAGAGCAAGCCAAGGCGCGACGGAGGCCTCCAACGCACCAGCCGCGGCGGAGGCGCCCCGCGCGTCAGCCGCGACGGAGGCGCCTCGCGCACCTGCACCTAGCGGAGGGGGATCCTCTCAGAGTGGAGCAGCTGCTCCGCCTGCTCCCCGGGCCTCGGCGCCAACGGAGGCTGGGTCTTCGCAGCCCCCAGCCCCGGAGACCGCCAAGCGCCTGAGGGAGCCTTCTCCTCCTGCTCCTCGCGCGGGGGCGCCTCAGGTGGAGTTCGACTTCTCCGCCCTGAGCGACGACGACGACGAGGAAGAGGAGTAAGCACTTGTAATTTGTAGCTTCTTCGATTCTGTTTTGATTCTTCTTACATGATTCTGATCTTGTTCTTGTTTTCAGGTCCCTGGCCCAGCGGGCGGCGAAGTGGGCCAAGATCCCCGTGGTCGAGGTCGACGACGACTCGCCCGTCGCGGCGACAGGGGATGCGCCGGCGACGAACTTGCCGGACCCAACCGCTGCTCCGAGGAGCAGCCCCCAGCGCAGCCCCCAGCGCAAGTCTGGTCTTGAGCTTCTTACTTGTCGGGTGCGCTGGAGGTTTTTGCTTTGCGCTGACATCTTGTTGCCTTGCTTGTTTTGCTTGTCTTGTGCAGAAATGGAGCCGCAGCCGCAGGAGCAACCGGAGATCGCTCCCGAGGAGCTGCAGATCCCACCCTCCCCGCCAAGGGCGAACTCCCCGGCGAGGGAGAATGCTCCGACGAGGACGGGCACCCCGCCGAGGACCGGCTCCCCGCCAAGAGCGAGCAGCCCGACGAGGGCGACCACCCCGCCAAGGGAGGGCACGGGCGGCCCTCCGCCAGCAGGAGCCACCGCTCCACCGCCAAGGGAGGACTCCCCGGCGAGGGAGCCAGTCATTGAGGACGTCCGCGAAGGTAAGCCTTGTAGCTTCTTCTTCTTTGACTTGTCTTTTTGGAGAATTGCTTGATCGTTTCTTTTCTTCTTCTTCTAGATCCTCCCGCGCCGGACCGGATGGAGACCGAGGCCACCGGCGAGGAGGGCGCGCAAGGCGACGGCGGCAACGCCACTGTCGTTGAGGACATGGCAGGAGCCGACGAGCCTGCTGCCGAGGAGACTGCTCCAACCGCAGACGCCGCGGCCGGGGAGGGGGACGGCGGCCACACTGCCGGCCCGGAGGCGGCAGGAGCGTCAAGCGCTGCGCCGGCCGCCGATCCCTCCGCCGCAAAGGAGCAGCCGGGTTTCTATCTTGAGGCCCCCAATGGCGTCTTCATACAAGTGCCGTGGGGATCCTCGTCGCGAGCCCCCGTGGAGGGAGAGACCTTTGATGGAGAGGTCCTCGCCTCCGCGGGGCTGAAGATTGTTGAGGTGCCTGGCGGGAGTGATGAGCCCGAAGAGGAGAAACTTCTCCGTCAGCTCCTGGCCCTTTACCGGGCCAGGCAGGCGAAACTGGAGTCGCGAGAAGCCCTCACCGCCAAGGCCGGAGCATATTTGGAGAAACGCGCCGCAGAGCTCCGTGCCGCCAACCAGGCAGCTCTCCGCGACTTGGTGGAGGAGCGCGAGAGGCTTGCCGGAGAGCAGCAAGAGTTCCTCCTGGAGAAAGCTGAGGCCGAGGAGCAGCAGCGCTTGGCTGGTGAAGAGCTGTCCCGGCGAGAAGGAGCGCTCAACCAGCGGAAGGTTGAGCTCGACGCCCACGACGACGAGCTCACCGCCCGGGAGCAGACTCTTGGCGGGGCCCTAAAGGAGGCGAAGGAAGCCACCGCCGCCGCGGAAACCGCCAAGAAGGACCTTGAAGCTAAGGTGGCGCAGCTGGAGGAGTACCTGAAGGCGAGCACGGAGCGGGTCACCGCGCTCAACATAGAGCACGAGAAGGACGCCCATACCAACTCCGAGCTTCAGGTACGCCTCTCCAAGCAGGGCGACGAACTCAAAGCCGCCAAGGACTCAATTGCTGATCTGGAGTTGAAGGTTTCTACATTGAGAGATTCACTCGACGCCGCCCGGGACCGCGAGACCAAGTTGAAGGAGGAGGTTCGCAAGGAGCGGGAGCTGGTGGAGAGCACTGCCACCTCCGCGAACCTCTTCAACCAGGCGGTGGAGCAGTGGACGGAGGAGCTGGTCGCCTCCGCCGCCAACATCGACAAGGAGCTGATGGCGCTGAGGGTTGAACACCTTGTGTACTCTCCAGACCCAAATCTCCCCCACAGCGCCAAGCTCAGTCTTTTCTTCAGAGGGATCGCGCCGGCGCTCGCACGTCTGCAGCAGAAGCTCCCCGCGCAGCTGGCCGAGGAGTCGCGCCAGCTCTGCGCGGGTACCTTGGAGCGTGTCCTGACCAAGATTGTCTACCGCAACCCCGGCATAAATCTCGTCAACGTCCTCCGCAGCTTGCCGGCCGACGCAGATCAGGAGGCACTGAAGGCGCAGGTCGCCCACATCATCGCCAAGGTGAACAAGATCTCCAGGCGTGAAGGCGATCGCGTAGACTAGGCCTCTTTCTTTCTATTTCCTTTGTTGCTGCATAGCGTGCCATGAACATGAATTTATTAGTCATTGCGACAAGTTATCTCTTGTAGTATATTATCTTATTTTGGTCAATCGATGCTGTGTTATCTCCCTTGATTTGGTCCTTTACTTTGTATGCTTTTAACCCTACGCTTCTAGGGGACTTGCCGGCAAGGGGCCCTTGCCGCGAGCACCGAGTGCTGGACTCTGAGCAGCCTGCTGGCAAAGGCCTTACCGGCAAGTAACCTTGCCGCAGCTAGTCGCAACGCACTTAACTTGCTGAGCGAACTCGAAAACGAAGCAAGGGCGCGACACTTGTCGCAGCTCACTTAAGTCGTTTGAGCGTGCTCGAAAACAAGATAAGGGTGCGGCTAGCCACGGGTAGGTTCCTCCACGCACAGGTTTTCCATACAAAGTGTGGTTGTTCAAGGAAGATAACCGAAATTTAAAAATTTGAACTGCTCAAATTCTGATAACTTAGCTTTCATATATTGCTTGTTTCCCCGACAAGGCTTCTCTTTCTTGAACAGCACTTGGTTCATCCTCCATCTCCTTCCCCCGGCAAACTTGTGCGCGAGGAATATTCCTTCTGCTTAAGAGGGAAAGAAAAAGAGGAGGGAAAACAAGTATATGGCCTTTCGGCGTGTTAATGCTTACCGGGTACGTGTGTTGCACAAGATGCCAAACGATGCATGCAAATAGCGAAGAAAAGCATGGAAAAGGCAAATAGTGCAAAACACAAAAGCTTTACTGATGCACGGGATCTGCGCCCGGCTTTGTACAAAGGATTACATGCAACAGCGGCAAGACTCGTACAAAAGGTGGTTGCCGGAGCGGATCACGGCAACCGCGCCTTATGGGTGAAACTTGCGAAGATGCTCTATGTTCCAGAAGTTGCTCACCGGTAAGCCTTCTTCGGTCTCAAGGCGGACAGCGCCGGGCCTTGTGACTTGTCTCACCCGATAAGGGCCTTCCCACTTCGGCGTCAACTTGTTGGAATTCTTGGCGGACTGAACACGCCGAAGAACAAGGTCGCCTTCCTCGAGACTCCTGGCCTTAACCTTGCGGCTATGATAGCGGCGCAAGGCTTGCTGGTATCGAGCAGCTCGTACAGCAGCCTGGAGACGTTTCTCCTCAAGGAGCAATGCATCATCTTGTCGCAGTTGCTCTTGCTCGAGCTCATCATAAGCGAGCACTCGAGGAGATCCGTATACGAGTTCCGTGGGGAGAACCGCCTCTGCTCCATAGACAAGAGCAAAGGGTGTCTGTCCGGTGGCTCGATTTGGTGTCGTTCTGATTGACCAAAGAGCCGCCGGCAACTCCTCTATCCAGTTTCTTCCGCACTTGCGCAGCCTGTCAAAGGTCCTTGTCTTGAGTCCGCGCAGCACTTCAGCATTTGCCCTCTCCGCTTGACCGTTGCTCCTCGAGTGAGCAACAGAAGCGAAGCAGACCTTGGCGCCAAGGTCTTGGACGTATTGCATGAAGGTGCGACTAGTGAATTGCGTGCCATTGTCGGTGATGATCCTGTTAGGGATCCCGAAACGGCAAACAATCGACCTGAAGAACCTGACCGCTGACTGTGCTGTCACCTTTCTCACCGGTTCCACTTCTGGCCACTTTGTGAACTTGTCGATTGCAACATACAAGTACTCAAAGCCCCCGACAGCACGGGGGAAGGGGCCGAGGATATCGAGCCCCCAGACCGAGAAGGGCCAGGACAAAGGGATCGTCTGGAGAGCTTGAGCTGGCTGGTGAATTTGCTTGGCATGGAACTGGCACGCTTCACACTTGGTTACTTGTGTAGTTGCATCTTGGAGGGCTTCTGGCCAGAAGAACCCTTGCCGGAACGTCTTCCCGGCAAGTGCCCTTGCGCCAATGTGGTGGCCACATATGCCTCCGTGTATCTCTGCCAACAGCTTCTGTCCATCTTCTCTGGAAATGCACTTCAACCTGACACCATTGAGCCTTCTTCTGTACAGTTCGTGTAATGCCCCGGATGTAATACTTTCCCTTTTGGGCTTATAACATAATCTCCGGCTTCATCTATTTCCATTTCGGGTTCTTTGTCTTTCGGGCTTTCGTCGTTTTGTTGTGTGAGTGTGTGGCATTCATTCATATCATGTAGACATGTGCATTGCATTGCATTTGTGTTGTGGGTTGCATCCGGTTCGTGGCGTTTCTTCCCGTTGTCCGTTTCGCGTTCCGGAGCTCCCTCACGTGTCCGTGACGTCCCGTAGGCCTACTTTGTTGTTCGGGCGTTTTTCGTTACCGGTGTGCCGCGAGGTTGTGTTGTGTGTTGTTGTTTTGTTGTGTGCAACCCGCCTCTCAAATCTCGTCTCGTTTGGACTCCGTTGACTTTTCCCTCCGTTGTCCGTGTGGGTCCGATGTGCCTTCACTTCGTGTCCCGGAAATACCCCTACTGCTTTCTTTTATCTCCGTCTGGTCCTTTTAAATCATCCCCGCGATCGGATCCGTTGGATCCAGATCGGAGGGCTCCTAACACCCCTAGTCCCAAACCCTAGTCTAAACTGCTATATATAGACCCCTAGGTCTATTTGGGCATCCCCTTCTTCCTCCTCTAGATCCACCTTCTTTTTTTTTCTTTTCTTCTCAGATCCAAAGCTACTCTGCCGGATCCCCTCGGGATCCACGGGATCCTTCGATCCAGTTTTCAGCGCCGCCGCCGAATCCCGATCTGGGATCGTTCCGCGAGGTCAATGCCAGCGCCAGCTCCTTCTGGCGCTTCGCAGCTCTCCGCGCCGAGCCGCTCAGATCGATCTGCGACGGGCCACGCCACCCAGCGTCAACCAGATCGCCCCGTCGGGCCCGTACCAGCGTCCCCGCTCGGAGGACCACTTGGCCGGATCCAAGGCCCGTACCGCCTCCCGCATCGCCTGCGTTTCGCCGCCCTGGGCCTCGTTTTCCCTCCGCGCCACCTGGGCGCCCCCTCACCGCGCGCGGGCCGCCGCATCGCTCCGCTCCGCCCGCCGTGCCGGGCCGCGCGGTCGCCGCCTCCCGCGGGCCTCGCCACGGCCTCTCCGCTTCCTGGGCCGCCGCGCCCCTCGTCCAGCCAGGCCGGCCTCAGCCTGGGCCACCGAGTCGCCGGCGCCCCGCGGGCCTCCCTCCGCGGGCCGTCGGATCCCGAGCCGCCGCCGCCGCTACAGTACCGGCCCGCACTGTTCCTTCTTCGGGCCTGTTACTGTTCATCAGCCCGTCACTGTTCATACGCAGATCCAGATCTGAGGTTTATTTCGAAAAAACCCTAAGACTCTGTTTTCTCTGTTCTGAGATGCCTACTTTGACCTGCCCTAACTTTTTATCTGCTGCTTCGTTTTGCGCATGTAGCATGTCCAGATGTTCGTGGAGTTGTCCTCTACGTTTTACCTGTTGTTGTCATGCATGTTAGATGTCATCTAGGTGCTTGTTTTGCTGTTGCAAGAGTGTATGATGATATAAACTGCTGCTATGTGTTATTTTTGTGCCACCTTTGACATGTGATATCTTTTAGCTCGTTTGTCCAAACGAGGCAAATGACATGTCCACGTGTTCGTCTCGTCACGAACTACGTGTTGAGTGTGATTGGTTGCATGGTAGATTTATCTTTTCCTTGTTATCATCATTGCAAGATGCCATGTTCACATGTTGTGTTTTTACTTGTTATGAAATGCCATCTTGTTGAGCTCGTTGCAATCGTTGTGTTCACCACAATGAAGCATGCTTGTGTGTTTCGGGATCACCTTCATATGTATTTTGATGAGGTGCTTACCCTTTGCCATGTTTAGTTTCGAGGTGTCTTAAACATGCTCTTTTTGATGCTATGATGATGTTGCTGTTTTAGGACTTAGTGAAATTTCACTAAGTCTGAAATCTGTAACGTTCCGATGCCATGTTCGTGTGATGCTCTAGGAAAATGCATGATAGTTTTGGGGTGGATTTTAATTGTTCCATGAAGTATATATTGTTGTCTTTCCATCCATGTCCTCACATGTCCATTTGAGGTGCTGTAGCATGCTTATCTTTTGCTCCAAACTTTCAATAAAATTCTGCTGCCAGAATTTTATTTCAAAGTTCAATATGTCCAAGATCATTGCTAGTGATCCGTGACTCCGTTGGGGGTGCACTTTGGACCTAGTTGCTGTACATTATATCTAGTTTGTGTTCAAGTCCTTTGCCATGCTTTTTGGGTGCTGTAGATTAATTATTTTGTGCTTCCAAGATGCTATGTTGCTGTAATGTGCAGTTTTCGCTCAAATCTTGTTTCGGGCATAACTTTTAGCCCGTAACTCCGATTTCAGCGATTCTTATATCAAACTTGGGTGATTTTCTGTGTAGATTAATAATATCAGGTTGTTATCTTGTTTTGAGGTGTTTTGCTTGAGTGATGTTTTCCGTGCTCCAAGTGCATCTCTAGTGCATCCATCATGCATACATGTTTTTCGAGTGCGCATTGCATCGTGTTGATTGGTGCTTGGTGTGTTTGTCTTGTTTAGAGCACGAAGCTGAGCACGAGTTTTCCAACGAGGTTGAGCACGAGGTTTCCAACGAGTTTGAGCAAGAGGACCCTTCTTTTGATCCGAACTTCTTCTCTTCAGGCAAGATGACCGAACCCCGATAACATTACTATCTTTGTCTATTGCTAGTAGTCTCGTTCTATAGTTTTGCCTCGATGCCCATGTTCTTCTTGTCAGCCTCCTACTTGTAACCAATTGCCATGTTTAACCACCCTACCTATGCAAACCATTGCTTGGCTAAGTACGCTTCGCTCAGCCCTTCTTATAGCGTTGCTAGTTGCAGGTGAAGTGAAGATGCTTGCTCTATGTTGAAGTTTGGTTGGGTTATATCACACTATATAAATGCTTTAATTGAAATCACATATATATTGGCAAGGGTGGAAGGCTAAGCCTTTTGCTTGGTGTTTTGTTCCACTCATGCCGTTAGGATCCGTATAAGCCGGTTTTATGTTCCTTGATTATGCGTTCCTAACACGGTTGGGGTGTATGGGACCCCCTCGATAAACCGCTATGTGCTAAGTCTTTTCCAGCAAATCCCAACCTTGGTACTATTTGCCTAATAACAAACTAAACATGCATAAGGGAGTAATTAACCCTCTTTCTTAATCAACAACCCCGGGCCAGTGCTCCACATGAGTGTTGGTCCGAAACGGGGGTCCTGCAGGGCCGCCTTGGGGCAACCCGAGGTATCTGGCATACACCTGTAGCATCACCCATCCGGTCGTGTCCTGAGACCTAGATACGCGCGGCTACGATCAGGGTGTCGACACGCCGGGAGGATTTGCTCGATTAGCCTTACCTTAGTTCGGTATATCTTGAGCACGGGATTCCGAGGATACTCGGGTCTTCCCACTTTGGAGTTGCGACTCCGCGGATCGTGGGCTTGTAATGGGTCAAGTTGGAACACCCCTGCAGGGTTTGAACTTTCGAAAGCCGTGCCCGCGGTTATGTGGCAGATGGGAGCTTGTTAATTCTGGTTGTAGATAACTTGACACAATGATGCTAATACACTACCAGCGTGAGTTCCGTGACTGTCAATTTCCGAATAGGGATTCGGAAGTTGAACACGGAGGGGTTATGTTTGTGAACTTGTAGCTAGGATCACTTCGTGATCACTTCTCGCTTTGCCTTCTCTTCTCGCTCTCTCTTGCGTAAGTTAGTGCTAGTTGCTGCTGCAGACTCTTTGTTGTTCCTTCACCTCATTTCTTTCTTCAGCCTTTTCCTCACCTAAAGGCTTTGATAGTTCTGTTACCCGGGAACGGGATTGCTGAGTCCTCTGTGGCTCACAGTTACTTCACACACCAGATGCAGGTCCAGCCGTGAGCTATCCAGGTGATGGCACCGAGCTGGATTGGGAGTACGACGAGGAGCGTAGTCGTTACTACGTGCGCTACCCGGACGATCAGTAGTGGAGACTCTTACTAGGATTCGATCCGCCTGTGGTTGTTTTATTTATCTGAGTTTGGTACTTTGACATTTGGCATTTGCCCTTAGAGGGTTGTAGTGATCTTTTGTATGATGTTTGAGACTTGTACTGTTATTCTGTGACGTGGCGATTGTAAGCCAACTATTTTCAGTTTACTATCCCTCTTTTACATGAGTTGTGCAAAGATTACCAAACTTGAGATCATTCTAGGATGGACTTATGCCTTTAAGTCGTGCCTCGACACGTAGGAGGTATAATTCCATCCTGGGCATTACAAGTTGGTATTCAGAGCCTTCTCCGACCTAGGAGCCCCCACTGTTTGATCGAACCGTTGACGGTTGAGTCTAGGCACACACTAAAAACTTTTTGAGTCCTATATTATATCGGAGAGTAGGATTCTTTGCTTCTCATCCCCTTTCTCTCTGGTGAGGACTCCTGACGTCTACTCTTGTCTCTCCTATCTTCAAAATTTGCACAAAATTTTTTTAGGAATCCCGCGAGTATTCTGGGATTGTTTCGATGTTCTTGTGACAAGGATATTGTTCCTGATGCCTCCTGTTACCGAGGAGTTGAGCTTCGGGGTATCACTGTAACAAGCATATCGCAACAGTACTAAATACTTAAGACGGCCGACATCGAAAATCTCCCCTATACGGCCAGTGGCACGATAACCCCGACATCACCCAGTACTGGGGAGGTAGTTCGGGAGTATTGCCATAGCTTGTTATAGTGGATGCTTTTCGAAGGTCCGAGGTACACAGTTTCCGAGGAAGACTGGTTATGTGTTGAAGGATGGATACACCTGGATGTAGGTTAGAGTTGATTGCGCGGTGCTTCCCGTGTATCCCCAACACCTGATTGCATAACTGGAATCTTTCGGAAAGCTATAGGTGGGTTTTATCCAGTAGATCGTAGGCATTCTTCCAACGAATGCAGGTTAGTGAGTTCGGGGTTCGACATTGAGTGAAGAGGTTATATGACCGAGGTTACTATCAGGAGTTGCATCTTAAAGGGTCCTTGGCTATGCTGATCCGGGGATTGCAAAACCTTTTCGTAACGCGTTCATATGCTTTCAGCACAAAGATGTTAGAACGAAACTCCTCTCTTGTGTTTGTTCCGTCTGTACCTTGTTGTTTTATTTATTTTATCCTTTTGATCCCTATGTGGCTTCTCGTGAAGACTGATGTTATCAATTAACTGAGAAATTCATTCGTTCCTCTTGTTCGGATGATTTCATTCGTTCTTATTGTTCGAATGATTATTGTGAAGACTTGTTGCAATTCATTCCATTGATTCAGCTTATTCCTTTTGTCAATCAATTGCTGATTCGTGGTCATCTCTTACAGGATGGCTCCGAAAAAGGTTCCGAATGCCAACCCAGAGGGTGAAGAGGTCCCAGAACGTCCTCCTTCACCTCCTCCTCCGCCTGAGGCTTGGAGAGCAATTATGCAGACTACAGCTCAGAACACTCAGTTGATGATGCAGATGATGCAGATGATGCAAGCTAATCAAGCTAATCAAGCTAATCAGGGTGTTCCAATGAACCAAGGCAACTTCTTCCAGCAGCACCATGCTACCCTCAACCAGTTCTTGGCCAACAATCCTAAAGCTTTCAGTTACTGTGTCGACCCTCTTGATGCTGAGGATTGGCTGACCGATATAAAGAAGCATTTTGAGTGCAGTAACGTGAAAGAAGATGACTATGTGAAGTTTGCAGCCTTCCAACTGAAAGATCAAGCAGCTGATTGGTGGCAGCAGTACAAAGACTCAAGGCCGGGTCAAGTGATCTCGTGGGAGAATTTCTGCAGGGATTTCCGCTCGCATCACATTCCTACAAGTGTTATCGAGGGTATGCGCGAGCAATTCCGCAACCTCAAGCAGGGCTCCATGTCAGTCTATCAGTATAATGTCAAGTTCCAAAACCTCGCTCGCTATGCAAAGCAAGACATACCTGATGCAAAAAGCAAAATCTATCAGTTCCGTGGAGGTCTCAAAGATGAACTTCAGCTTGCTCTCACTTTGTTCGAGCCAGACGAATTCGATAAGCTCTATAATATGGCTTTGAAACAAGAAGCAGCTCAGCTTAAGATGGAGGCTTCTAAGAAGAGAATTCGAGATGCTGTTCACTCTACCTCATCGTCTCAGTTGGCTGCGAAACAACAGAAATTCTGGCTTCCTCCTGCTCCAATGATTCGAGCTCCTTTCAACAACTCCAGCAACTTCAATAACTCCAACAACAAGAACTCTAGTGGCCGTGGTTTCTCCCACCCACACAACCCAAGCAACCAGTCGAAGAAGCAGTTTCAGTCTCAAGGCTCTAAGTCCAGTGGCTCTCATTTCCGTCCTCTCTCTGAAGTGGTGTGCAACAAGTGTGGCCAGAAGGGTCATTATGCCAACAGATGTCCGAATCCGAAGCGTCTTCCTCCTCCTCCTCCTGTCGGTACCGCTATGGTCAAGCATGATCCAAAGGCTGCAAGGGTCAATCTGATGAATGCAGCACAAGCAGAGGCTTCTTCTGATGTCATTCTGGGTAACCTTCCAGTGAACTCTATACCTGCTAAAGTGTTATTCGATTCGGGTGCATCATGCTCTTTCATGTCTCAACCATTTGCATCCAAATATAATGTGGACATCAAAAGCTTGCCAAGGGAGTTATCAGTTATTTCTCCTGGGATATGAATGCATTCCAGCATATATGCTCCGGATGTTTCTATTCGCATGGGTGATTATCGATTTTTGGCTTCTCCGGTGATTCTGGGTCATTCTGACATCGACCTCATTCTCGGAATGGATTGGCTTTCTCAGCACGATGCTCACATTGATTGCGCTCAAAAGGAAGTCAAATTGACTCATTCTGATGAAGATGTGATTATATTCGCCTCCAGGGATAATACTATTCGGCTTTTCTCTCTTAATGATAAGGGTGAAATTAATGCCATAGAGCAAATTCCAGTGGTGAATGAATATCAAGACGTCTTTCCAGAAGAACTTCCAGGCATGCCTCCACACCGTCAGGTGGAGTTTGTCATTGAACTCGAGCCGGGCACCGAACCTGTTTGTCGGCGTCCTTACAAGCTCTCTTCAGATGAATTGAAGGAATTGAAGAAACAGTTGGATGAACAGGAGCGTATGGGTCTCATACGGCCTAGTACATCTCCGTGGGGCTGTGGTGTCTTATTTGTCAAGAAGAAAGATGGCACGGAGCGTCTCTGTGTTGACTACCGGCCATTGAACAAGAAGACGATTAAGAACAAGTATCCGCTCCCCAACATCAATGAACTCTTTGAGCAGCTCAAAGGAGCTAAAGTTTTCTCTAAGCTTGACCTCCGAAAGGGCTATCATCAAATTCGCATTCGCGAGAAAGACATTCCCAAGACGGCGTTCAGAACGAGCTACGGTTCATATGAGTATACCGTCATGTCCTTCGGCCTCGCCAATGCTCCTCCTACCTTCTCAAGGATGATGCATTACATCTTCAACCCCTATACAGGCGAGTTTGTGCTAGTGTATCTGGATGATATTTTGGTGTTTTCCAAGAATGAAGAAGATCACGAAAAGCACTTGCGTCTGGTTCTTGATCGACTCCGAGAGCACAAATTCTATGCCAAGTTCTCCAAGTGCGAGTTTTGGCTCGATAAGGTTTTGTACCTGGGCCACATCATCTCAGCTGACGGTATTGCGGTTAATCCCGAGAAAGTTGAAGCAATTGTCAACTGGGAAGCTCCTCAGAACGTCAAGCAGCTCCGCAGTTTTCTGGGTCTTGCCAGCTATTGCAGAAGGTTTGTGGAGAACTTCTCCAAGATTGCCAAGCCTCTTTCCAACCTCCTCCAGAAGAATGTCAAATACTTTTGGTCTCCCGAGTGTGAAGTGGCTTTCAAAACCCTCAAAGAGAAGCTTGTCTCAGCTCCAGTTCTTATTCCGCCAGATGAATCCAAGCCCTATGAAGTGTTCTGTGACGCTTCTCTTCAAGGCCTTGGTGGTGTGCTTATGCAAGAGAAGAGAATTGTGGCATACACTTCACGTCAGCTAAAGCCAGCTGAGAAGAACTATCCCACACATGATCTCGAGCTAGCAGCTGTGGTACATGCTCTGATTACGTGGAGACATCTGTTGTTGGGCAGAAAGGTCGACATCTTCACCGATCACAAGAGCTTGAAGTACATCTTCACACAGCCGCATCTGAACCTCCGCCAGACTCGTTGGGTCGAGATGATCCAAGAGTACAACCCCAGCATTGAGTACACTCCAGGCAAGGCGAATGTGATTGCAGATGCTTTGAGCAGAAAGGCATATTGCAACAGCCTTCTTATCAAGCCACACCAGCCTGAGCTTTGTGAAGCATTCAGGAAGCTCAACCTTCAGGTTGTTCCGCAGGGTTTTCTTGCTAATCTCCAAATTGCTCCTACCTTGGAAGATCAAGTCCGTGAGGCTCAGCTCAGTGATACCATGGTGAAGAAGGTGAAACATGGCATTGCAAAGGGCACTCCAAAATATAAGTGCTTCCGTGTTGATGAGAGAGATACCTTGTTCTTCGAGGACAGACTCGTTGTTCCCAAAGGTGATCTCAGGAAGCTCATAATGGAAGAAGCTCATGACTCTCTCCTTTCCATTCATCCTGGCAGTTCCAAGATGTATCAAGACCTCAAGCAATCTTACTGGTGGACACGCATGAAAAGGGAAATTGCCCAATTCGTGAATGAATGTGATGTATGCAGAAGAGTGAAAGCAGAACATCAACATCCAGCCGGTCTTCTCCAACCTCTTCCTATTCCTGAGTGGAAGTTCGACCACATTGAAATGGACTTCGTCACTGGCTTTCCTAAATCCAAGCGAGGCAATGATGCTATCTTTGTGGTGATTGACAAGCTTACCAAAGTTGCTCACTTTCTTCCAGTCAAAGAATCAATCAATGCAGCTCAACTTGCAGAGCTGTACACTTCCAGAATTGTGTCCCTACATGGCATTCCTCAAGTGATATCCTCAGACCGTGGCAGCTTGTTCACATCAAGGTTCTGGGACTCCTTTCAGTCCGCCATGGGCACGAAGATCAGGTTCAGCACTGCCTTTCACCCTCAGACTAGTGGTCAAGTCGAGCGTGTGAATCAGATCCTAGAAGATATGCTCAGAGCCTGTGTCATCTCCTTCGGCATGAAATGGGAGGACTGTCTTCCATTTGCAGAATTCTCTTACAACAACAGCTTCCAAGCAAGTGCAGGCAAAGCACCGTTTGAAATTCTCTATGGCAGAAAGTGCCGTACCCCTCTCAACTGGTCTGAAACAGGCAAACGCCAACTTCTTGGCAATGATTTGATCTCTGAAGCCGAAGAAATGTGCAAAGTCATACGTGAGAATCTCAAGGCCGCTCAGTCGCGTCAGAAGAGCTACTATGACGGAAAGCATCGTGATTTGGCTTTCGACATCGGTGATCATGTCTATCTCCGAGTTTCTCCGATGAAAGGAACCCAGAGATTCGGTATCAAAGGAAAGCTTGCTCCTAGATACGTCGGGCCTTTCAAAATTCTTGGCAAAAGAGGCGATCTAGCCTATCAGCTCGAGCTCCCTTCCAACTTTGCAAATGTTCATGATGTCTTCCATGTGTCTCAGCTTCGCAAATGCTTCAAGGCACCTGAGCGCATGATTCCGTTTGAGGAGATTGATCTTCAACAAGACCTTTCCTACCGAGAGCATCCAGTTGCAATTCTCGAAGAAACTGAACGCAAGACTCGCAACAAGTCCATCAAGTTTCTGAAAGTCAAATGGTCACATCACACAGACCGAGAAGCTACCTGGGAACGAGAAGATCATCTTCGTTCCGAGTACCCTTCCTTTTTCCAGTCCTAGATCTCGGGACGAGATCTTTTTGTAGTAGAGGAGAGTTTGTAATGCCCCGGATGTAATACTTTCCCTTTTGGGCTTATAATAAATCTCCGGCTTCATCTATTTCCATTTCGGGTTCTTTGTCTTTCGGGCTTTCGTCGTTTTGTTGTGTGAGTGTGTGGCATTCATTCATATCATGTAGACATGGGCATTGCATTGCTTTTGTGTTGTGGGTTGCATCCGGTTCGTGGCGTTTCTTCCCGTTGTCCGTTTCGCGTTCCGGAGCTCCCTCACGTGTCCGTGACGTCCCGTAGGCCTACTTTGTTGTTCGGGCGTTTTTCGTTACCGGTGTGCCGCGAGGTTGTGTTGTGTGTTGTTGTTTTGTTGTGTGCAACCCGCCTCTCAAATCTCGTCTCGTTTGGACTCCGTTGACTTTTCCCTCCGTTGTCCGTGTGGGTCCGATGTGCCTTCACTTCGTGTCCCGGAAATACCCCTACTGCTTTCTTTTATCTCCGTCTGGTCCTTTTAAATCATCCCCGCGATCGGATCCGTTGGATCCAGATCGGAGGGCTCCTAACACCCCTAGTCCCAAACCCTAGTCTAAACTGCTATATATAGACCCCTAGGTCTATTTGGGCATCCCCTTCTTCCTCCTCTAGATCCACCTTCTTTTTTTTTCTTTTCTTCTCAGATCCAAAGCTACTCTGCCGGATCCCCTCGGGATCCACGGGATCCTTCGATCCAGTTTTCAGCGCCGCCGCCGAATCCCGATCTGGGATCGTTCCGCGAGGTCAACGCCAGCGCCAGCTCCTTCTGGCGCTTCGCAGCTCTCCGCGCCGAGCCGCTCAGATCGATCTGCGACGGGCCGCGCCACCCAGCGTCAACCAGATCGCCCCGTCGGGCCCGTACCAGCGTCCCCGCTCGGAGGACCACTTGGCCGGATCCAAGGCCCGTACCGCCTCCCGCATCGCCTGCGTTTCGCCGCCCTGGGCCTCGTTTTCCCTCCGCGCCACCTGGGCGCCCCCTCACCGCGCGCGGGCCGCCGCATCGCTCCGCTCCGCCCGCCGTGCCGGGCCGCGCGGTCGCCGCCTCCCGCGGGCCTCGCCACGGCCTCTCCGCTTCCTGGGCCGCCGCGCCCCTCGTCCAGCCAGGCCGGCCTCAGCCTGGGCCACCGAGTCGCCGGCGCCCCGCGGGCCTCCCTCCGCGGGCCGTCGGATCCCGAGCCGCCGCCGCCGCTACAGTACCGGCCCGCACTGTTCCTTCTTCGGGCCTGTTACTGTTCATCAGCCCGTCACTGTTCATACGCAGATCCAGATCTGAGGTTTATTTCGAAAAAACCCTAAGACTCTGTTTTCTCTGTTCTGAGATGCCTACTTTGACCTGCCCTAACTTTTTATCTGCTGCTTCGTTTTGCGCATGTAGCATGTCCAGATGTTCGTGGAGTTGTCCTCTACGTTTTACCTGTTGTTGTCATGCATGTTAGATGTCATCTAGGTGCTTGTTTTGCTGTTGCAAGAGTGTATGATGATATAAACTGCTGCTATGTGTTATTTTTGTGCCACCTTTGACATGTGATATCTTTTAGCTCGTTTGTCCAAACGAGGCAAATGACATGTCCACGTGTTCGTCTCGTCACGAACTACGTGTTGAGTGTGATAGGTTGCATGGTAGATTTATCTTTTCCTTGTTATCATCATTGCAAGATGCCATGTTCACATGTTGTGTTTTTACTTGTTATGAAATGCCATCTTGTTGAGCTCGTTGCAATCGTTGTGTTCACCACAATGAAGCATGCTTGTGTGTTTCGGGATCACCTTCATATGTATTTTGATGAGGTGCTTACCCTTTGCCATGTTTAGTTTCGAGGTGTCTTAAACATGCTCTTTTTGATGCTATGATGATGTTGCTGTTTTAGGACTTAGTGAAATTTCACTAAGTCTGAAATCTGTAACGTTCCGATGCCATGTTCGTGTGATGCTCTAGGAAAATGCATGATAGTTTTGGGGTGGATTTTAATTGTTCCATGAAGTATATATTGTTGTCTTTCCATCCATGTCCTCACATGTCCATTTGAGGTGCTGTAGCATGCTTATCTTTTGCTCCAAACTTTCAATAAAATTCTGCTGCCAGAATTTTATTTCAAAGTTCAATATGTCCAAGATCATTGCTAGTGATCCGTGACTCCGTTGGGGGTGCACTTTGGACCTAGTTGCTGTACATTATATCTAGTTTGTGTTCAAGTCCTTTGCCATGCTTTTTGGGTGCTGTAGATTAATTATTTTGTGCTTCCAAGATGCTATGTTGCTGTAATGTGCAGTTTTCGCTCAAATCTTGTTTCGGGCATAACTTTTAGCCCGTAACTCCGATTTCAGCGATTCTTATATCAAACTTGGGTGATTTTCTGTGTAGATTAATAATATCAGGTTGTTATCTTGTTTTGAGGTGTTTTGCTTGAGTGATGTTTTCCGTGCTCCAAGTGCATCTCTAGTGCATCCATCATGCATACATGTTTTTCGAGTGCGCATTGCATCGTGTTGATTGGTGCTTGGTGTGTTTGTCTTGTTTAGAGCACGAAGCTGAGCACGAGTTTTCCAACGAGGTTGAGCACGAGGTTTCCAACGAGTTTGAGCAAGAGGACCCTTCTTTTGATCCGAACTTCTTCTCTTCAGGCAAGATGACCGAACCCCGATAACATTACTATCTTTGTCTATTGCTAGTAGTCTCGTTCTATAGTTTTGCCTCGATGCCCATGTTCTTCTTGTCAGCCTCCTACTTGTAACCAATTGCCATGTTTAACCACCCTACCTATGCAAACCATTGCTTGGCTAAGTACGCTTCGCTCAGCCCTTCTTATAGCGTTGCTAGTTGCAGGTGAAGTGAAGATGCTTGCTCTATGTTGAAGTTTGGTTGGGTTATATCACACTATATAAATGCTTTAATTGAAATCACATATATATTGGCAAGGGTGGAAGGCTAAGCCTTTTGCTTGGTGTTTTGTTCCACTCATGCCGTTAGGATCCGTATAAGCCGGTTTTATGTTCCTTGATTATGCGTTCCTAACACGGTTGGGGTGTATGGGACCCCCTCGATAAACCGCTATGTGCTAAGTCTTTTCCAGCAAATCCCAACCTTGGTACTATTTGCCTAATAACAAACTAAACATGCATAAGGGAGTAATTAACCCTCTTTCTTAATCAACAACCCCGGGCCAGTGCTCCACATGAGTGTTGGTCCGAAACGGGGGTCCTGCAGGGCCGCCTTGGGGCAACCCGAGGTATCTGGCATACACCTGTAGCATCACCCATCCGGTCGTGTCCTGAGACCTAGATACGCGCGGCTACGATCAGGGTGTCGACACGCCGGGAGGATTTGCTCGATTAGCCTTACCTTAGTTCGGTATATCTTGAGCACGGGATTCCGAGGATACTCGGGTCTTCCCACTTTGGAGTTGCGACTCCGCGGATCGTGGGCTTGTAATGGGTCAAGTTGGAACACCCCTGCAGGGTTTGAACTTTCGAAAGCCGTGCCCGCGGTTATGTGGCAGATGGGAGCTTGTTAATTCTGGTTGTAGATAACTTGACACAATGATGCTAATACACTACCAGCGTGAGTTCCGTGACTGTCAATTTCCGAATAGGGATTCGGAAGTTGAACACGGAGGGGTTATGTTTGTGAACTTGTAGCTAGGATCACTTCGTGATCACTTCTCGCTTTGCCTTCTCTTCTCGCTCTCTCTTGCGTAAGTTAGTGCTAGTTGCTGCTGCAGACTCTTTGTTGTTCCTTCACCTCATTTCTTTCTTCAGCCTTTTCCTCACCTAAAGGCTTTGATAGTTCTGTTACCCGGGAACGGGATTGCTGAGTCCTCTGTGGCTCACAGTTACTTCACACACCAGATGCAGGTCCAGCCGTGAGCTATCCAGGTGATGGCACCGAGCTGGATTGGGAGTACGACGAGGAGCGTAGTCGTTACTACGTGCGCTACCCGGACGATCAGTAGTGGAGACTCTTACTAGGATTCGATCCGCCTGTGGTTGTTTTATTTATCTGAGTTTGGTACTTTGACATTTGGCATTTGCCCTTAGAGGGTTGTAGTGATCTTTTGTATGATGTTTGAGACTTGTACTGTTATTCTGTGACGTGGCGATTGTAAGCCAACTATTTTCAGTTTACTATCCCTCTTTTACATGAGTTGTGCAAAGATTACCAAACTTGAGATCATTCTAGGATGGACTTATGCCTTTAAGTCGTGCCTCGACACGTAGGAGGTATAATTCCATCCTGGGCATTACAGTTCGTTATCCACGAACTGGTACATACTTGACAGCCTGGTTATCTTCTCTATCTCTTCTGGGTCGTCGGGAAGTTCTCCAGTTTGCAGAAAACGGACGATCTGCTGTGCCCATGCTGGAGCCCGAGGCTCAACGGCAAGGACTAAAGGCATGAGGGCTGCTGCGGGAACCCCAGCTTCTACGGCAAGAACCTCCGGTTCTGCCAGAGCTGACGATCCCCCGGCAAGCCTGCCGGGGCAAGGCTTGTCGGGAACGCTTGCTTCAACTGTACAGATCCTTGGATCTGCAGGAGCAAGCTGTTCCTCAGCGTTCTGACTGTTGATCTTGGGGACCTTGGCGGCGGCTTCGGGAAGATCCGCCGGCAAGTAGTCGCCGGAGACCAATTTTCGCTTCTTGTTTTGCCCAACTGATGGTGTAACGGATGGCTGAGTTAGCTTGAGCAGGAAGGTCCCTGGTTCCACAGGTAACTTCATCGCAGCACACTTTGAAAGGCCGTCCGCAATATCATTCTGAGCTCTTGGAACGTGCTCCATTTGTAGACCTTCAAAGTGTTCTTCAAGCTTCCTCACTTCTTCTACATAAGCTTCCATCAAAGGGCTCTGGTAACTCTTGTTAACTTGTCGGACCACCAACTGAGAATCTCCCCGCACAATCAGCTTCTTGATCCCAAGTTCGGCCGCAATCCTGAGGCCGGCAAGCAAGCGTTCATACTCAGCAGTATTGTTTGTCGCTTGCTCCTTGGGAAAGTGCATCTGGATAACATACTTGAGGTGCTCTCCGGTGGGCGCTATGAGTACCACGCCGGCACCGGCGCCTTGCAGCGAGAAGGCACCATCAAAGTACATTACCCATTCACTTGTCGCTTCTTGTACGGGAACACTTGTCTCTGGAACTTCTTCGTTGGGCGTTGGGGTCCATTCAGCTATGAATTCTGCCAAAGCTCGGCTCTGGATAGTTGAAGTGCTTTCAAACTTGAGACCAAAGCTTGACAGCTCCAGTGCCCACTCGACGATCCTGCCCGTTGCTTCTAGATTCTGCAATATCCTCTTCAACGGAAAGCGAGTGACCACTGTTATCTCATGTGCTTGGAAGTAATGGCGCAGCTTTCTCGAGGCCATCAGGAGGCCGAAAAGCAACTTCTGCACCCCGGAGTATCTTGATCTAGCCCCCTGCAAGAGGGAACTCACAAAATACACTGGGCGCTGCACCATCTTCCTTCGCTCTTCTCCTTGTTCCTGCGCAGAGTTGTCCTTGTCGGGGCCAGAGCTTGTCGGAGCAGCCCCCTGCTTGTTGCTGGATTCGCTTTCCGGTGGTGTAGACTCTTCCTCTGCCTCCCTCTCCGCTACCAACGCAGCACTAACCACTTGATTGGTTGCCGCTAAGTACAGCAGCAACTTCTCTTGTGGCCTAGGTGCGACAAGTATTGGAGTGGAGGATAGGTATCGTTTCAAGTCTGGCAGCGCTGCCTCCGCTTCCGGAGTCCATTTCATAGGACCTGCCTTCTTCAAGATCTTGAAGAAAGGCAAAGCGCATTCTACAGACTTCGAAATGAACCTACTGAGGGCAGCTACACAACCTGCAAGTCTCCTTACGTCCTTGACGCGCTTCGGGGCTTCGATCTGCTCGATGGCTTTTATCTTGTCGGGATTAGCTTCAACCCCCCTCTGGGACACAAAGAACTCGAGAAGCTTGCCGGAGGGGACTCCGAAGACGCACTTCTCGGGGTTCAACTTGAGCCGGATCTTGCGCAGGTTCTCAAACGTCTCTTCCAAATCTTGGATCAGTGTGTCTTTGCTCTTGCTCTTGACCACTATGTCATCCATGTAGGCCTCCACATTTCTGTGGATCTGTGGCTCAAAAGCAGTGTGCACCACCCTTGCAAAGGTTGAGCCTGCATTCTTCAACCCAAAGGGCATCCGTATGAAGCAATACGTGCCGCATGGGGTGATAAATGCAGTCTTCTCTTCATCTTCCTTGGCCATGAATATCTGGTGGTAGCCTGAATATGCATCAAGGAAGGAGAGCAGCTCACATCCGGCGGTGGAGTCAACAATCTGGTCAATGCGTGGCAAGGGAAATGGATCCTTGGGACATGCTTTATTCACATCAGTGAAGTCTATACACAGTCTCCACTTCCCGTTGGCCTTACGCACGACAACTGGATTTGCTAACCACGTGGGATGGATCACGGCTCTAACCAGGCCTGCTGCTTCTAGTTTCTTGATCTCTTCGGCAATGAATTCTTGGCGCTCCACGGCTTGCTTCCTGACCTTCTGCTTGACGGGCCGCGCATGAGGACAAACAGCAAGCTTGTGCTCAATTACCTTCCTGGGAACGCCGGGGATGTCAGATGGTTGCCATGCAAACACATCGACATTCGCCCGCAGGAAGGCAACGAGCGCGCTTTCCTATTTGCTGTCAAGCGTAGCACTGATGGTGAAGGTACCACCAGTGCCGTCCTCCTTGGCGGACACCTTCTTGGTTGCCGGTGGAGCGGCCATCCCCTTCTTGCACTTGCCGGTGGAGCTCGATGGGACGTCCTCGACGGCAGCGCAGCGCTCCGAAGAGGTGCGTTTGCCGGAGTGGGCCCCAGAGCACTTGCCGGACTTGGTCTTGGTCTTCTTCCCCCCGGGAGCTTCAGCGGCAAGTGTGTTGCTCTCCGCTGCGGCTGCTGCATCCCTGTATATCTTGTCGGCGCAGATAAGCGCGTCCTTCTTGTCGCCATGGACAGAGATGACGCTTATCGGCCCCGGCATCTTGAGTACATTGTAGGCGTAGTGGGAAGCTGCCGTGAACTTGGCGAGGGCAGGACGTCCAAGTATCCCATTGTATGGCAATGGGATATCGGCAACATCAAAGGTTATCCTCTCTGTCCTGAAGTTGAGCTCCCCGCCAAAGGTCACTGGCAGAGTGATCTTCCCCTTGGGCTTGCTCCTCCCCGGGTTTATTCCTTGGAACGAACCGGTCTCTTCGAGCTCGCCATCTGGGATTTGGAGTTTCTTGATCACAGCTGAGGAGATCAAGTTCAGGCCGGCCCCGCCGTCAACCAACATTTTGGTGACCTTGAGGTTGCGGATAGTTGGTGAAACCAACATCGGCAAGCACCCGACCGCAGTGGTGCGGTCAGGGTGATCCTCAAGATCAAAAATGATGGGCGTGCTGGACCACTTCAGCAGCCTGCGCGACTCAACGGGCGACTCTGCTGCGTTTACTTCCCGCACCCACTGCTTGAGTTGGCGGTGGGAAGTGTGCAGAGAGGCGCCTCCGTCGACGCACAGCACTTCTGTGGCCTTCTGGAACTCCTGCTCGCTGTTATCACCTTCCTCCATGTCGTCGTCGTCGTCTTCCTCTTCGTCCTTGTCGCGGCCCCGGGGAGGTCAATCACCTTGCCGCTGCTTGGCCTTGCCGCGGCGTCCTCCCCGGCCATTGAATGGCTGCTTCTTGCTTGGCTCTCCTCCGCCACCTTGGGCCTTCTCCTTGTCGCGCCCCTCGTATTCAGCTTTCTGCTGCTCTACGAGATATTCGACGCGCTTGCAGTTCGAAAGGTCATGACCCTTGGTGCGGTGGATCTTGCAATATTGCTTGTCGGAGCCGTCCTGCTTGTCGGCTGCCGCTACAGGGGCAGGCTCCTTGCCGGAGCTGCCGGCCTGTGCTGTCTTGGCGGGAGCCTCCTTGACGGACTTCTCGACAACTAGCACTTCCTTGCTTTTCTTTCTCCTGTTGTTTTGCCGCCGGCTCTTCTTTGCCGGGGCGGCGTCGTCGCTGTCGCTTCCCCCTGCGCCAGCATCCTCCCCGGGGAGTCTCCTCCCCTCTTCGGCGCGCGCGCACTTGTCAGCCTGAGCATAGAGCTCGCTGACATCCCGTATCTTGGTCATGGCCATCTCTTCCCGCATGCGACGGTTACGCACGTTCTGGTGGAACGCGCTGATAACCGCGGCGGGGTGGACGTCGGGGATATTGTGCTGCACGCGGCTGAATCGTTAGATGTACTTGGGCAGGGGCTCTCCTTCCTTCTGGGCCAAGATGTGGAGATCACTATCCTGGCCGTGGGGTTTGTGGCCGCCCGTGAAGGCGCCAACAAATTGGTGGCACAGATCTGCCCACGAAGAAATAGAGCCTTCCGGCAAGTGCATAAGCCAAGAACGAACGTTCGGCTTAAGCACTAGCGGGAAGTAATTCGCTAGTATCTTCTCGTCGCGCCCCCCGGCAGCCTGCACCGCGATGGTGTAGATGCTGAGGAACTCCGAGGGGTGCGTCTTGCCGTCGTACTTCTCGGGTACGTCGGGCTTGAAGTTTTTCATGCTGGGCCACTGGACACGCCGCAGCTCACGGGTAAACGCAGGGCAACCTACCGCGTACGGCAAGTCGCCTGGCTCACCGGGCGTGTGTGTGTCAACAGCGGTCCCAGCGCAATGATCTGATTGTCGCCGGGCTTCTCGGCGGCGCTCGATTGTCGTCCGAGCGTCTTCTTGTCGCCGGTCGTCAAGGACTTGGCGCTGGTCCCGACGAGCCCGCGGATCTGACGATGCCGTGGAGTCGTCGTCGACGTTGATCCGGCGGGGAGGCATCTTCTGCTTCCGCGACGGAGAGTGCACGGTGGTTGCACCCCCGGCGGTCTTGTCGCCATCGGCCTTCGTCTTCTCGACTTGCCGCGGCCGCGATGTCGCCGGCTGCTGCGGCGTGTCGTTGTTGGCGAAGGCGATGAGGCTTTGGATCGTCGCCCTCCAGTCTTCGGCTTTGTCTGCCGCTGGAGGGAAATCGAGGAGCAGTTGCGCTCTTGTGAGTGCTTCTGCTGGAGAGGAGGGGAGCGGGGGCGAGCGGTGCGAGGAGCGAGATATGCTCGGACTTCTAACAGGGTTAGAAGGAGCAGTCTCTCGCCCCGGCGAACGCGCCTTGCTCGTGCCAGGGCGGTGGCCCGGAGCGTCCCGCGAACCTCCGGTTTGCCCTTGCCCCAGCAAGCGGATGGTACCTCCTGTACCACGGCGCTGCTGGGTTGTCGTCTGCTGAGATGGACGTGGCGCATCTACGGACACCGAGGCTCGGTCGTCCGCCTTGTCCTTGGATTTGGTGGTGCCGCGAGTTTCCTCGCCGGCGACCACCCTTCCGCCGGCGTCTCCTCCACCCACCGTTGGTTCTGGTGGTGGTGGAACAGACGCAGACGGGCCTGCGACCTCCGAAGCTTTCTTCTTCGGGGCCATAGCGCTGTTGCTGATGAAGTTGATGTAGCTGGAGAGGTTGATGAAGATCGCGCCCGCGTGAACGCCGGATCAGGTTTGCACAACCTCGACGTCCCCTACCTGGCGCGCCAAAGATGTCGGGGGAAACTGTCCACCACGAGCACCTATGGGACCGGAGCCCCTTGTTCGTTGCGGTAAGGGAGCGGAGGGAGCACGAAGAGCAGATCGAGGAGAGCACGCGGGCAGTTTACCCAGGTTCGGGCCACGCGGACGCGTAAAACCCTACTCCTGCTTAGATTTGTATTGAGTTTGAGGGCTCGGGAGCTTGAAGAACTAGCTACCCCGAGCAAGAGAGCTGTCTAGGTTCCGAACCCTTTCTACGTTGTGCATGGGCCTCCTTTTATAGCTCAAGGGGTCACCGACAGGTGTCAACGTAGAGGAGGGTAAAAACGTAACTTTGGTGGTAGTCGTAACAGTGCGGGAATAGTGCGTGAACAGTGGATGAACAGTGGTCATCACCTAACTTGACAGTGGGGGACAAGAGCATTAAATGCCCGTCGCCGTCGACCCCAAAAGCGCCCGCCCGTGTGTCTCCGTTCGCCACGGCGGTAGCCTCATCACCGTGGCTCGCCACCGTGTCCCCCAGGCTGCACAGCCATCCGCCACGCGTCCCTGGAAGGGCCCCAGGGCGACGCGTGGGCAGGTGAGCTGGAGCGTGGTTACACAGTGCAGGCTTCCCCCGGCAAGCACCTTGCCGGGGCCTTGAACTTGCCGGGCCCTGAAGCTTGTCGCTCCCCGGGCCCTGCCGGGGCGCATGTTGCGCCGGGGCATGTCTTCTGAGATGCAGTCTTCTGGTCTTCTTGGCAAGCTCCTCTTGCCAGGGTCTTGCGTTAATGTTATAGTCTTGAGCCTGGGACGGCCTTCCCGGCAAGCTCCACTTGCCGGGGTCTTGATCTTCTGTCTTGTATACTTTGTTTTTGAATGGCTTTATATGGACCGGGAAGATTTCCGACAAGCACGTGGTAAACCCTGCCGCGGGAAGCTGCTACTGCCCGTGCACAAGTTGGGGTATTAAGGTACCCCTATCTTAGTACACCGACAATATGCATGGTGACGGAAGCATGATACTTTCAAAAGACTTTTCGAAAACCCCGTCGGGTGCCATTTATGCCCGAGGGAGATGGTGAGATGGGTAACCACTTGATGACGAAGTGGTGTACCGAGGCAAGTGTGTGTGTTGATTTGAAAACGGATTGGTGTAAGTTGCGACCGTTATTCCAACCTTACATGCGCAACCACTCTACCCTTATATGGGAAAGGGCATTATTGATTACCTAGGTCGATACTAGCATGGTGCCCGCATTACTAGTGACGGGAGTGACATGAGGTCACTCTTGGGACGGGGTCGCGCTTGGACAGGCAGCCATGACTGTCTTTACAGGGCACCGGACACACCGTTGGCACCCTGTGCTTGTGATATGTGATGAATTCGGAGCGAGTCTCCACAAACCTTGAGATGTGAAATGTTTGGCACAGGGGCTGTTACCAATCGAGTGGACTCCATATTAGTGTCGCCTAGGGAAAGATAGTGATCGGGTGCTTACCCCGGGTACTTGAGGTACCGCGGGTCGTGGATGACACGGAAGTTCCCCGGATCTAGTGGGTAAAGTGTGCAACCTCTGCAGAGTGTCAAACTATTCGAATAGCCGTGTCCACGGTCATGGACAGTTGGGTAACCGCTCTTGGGCTACGTCCAATGTTTGCGAAACCTGGTGTGAGTGTGCGAGGAAGCAACATGGTTCGGTGACGTCGATGATGTGATTCTTAAGGGAGACACAATGAGCTTGAGCATGAGTTGGTTACAACTCCTTCTCGATATTGACGTCTGTGACCTCCTGATACTTGTTACAGACGCATGCATATCCATGTTATATGTTGATCATAATTGCATATGAAAAACTAGCTTTCCGCAAAACTGCCAACCTAGCAGTAGAGCCTTGCATATTATTCTGTTATCACACTTGGGTTGCTTGCGAGTACATTCAATGTACTCATTGGCTTGCCACTGGTTATTTTATTGGCCAGGCAGGAGAGAGCAGGTTATGATGAAGATTTCTCGGGGACGAGCATGCGAGCTAGGACGCTTCCCAGTCAGAATGCCTGTAGGGTTAAGGCAGATGGCATGGGTCCCAGTTGTCTTTGAAGATTTTCCGCTGCGATGATATACTCAAGACTTGACCATTATGGTCCTATTTATGTACTACGGTATGTATGGATGTAAGACTCTTGTTATTCAGCTTGTGTGTGTTCAGTGAGCATTGATCTCTGGATCACTGTAGACGTGCATTCGGTGATCTCGACTTCTAAGTCGGGGTTCCCACAGTACTCCAATAACACATTGGGAACCCCCCAGCTATTTGAGACTAACCATAAGAAAACATGAACTACTAAGCGCCATCATGCACGTAGCATCTTTATCATAGACATATCAACCAATGCAACAGAAGCAAACTCTGTTAATAAGGTGAGCATGGTAATTAAAGAGAGTTCAAGCAACCAACTAAACGAAAGCTCTTTAAAAAGATAAGCATGAATACTAAGAGGAGAACATGATAGTAGCTATTAAAAGACAAAGAACACACACAGCAAGGATAGACATGAAAATTCTATGTTATGTTCTAGGTAGAAGTGGAGCGTGTTTCTCTCCCACATAAAGAACGCTGAGTTCCGACTTGTTATGAAAAACTAAAGAAAACTAAAAGCAAGACGCTCCAAGCATAGCACATAACACATGAAGTGATTAAAATATAGTGGAACGAAAGACGAACTGATAATGTTGATGGAGAAGGGGATGCACGAGGGCATCCCCAAGCTTAGACGCTTGAGTCTCCTTGAATATTTCTTGGGGGTGCACGGGGGCATCCCCAAGCTTGAGCGCTTGACACTCCTGAATCTTTTTATCATCTTCCCTCGCACACTTGAAAACTCCCTTCATACATAACTCATCATAATCTGATTAGCGAGGTTAGTACCCATAATAAAATAATTGTACCTTGCTGGAAATAAAGATATTCTTGAAGTTCTACTGTTTCTCAAGATTTCCAAATAGTTTTTTGCAAAGAAAAAGCAAGCTCTTGGTTTGCAAAATGAAGGAAAGGCAAAACAGGACAGAATCTGTGAAAAACAGAACAGCAGGTAGTAAATGATTTGTTCGGGGCACTTCTGCAACTATAATAAAAAACTCAGAACAGACGCACGAAAGACAATTATATAGGGAACGCTTTCGAAAAAATTCAGACCAAAAAGATGACCTGGTGATTTTATACGAATTTTTCTATCCAAGGACAGAATCTGTTTCCTGGACAGCACCTCACAACTTTTGAACTTTCTAGCAATCAGAGGCTATACTTGGTACAAAATTGAAAAGTAAAGATACAATGATGATGGTACAGTAGTAACAAACATCAAGACCACTAAAACTGAAAGAACAAACTGAAAGCAAAGATAACAAGGGTTGTCTCCCTAGAGCTCTTTCTTTATAGCCATAAAGATAGGCTTACGACTTTAATGATGCTCTCGTAGGAATAAGAGTTGAAGAACAAAAGAGAGCATCAAGAAGCAAATACCAAACACATTTAAGCCTAACATGCTTCCTATGCATAGGATATTGCAAGAAAATAAATTATTGAAGCATAAAGCAACTAGCATAGGAAGGTAAAACAAGCATAACTTCAAAACCTTCAACATAAAGAGAGGGAACTTAATATTATTGAAACATCTATAAGCATATGTTCCCTTCTCATAATAATTTTCAGTGGGATCACGAATAAACTCAACGATATAAGCATCACATAAAGCATTGTTACCATGATCCACATGCAAAAAGGTACTCTTACTCTCCACATAAGCATCATGAAGAGGATAAAACTTAGTATAAAAGAGAGACATAAGCTCTTGCCAATCAAGCAAGTGCGAGTTATCGAGAAGCTTATACCAATCTGAAGCTTTATCTATAAGCGATACGGCGAACAATGTCCTCCTGACAAACTCCCTTGATACACCTGCAAGCTTAAATAATGAACATAATTGTGACAAATATAGCAAGTGTTCACCGGGATGTCTGTCTCCTGCATAACGATTAGCCAAAACATAATTGATAATACCAGCTGGTATTTTATAGGGCACAATTTCAATAGGGGGAGGAGCAACCACCATAGGTGTGGGCGTCTTCCCACAAGCAACGATCCAATAGCAAGGTTGTCCATAAGCATAACTAGTGAAAAGACATAAAGAAAACTGAAAGGTAAACTAACAAGACTAAAAAGCAAAGGTAAAAAATAGCATGCAACTCCCCTATCCTGAAGAGTGGAGTCCCCGGCAACGGCACCAGAAACACTCTTGCTAGGCTTCTCGCCCCTCGTTGGTTACCCCAAGTGGAAGGTGTGAGATGTAGTGTTGCGGAAGTTTTTCCCTTGGCAAAGATACCAAGGATCGAATCCCCAGAGACTCGGTTCAACAAGAAGGTGTCAACTGCTAACGGCGCCAGATATTAGCAATCAACATGGACCTGCACACAGATACAAATAACTTTGCTCCCAACGAGTACAGAGAGGTTGTCAATCCCTCCGGCCTTGTAGTTCACAAAGGATTAAACGCAAATGATAGTAGTGATAGGTAATGTTTGCAATAGTAAATAAAAGCGAAAAGTAAATAGCGGATGTGATCGATGATGGTAATATGGACCGGAGTCTCATGATGTTCACTAGTGATGTCTCTCTCCCAAAAGACGATAAAACAGCTATGTGAGGTAAACGAATTACAGCTGGGCAATTGACAGGACCACGAACGCAAACCAATGCTGACTACATTGCAAGAAAGGTTGAGGTTCAAAGCATGGGCGGTACGCCAAAGTAAGTGGACCGAAATCCATCAATATCTACTACTAATCATCCACCTTGAGATATCTATCCAGAACATCTCGCTGGTATTAAGTTGCGAGTCCCACCCATAGTGTAAACTCAATGCAACAGACAACTGCATTAAAAGAACTTTGCGTAAAGTAAACAATCCTTGCACCCACGGGCACAAGCACCGTTGTTTTCCCCCTTGTGGCAACAACACATCCCCTAGACTCATGTTTCTGTCACTCAAACTAGTCATCGAGGGGCATGAACCCACAATCAAGCATAACGTTCCCTCTTGGAGTCACTACCTACTACTTGGCCAAAGCAATAAATAGCAACGGAGAACACGCAATAATTACTTATGAACATAAATATAAAAGAGGTAGATCAAATATATTACTCAAGCACAATCTGAACATAATCTCATAATCCATCGGATCCCAGCAAACTCATCATAGCAACAGCATAAGGATTACATATGTGCCTCGATCATGTAGGGCAGCTCACGAGGACTAATTAGTGAAGCACAAGAAGGGGAGGAGAACATCACATAGCTACTGGTCATGGACTCATGGTCCAAGGGAGACTACTCACAACTCATCCGGGAGGCGTCCATGGTGGTGGAGAGGCTCCCGGTGGTGATCCTCCCCTCCGGCAGGGTGCCGGGAAGGGTTCTCCTGGTGCTCCTCATCTTGGAAGTGGCGGCGGCGGCGGAACAGAGATGGGATCGCGAAAAGAGTTCCTGTTTCGAGGGTTTCTCGAGACGCTTTAAATATATGCCAAAGGGGGGCATCGGGGGAGCCTCGGGGGGCCCAGGCGCCCCCCCCGGGGCATCGAGGGTTTCTCGAGACGCTTTAAATATATGCCAAAGGGGGGCATCGGGGGAGCCTCGGGGGGCCCAGGCGCCCCCCCCGGCGCGGCCCCGGGGGGGGGGGGGGGTGGGCGCCGCCAGGGCGCCTGGAGCCCTGGTGGCCCCCCCGGCTGTCCTTCGGGCGCACGGAAGTTTCTGGAACGCTGATTTTTTATATAATTTTTCTGGATTTTTCCTGGCAGTTCTCGTAATGTGAAAACCTGAAATACAAAAACAGCCAAAAACAAAAACTGGCACTGGGGTGCACTGAGTTAATAGGTTAGTACAAATATGATCAAAAGTGTATGGAAGTGTATAAATATCATAGCAATATCACCCAAAAGAGGCATGGAGCAAGCAGAAATTATAGATACGTTTTGGACGTATCAAGGATCGGCAGGCCATCGAAAATAAATGGATCTTCAAGAGGAAGACCGACGCAGACGGTAATGTTACTATTTACAAAGCTCGACTTGTTGCGAAAGGGTTTCGACAAGTTCAAGGAGTTGACTACGATGAGACTTTCTCACCTGTAGCGATGCTTAAGTCTGTCCGAATCATGTTAGCAATTGCCGCATTTTATGATTACGAAATCTGGCAAATGGATGTCAAAACTGCATTCCTGAATGGATATCTCAAAGAAGAGTTGTATATGATGCAACCAGAAGGTTTTGTCGATCCAAAAGGTGCTAACAAAGTATGCAAGCTCCAGCGATCCATCTATGGACTGGTGCAAGCATCTCGGAGTTGGAATATACGCTTTGATGAGGTGATCAAAGCTTATGGTTTTATACAGACTTTTGGAGAAGCCTGTATTTACAAGAAAGTGAGTGGGAGCTCTGTAGCATTTCTAATATTATATGTGGATGACATATTATTGATTGGAAATGATATAGAATTTCTGGATAGCATAAAAGGATACTTGAATAAGAATTTTTCAATGAAAGACCTCGGTGAAGCTGCTTATATATTAGGCATCAAGATCTATAGAGATAGATCAAGACGCTTAATTGGACTTTCACAAAGCACATACCTTGATAAGATTTTGAAGAAGTTCAAAATGGATCAGTCAAAGAAAGGGTTCTTGCCTATATTACAAGGTATGAAGTTGAGTAAGACTCAATGCCCGACCACTGCAGAAGATAGAGAGAAAATGAAAGTCATTCCCTATGCCTCAGCCATAGGATCTATCATGTATGCAATGCTGTGTACTAGACCTGATGTGTGCCTTGCTATAAGTCTAGCAGGGAGGTACCAAAGTAATCCAGGAGTGGATCACTGGACAGCGGTCAAGAACATCCTAAAATACCTGAAAAGGACTAAGGATATGTTTCTCGTGTATGGAGGTGACAAAGAGCTCGTCGTAAACGGTTGTGTCGATTCTAGCTTTGACACTGATCTGGATGACTCTAAGTCACAAACCGGATATGTATTTTTATTGAACGGTGGAGCTGTCAGTTGGTGCAGTTCCAAGCAGAGCGTCGTGGCGGGATCTACGTGTGAAGCGGAATACATAGCTGCTTCTGAAGCAGCAAATGAAGGAGTATAGATGAAGGAGTTCATATCCGATCTAGGTGTAATATCTAGTGCATCGGGTCTAATGAAAATCTTTTGTGACAACACTGGAGCAATAGCATTGGCGAAGGAATCCATGTTTCACAAGAGAACAAAGCACATCAAAAGACGCTTCAATTCCATCCGCGATCTAGTCAAGGAGGGAGACATAGAGATTTGCAAAATACATACGGATCTGAATGTAGCAGAACCGTTGACTAAGCCTCTTCCACGGGCAAAACATGATCAGCACCAGGACTCCATGGGTGTGAGGATCATCACTTTGTAATCTAGATTATTGACTCTAGTTCAAGTGGGAGACTGAAGGAAATATGCCCTAGAGGCAATAATAAAATGTTATTTGTATTTCCTTATATCATGATAAATGTCTTTTATTCATGCTAGAATTGTATTAACCGGAAACTTAGTACATGTGAGGATACATAGACAAAACAGTATGTCCCTAGTATGCCTCTACTAGACTAGCTCATTGATCAAAGATGGTTATGTTTCCTAGCCATAGACATGAGTTGTCATTTCATCAACGGGATCACATCATTAGGAGAATGATGTGATGGACTAGACCCATCCGTTAGCATACCACTATGATCGTTTAGTTTTACTGCTATTGCTTTCTTCATGACTTATACATGTTCCTATGACTATGAGATTATGCAACTCCCGAATACCATAGGAACACCTTGTGTGCTATCAAACTTCACAACGTAACTGGGTGATCATAAAGATGCTCTACAGGTGTCTTCGAAAGTATTCGTGGTGTTGGCATAGATCAAGATTAGGATTTGTCACTCCGAGTGTCGGAGAGGTATCTCTGGGCCCTCTCGGTAACACACATCATAATAAGCCTTGCAAGCAAAAGACTAATGAGTTAGTCACGAGATGATGTGTTACGGAACGAGTAAAGAGAATTACCGGTAACGAGATTGAACTAGGTATAGAGATACCGACGATCGAATCTCGGGCAAGTAACATACCGAGGACAAAAGGAACAACGTAGTTTGACCGATAAAGATCTTCGTAGAATATGTAGGAGCCAATATGAGCATCCAGGTTCCGCTATTGGTTATTGACCAGAGATGAGTCTCGGTCATGTCTACATAGTTCTCGAACCCGTAGGGTCCGCACGCTTAACGTTTGATGACGATCGGTATTATGAGTTTATGAGTTTTGATGTACCGAAGGTAGTTCGGAGTCCCGGATGAGATCACGGACATGACGAGGAGTCTCGGAATGTCCGAGACATAAATATTGATATATTGGACGACTATATTCGGACACCGGAAGTGTTCTGGAAAGTTTCGGAATTTACCG
>LR738710.1:814360143-814391459 GCA_902687465.1 Secale cereale | reverse complement strand
GGGGGGGGGGGGGGGGGTTACCGGAACCCCCTGGGGGAATGGTGGGCCCTGGTGGGCCATAGGGGAGAGAGAGGGCAGCAGCCAGGAGGTGGCGCGCCCCCTCCCTAGGAGGGGTCCGAATAGGACAAGGGGAAGGGGGCGCGGCCCCTCTTTCCCTCTCCCTCTCCCTCTCTTTCCTTCCCCCTTCTTCCTTCTTTGGTAGTTCCTACTAGGAATAGGATTGCAATCCTATTCCTAGTAGGATTGCAGCCCTAGCCGCACCATAGGAGGGCCGGCCGGCCTCCCCCTTGCTCCTTTATATACGGGGGCAGGGGGGCACCCAAAGACACACAAGTTGAATTGTTCCAGCCGTGTGCGGTGCCCCCCTCCACAGAAACACACCTCGGTCATACCGTCGCAGTGCTTAGGCGAAGCCCTGCGCCAGTAGATACATCATATCCGTCACCACGCCGTCGTGTTGACGAAACTCTCCCATGAAGCTCAAATGGATCAAGAGCTCGTGGGACGTCATCAAGCTGAACGTGTGCTGAACGCGGAGGTGCCGTACGTTCGCTGCTTGATCGGTTGAATCGCGAAGAAGTTCGACTACATCAACCGCGTCACTTGACGCTTCCGCTTCCGGTCTACGAGGGTACGTAGACACACTCTTCCCTCTCGTTGCTATGCATCTGGTAGATAGATCTTGCGTGATCGTAGGAAAATTTTAAAATACTACGTTCCCCAACAGCTTCACCCCGAGCAGAAGAGCAAAGAGTTGCTCCTCAACCTACTGCACCTATTGAAAATGTTTGCTTTGAGATTCGTTCGGGTATGATAGAGAAACTACTTGAGAATCCCTATACAGGAGACGGAACACTTCACCCCGATTTACATCTAATCTATGTGGATGAAGTTTGTGGATTGTCTAAGCTTGCAGGTATGCCAGAGGATGTTATCAAGAAGAAGGTCTTCCCTTTATCTTTGAAGGGAGATGCATTGACATGGTTTAGGCTATGCGATGATATGGGATCATGGAACTATAGTCGTCTAAAGTTGGAATTTCATCAGAAGTTCTACCCTATGCACCAGGTTCATCGTGATCGTAATTATATTTATAATTTCTGGCCTCGCGAAGGAGAAAGCATCGCTCAAGCTTGGGGGAGGCTTAAGTCAATGTTATATTCATGCCCCAATCATGAGCTTTCAAGAAAGATGACCATCCAAAAAATTTATGCTCGGCTTTCTCTCAATAATCGCACCATGCTCGATAATTCTTGTTCTGACTCTTTTATGATAAAGACTATTGACTTTAAATGGGATTTATTGGAAAGAATTAAACGCAACTCTGATGATTGGGATATCAACGAAGGTAAGGAGTCAGGTATGGCCCCTAAGTTTGATTGTGTTAAAGCTTTTTTGGATACCGATGTTTTCCGTGAGTTTAGCACTAAATATGGACTTGACTCTGAGATAGTAGCTTCTTTATGTGAATCCTTTGCTACTCATGTTGATCTCCCCAGGGAGAAGTGGTTTAAATACCATTCCCATATTGAAGTAAAAGTAGTTGAACCAATTAAAGTTGAAGAAAAGACTATCACTTATAATGTTGATCCTGTTATTCCTACCGCTTATATTGAGAAACCACCTTTCCCTGTTAGGATAAAGGATCATGCTCATGCTTCAACTGTAGTTTGTAAGAGTAATACTAGAACACCTACACCCTCTGAGCAAATTAAAGTTGAACCTATTGTTGCTATGGTTAAAGATCACTTGGTAGAAGATTTAGGTTGACATGTTATTTATCTCCAAGAAGAGTCTGCTAGGATAGCCAAACCCAATGCTAGGAATAGACATAAACCTGTTGTGGGCTTACCTGTTATCTCTATCAAGATGGGAGATCATTGCTATCATGGTTTATGCGACGTAGGTGTTAGTGCGAGTATTATCCCTCTTGATTTGTATAACGAAATTATGCATGTATTGCACCTGTTGACTTAGAAGGGATTGATGTTACTATTAAGCTTGCTACTAGAGATACCATTTCACCAGTTGGGATTGTTAGAGATATTGAAGTCTTGTGTGGGACGGTTAAATACCCTGCTGATTTTCTTGTTCTTAGTTCCCCACAAGATGCTTTCTGCCCCATTATATTTGGTAGACCCTTCTTGAATACCATTAATGCCAAGATAGACTGCGTGAAAGATATTGTTACTGTTGGATTAGGGGATATGTCTCATGGTTTTAACTTTGCTAAATTCCGTAGACAACCCCTTGAAAAGGCACTACCCAGTAAAGATGAAATTATTGGTCTTGCTTCTATTGCCGTGCCACCTAACGATCCTTTAGAACAATACTTGATAGACCATGAAAATGATATGCATATGAATGAGAGAAAGGAAATAGAAGAAATATTCTTTAAACAGGTACCCGTATTGAAAAACAACTTGCCTGTTGAAATCCTAGGGGATCCTCCTCCACCAAAGGGTGATCCCGTGTTTGAACTTAAACCTTTACATGATAATCTTAAGTATGTTTATCTTGATGAAAAGAAGATATATCCTGTTATTATTAGTGCTAACCTTTCAGAGCAGGAAGAAGAAAGATCATTGAAAACTCTGAAGAAGCACCGAGCTGCTATTGGATATACTCTGGATGATCTCAAGGGTATTAATCCCACTATATGTCAACACAAGATAAAATTGGAAGAAAATGCTAAACCATTTATTGATCATCAGCGACGGTTAAATCCTAAGATGAAAGAAGTGGTAAGGAAGGAAATACTAAAGCTTCTAGAGGCAGCTATTATCTATCCAGTTGCTGATAGTCAGTGGGTAAGTCCTGTCCATTGTGTTCCTAAGAAAGGAGGTATGACTGTCATCCCTAATGATAAAGATGAATTGACCCCGCAAAGAATAGTTACAGGTTATAGGATGGTAATTGATTTCCGTAAGTTAAATAAAGCTACTAAGAAGGATCATTACCCCTTGCCATTTATTGATCAAATGCTAGAGAGGTTGTCCAAGCATACTCATTTCTGCTTTCTAGATGGTTATTTGGGTTTCTCTCAATTACCTGTGTCAAAAGGGGATCAAGAAAAGACCACCTTTACTTGTCCTTTCAGTACCTTTGCTTATAGACGTATGCCTTTTGGTTTATGTAATGCACCTGCTACCTTTCAAAGATGCATGATGGCTATATTCTCTAACTTTTGTGAAAAGATTGTTGAGGTATTCATGGATGATTTCTCCGTTGACGGAACTTCTTTTAATGATTGCTTAAGCAACCTTGATCGAGTTTTGCAGAGATGTGAAGAAACTAACCTTGTCTTGAATTGGGAGAAGTGCCACTTTATGGTTAACGAAGGCATTGTCTTGGGACATAAAATTTCTAAAAGAGGTATTAAAGTTGACAAAGCTAAAGTAGATGCTATTGAAAAGATGCCTTTCCCTAAGGATATCAAAGGTATACGAAGTTTCCTTGGTCATGCATGGTTTTATAGGAGGTTCATAAAGGACGTCTCCAAAATCTCCAGGCCTCTGACTAATCTCTTACAAAAAGATATTCCTTTTGTCTTTCATGATGATTGTCTAGAAGCATTTGAAATACTTAAGAAAGCATTGATCTCTGCACCTATTGTCCAACCTCCTGACTGGAATTTGCCCTTTGAGATTATGTGCGATGCTAGTGATTATGCTGTAGGAGCTGTTCTAGGGCAACGAGTTGATAAGAAATTGAATGTTATCCTGTATGCTAGTAAAACTCTAGATAGTGCCCAAAGAAATTATGCTACCACTGAGAAAGAATTTTAAGCAGTTGTGTTTGCTTGTGATATGTTTAGACCCTACATTGTTGATTCTAAAGTAACTATTCACACTGATCATGCTGCTATCAAATACCTTATGGTAAAGAAAGATGCTAAACCTAGACTTATTAGATGGGTTCTCTTGCTGCAAGAATTTGACTTGCATATTATTGATAGAAAGGGAGCTGAGAACCCCGTAGCGGATAACTTTTCTAGGTTAGAAAATGTGCTTGATGACCCACAACCTATTGATGATAGCTTTCCTGATGAACAACTAGCTGTCATTAGTACTTCTCGTACTGCTCCTTGGTATGCTGATTATGCTAATTACATTGTTGCTAAGTTTATACCGCCTAGCTTTACATACCAGCAAAAGAAAAAGTTCTTCTATGATTTGAGACATTACTTCTGGGATGACCCACATCTTTATAAAGAAGGAGTAGATGGTACTATTAGACGTTGTATACTTGAGCATGAACAGGAACAGATCCTACGCAAGTGTCACTCCGAAGCCTATGGAGGACACCATGCGGGAGACAGAACTGCACACAAGGTATTACAATCCAGTTTTTATTGGCCTACTCTCTTCAAGGATGCCCGTAAATTTGTCTTATCTTGTGATGAATGTCAAAGAATTAGTAATATTAGTAGACATCAAGAAATGCCTATGAATTATTCACTCGTTATTGAACCATTTGATGTTTGGGGCTTTGATTATATGGGACCTTTTCCTGCCTCTAATGGGTACACACATATTTTAGTTGCTATTGATTACGTTACTAAGTGGGTAGAAGCTATTCCAACTAGTAGTGCTAATCATAACACCTCTATTAAGATGCTTAAAGAAGTTATATTTCCGAGGTTTGGAGTCCCAAGATATCTAATGACTGATGGTGGTTCACACTTTATTCATGGTGCTTTCCGTAAGATGCTTGCTAAGTATGATGTCAACCATATAATTGCATCACCTTATTACCCACAGACTAGTGGTCAAGTAGAACTAAGTAATAGGGAGTTGAAATTAATCTTGCCAAAGACAGTTAATAGGTCTAGAAAGAATTGGTCCAAGAAACTAGATGATGCATTATGGGCCTATAGAACTGCATACAAAAATCCTATGAGTATGTCTCCATATAAGATGGTATATGGGAAAGCATGTCACTTACCTCTTGAGCTAGAACATAAGGCATATTGGGCTGTTAAAGAGCTCAACTACGATTTTAAACTTGCCGGTGAGAAGAGGCTATTTGACATTAGCTGTCTCGATGAGTGGAGAACCCATGCCTATGAGAACGCCAAACTGTTTAAAGAAAAAGTTAGAAGATGGCATGACAAAAGGATACAAAAGCGTGGGTTTCACGTAGGTAATTATGTCTTGCTATTCAACTCTCGTTTAAGATTTTTTGCAGGAAAGCTTCTCTCCAAGTGATAAGGACCTTACATTATCGAGGAGGTCTATCATTCCGGTGCTATAAAAATCAACAACTTCGAGGGCACAAATCCGAAGGTGGTGAATGGTCAAAGGATCAAACATTATATCTCAGGTAATCCTATAAATGTTGAAACTAATATTATTGAAACCATAACCCCGGAGGAATACATAAGGGACACTTTCCAGAACGATTCATCCTTTGAAAAGGAAGAGGTATGTGATACAGTAAGTAAACCGACTCCAAAACAGTTATAAAGGCAATTTTCTCCGTTTTGGAATATTTAGAGAAATATAAAAATAAACCGCAGTCCGGAAGAGACACAAGGTGCCCTCGAGGGTGGAGGGTGCGCCCCCCTGCCTCGAGGACACCCCGTGTGTCCCTCGGTCTCTGTTTTCTGGTGGGTTACTCCTTTCGTTCGGGAAAAATTCATTATATATACTCCCGAAGGTTTTGACCTCTGTATCACGCAAAAATCCTCTATTCTTGTTTCGAGCCGTTTCTGTCGCAGATAAAGGCAACATGTCGTCCCAAGATTCGGAGGGAGAAAGTTATGTGGTGATTCCCTTGCTGACCCTAAGGTCTATGCTGATTTGGAGCATTATGGTTGGACTACGGAAGAAGAAGAGGACCATGATTCAAAGAGGAAGGATTGGACCAGCTCGAATGAAGACAAAGTCCCACTACCTCAACCGGGGGACATGCATGTGGAGTTAAAAAAAAGTCAAGCCTCCCCGACAGAGTAAAGAAACCTAAGATCGAATTTATCCCTTTTAACCTCTTGTAGGAAAACAAGCAGTCATTATGCAAGAAGATATTAAACCTTGAGCAAGAGATCAATGAGCTAAAGGAGCAAAAAAATTCCCTTAAGCGTAAGCTGAGGATGAAGTCTCCATCATCACCAACCCCGAAGAAGGAGACATAATCATATGGGTATGGGCACTACCCTTGGCAACTACCAAGCTTGGGGGAGTGACCCTGGTATCGTATCACCATCACTCCTATCTTTACCGTTTTACTTAGTTCGATCCTTTTGGTAGTATCTTGATCTATTAGAATAAAGTTAGCATGATCTAGTTGTGAGCTTTTGCTTTGTGAGCTTTATCCTTTGTAATCGAGTCCGTGAGCTATATAATAAAGATTAGTGTTGAGTCAAGGGCTTGATTTCCTCACTCGGGTCATGATAAAAAAAAGAAAACATAAAGAGTATCAAAGAGATCATATCGATCTTATGGGAAGTAATGACTTCACATACAAGAGTATGATAAATAAAAGTTTTTGGGAGGTGACAAACATAGTTTTGGTCGTCGTTGCAATTAATAGGAAGTAACAAAAGAAGAGAGGCTTCACATACAAATATACCATCTTGGACATCTTTTATGATTGTGAGCACTCATTAAAGTATGACAAGCTAAAGAGTTGATGTTGGACAAGGAAGACAACATAGTGGGTTATGTCTTCTTATATCCGAAATAAAGTATATTGTCATGGATCATCCAACATGTTGAGCTTGCCTTTCTCCCTCATGCTAGCCAGAACTCCTCGCACCAAGTAGAGATACTACTTGTGCTTCCATATATCCTTAAACCCAGTTTTGCCATGAGAGTCCACCATACCTACCTATGGATTGAGAAAGATCCTTCCAAGTAAGTTGTCATGTTGCAAATCCGCTAAATATGTATGATTTATTAGTGTGGGAGAAATTAGCTTTATACGATCTTGTGATATGGAAGTAATAAAAGCGACGGACTGCATAATAAAGGTCCTTATCACAAGTGGCAATATAAAGCGAAGTTCTTCTATGCTAAGACTTTGTGCATCCAACCATACAAACACATGACAACCTCTGCTTCCCTCTACGAAGGGCCTATCTTTTATTCTTGTCTTATAACTGTCAAGGTGAAATCCACCTTTCCTTTTACATTTTATCCTTTGGCAAGCACATTGTGTTGGAAAGATCCTGACATATATACCCACTTGGATGTAAGTTTTCATGATCTATTACTGTTGACATTACCCTTGAGGTAAAAGGTTGGGAGGCAACACCATAAGCCCCTATCTTTCTCTGTGTCCGATTAAAACTCCATAAACATAAGTATTGCATGAGTGTGAGCAATTGTGAAAGACTATATGATAGTTGAGTATGTAGGCTTGCTGAAAAGCTCTTATATTGACTCTTTCCGATATTACGATAAATTGCAATTGCTTCAATGACCGAGACAAAAGTTTTTTAGTTTCCAATGAAGTTTATGATGCATACTTGATATTGTGGATGAATTGTTACTTTAGCATAAGAATCATATGAATATATTTATATAAGTTGCAGTTATGAGAATGATCATGATGCCCTCATGTCCGTATTTTGTTTTTATCGACATCTCTATCTCTAAACATGTGGACATATTTTTCGATATCGGCTTTCGCTTGAGGACAAGCGAAGTCTAAGCTTGGGGGAGTTGATACGTCCGTTTTGCATCATGCTTATAAGTTGATATTTATTGCATTATGGGCTGTTCATAATTGTTTTGTCACAATACTTATGCCTTTTCTCTCTTATTTTACAAGGTTTACATGAAGAGGGAGAATGCCGGCAGCTGGAATTCTGGGCTGGAAAAGGAGCAAACTCTGGAAACCTATTCTGCACAACTCCAAAAGCCCTGAAACTTCACAGAATGTCGTTTTGGAAAATATAAAAATTATCTGGCGAAAGAAACCCACGAGAGGGGCCACCGGCTGGCCTCAAGGGTGGGGGGCGCGCCCCCCTTCCCAACGTGCCCCCCCGCCTCGAGGGCCAGCCGGCAGGCCCCTAGTGCCCATCTTATCCTATATGAAGCATTTTGACCAGGAAAAAATCAGAAGGAGGCTTTCGTTACCAGACGCCGCCGTCTCGTGGCGGAAACCAATCCAGGGCTCCGGCAGTGCTGTTCTGCCGGGGATACTTCCCTCCGGGAGGGGGAAATCGTCACCGCCGTCATCAGCAACAACTCTCCCATCTTGGGCAGGGCTATCTTCATCAACATCTTCACCAGCACCATCTCCTCTCCAAACCCTAGTTCATCTCTTGTATCCAATCTTTGTACCCAAACCTCAGATTCGTACCTGTGGGTTGCTAGTAGTGTTGATTACTCCTTGTAGTTGATGCTAGTTGATTTATTTGGTGGAAGATCATATGTTCAGATACATTATGCATATTAATACCCCTCTGATCATGAACAATATTATGTCTTGTGAGTAGTTACTTTTGTTCCTGAGGACATGGGAGAAGTCTTGCTATTAGTAGTCATGTGAGTTTGGTCTTCGTTCGATATTTTGATGAGATGTATGTTGTCTCTCCTCTAGTGGTGTCATGTGAACGCCGACTACATGACACTTCACCATTATTTGGGCCTAGAGGAAGGCATTGGGAAGTAATAAGTAGATGATGGGTTGCTAGAGTGACAGAAGCTTACACCCTAGTTTATGCGTTGCTTCGTAAGGGGCTGATTTGGATCCATATGTTTCAGGCTATTGTTAGGTTTACCTTAATACTTCTTTTGTAGTTGCAGATGCTTACATTAGAGGTTAATCATAAGTGGGAGGCTTGTCCAAGTAAGGGCAGCACCCAAGCACCGGTCCACCCGCATACCAAATTATCAAAGTACCGAACGCGAATCAGATGATCGTGATGAAAACTAGCTTGACGATAATTGCCATGTGTCCTCGGGAGCGCTTTCCTTATTATAATAGTTTGTCCAGGCTTGTCCTTTACTACAAAAAGGATTGGGCCACCTTGCTGCACCTTATTTACTTTTACCGTTTGTCACTTGCTACGAATTATCTTATCACAAAACTATCTGTTACCTATAATTTCAGTGCTTGCAGAAAATACCTTACTGAAAATTGCCTATCATTTCCTTCTGCTCCTCGTTGGGTTCGACACTCTTACTTATCGAAAGGACTACGATAGATCCCCTACACTTGTGGGTCATCATACAACTCTACGCACGCTTGACGTTTACTTTACCTAGAACAAGTATGAAACTAGAAGTATTTTGTAGTTTTTATGGGATAGGTTTGCAAGAATATAATGAGCACGTAAATATAAACTAGGGGCTGTTAAGATAAAGAAGCAGTAAATTTAATATAGGGAGTGTGGAAAAGTGGTGGTAGGAGTTACAAAATTGCCCCTAAGCAATTGATTATGTTACTAGACCGATAGCAAGTTTTATGTGGGAGAGGCCACTGCTAGCATGTCATCCCTTACTTGGAATTCTATGCACTTATGATTGGAACTATTAGCAAGCATCCACAACTACTAATGTTCATTAAGGTAAAACCCAACCATAGCATTAAGATATATTGGTCTCCCTTCAATCCCGTATGCATCAATTTCTACGCTAGGTTGAAGCTTCTGTCACTCTTGCCCTCCAATACGTAGTCCATCAACATACAACTAACCCTATGGTGTGATCCACGTGGGCGCTCATATGATGGGCACCAAGGGACAACAACATAACCACAGGCAATTTAAATCAATCATAGCAATTCACCAATCACCCATAGGACAACGATAATCTACTCAGACATCATAGGATGGCAACACATCATTGGATAATAATATGAAGCATAAAGCACCATGTTCAAGTAGAGGGTACATCAGGTTGCGGGAGAGTGGACCGCTGTAGATAGATGGGGGAAGGTGATGTATATGTTGGTGACGATGACGGAGGTGTTGGCGTAGATCACCGTCATACGATGATGGCCCCGGTGGCACTCCGGCGCCACCGGAAGCGAGGGGGAGAGAGCCCCCCTCCTCCTTCTTCTTCTTCTTCTTCCTTGACCTTCTCCCTAGGTGGAAGAAGGGTTTCCCCTCTGCTCCATGGCCTCCATGGCGGCGGAGGGGCGAAAGCCCTTCCGAGATTGGATCTGTCCCTCTGTCTCTCACTGTTTCTGTGTTCCCAGATTCTGACCCTTCACCGTTTCTTATATTCCCGGAGATCCGTAACTCCGATTAGGCTGATTTTTTGACACGATTTTTATCCGGATGTTAGCTTTCCTGGGGCGAAAGAAGGGCATCAACCGCCTTACGATGTGTCCACGAGGGCCTAGGGCACGCCTGCCCCTGGTGGGCGCACCCCCTGCCTCGTGGCCCACTCGGGCATCGTCTCATGTTGGTCCCGCTTCCCAAAATTCACATATATTCCAAAAAAATCTCCATCCGTCTTTATTCCGTTTGGACCCCGTTTGATATATATATTCCGCGAAACAAAAAACATGCAACAAATAGGAACTGACACTAGGAACTGGATCAATATGTTAGTTCCAAAAAATAGTATAAAAATTTGCCAAAAGTATATGAAAGTTGTAGAATATTGGCATGGAACAATCAAAAATTATAGATATGACGGAGACGTATCAGCATCCCCAAGCTTAATTCCTGCTCGTTCTCGAGTAGGTAAATGATAAAAAAGTTAATTTTTGATGTGGAATGCTACCTAGCATAATCTTGATCATGTAATCTAATCATGGCATGAATATTAAGATACGAGTGATTCAAAGCAATAGTCTATCATTTGACATAAAATAATTTAATAGTCGGGCATCCCAACAAACAATCAAGTCTTTCAAAATATCAATGCTAAAGAACGTTATCCCTACAAAATCATATAGTCTTTTATGCTCCCTTTTCTTAACACAAGGTACCCCACATGCCTATCCCGGTGTCATCCAAGAAATTGTTTTCATAATTTACTTTTTCAAACCTTTTCAACTCTTCACCCAATACATGAGCGTGAGCCATGGACATAGCACTATGGGTGGAATAGAAGGTGGTAGTAGAAAAAAGTAGGGAGAAAGTCTCACATCGACTAGGCGTATCAATGGGCTATGGAGAAGCCCATAAATAAATATCAATGTGAGTGAGTAGGGTTTGCCATGTAACAGATGCACTAGAGCTATAAGTGTATGAAAGCTCAAAAGAAAACTAGTGGGTGTGCATAAACTTGTTTGCTCATGAAGACCTAGGGCATTTGAGGAAGCCCATCATTGGAATATACAAGCCAAGTTCTATAACGAAAAATTCCCACTAGTATATGGAAGTGACAAAACGAGAGACTCTCTGTTATGAAGATCATGGTGCTACTTTGAAGCACAAGTGTGGAAAAGGATAGTAGCATTGTCCCTTCTCTCTTTTCTCTCTCTTTTTTTGATTTTTTTGGAGGGGCTTTCCCTTTTTTATTAGCCCCTCTCTATTTTTATGCCATCTTATTTTTTTTGGCCTTTCCTCACATGGGACAATGCTGTAATAATGAAGATCATCACACTTTTATTTACTTACAACTCAAAGATTACAACTCAAAGCTAGAACAAAATATGACTCTATGTGAATGCCTCCGACGGTGTACCGGGATGTGCAATGATCTAGTGTAGCAATGACATAAAAAAACTGACAAGCCATGGAAACATCATGCTAGCTATCTTACGATCATGCAAGGCAATATGACAATGATGGTGCGTGTCATAATAAACGGAACGGTGGAGTTACATGGCAATATATCTCGGAATGGCTATGGAAATTCCATAATAGGTTGGTGGTGGCTGTTTTGAGGAAGGTATATGGTGGGTGTATGGTACCGGCAAAAGTTGCGCGGTACAAGAGAGGCTAGCAAAGGTGGAAGGGTGAGAGTGCGCATAATCCATGGACTCAACATGTAACACCCCATATGTGATACCTTCCACATATGGCAATAAAGCTTTCATCATTTTGATCCTTGTCCTTTCCTTGGGGGTTCTTGTCAATTATGCATTCTTTTGTTATTGCTTTGTCATTTTATTTTTTTCTTATGCATGCATGCATGCATTGCTTCATCATCACCATGGCATCATGTTCATCATAGCTTCTTATACTTGTCATTGTGTGATTCATCTTTAGATTGTGATGTGAGGTCATCTTGAGTTTGTTGTATGATGGTGGTTGCAAGTTCAGCTAAACCCTAAACCCCCTTCTTCCTCTTCTAGCACTTCTTCTCCTTTCCTTCCTTTTCTTTCCTTATTCTTTAAGTGTTTTTGCAAGTGACTTAGCCTCTTCTTTTAATGTTCATCTCCTCCCCACAACTAAGTTACACTGTCCTAAGCCACAATGCAAAGCCTAGCTCCATTTTAAAATTGATTTGGCCAGGTTTAAAAATGATGGAACTTTGAACCACATTCAAACTTATTTTATTTTTCTACCTCTAAAAATGCCCAAGTCATTTTTATAAAATAGGGCACAAATCCAGGAGCATGGGGATATTTTATTTATCTCCTAACTCCTTTTTCCTTGAGCCTGTGCTTTTTCTTTTATTTTCTGTCTGAGGAAAATGGAAAAAGAAAAAGAGTTAAACAGCAGCAGCCGCAGCAGTGCAGCCCAGCCAACTTGGGCCCAGCCTTTCCCCTCGGCCCAGCTCCAGCGCGCGCTCGCAGCCCAGCACAGCGCGCAACGCGTCCCTCCCCCCTTTCTCACCCGCGCCCCCGCATACCCCCGCTGTTTCGCGCCCACGTGGCTAGGAAGGGCCCGCTTGTCATCGACCACGTCAAGTTTCTCACCCGCGTTTTCTTCCTCCTCCCGCGACGCCATGGGGACCGCGAGCCCGACGCCGTCGCTGCACCGTCGTGGCTCTGGCCCTTCTTTTAAACTCTCTCCGTGTCCAACCCATCCTCTAGGGTTCGCTCTTCCTCCTCCCGCCGCCTGGTGAGCTGAGAGCCACCAGATCCGCCCCTCCGCAGCTATCCCGAGCGCATCTGAGAGCGCGAGCTCGTTGTCGGCGTGCTTCCCGTCCTCCTCTACCTCGCCAACCTTGCCGGTCTTCTTCCTCGACATCGTCTACGTCCACAACATGGAGCCGATCGCTTCGCCTGCGACTTCTTCTTCCTCTTCTTCAACTCCGGCAGCCGCGGGTGTTCGATCATCGCCGCCGTCGACTCCGTCCCCCTCCAGGCTAACCAAGCACACCTCCATGCTTGTGGTACATGCGCGCATCTCCCTGTACCCTTTTCCCCTTCGGCCGCGTCGTCTAGCACATAGTTCACCGTGCGCTCGAGCTCGTCGCCGTCGGGTCTCGTCTACGGCGAGTGTTCCGACCACCTTAGTTCCTCCGCTGTTGCCCGTCATGTTCGCCATGTCGCGTAGATGCTGGTTTGTCTCGTCGAGGTCCGCCGCCGACGCTCTGTTTGATGCTCGCCGGCGTCGCTGTAGTCGTCGCTAGGTGCTGCAAGTGCACGTCGTGGATGTGGAGTTCCCCTAGGAACAGACCGCACCACTCTGTCGCCAGATTGGGTCGCCGGAGCAGCTCTGACCTGCTCTGTTTCCCTCTTGCTGTCTGCTTATTCAGTTAACACATAAGGCCACACGCACCTTCTCTGTTAGATGCACTCGTCTAGCCCAGTGGCTCATCTCTTCGTCAGTTAACCATGAGGTCGCGGGTTTGCTCCCGCCGGGGGCAGTGGATATTCCCCCATTTTTGCATTTTCCGGTGTCACTGACAGGTTGGCCCCACCTGTCATCCTCTCTGCTCAGTCCACCCACACGCGCACCCACTCTGCCATGTTGGATTCCCCCGGGTCCACCAGTCAGTGTCTCTGGCTAGATCCAGGCGGGTCAGTTTGTCTTTTCCTTTTGTTTTCTTTTCTGTTTTTGTTTTTGTTATTCTTTTATGCATTTTCTTTGCATATTTAATATCTGTTTAAATATGCATGTGATGAAAATGAGTTATATATGAAAACTGCTTAGTTTTTCATGTAGAATATTAATATGCAGTTTGTTGCCATGTTTAAAACATTTAAAATGCTTTTTGAATTAATTCGAGTTTCAATATGCTTAAACTTGTAAAAATCATAACTAAATATCTACAACTCCAAATTTAACAAACTTTATATGCATTTGGGGTGGAAAATGTGTAGACTAATGTGGTGCTCTTAATTTGCATGTTTAACAACTTTAAAATATGAGTTTCTCAGATCTGTCCTAATTGTATTTTTATGAATATGGGAGTTTCCGGAAATTGTTGTTTTTTCTTTCCGGCCCATTTAAAATGCTAGCATGTTGCTGTTAGTCCTAGTTGCACCCCTTGCCATGTGAAACAACTTTTCAAACTTGTTGGGTGCTTGTATAAATAATCTACATAACCACTTGTGCCCATGTTGGTTTTGTTCCTTTTGCTTGTGATCCATATGTGTTGTGATCTTGTTATTGCCATGTTGCTTGTGCACTCTTCTTGTTCCTAGGAGTTGCATTATGTCCTACCCATGTCCATATGCATCATATTCATGCATCATGTGTTTGAGCATTGCATGATGATTGATTGTGTTCGGTGTTGCATTGTTGTGTTGGTTAGAGCTCGGTGATGATTCAGATTTTGAGGTTCCTTTCGAGGCCGAGTTTGAGGAGCAAGGTTACGATCCCTCCGTGGAATCAACAAGAAAGATGACCATTCCCATATATCACTTCTATCTTTGCCTATGCTAGATGCCTCGTTCTTTAGATATTGCCTCAATGCCTATTCCTGTTTGTCAGCCCTCCTATTGTTGCCATAAAACACTCTAACCACTTTCCTAGCAAACCGTTGATTGGCTAAGTACTCATCCGTCAGGCCCTCTTATAGCATTGTTAGTTGCAGGTGAAGTTTTGAAGATTGCTCCATGATGAAGTTGTTGGGATAACACAATATATTAATACATGTTAAACTAATTCACCTATATATTGGTAATGGGTGGAAGGCTAAGCCTTTCTGCTTGGTGTTTTGTTCCACTCATGCCACCCTAGGATCCGATAAACTGGTGTTATGTTCCTTGATTTTGCGTTCCTAACACGGTTGGGGTTTATGGGCCCCCCTTGATAATTCACCCTGTTTAAAGCTTTTCCAGCAAGGCCCAACATTGGTTTTAAATTTGCCTAATAACTAAAACTTGCATAGGGAGTTGCAAACCCGAGTTCTTAATTAACAACTCGGGCCAGTGCTCCTCATGAGTGTTGGTCCAAACTGGGCAGACTACGGGGCCACCACGGGGAAACCTAAGGTCTGGTATATACCTATAGGCTGACCTATCCGGTCGTGGCCTGAGACGAGATACGCGCGGCTACTATCAGGGTGTCGGCACGCCGGGAGGTCTTGCTGGATTAGTTTTACCTTTGTCAAAATATCTTGAGCACGGGATTCCGAGAATACTCAGGTCTTCCCACTTTGGAGTTGCGACTCCGCGGATCGTAAGCTTGTGATGGTCTAAGTTGGGACACCCCTGCAGGGTTTGATCTTTCGAAAGCCGTGCCCGCGGTTATGTGGAAGATGGGATTTTGTTAATATCCGGTTGTAGATAACTTGACACCTTATTTATGAATACACAACCTGTGTGAGTACCCGTGATGGTCTCTTTCCGAAGGGCTACGGGAAGTGAACACGGTGGGGTTATGTTTGATCATGAGTAGCTAGGATCACTTCTTGATCAACTTGGCGATCGTTGGCACTTGTTCTCTTCTCACTCTAAACTCGTAAGCTAGTGCTTAGTGCTTGCTGCAACCCTTGTTTATAGCATTTACCTCACCTAAGGCTTTGGTAGTATTGATACTCGGGAACGGGATAGCTGAGTCCTCTGTGGCTCACAGATTCAACACACACCAGATGCAGGTACCGTTGAGAACAATGCAGGAGATGGTTCGGAACTTCACTGGGAGTTCGATGAGGAGCATGGTCGTTACTGTGTTTCGTATCCCGACGATCAGTAGTGGTTCTTATTAGGAGGATCCCGGCTTGTGTTATTTATGGTATCTTTCTTGTTTGGTTTTCTTCCGTAGTCGGACCCTGATGTTCTTTGAATGATGTTACGTGCATGCTTCGGGAATCACAAACCTTAACACCAATATTTTTACTAGACCACAATCATTCACTAGTACCTCCCACATATTAGCATCTCTATATCGCAAAACTATTGCAAGGAATCAAACATATCATATTCAACGATCTAAAAGTTTATGTTGGATTTTATGACTAACCATGTGAATGACCAATTCCTGTCAACGCTCTAAATAGATACAAGTGAAGCAAGAGAGTTTTAATTCTTTCTACAAAAGTTATGCCCCCACTCTAACAATTATAAGTGAAGCAAAAGAGCATTCTACAAATGGCGGTTTTCTATGTGAAGAGAAACAGTCAATCCAAACTTCAAATGATATAAGTGAAGCACATGAAGCATTCTATAAATCAACCAAGGACTATCTCATACCAGCATGGTGCATTTATTAAAAGAAAAAGAAAAAGCACACGATGCTCCAATAGTTTACGCATATCATGTGAACGAAACAAATACGAAAACATACCGATAGTTGTTGAAGAAAGATGGGATGCCTTCCGGGGCATCCCCAAGCTTAGACGTTTGAGTGTCCTTGAATATTTACTTGGGGTGCCTTGGGCATCCCCAATATTGAGCTCTTGCCTCTCCTCCTTCTTCTCACATCGAGACATCCTCGGTCTTCGAACACTTCATCCACACAAAACATAACCAAACTTTTAGTGGCGGGGTTAGTGCATATGATCAATAAAATCCCATCATGTACTGCTCTAACATTATTGTATAATTATAAACAAACATTACCCACTGTATGCTATCATAATTCTATGGCCCCAAGTCAAGGAGGCATCAACAAGAATTTAAAGATATAAAAATAATGAAGCTATAACAGCAATCTGTGAAAACAGGGCAGTCTGTAGTAATCTGAACATTAACCATACTTTTGTAACTCTAAAAATTCTGGCAGAATTAGGAAAAATCAACAATTTGTATGGCAAGACTTTGCAAAAATTTTCATATCCTTTCGACGTTCCAGTAAAAAATGTAAAATCACGCACTATAGCCAAAGTTTCTGTTTTTGCACCGCACAAACCAACAAGCAGTTTAATCATCCTAAAGGAAACTCTTGGCACAATATTTTTATAATACAATGGAATTGTACAAGGGGATATTTTTTTTGAAAAGTTTCTGTAATTCAATATTTTCAAAGTTTCCATGGGCATGAACAAAGTTCAAGGGGCTCCCCCATTTCAACGGTGCTCGTCCTTCTTACTTTCACTTTTCTTTTTGATATAGTTTTAGGTTCCCCTCTTTTTTTTTGTTTTTAAACTTTATAAAATCACACAACAGAAATAAATGACTCTCTAAAACTTCCGAGTTGTCTCCCTAGCAGCGCTTTCTTTAAAGCCATTAAGCTAGGCATATAGTGCTCAAGTAATGGATCCACCCGGATCCCAAGGTATATCGAAGCCAATTTTAATTAACAATGATTTGGCATTTAGTAGTGAGCACAGAGTTATATGTGTCATGAAGCAACGAAGTCTAACTCTCTTCCTATGCATAGGCATGTCATACAAGAACAATTCATGCACATCAAGTAAATGCCAATGCATAGTATAAGCAATTTCTTGCAATTTTATCATGTTGGAAACATAGAGAGGCGGAGATGTAGTTCCTCTCTCATAATAATTGCAAGTAGGAGCAGCAAGAACATGCATATTGTATTCATCAAAATCATCATGTGCAATGGAAAAAGGCAACCCATCAATATAATCCTTAATAAGTGCAAACTTCTCCAATATAGTGTAGTTTGGATAATTCAAAAAGATAATATGACTATCATGTGTGGGTGCAATAGCAACTATCTCATGTTTAACATAAGGAACTATAGTAAGTTCATCTCCATAAGCATAATTCATACTGGCATCTTGGCCACAAGCATAACAATCATCATCAAAAAGGGATATTTCAAAAGAATCCAAGGGATCATAGCAATCATCCTTCGGTAAGCACAAAGGGAAATTAAACAATGTATGAATTGAAGAGTTACTCTCATTAGATGGTTGGCCCGAGTAGCTAATACCCTCTTCCTCCTTTTGTTCTTCGCTCTCCTCCTCATCATTTTCATCCAATGAGCTCACAATGTCATTGATTTCTTCTTCCATAGACTCCTGCAAAATATTAGTCTCTTCTTGGACAGCAGAGACCTTCTCAATAAACGCATCAATATCGGAGTCATATTCATAATTCAAATAGCAATATTTCAATATAGCAAGATTTTCAGGCCTAGAAACATCATCATCAAAAGCATCATTCTTTCTAAACAGAGATTCAATTTCATAAGCACCCTTAAAAGCAACGAATTCTTCTATTTGTTCCACATCGTAATAATCATATATACCATTAGCATCAGAAGCTAAGGTTTCATTATCATTAAATTTGCATGAAAAAGGAAGGTGTGGAGCCTTCATCCTAGAGCAACAAGTATAATCATATCTCAAGCAAAGTTGCCGAGCATACTAATGCAACATATGAATTTGATCCCATAATAGTTTCCCTTTTTGTGTCAAGTGATAATTCCTAAAGTATTCACATTGATCCAACTTTACTCCCATTACATAGTTGAATGGGGTTTTCTCAGGATGATGATGTTTCTAGGGGCTTTTAAGATAAAGAAGCAATAAAGTTAATATAGCGAGTGTGGAAAAGTGGTGGTAGGAGTTGCGAAATTGCCCCTAAGCAATTGACTACGTTACTAGACCAATAGCAAGTTTTATGTGGCAGAGGCCACTGCTAGCATGTCATCCCTTACTTGGAATTCTACGCACTTATGATTGGAACTATTAGCAAGCATCCGCAAGTACTAACATTCATTAAGGTAAAACCCAACCATAGCATTAAGATATATTGGTCCCCCTTCAATCCCGTATGCATCAATTTCTACGCTAGGTTGAAGCTTCTGTCACTCTTGCCCTCCCATACGTAGTCCTATGAACATACAACTAACCCTATGGTGTGATCCACGTGGGCGCTCATATGATGGGCACCAAAGGACAACAACATAACCACAAGCAATTTAAATCAATCATAGCAATTCACCAATCACCGATAGGACAACGATAATCTACTCAGTCATCATAGGATGGCAACACATCATTGGATAATAATATGAAGTATAAAGCACCATGTTCAAGTAGAGGGTACAACAGGTTGTGGGAGAGTGGACCATTGTAGATAGATGGGGGAAGGTGATGGTGATGTTGGTGAAGATGACGGAGGTGTTGGCGTAGATTGCCGTCACACGATGATGGCCCCGGTGGCACTTCGACGCCACCGGAAGCGAGGGGAGAGAGCCCCCTCCTTCTTCTTATTCCTTGACCTTCTCCCTAGGTGGGAGAAGGGTTTCCGCTGTGCTCCATGGCCTCCATGGTGGCGGAGGGGCGAGAGCCCCTCCGAGATTGGATCTGTCCCTCTGTCTCTCTTTGTTTCTGCGTTCCCAGATTCTGGCCCTTCACCATTTCTTATATTCCCGGAGATCCGTAACTCCGATTGGGCTGATTTTTTGACACAATTTTTATCCGGATATTAGCTTTGTTGTGGAGAAAGAAGGGCATCAGCCGCCTTACAGTGTGGCCACGAGGGCCCAGGGCGCGCACCCTACCTCGTGGCCTACTCGGGCATCGTCTCATGTTGGTTCCGCTTCCAAAAATTCACATATATTCCAAAAAAAAAATCTCCGTCCGTTTTTATTCCGTTTGGACGCCATTTGATATGGATATTCTGCGATACAAAAAACATGCAACAAACATGAACTGGCACTAGGCATTGGATCAATATGTTAGTCCCAAAAAATAGTATAAAAAGTTGCCAAAAGTATATGAAAGTTGTAGAATATTGGCATGGAACAATCAAAAATTATAGATACGACGAAGACGTATCATGTCTCTCCCTTCCTCCGACAAACAACAATTGATCTTCTGATCAAGTTAGGTTTGCTTACCAAACACATTTTCCCCTTTATCATCCATGGATGTGTCCCGACAGATCTGTCACGCACAGGCACACACAAAAACACATCCCCACTCTTATTGATAATATTGCAGTTCCACCCTTAGTTTGTCTAGTAGGCCTCTCCTACCATCTTCGAGAAGCAACTCCATCACCGATCCAGCACTCTACCCCTCTTCCTCCCTCTCTCTCCTCTCTCTCTCTCTCTCTCTCTCTCTCTCTCTGTCCCATCCTATTTCCCGTACATCAGTTATGTATGGATGTCGACCGATCTCCCTCAAGACATAGCCGGGTCTCTCCTTCTCAACACATATACGAGCCGTTCTACCTCTATAGTTAGGCCTCTGCCTACCCCTCTCCCACCCGCTCCCCCCACACACACCGATACATCGAGCGCTCTAGTCATGTCTCCATGCCACACACAAACCTGACCTATGCCCTCTGACGTTCCGGTAGCTAGGTCAGTCACCCTATATCTTTGACTTGCACACACACACAATTTTGATGGCTCTCTTCATCGATCTCGCACCCATCCATTTGATCTTCTCTTCGACTCTATCAATATCTATGACCCCTCCCTCTCTTCTCGTGGATCGCCCGACCCTCTATATATGATATGGATAGGCCTCCATTTAACACACATTGCATGCACAATTTTGTTTGAGATGTCATCCACACATATTCCCACAAATACAATCACGAAATCAACCTCCCCCCCAAAACAAAAAACACTCACGAACGCACAAGCCATTTGTCTAGGTTTGTATCTCTCACACACACCCACGTAGGTGGGGGACGTGCACGAAGAGAAGAGGTGCACGCACGGCGCACGTACTCCTGTATCTTTCCCAACCACACCCGCGCGGGTACACGGTGGAGCTCATTTCCGTACGAAAAGACAGCCCATGTGGTAACTTGACACGTGTACTGGTTGTCCACTAGATGGAGGGAAGATCGTCTACCACGGGTGAACAAACAAATTCCGACTTGACGCGTTATGTTAAAAAAGAGGCAAACCCTGTGGGGCCTACCTTAGAGGCAAGGTTCTATACACTGGTGTACCTTTGATGTGTCCCGTCAACTCGCGGAACGAGGAGAAGCTTGATTAGTACACTGTCTCCCCCGCCCACGGGCGCGGTGGCTCACAGGATGAGGTGAAGCTTGCTTACTATGCCTTACGCCCGCTCCCTCACCCACACGCTTGGTGGCTCGCAGGACGAGGGGAAAATTTTACTAGTCCCTCCGTTTACTCCTTGTCTCTACTACCTTGGTTAGAGAGATTACCATATTGTTTGGAATATATATGTCCTTTAGTAGATTTCAATATGAACTACTAGTACATACTCCAAACACTGATGTATATAGACGTATTTTAGAGTGTAGATTCACTCATTTTGCTCAGTATGTAGCATAAAGTTAAGACACTTATTTTGGAACGGAGGGAGTACATATTTGCTATGATCTTCAATCATTGGGATGCAATAGCATGCATGTTAGTCTCCTTTGTATTTGATGAAATGTTGCAACGGGCAACCTTGGACGCAAGATACATGTAATAGAAGCTGGAAGCTTCATAGCATTGTACTATCTCGGTGATAAATTATAGTACGCACTATACAAGTACTTCCTCGGTTCCTAAATATAAGTCTTTGTAGAGATTTCACCATGAACCACATACGAATGTATATAGATGCATTTTAAGTGTAGATTCATTCATTTTGTTCCGTATGTAGTCCACCTAGTGGAATCTCTACAAAGACTTATATTTAGGAACAGAGGGAGTACTGTGTAAAGAGTTAGGTGTCACACGGTGTCCAGAAAATATGGTGATAGTGTGAGGTGGGCCATGTAATCACTGAGCCTGTGTGTTTTCACTACTCTTGCACTCCTCCGCCGTAAGAATGGAGAAAATTGTAATCTAGTAGTACCTCCTTTCGCCGAAAGCGTGGGACATCCAGCAGTCCTACCACCTCAGTAATAATGACCAATGAGCCGTCAAGTCACATAGACCCAGCAGTAAGTTCGACGGACAAAGCAACCATCACTCTTGAATTTGCTTCTCCCTTCAACGCAGGCGCCAGTGAGAGCTCACGTCTGCTCTGCCCGGGCATGAATGCGGCACCGATTCTTAGGAGCGGCGCTGACCGTTTCGGGCGGGAAGTGCGCGCGGGCGATTGAGGGGCTTTGGGTGGGCCATGCTGGTCAGGAGCGGGCGTGGCAGCTGTCCTCCTATCCCTACCGGACGCTCGGAAACGAGAGGATGCACCGACTCTCGTGGCTATAATTGTACACTACACACCATCTCTCTATAGGAGTAGGTCAATCCGTCGCTCTCTCTAACACACACATGTTGTTAAACACACACACGCACACGCACACGCACACACAGGTTCATAGAACAGGAAAATCATGCGAGTGCGAAGCCACAGGAAGTGAGATGCAAATGGAGTACGTACAAACTATGACCAGCCTAAGCAATGTAACCAAACACTCCTTACTTTGCCTTGTTATCTCCCCTAGAAACCCAATGCATGGAGCGCAACTACGCGTTGATCAGTCAAGAAATCAAAGTCGGCTTGCATGCGAGTTAATACGTGGCCCTGCATGGTAGCTAAAACGACATCTCTTAGTTGTTTGGATTAATTGTTGCGTTTAGAGATAGAAATCAGGGCTTTGATTGGAGGAATGACCGGTCAAGTTTCTCCTTCTCCTCCAATCTTATTGCACCTTGGTCCCTCTGCACCTTCTAACGTGACTTATTACACCTAGACGGAGGGAGTCGTATGAGAGATGGTGGCACACTGACTTAGGTCGAATACAAGTGCCCAAAATTGTGTGCATGTTATAATAAGGATTCACTTAAAATAGTACGTGAGCGAACAGAGGGATCAATTGGACAGTGTTCCCAAGCAGTAGCGAGATGTGTGAGGTAAGATACACCGCTGGCGCTTTTATTTTTTCTTATTAATTTGTTTGTTTCACCCTCCGACTGGTGGGACCCAACCTACTACTTGGAGAGAGGTAAGGTGACTAAGGCTGCATTATTTCTGCACCACTGTGGATAGTCTTACCACCAAAGCCACATGACACGATTATGATTTAGATCCCAATGACTCCCACACACAAAAAAATGGCATGCTTGTCACACGAATGCAGGAATGTATAAAAGGTTATTTTCCTCTCGTTGAACATAATGGGAGGGTTGTGTAGCTGGTTAGCCTGTTCGCTCATCAAACTTGAGGTCTCGGGTTCGATAACTACACTTGAGCATAATTCATGCCAGGAGGATTCTTTGACTGGTCAAAATGGATGGATACGGAGCTATACGATATCGTAGTGACTGCCAGATTATGGGCTCCGCAAACCCAAAGAAGTTCGAATATAGGGGCGTGACCAAAGATCTCTCCCGCTCATCTCTACCTAGCGCCACGCCCTCGCCCGATGGTGAGATTCAAGCAAGCAACAAGTAAAAGCACACACATGTTTACCCAGGTCCAGGCCACCTTGCGGTGTAAAACCCTACGTCCTGCTTGAGTGGATTAGCCTCAGGATGGCTTGAGTATGAACAAGTACAGTGGTTCTTGAGCTCAGGAGGAGAGCTCAAGAGGGCTAGGAGGCAAGTGTTCTTGCTCCTTGAAGCGAAGGTGGGGTGTTCGAGATGAGGTCCATCAGATGCCTCCATAGTGGAAACCCTAGCTACTTATATAGGCGGCCAGGGTCCTCTTCACCTGAAATGTTTTGGCGGGAAGGGATCCCACAATGGCCATTTTGAGCAGGAACATAAGGACGTTCCTATCCTGACAAAAGCGGTCTTCACCTGCAAAGAGATCAGACGATGACGCAGTGGTGGGCTTGGTGGTGACATCCTCCCTATCATCCTTGTGGTCTTGTTGCACCGAAGGGGAAACCTTTGTCTCGCCCCTTAGGGAACCAGCGCCTGCATTGTCTCCTTTGCACCAAAACGTCAACTGCGCCCTGGCACGCGCTGGCACCCGCTGGCACGGTGCGTCACTGCCTCCTCCTGAGGTAGGCTTGGCCTTGAGTTCTCCGCCCCTCCGGAGCAGCCTAGCCGAGGCCGCTCCTAAGAGGGTCTAGGTGTCGTTTTCCGCGTGAGGCTTAGCCCGCCCGCGAGGGTCTTGAGAAGCTGGTCGATCAGCTGGGCCGTACCACGCTGTAGTAGGAGCGCGTTGCGGGCCGCGGGCAGGCAAGTCTGGGTACCCTGGTTCCCAGGACGCCGACAGTAGCCCCCGGGCCCATGGTGCGCACGGAGTTGGCTTCAGGGCGAAGCCTTAGTCGAGGACGAAGCGCCGCGGGCCCCAAAAGACTGCGGGCCAGGCTGGCGCTTGACGGTTGGATGGGACATGGGCGACTCCGCTCCCCATGCAGTCTTGGTGATCGTGCGACTTGACATCTCCCTGGCGCTGACGACAGGGTCATCATGGCCGTGCGCAAGTGGCCAGCGATTGATCTTCTCAGCCTATAAACAGGGGGTGAAGCGCGACCCCCGTTCACTTGACTGTTGCAGATCAAACCCCAGCTCCTCTTTCTTCGTTGAGGGTTTTTCCGTGGCGCCGATACGTAGGTTCTCGGCTACACAGAAAGGGAAGGCTCCAATGGTGGAGCCCGAGAATCTCCCACCGAAGAAGAGGCGCCGCGATCCCCCAAGGGTGCCCCTGAGGCTGGCGGATGCCCGTACGTGGTTCACGCGGGCGCCGCCAGGATTCCCGCCTCGCCTGGGTGCCCCGACGACAGGCATGCGATGCGCGGGCGGCGGCCACGGGGGCGGTGCGGCCAGCCGCCCAGAGAGGCAAGTGATTTCACGCCTCCCGTCGTCGTCCCACACGGAAGACGACATCCGCGAGTTTGTCGTGTGGGCGAGAGCCCCTCCATACTCTTGGATCCTTTTTCCCCCATTCTTGAAGGAGGTGCTCCCGGCTCGCGGACGGGTAACAATGCAGCTGCGGCATGAAGGGTGCCATCTTCCCCCTTCATACGCCGATGTGGAGGTGATCTCCTCTGGCAGGGTCTACATGACCTGGGGTTGGGGCATGGAGCGCCACGCTGCGCCCCTGCCGGGAGGCACATTCTTCATTTAATGCTCGACGGGCTGGCCATGTTGAACTTCAAGGTCTTCGGGGAGGATGGCCGGCGGCTGGCGTGCAGCGCGAAGGATGGGCCCGCCGGCGACCATCTCCCATGTTGCCAGGGTGACGAGGCTCGGGGCGAAGCATTCGCCGTCGGCTTTGCCTCCGACTCCTTCAGCAACAACTATGCTTCTCCTGAGACGGCCTCGAGCTCTGACGAGAGCTACGAGCCGCTGAGTCGCCGCTCTCGCCGCCGGAGGGGTGCAACATCCTCCAACCGCTGTCACCGCTGAAGGAGCCCGGGCGTGTCCCTCCGGGAGCAGCCTTCTTTTGCTTGGTCCTTGTGAGGCAACCATAGATGGCCCCATGAGGGCATGTAAATCTTTTGCGACACTCTTGCTGTTATCCGATGTCATGAACTTATGTTCCTCATGATATCCTTCGCTAGAGCAAGATTTTCCCTTTCTTCCGTCCTAGCGGTAGCTTAGGGCCCTACGCCTGTGAGACCCAGTCCCTAGGCAGGCTTCAGCCGTCGCTGGTATGCCAGGACGCGATGCCGTGGTCAAGGCCAGGAGGTGAGCGGCCCAGGGTCTGGTAAGAGCCCCCGAGGCGCGATGCTCGGGAGGTCCCCCTTGGCATGCAGGTAGCGACCCTGAGAGCCGATGAGAGGGGCCTTCGTGCTCCAATAAATTCAGTATTACGGTGGGTGGAGGCGTAGGTACGCGAGTGAATGTGGGCGTTGAACACTTATCTTAGTGATCCCTTGCGATCGGCGGCAGTGACGCTTGATCGCGCCCTGTCCTGCCACCTTCTAATGGCTGCGGGGCCGCGCCTGCCGCGTTCCCCACGAGGCAAAACTCTGCGCTCTCGGGACCCGCCCCCTGAGGTGCCTAGGCCGCCACTGGTATGCCGGGTCGCGATGCCACGTGCAAGGCTAGGGGGTAAGGGCTCAGGGGCCAGTTGGGGCCCTGAGGCGCGATGCTTAGGTGTAACACTCCAAATTTTTTGGATTTGTTTTCTTCCAAACTTTTTGGTCTTTTGGGAAGGGGGATATTTGATCTTCTCTTAAAACCCCTTTCTAAAAACCTTTTGACCAAAGTTTGTGTGTCCTTCTTAAACTTGATTCTGGTCTTGAGGGTTTTCTACTTGTGTTAGCCTCTAGATGCATCAAGAGACCACCCCACCAAATATCAGCTCCAGAAAGTTTTTCCACATGCCAAAATCATTTCATCAAACACCTGGCGTGCACTATTTCTGTCAGGTTCAGAAAAGTTTACTGAAGATAACAGGTGACAATGCAGCTTCGTCAGTTTCGTCAGAAAACGTTCGTCAATCTCACCAGTGCCACTTTGGATCATTGCTGCACTGCACCTCGCTCTTATCCAGAGCGCCGCACGCGCACTTGGCTGGTTCCTGGCGTCGGTGGCACCCTGGCCCGCCTGCGCCGGCGTCTTCACTACTAGGAAAATGGCTATAGATGGAATTGATACTAATGGCGCCCCAGACAAGCAGTGCACCATTAGTATATACTAATGGCGCACCACCCACCGATACGCCATTAGAGTTCAAACTACTAATGGCGCACCTGGCCCAGGGTGCGCCATTAGTATCAAAAAGTTTTTTTTTGAACTAGTGCGCCTGTCCAAACATACTAATGGCGCATCCAGACAAAGTGCGCCATTACTAGTTGTAACTAGTAATGGCGCACCTGCAGGAAAGTGCGCCACTAATGTTCTTTTTTATTATATTTTTTATTCTTTTTTTTGCAAAACTACTAATGGCGCACTGTTCCATAGTGCGCCATTACTAGTTTAAACTAGTAATGGCGCACTATGGGACAGTGCGCCATTAGTATTTTTTCTTCAAAACTAGTAATGGCGCACTTACTGAAAATGCGCCATTAGTAACCTTGATTACTAATGGCGCATTTATAGTGGGTGCGCCATTAGTAAGTGGGCAGCAACAAGATATTTTGGATAACCTCTCCTACCCACACTCACTTTCTCCCCACTTCATTCTCTCCACCTCCTCCTTGTCTCGGGTCCCTCCTCTTTTTCACCTCATTTCCACCATAGATTCATTCAAATTAAGTGGTTAAATTACCTTGTTTTGATAGGTAAGTAAGGGGGGAAGCTATATTTATGTTGTTCTCCTACAACAATGTGCACATGCACTTTTTATGGCCTAGCTAGATCTATGTACGTTCGTGGTGTTGCATATGTTTGTTGTGTTGCATATGTGTTTGTGTTTGGAGGTGTACCGGTATTTGAAATGCGATAGTTGCCAATATTTTCCCGGAATGTTGATTCATTTCCGTTTCGGTGAGAATTTTGGCATTAAGCATTCTTTTTTGTCCTATTTTTAGGGAAAGTCATGGCAAATTTTTTCTTGGTTCTAAAATATCGTTTTGCTCTACCCCGCAGGCGACCATGGTGCGCACGATGACCGAAGGCATCGTGAATAGGTTTTTGAGGTCCGCTAAGGCCGAGATGCTTCAAAAGAACGAGACGGAGATAAGATGTTCGTGTCGAAGATGCGAGCAGAAGAGCCTTATTGCGGACCCGGATTCCGGGCAGGTGCGGGACCACCTGCTCTTGCGTGGTTTCATGGATGGCTATCGGTGGCAAGGTGATGAAGATGACTACGAAGTCGTCCATGGGGGGCCGGGCAAGAAATGAGGAAGGGCAGCAAGACAACCACCGCGGCTCGGGCGGGCGAGAAGACGAAGAATCCCCAGGAGATGATCACGACGGTGATGTTGTACACAGTCATCATGTAGAAGATGCAGGACATGATGATGAGGAAGATGCCGGAGCAGACGACGGGCATGATCATGAAGATGATGATGCCGGCGGAGCAGACGATGCTGGACCATCGATGGGCTGGGTGCAGGGCCCTCATATTCAAGAGCTGCTTCTCAAGTAGACCGATAACGCAAGAGCTGCCGCCCGAGAGAAAGCCAAGATGGATCAACTTGAGTTAGACGCGGTTACTCCATTGTATGAAGGATGCAGGCCCGAGGATACCGGCCTGAAAGTAACGCTCATGGCTCTGGAGATGAAGGTAAAACACAAAATGACCGACGCATGCTTCGACGAGAACATGTCATTCTGGCACGAACGTCTTCCCAAGGGGAACAAGTGCCCCACCAGTTTGGAGGAGGCGAAGAAAATCGTGTGTCCTCTGGATTTACCGCACGTGAAATACCATGTGTGCATGAACAATTGCATCATTTATCGGGACGAGCACGCGGAGTCTATCATATGTCCGGTGTGCGGCATCACTCGATACAAGAAGAGGAAGAAAGCTCCTCGAAAAGTGGTGTGGTACTTTCCGATCACTCCTCGTCTGCAGCGGTATTTCGCGGACCCTAAGGTAGCAAAGCTCCTGCGTTGGCACGCGGATAGGGAGGAGAAGAAGCGAGGAGATGACGCAAATGATCCGGAGATAGATAAAAAAGACAAGATGCTGAGTCACCCTAAGGATGCGAGCCAGTGGCAAGCGTTGAACTTCGAAGACCTAGAATTTGGGAACGATCCAAGGAACATCGTGCTGGGAGCGAGCACCAATGGAGTCAGTCCGTTTGGCAGCCAGAAAAGCACACATAGCACCTGGCCTGTGTTTGTGTGGATGTACAACCTTCCCCCCTGGTTGTGCATGAAGAGGAAGTACATTCACATGAGTATGCTAATTGAAGGACCGAAACAACCAGGGAACGACATCAATCTGTATCTGGGGCTGCTGAAAGAGGAGCTAGACACGCTGTGGAAAATGCCAGCCAAAACATGGGACGCCGCAAAGAAAGAATATTTCCCTATGAGAGCCGCGCTGCTCACGACGGTGCACGACTATCTTGGTTACGGATATGTCGCGGGGCAGGTGGTCCACGGATTTTCTGGATGCGTCAGGTGCATGGATGACACAACGTATCGCCAGCTAGATAGAGATCCCGGGTCTTCGAAAACCATGTTCATGGGACATCGAAGGTGGCTTCGCGACGATGACCTATGGAGAAAACGCAAGGATCTGTTCGATGGTGAAACCGAACCCCGAGGACGCCCGCGTACGAGGAGCGGCGAGGAAATAGACGAGCTGTTGAAAAATTGGAAAGATTGCCCACTGCCGGGAAAGAAGCAAAAGGCGCTAGAGCCGGGAAAGAAGCGAAAGGCGCCAGAGCCGCTGCTGAAGGTATGGAAAACGAGGTCTGTTTTCTGGGACTTGCCGTACTGGAAGATCCACCGTGTGCCTCACAGCCTTGATGTAATGCATATCACGAAGAACGTGTGCGAGAGTATGCTTGGTACCCTGCTCAACATGCCAGAGAGGACCAAAGATGGGCCGAAAGCAAGGGCAGACTTGAAATCAATGGGCATCAGGCAGGAGCTTCACGCTATATATGATGATGATGATGATGATGATGATGATGATGAGGCGAAGCAGGACATGGAAAGTCGTCGCAAAGGAAAAAAGGCCAAGAAGACGGGAAATGACTACCCTCCCGCGTGCTTCACTCTAAGTAAGGAGGAGATCGAACAGTTTTTCACCTGCCTCGTAGGAGTAAAACTTCCTTACGGTTACGCGGGGAAGATAAGCAGATACCTAGACCCAGCGAAGCTGAAGTTCAGCGGGATGAAGTCTCACGACTGTCACGTGCTGATGACGCAGATACTTCTAGTTGCAATCCGTGGGATCATGGACGCGCACGTCCGTGAAACCCTATTTGGCCTATGCAACTTTTTCGACGTCATCTCTCAGAAGTCTGTTGGTGTGAGGCAACTCAGAAGGCTACAGGAAGAGATCGTGGTGATACTATGCGAGCTTGAGATGTACTTCCCGCCCGCATTCTTCGACGTTATGGTGCATGTGATGGTCCATATCGTGGACGATATCATCCAACTCGGGCCGACATTCCTGCATAGCATGATGTCATTCGAAAGGATGAATGGTGTCATCAAAGGATACGTTCGCAACATGTCACGTCCAGAGGGAAGCATAGCCAGGGGCTTTCTGACCGAAGAGTGCATCTCCTACTGCACGAATTATCTAGGCATCGAGAACCCCGTTGGTCTGCCCGTCAACAGGCACCTCGGCAGGCTCGCTGGATGGGGTCACCGTGAGGGTCGCCGCGAAATGCATGTCGACTTCGAGGGTCGACTCGCCGACTTTGAAAGAGCAAACCTAGTCGCGCTACAACACATAAACGTGGTCGATCCTTGGGTGGTAGAGCACAAAACCTTTATTGAGAAGATGTACAATGACCGAGGCCAACAGAGGACGGACGGAGATATAATCAAAGAGCACAACTCATGTTTCACGCGTTGGTTCAAGCAGAAGCTTCTATCGTACCCTTTACATGAGGATTCTTCCGCGGAAGAACAACTCATATTCGCCTTGTCACAGGGCGCCGAGCACAACCTGATGACCTATGAGGCGTACGATATCAACGGCTACACATTCTACACCGAGGCCAAGGACATGAAGAGCGATGGTTATCAGAACTCCGGGGTAACGATGGAATCCTACACCGGTAATGACAAGGACATATACTACGGAAGGATCGAGGAGATCTGGTAGCTGAGCTACGCTGGAGAGAAGGTCCCGATGTTCCGTGTCAGATGGGCCAAGAGCGTCCTAAAAGAAGACCGGTATTTCACCACCATGGTTATACCCGAAGCCAAATCCAAGACCGCGGGCGCAAACGTCACCGCGAAAAATGAGCCATGGGTACTGGCTTCCCAAGTTGACCAATGCTTCTTCATTACCGACCCGTCAAAGCCCGGTCGTGTTGTCGTGAGGAGAGGCAAAAGGAAGATCATCGGAATGGATGGAGTAGCCAATGAGCAAGACTTCAACAAGTACGGCGACCCGAGGATCGAACATGACGACGATGATGAAGTAGCAGCATACACCACAAGAAGAAGCAGGTCCACCCTACCTAAAGGACGTCCGTTCCACAGAAGAACTCCATTTGCGAAAAAGAAGGGCAAGAAGATTGTGAACAGATAGCTAGCTAAGATCGATTGTATTTAAATCGTAGCCTTCATTTCTTGAATGTATTTCATGGGCACTTTTTGAACTATCATGAATATTTTTAAATTTCATGAACACTCGATCTTGACCCCCCCTCCATCTCGATCGCTATCCCACCTCGCCAGATCCGGCCCCCCTCGCCGCCGAGCACCCCCCGGTCCACCGGCCACCGCCGCCAACCCCCCG
>LR738710.1:814194126-814359549 GCA_902687465.1 Secale cereale | reverse complement strand
CCCCGCACCCCCCGCACCCTCCCCCACTCCACCGGCATTACTGTTTGATGATATTTTTTAATAAATTATTACTGTCTTATAAAAAAATATTACTGTTATGATTTAAACAAGTTTGAACATATTTAAACACAAATAAGTATCAAACAACATTTTAAATGCATAAAAAAAATTGTGGAGCCTGGGAATCGAACCTAGGACCTCCTGGTGTGAGAGCTGGCTGCTGACCAGTCGAGCTAGTATAGGGAACTTGATTTGGATCTGGTCAGGTGGAAGATAACCAGTTGGCTCGAGCAGAAAACAAAAAAAAAATACTAATGGCGCACCAGGGTGAGGTGCGCCATTAGTATGGCTGTACTTACGGAGCACCGAGGGGTGGTGCGCCATTAGTATTGTGCCGCCCCCACCATCCATATCTCCTCCCCGGCCGGCCCAACCCTATCCCCTTCCCCTCTCTCTCCCGACGACGCCGCTGCATCTCTCTCCCTCGCCCTCGCCCTTGCGCCGATCCCCTTCCCCTCTCCTCTCTCGACGATGCCGCTGCCCCGCCGCCTCGACGCCGCTGCCCCGCCGCCTCGAAGCCGCCTCGACGCCGCCCCGACGCCGCCCCGACGCCGCTGTCCCGCCGCGTCGACCTCGTCTCCACTCCAAGGCCACTCCCCGCCTCCCCAAGCTCGCCGTCTCCGCCCTCCGTCGTCTCCGCTCCGGCCACCACATCATCGTGGTCAGGTAACCCTCCTCCCTCTGCCTCTCTTCTCCTCTCTTCCTCCTCTCCTCCCTCCCGGCCATGCCCTCTTCTTCTCTCTTTTGCTAGGTTTAGGTCAAATCCCTCTCGAATTTAGGTCAAATTAGGTTCAAAAAATTGTGGGAGTAGTGCCTAGCAAATATGAATAATTAGTACTCCATGTGCATTGGAGTACTTGGTACCTGCAAGATTTTTTCCTCTCTAAGGCTGAAGTGAAACAAATATGGCCCTAGTGTTGTGCTAAGTGAAGGACAAGTTCTTGCAATGATCCATGTTGATTGCTTACTTTGAAGTGCCTGCACTATGTCAGTGAGTCTTGTTTACTGCTGCCATGGGTTGCCATCATTAGTTTGTGCAATGGTAGTGCTGAACCATCTGATTTCATATATGACTTTTCTTATTTAATCAGCAGACAGTTATATGGATTGTAAACTTGGCAAGTTTTAGAAACAAGAATTTAGTGAGAACCAGGAGTGTGCACTAGTACTTTTGTCAGTTTTGAAAATTTAGTTTATTCGGTTACTTAAAATTCAGTTAATTCAGTTAGGCACACAAATTTCAGAACTTTTGCTAGGTTTAGTTCAAATCCCTCTCGAATTTAGGTCAAATTAGGTTCAAACTTGCTTGCTAGAGGTTAACTAGGTCAAATTAATTAACTGCTAGGGATTAATTAGGTTAACTAGGTCAAATCCCTCTCGAATTAATTAACTAGGTTAACTAGGTCAAATTAGCAGTTAATTTAGTCTGAATCTGAACTTGTGTTGCTGCTGCATCTGATCTTAGTGCTAATTAATTAACTGCTAGCATTTTATAATCTCCCGTAGGCCACACCACATCTCAGTCAGTATACTCTCTACTGATAGTGCCCAAGTTAGATGATATAGTTGCCATGAATTATATCATGTTGAACGGGCAAAGGAAAATCTCATAGCAAATGCATCAAAATGTCCAAGTTTATACCTCTTGCAAAACAGGTAGAGAGAATATGTTGTGCAGCAAGAGAATGGTAAACTTGGAATATCTGGTTTATCTTTGTGAAGCTCAATTGCTAATGGTCTCGAAGGTTAGTTGGTCTTCCCTAAGTAAATAAGAAAAGAATGTAGGGCCTGAAATACGGTGAAATAGGAGAGGATGCAGAGCACTGTCTTTGTTTGGTGTTTTTGACAGGTTTATCTAGCAGGTCTGCAAATAGTAATTCTCCCATAGAGTAGGACTATAGGAGTATCTATCTATCTATCTATCTGAATCTGAAATGAAACATCCATGCTGTTGAGATATACCTCTCCATCAGTTGGGACTTTTGAAGCAATTGGGTGGAGCATTTTATTACAGCAAGTGTCTGTCTCTCTTATATATTTTGAGATATACCTCTCTAAAAGTGTGGAGGTGGTGCCTGGCCTGGCATGCTAGTTGCTTAGCTTAATTGATGTTAGAGTTAGTAGTTAATTGCTTAGCTTAATTGCTATTAGAGTTGAGTTACAGCTGATTCATGATGGAGCTGTCAAATTAAGTTAAGTGTATATACACTAGCAGCTACCCTATATATGCGCGTGTCTTTTTTGGTTGATAAATAATAAGTCCACGCATACAAATTTATTTTTGGAAGGGAATGCAAATCTGGCTCATTTTATTACAGCAAGTGTCTGTCTCTCTTATATATTTTCTTGTCTCTCTTATATTTCATAAATAATAAGGCCACGCATACATTGATTTTTTGTTTGTTGAAGGGAATGCAAATCTGGCTCATTTTATTGAGATAATACATCAGGTGTTTCTCTTATATATGTGTTGTTATTAACAGTGGGTAATTAACCTAACTATTCATTTTTCCTTAGGTTAATATAAAAATGTCTAGTGGGCACATATAAATTCCTTTTACCTACTGTCTTGTATATATATTTGAAATAATTGCTGCTAGCTGTTAATTTTACCTGAAGAGAAAAACTACTGGTACTAGCTAGAATTTGGCACTGAAAAGCAAAAGCTACAATTAGCTGCTGGTATTAGACATGCTTGACATTATATATCAGTTTGTCTGGTTCTTGTTTTGGTAGTAGTAGTTTGCTTTGCTTATCCATGAGTATCAGTCAATTGGTGAACCTGGAGCAGCTTTTTGCTAGGTTTTGTCTCCGACCATCGTGTCGTGATGATTTTGCAGGTACCCTGAGAGGCCCTTGAGTTTGCTGGAATGTCGATTAACTTCTGTTCCGGCAAATTCGGGTACTCCATATGTCCTATTTTCAGCAAAGGTCATGCTGAAATTTTTCGCGAATTTTAGCATGACTTTGCTAAAAATAGGACATATGGGGTACTTGTGACTAATGCATGGGCCGAGGTATCTTAGTAGTTAATTAAGCAGGATCAAGTGCCCCTTTATTCTAGCTGCATTAAACCATAGGCGGCAATAGAGCCAAGTGATTAGGCCCAACTTAGATTTCTCCTTCCCAGCTTAGCTTTTAGGATGCCTCGGTGTCGACAAACCATAAATTATAAAACCTTGGATTTTATGGTGCCTCGGTGTCGATAAAAACCGAAATGATGAAAGCTTAGGCTTTTAGGGTGCCTCGGCGTCGAAAAACCCTCAATTATAAAAGCTTAGCTTTTAGGATGCCTTGGTGTCGACAAACCCTAAATGATGAGACCATGATATTCTCCCTTGACAATAACCAACTTTTTGAACAAACTTTGTTCCTATTTAGAGAGAAACATGGCCAACAACGATGAGGCCGGGGGTTTGGGCGGCAAGGCATTCTGGGAGCTGTCCCAGGAGATGGAGGAACAACCTCACTTGTATGAGGACGCCGCCTTCCACACCGATCCTGAGTCCACTGATGGTACCGCCGAGGATGACCCCACTGATGCCACCACTGATGGTGCCACCGAGGATGCCACCACTGATGACGGCGGTGCACGCATAGATGGCAGCCAACCAAAGAGGCAACGGAAGGACCGGCGCCCGACCGTGCTCCGCACCCTCAAGGAGGAAGTTACTGAAGTGGACTCCGACGGGAATCCAACGGCGCCCGAACGAATAGTCAAGGGGTACTCGCTTCAGCTCGGGGCATTCTCCGGAGCACCGTCTCGATCAACACCGAGAACCTGAGGCATCCTGACCGAGGGAATTTGCGCAACCTCCTCTTCACGAAGCTGCATGAACGATACAAGTTCCCCGCTGAATTTGAAAACACTAGCCTCAAAGGGCATAAAGTGAACAATGCTGCCCTCACGAAGATGAGCAAGGCCCTGTCTACTTGGAAAAGCAATGTGAAGAGAATGATCGAGAAAGGTGAGAGTTATGAGAAGATCAAGGAGAAAAATCCTTCGATCACCGAAGATGACTACAACGACTTCAAGATCAATTGCTCGAGCACCGCACACTCCGAATCAAGTCAGTGGGGGAAAGAAATGCGGGAGCTAAACTTAGGGGAACACACACTCGGTCCCGGCGGTTACAGAGTGGCGGAGTCTATATGGGACAAGGAGGAGACGGACCGTGCCGAGCAAGGCCTACCGCCCCTCTTCGATAAATATAGTGACAAGCAGACCAGGAACTTTGTCAGGGCCCGGTACAAGAAGGACCCGAAAACAAAGGAGCTTACCACGGATCCGAAGACCAGGGCGCTTGAGCTTGTTCTGGTAAGGAATACACCCCCGCGTAATTAGCTCCATATGCTTGCATTCTAATTAATGAAGCCAAATTTCTAAATGGTTCACATTCCTTCCGCAGGCGACTGAAAGCAGTAGCGCGGGGTCGACTAAGAGCAACCCTTGGGACACGACTCTAAATAGGGCGTTGAATGTAATGAAGAACAATGATAAGCTCAGTAAGCCGACGTCAGCTGGTCGTGTGGCCGGCAAAGGCTTGTCGACAAAATGGTCGTCATACTATAACACTGGTGGGCAAAAGGAGAAAATGACCAGCTCGGAAAGCCAGGCGCGCGAGGTTCAAGAACTCAAGGCACAGGTGGCGCGGATTCCGGAGATTGTCCAAGAGCAAGTGCAACAACAGCTCGGAGCGACGATCACCGCCATTGTGCCTACCTAGATCGAGGGGTTGAGTGCGTGGATTGCGGGCGGCCAACAGGGGCTGCCCCCGATTCCTAGCTTCATGGCCAGCAACTCACAGAACGCGATGGCGGGGCCATTGGTGTCTCCGGCGGAGGCGGCATTGGTGTCTCCGACGCCGGCATGGGAGCTTAGTGCACCCGGGTGTACGCCGGCCGGCACCTCTGCAGCAAGCGGCCCCTCCGTCAACTGCACGCCCGCCATTGGCGGCGCCTCGACATTAGCCGAGCTCGACACCATCATCACGGTAACTAATTAAGCCTCTCTCGGCCGAGGACTTCATCTCCTTGCCTTTCACTGGGCATCCCTGACGCCCTACATGTTTTCGCAGGGCGCCGCCGACGTTCCGTGCACTCTCCTGCACTTCGTGAACAACGAGTTGGTCGATGTCGCCATGGGCAAAATCGTTCAACCGGGCAACCCCTTGTTCCACGGTACCCAGATGCCACTCAACTTGTTTAGGGTTCAACTGGTTCGGGTGCTGCCAGGCTGCGACGAGGTGTTACCTCCGATTCGACCCGTCGGGGCCGATGATGATGACGTGATGACCCTCAGCGCCTGCCTGAGCTGGCCCCTGCTTTGGCCGAAAAGCCAGATTCGTTTGGGGGCCGGGGACACCACCCCAAAGACAACACCGCCAGTCGTGTTGGCGCCAAGTCAGCCCCATGGCAAGACCGCCGCAACGGTGCCGGACATCCCTATGCCACTAGATCCAAACATGCATATGGCACAGGATCAGAACGACGACGACGACGATGCATTTGCCAACGTGGATCAGTACTTTGCCGATCATGGGTACGGTGGCGACTTCATGGGACCTCCTTCTCAAGAACCCAAGCCAACAATAGACGTGCGCGATCTAGCTGGTACCACGGAGAAGCCAAGTTGCAACAGGCGTCGTCTGCCGTTCAGCTCTAAGGAGACGCCTCCAGCTGCCGACTTCACTGAGCCTCAGATAGGCAAAGTGCAAAATATTATCAGCTCCAACACACTCAAGAAGGCGGTCTGTGAGCAGAACTCGGTCCCATTACAGGAGAAGAAGAAGGCACGCAAAAGAAAGACTAACAAGGGTGCGAGCCAGCCAGCACCGAGTACGATCCGTGCTCAGGACGGGCCACCTTCACCTGAGGATGTAATGAGGAGGGTTCATGTGGCGGGTAGGCCGATGCTACCGACAAATATGCTCGATGCTGCAACCGGTGCTATGTGGAGTCTGCATGACAGTGTTCTTTCTTTGGAGAAGCGGCGTCTCAGAGAGAAGGATGTGGCATACCTGGTTTTCGCGGCCAAGGTGCCAGAGGGCAAGGGCTTTGTGGATAACTCCATCGGGGGTACGATCGTCCTGCGGTTTGATGACATCCACGCTATGTTGAACCTTCATCCGGTGCACTACACCTTCGTTCGGCTATTTTCGCTGAGTATGGAGATGCGGATAATTCGCGACAAGACCCCAGACATCGTGATAGTTGACCCCTTCTACATGCGTGCCAAGATCTTGGGCAGCGCTGGGGACCGGCAAGTCGCGAGTTCTTACCTCGAAGGCGTCATTCTGGCAAACCGAGATAAGAATAACTTCCTCGTGCCTTACTTTCCCGAGTAAGTCCTCCGCCTCAACCGCCCCGTAACATATGAATTCTTAGATTTTGATCGTTTTTCTTTTAACATTCCGTGTTTTCTGCAGTGACACACATTGCACGCTCATCCTCCTAAGCCCCAAATATTCCATGGCCACGTATTTCGACCCGGACCATCAGTCGAACGTAGACTACACAAATGTCAAGAAGGTTCTTGATGATGTTCTCCCCGGCTACGCCAAATCTGGAGGCACCTTCACCAGGCCTATTCGTAAGTACGGCAAGCACGTGTTCTCCCACAATACGACGTTCTGCTGCGTCAAGCAGCCGCCTGGCGGTCAGAAGGGTGCCTACTACGCCATCCATCACATGCGGGCGATCGTACGGGACCATCATCAACTTCTGCTACCGAGTAAACTCAAAGATTGGGCCGCGAGCGTGTCGGCAATGCAGGACGCGGACATCAGACAAGAATTCTTTCGCATCCAGTCAGAGTTTGCGGAAATCATCCATCAAGATATCCTTCGTACCTCGGGGCAGTTCTTCCTCAGAAATCAACCGTCCAATAGTGACATCGACACAATGCTACAAATACAGGCTGACAACGCCCGTGATTTCATGACTCCCACGATAGATGGCGGCTTTATCCACGCTTCGGTCCCTTCAGTCGAGTCGAAAGCAGTGATGCTGTGTCTAGTTCTGAAACATCGATTGGCTCATGTTGTAATTAAACTTTAATGAACTTGTAGTATGTCTCTTTGGTTCCGAGAGTCGTTCAACTTAGATGTAATAGATGCTATTAATGTCTTGCTTTTCTCTTTCGATCGTTCTGTTGCATACTTATATATTGCTTATGTATTGTCTGTGAATTGGTACTAACGTTTCGTTTGGCTAGTGCATAGCGATGCCGTCGTATGTCATGTACAAGGGTAAGGTTCCCGGAGTCTACGACGACTAGGAGGAGTGTCGGAGACAGGTTCACCGATTCAGCGGTAACAGTTACAAAGGGTACACCACTAGGGCCGAGGCCGAATCTAGATACGCCCGCTATCTAGCGGGAGAGGGGAGGGAGCGTTGGAGGAACCAGATGAAGACGAGTTTCATCGTGATGATGCTCATCGTGATGACCGCTGTTCTCTTCTATGTGATGGTAGTTTAGATGATCGATATGGACTTGTAATGTGAAGCCAAACTCGCTACTCGCGGTCTCGAGACTTGTAATATAATGTTCTATCTTTGTTCGGTCTTTTCAATTCGGAGACTAATATGATGAATTGTATTCAGAGACTAATATGATGAATTGTATTCAGAGACTAATCTTCTATTGTATTCGATGAATCTGTTGTTGATGTGTGCTGTCTATATTCTGTCCAATTATACATTTTGTAACCTGTGCAAAAAAATAAAAAAACCTAATATTCATACTAATGGCGCATCACATCACAGTGCGCCATTAGTATGCCAAAGGATACTAATGGCGCATCACTAGACAGTGCGCCATTACTATGCCGAAGTTACTAATGGCGCATCTTATTGTGGTGCGCCATTAGTATGCCAAAGCACCTGGGTATACATGACCCCCTGGGAGGTATACTAATGGCGCACTGCTGTGTACACTAATGGCGTATCTGTGGTGCGCCATTAGTATACCAGATACTAATGGTGCACCAGAGGTGCGCCATTAGTAAAATATACTAATGGCGTGGCACTAATGGCGCACCACTAATGCGCCATTAATGGCCAAATTAGGTGCGCCATTAGTAGGCCTTTTCCTAGTAGTGCTTCCGTGGCGGCAGAGCCGCCCGCGGCGGCCGACAGGGGGCACCCTGCGGCACAACGCCATTCGGCACCGCCCAAGCCGCCTGGAAGCTCCGCGTGGACGTTTCCTTGCCAGCGCACGCCTACAGCACCGTCGCCGTGGCCTGGCATGCACAGGGCGCGCTCTCTGCCGCCGACGTGCCGCACGGCCGTTCCATTGGGGATAGGCCGTAACTGCCCCTGCCTTGCTGAGTTAGGCACTGAATGGAATCAGTACACCTCCTAGTCGATGTTCAAGCACCTAAACCACCCGTCCAGCCACAGCGCCGCCGTAATCGCTCGCCGGACTTATCCCGTTCACGGCAACCGCCTCGGGCCGGCTATAAATAGCATCTCCGAGCTCGCTCTTGACCCCGCACATCTCCACCACCTCACCAGACCCCGCCCAGCCACTGGAAGAGCCTCGTGGGGCCCTTCTTCCTCAACTCCAGCCTCCTCGGTCCGCTTCGGGCTCCGGCAACGTTCTCTCTGGTAAGAGCTCCTCCACCGCCCTAGACTTGCCTGTAGCCTCATGACACCTCTAGGAGACTAACCCCCACTCCAATTTGACCCCAGCAACTCTCTCCGACGAGGCCCATGACCACCCGAACTGCCGTCCGCCGGAGATAGGCTCGCCGACGCTCAACTCCACCACCCACTGACGTGGAAGAGCACCAGGAACCCGTAGGTACCACTCACTCCCTCTACCTTGCCGTGGATCGGCGCCGGCGACCACCGCAGCTCTCTGGCGCCGGCGCGACTCTGTTTCTGTTTTCAAACCTGACGAGTGGGACCCTCTCGTCAGCCTCTCAATCTCTTCTGAAACATTTTTCTGGAAGGCGCCTTCGGGAAACGTACGTTTTCCTTATTCGGCTGGCGTACTGCGTACCGAATCGTTTTCTGTTTTTATATTCTAGCCCCTGGAAACTTTCTGTTTCATTACAGACAAGTCCCTGGATAGAAACTTTAATAACTTTTAAACAAAAGATGATTTTGAGTTGATTCTTTTTCTGTCCTCTTTAGTTTTCTGTCTAGTTTTTTATCATATTTATTTGAAAAATATTTGGGACAACTTTTATACACGCGCGGTATTTATGTTAGTACTCTTCTATTTGAATACGTAGATACCGAGGGAAGTGACGGAGCCGCGTACTTCACCGAGTTAGACTCCGACTACTCCGAACCAGGCAAGCATGTTTGAACCTTTGATATGATGAGTGTGTTGCATGTTTGCTTGAGTAGTTCTTCTTCATAGCATGGTCATATAAGCATTTGTGGATGATTATATTTCATGCAAGCATGTTTGGGTGAGCCCGAATGATGATGATTGAACCACCCCGATCATGTGGTGACATGATGGGTTGTGAACTGGTATTGTTGGAGCATGCCAGTCATCTTTTATCTCTAGTAGCAACGTGGATCAAGTCATGATCCCGTTCGTCTCCTTTTTGGTACTTTCACTTGCCTTCTACAAAGAATACAGTTTAGTCAGTTGCAAACCTCTTTCCGTGTACACACCAAATAGAGGGGCCGGGATGAGGGTTCCATGGCCCTGGATTGAAGCCCGTCATCCGGTCCGGGGGCATGGGTGTTTCCGGTTGGGACCGAGAGGGGGGCACCCCTTAGAGCGCGCAGATATAAATTTGACCCCTTCTATTCGAGGTTGTAGCCTCCCCGTCTTTAAGTTTTTCGTGAATGTTGGCTCGGGTGATTCCGGGCAGCAGGATGTGAAATGGGTGTGTACTGGCCAGTTGTGTTTCTGCTAAAACACCATAGACGGAACTAGTCCTCATGGCTAGTGGAATCCGTTGGCTGTGATATAAGAGTACAAGCTCTACAGAGTCAAAATCTTCCGAGTAGCCATGTTTATGGCCTAGTGTCAAACTTCGTGTCTACCCCAGTGACCCTCTCGGAAAATTCATGATAGTAATAAGAGTGGTGATTTAGTCAAGGGTCATTTTGGTACATGAACTAACCAGTTATTTCTGCACTGATAAACCTCTTGTAATATTTTTCCGTTATGTCAAAGATTATATAAGCCCTTTATGTGATGTCGCTCAGACGTCCGACTGTGGCATTCTTATTATTTACTTTTGTTATAAGCCCTTTATGTGATGTCGCATAGACGTCTGACTGTGGCATTCTTATTATTTACTTTTGTTATAAGGCCTTTATGTGATGTCGCTCAGACGTCCGACTGTGGCATTCTTATTATTTACTTTTGTTATAAGCCCTTTATGTGATGGCGCTCAAGCGTCCGACTGTGGCATTCTTATTATTTACTTTTGTTATAAGCCCTTTATGTGATGTCGCTCAGACGTCCGACTGTGGCATTCTTATTATTTACTTTGTTATAAGCCCTTTATGTGATGTCGCTCAGACGTTCGACTGTGGCATTCTTGTTATTTACTTTGTTATAAGCCCTTTATGTGATGTCGCATAGACGTCCGACTGTGGCATGTTTTTATTCATTTTTCCTCACGAGGCGTCGCTCACACACTCGTTTGGTTTTGCTTTTATTTCTCCTATGGATTCTGGGAGGACTACCACCCGACTTCCATTTTTACCTGCAGCGCAAACTATCTTATTCGGATACATATTGCTAGATTACTCATATGCATCATGTTTGGATATGTTATATCTTATGTCCGAACTGTCTTGCGAGTACATTCAAAGTACTCACCTGGCTTGTTGATTTGGCCAGATGTTGACGAAGGCGATCTCATGGATGAAGAGTTCGATAGAGAGTCTGACGTCTAGTGGATTCCCAGTCAGTCTTTTGCGATCTTGGAGTTGATCAATGTTTTATAACCGCTTCCGCCACCCACCAAATAAATTCATTGGGTCTCACTCCGACACTCGATGAACTGTAAGATATTGGAGTCATGTCTACACTGTGACATATCCACCACCTCTTTTTATTACGAGTTAGTAGCTATGCAACCCTACCATTGTGTCATATCCGCCCTTATGTATTATATCGGCGTGCTTGTAATAAATTGTTGAGCAACCTGAGCTCAACCATGTATAATATTCAGTACTCTGGAATTCAGTGTCAAGGAATTGTCTACATTAAGAAGTATTCTTCTGTGCTGGTTCGATAAAAAAGTCGGTTCTCTCGGTAATTATTTTACTGGAAAAACCAGTCCTGACAACCTTGGTACCAGAGCCAAGCTGACTGTAGGAAGCCACTAGGTGCAATCGCTAATCGGTTATTAGCATATTGAATGCTATTTCAGCATTTTTGCATTTGTAGCAATTTTCTGTTAGTCATCATAAATTTATGATTTGACTCTTCGGAATTTTTGTCTACTTTTGTAGATGGCCAGCGGCGACTGCGATTCACAAGTGTTCGCAAACATTCCTGAGGGGTTTATCAAGCTCCTCGTCGCCATCACCAAGGTCGCGGTCGGGCCACCGACCCGTCCCGAGTTCACACTCTACCGGCACAAGATCAGCGACAGCGTGTCGATGCACCAGGCCGCGGTGCAATTCAATGGAGGGCGTTCTGAAGCACGCCGCTTCCGATTTGTGGGCAGGGCCATGCCTACGGAGAGGCATGCCATGCAAATGGCTGCCCGTGAGGCGATAGCTCGTCTCCGGGATGCTCTTCCTTCGATGAAGACTCATCGCTACCGTTACCTCCCATGCCACGTGCCTTACACGTGCCACTATGCGTTTGCTTGCGCAAGGGGAGAACGTGATGAAGCCATCGAATCATTGCTTGAGTACCTCAAGGCTCTTGAGGCAGCCTTTGGTAACCTTGTGGACGACTTGGTGGCTGCTCGTATGGATTTAGTTCAGAGTGGTTCCGCCAACAGGAGGGAGCTGCTGCATACTTCACCACCACTCACTTCTGTCTCGTCGTCAGCATATTATGCACCTGCCATCTTAGCCACCGCTCGCCGCCTACCTACCATTGAGGAGTTTGACCAGGTCATTGCTCCTACTCCAGTCAGAGCTACACCACCTGCCGCGCCCGCACCAACTCCTCATACCAGTATTCCACGCCTGGAGCCTATTAGTGAGGAGGAGGTTGAGTCCCCATCACCACTGGGTCTTACCCTCGGCAGGCCAAGGGAAGTCTTCAACATATCCGACTAGTGCGCCTGTCCGCGACGCGTTGTGTTCGCTTGTATGATATGTTTTATATGTAAAATAGGTTGATGGGAAGTAGTTTGCTTGCGCATCATGTAGGATCTTGGAGAAGTGCACTAGCATAAATAACATGTCAGGAATGTGTACGCGCATCCTGAGTGACGTATGTATAATTACGACTCGCGTGTAAGATATGTACTAAGCGGTCCTTCTCCGTGTGCAATCAAGTTTTTATTTAAAAATCGTTGGAGTTTGTGTTTTTGCTGCTTTGGCAAATCTTGGTTTTTTTTGCCGCTCAGTTTTCTCATGATTTCTGCAATATTACCCCAGAGTGAAAAATGACTCATCCCTGGACACGTTCCATGCCAAGTCCGCCAGAGGAAAATTATGGCACACAAACAGGTAACAATTTCACGCAGGGACAGTCAAGTCAGCAGGGCAGCGAAACATCATTTTCTCAAGTATGCTGTCTTTACGAGCAAAGCCAGCAGCAGCATCAGGAAATGATGAACCACGTTATTAATATGGGGAATCACCGTGAGCCATACCAGCAGCATTCAAAATTATCTGAATTACAAAAGACAGGTCCGCCAACATTTTCTCACACTGACAGACCTCTTGAGGCCGATGATTGGCTTCGAGACATTGAAAGGAAATTGATTGTGGCACAATGCTCAGATCGTGAAAAGGTACTTTATGCACCACACTATCTTACTGGAGCAGCTGCATCATGGTGGGAGAACTTTCTGCATATGCACCCCAATAAAAATGATATCACCTGGGAGGATTTTAAAGAAGGTTTTCGTGGGGCGCACATCCCCAGAAGCATTATGAAGATCAAGAAAAGAGAGTTTGATGACCTCAAGCAAAGGGGCATGACAGTGACTGAGTACAACAGCCAGTTTACTCAATTATCTCATTATGCCAACGAAGAGCGTATGACTGAAAATAAGAATTTGGAAAAATTCCTGGACGGTCTGGCACCAACACTTAAATGCCAGCTAGTCGTACACACTTTTCCAGATTTCAAGACACTTGTGGACAATGCTATTACTTTGGAAAATGAGCGTCGCAGTCTGGAAGATATTCGCAAGCGAAAAAGGGATGAGGCCACCCACCCCCGCAACAACAGGAATAAGATAAATTTTCAGAAAAATGGGGTGAACAAATCCATGACCAATGACATGCGTCCGAGGAAAAAATTTCATGCAAGGGACAAGGATTTCACGTATCGCCCAGGTGTTACTTGCTACGCTTGTGGAGAAGAGGGACACTATGTCAAACAGTGCCCAAAACCAAGGAACTCAACCCCGAAGCCAAACAACAATGGAAACAATTCAGCGCCCAAGCGTAACAACTTCAGCCCCAATAATAACCACAAGAAAGGCCACCTGAACCATGTGACCAAGGAACAAGCACAGGATGCCCCGGATATCGTACTCGGTACGTTCCCTGTCAACACAATACCTGCCACAGTTTTGTTTGATTCAGGAGCTTCTCATTCGCTCATTTCGAAGAGCTTTGCTTTGCAACATGATTTTTCGATGCTTCCCTTGGGAAAAATCAATGACCATTAAGTCCCCCGAAAGTAAGCAGATCACTCAAAATTACTGCCAAGGTGTAACCATTGAAATTGAAGGATTGAAGTTTCACGCAAACCTCATCGTGTTGGAAAACAAGGGACTAGATGTTATCCTGGGTATGGACTGGCTAACCACCAACAAAGGATTCATCGACTGTTTCAACCGAACTATGATTCTTACTCATCATCACGGGAAGACAATAAGAGTCGCAGCTCAAGAAAGACCAGTATCGCGACAACCAAAATTAAACAAGGTAGACACTTCTGAGTTAAGAAAAGTTCCAGTAGTATGTGAGTTTCCGGACGTATTTCCCGAAGAACTGCCAGACATGCCACCAGACAGAGAAATATAATTCATCATTGAGCTGGCACCTGGAACCACCCCCATTTACAAGAAACCATAAAGAATGGCACCGTCCGAACTGGTTGAACTAAAGAAGCAAATAAAGGAAGTACTGGACAAATAATTTATACGGGCCAGCTCCTAACCTTGGGGTTCACCGGTATTATTTGCCAAAAAGAAGGATGGGACTATGAGATTGTGTATAGACTACCGAGCGCTCAACATGGTCACCATCAAGAACAAATATCCGATGCCACGGATAAATGATTTATTTGACCAGCTCGCGCAAGCCAAGGTTTTCTCAAAAATTGATTTAAGGTCGGGTTATCATCAATTAAAAGTACGGACAGAAGATATCCCAAAAACCGCGTTCACCTCTAGATACGGACTATATGAATTTACAGTAATGCCGTTTGGACTGACCAATGCCCCCGCATATTTTGTCCACCTCATGAACAAAGTGTTTATGAAATTTATGGACAAATTTGTTGTGGTATTTATTGATGATATCTTGGTATATTCAAAGACACCAGAAGAACATGCTGAACATCTCCATATTGTACTGGGAGAATTAAGGAAACATCAACTCTACGCCAAATTCAGCAAATGTGAATTTTGGTTAAGACAGGTTGGTTTTCTCGGCCACGTATTGACGCAAGAAGGAGTGGCCGTGGACCCGGAAAAAGTCAAGGCTGTACTTGGTTGGAAGCCACCGGCCAATGTAACAGATGTACGAAGTTTCCTCGGAATGGCTGGATATTACCGGAGGTTTATTGAGGGATTTTCCACCATAGCCAAACCAATGACACAGTTACTCAAGAAGGATAAGAAATTCGTGCGGACTGAAGCTTGTGACAAAATCTTCCAAGAACTCAAAAAGAAATTAACAACAGCCCTAGTATTGGTCGTACTAGACATACACAAAAGTTTTGAAGTATAGTGCGACGCATCCCGGAAGGGCCTCGGATGCGTACTGATGCAAGAAGGCAAGGTAGTCACATACGCTTCCCGACAACTACGGAAACATGAAGAATATCATCCTACTCACGACTTGGAATTGGCAGCAGTCATTCATGCACTCAAAGAATGGAGGCACTTTTTGCTTGGGAATCGTTGTGAAATATATACAGACCATAAGAGTCTCAAATATATTTTCACCCAACCAGAACTCAATTTACGACAACGACGCTGGTTGGAATTGGTGAAAGATTATGATGTTGGCATCCACTATCACCCAGGAAAGGCAAATGTAGTAGCAGATGCTCTCAGCCGTAACCCCAGCTCGGACAACGGTAGCCTATAAAATTTGAGACCTGAGTTCCAGCAGGAATTCGCCAAGCTCAACTTAATGATGGGCACTGAAGGTGAAGTGTCAAATATGGAAATACGGCCTACACTAATAGAACAAATTAAGAAGGCTCGGCATGGACACCCCAGCATTGAAGGTATAAAAAGAAAAGTGAGTCAGGACAAGGCCTAAGAATTTACCATAGACAGTGAGGGAATATTATGGTTCGGAGACAGGCTTTGCGTACCTAATAACGAAGACCTCAAACAGCAAATTCTAGCAGAGAGCCACACTGCTCCATATTCAATTCACCCTGGAGGGACCAAAATGTACAAGGACATCCAGGAAAGATTTTGGTGGCACGGTATGAAGAGGGATATAGCCACGTACATTGCATGTTGTGATTCATGCCAACACATTAAAGCCGAGCACCAAAATCCCGCAGGACTTTTACAGCCAAACAAGATACCTGAGTGGAAATGGGACGATATTGGGATGGATTTTATTGTTGGACTGCCATGGTCACAGCACGGAAATGATGCCATATGGGTCATCACAGATAGACTGACTAAGGTGGCACACTTCATTCCAGTCAAGACAACCCACACCACCCAGAAGCTTGCCAAACTTTACCTCGCCCGTATAGTATGCCTGCATGGAGTTCCAAAGACTATAATATCCAACAGAGGCACTCAGTTCGTCTCCAAATTTTGGGATCATTTACAGCAAGCCCTGGGGACACAACTAGTATTCAGTATGGCCTATCACCCCCAGACTGGAGGACAAACGAAACGAGTAAATCAAATTCTAGAAGACATGCTGAGGGCATGTGTCCTCACCTATGGGACAAGTTGGGAATCAAGCTTGCCGTATGCCGAGTTCGCATACAACAAAAGTTACCAAGCCAGTCCGAGAATGGCACCTTTCGAAGCCTTGTACGGACGAAGATGCTGTACCCCATTAAACTGGTCAGAAACAAGGGACAGTCGTATCTTCGGCCCAGACATGCTCAAGGAAGCCGAGGAAAAAGTTAGACTAATTCGGGATCGACTCAAGACAGCCCAAAGCCGACAGAAGAGTTATTACGATCAAAAGCATCGGGAAGTGAGTTTTGAACCCGGTGAAAACGTGTATCTACGTGTATCTCCTATGAGGGGCCTGCAACGGTTCAAAGTCAAAGGAAAGCTAGCACCACGATTTATCGGACCCTTTCGCATAGTTGCACAGAGAGGCACAGTGCCCTACCAATTGGACATTCCCAAGGAACTATCAGACGTCCATGACGTGTTCCACGTTTCACAGCTAAGGAAATGTGTAAGCAACCCGGAGAAGCATGTGTCGCATGAAAATCTTGATGTGCAACCAGACCTCACCTACCGGGAACGCCTAACAAAAATATTGGAAGAATCTGAAAGAATAACCCGTCATAAGACAATTAAATTTCTCAAGGTTCAGTGGAGCAATCACACCGAGGATGAGGCAACATGGGAAAGGGAGGATTTCCTTCGGACAGAATACCCACACCTATTTGAGGATCAGCTGAAATCCCGGGGACGAGATTTTTCCTTAGGGGGTAGGTGTTGTAACACTCCAAATTTTTTGGATTTGTTTTCTTCCAATCTTTCTGGTCTTTCGGGAAGGGGGATATTTGATCTTCTCTTAAAACCCCTTTCTAAAAACCTTTTGACCAAAGTTTGTGTGTCCTTCTTAAACTTGATTCTGGTCTTGAGGGTTTTCTACTTGTGTTAGCTCAACACAAGTTGTTTTTTTTCAAAGAGGTTTTTATTTGTCTATTTTCCCTTCATGAAGAATCCTCATTTAATCACACCATGGACTTGTCTTCCCCATTCAACTATTTCCTTGCCATGTCACCAAATGGAAGTTTTTCTCTCCAAAAACCTCCTTTCCACCTTGAAACAAGTCTCCCATCAATTCCAGTAGGTTTCAACCTTATTGGGATTTTTCTTCTAATTATTTTATACCAAAAACAATTTCTGTCCTTTTAAATGAACCTTGGTGATTTACAAAGGAACCACCATTTTCATTTTGACTTTTGATTCCAAACGAACTCCCCTGGCTAGTCCTTAGTGCCCACAACCAAGTTCCATCTTGTTTCACTGGTCCACAGTTCAAAATTTTCAAATTTCACTTGCCGCAAGTTTGGACCAGATTTGCAAATTTTGGTGAAATTCATATTTTTCTTCTTCCTAAAAATGTGTGAAAATTCAGGCAGCCTCTAGATGCATCAAGAGACCACCCCACCAAATATCAGCTCTAGAAAGTTTTTCCACATGCCAAAATCATTTCATCAAACACCTGGCGTGCACTGTTTCTGTCAGGTTCAGAAAAGTTAACTGAAGATAACAGGCGACAGTGCAGCTTCGTCAGTTTCGTCAGAAAACGTTCGTCAATATCACGAGTGCCACTTTGGATCATTGCTGCACTGCACCTCGCTCGTATCCAGAGCGCCGCACGCGCACTTGGCTGGTTCCTGGCGTCGGTGGCACCCTGGCCCGCCTGCGCCGGCGTCTTCCGTGGCGGCAGAGCCATCGTGGCGGCCGACAGGAGGCACCCTGCGGCACAACGCCGTTCGGCACCGCCCAAGCCACCTGGAAGCTCCACGTGGACGTCTCCTTGCCAGCGCACGCCTGCAGCACCGTCGCCGTGGCCTAGCACACACAGGGCACGCTCTCTGCCGCCGACGTGCCGCACGGCCGTTCCATTGGGGACAGGCCGTAACCGCCCCTGCCTTGCTGAGTTACGCACCGAAATGGAATCAGTACACCTCCTAGTCGATGCTCGAGCACCTAAACCACCCGTCCTGCCACAGCGCCACCGTAATCGCTCGCCGGACTTATCCTGTTCACGGCAACTGCCTCGGGCCGGCTATAAATAGCACCTCCGAGCTCGCTCTCGACCCCGCACATCTCCACCACCTCACCAGACCCCGCCCAGCCACTGGAAGAGCCTCGATCGGCCCTTCTTCCTCAACTCCGTCCGCCTCGGTCCGCTTCGGGCTCCGGCAACGTTCTCTCTGGTGAGAGCTCCTCCACCGCCCTAGACTTTCCCGTAGCCTCATGACACCTCTAAGAGACTAACCCCCACTCCAATTTGACCCCAGCAACTCTCTCCGAGGAGGCCCATGACCACCCGAACCGCCGTCCGCCGGAGATAGGGCTCGCCGACGCTCAACTCCACCACCCACCGATGTGGAAGAGCCCTAGGAACCCGTAGGTACCACTCACTCCCTCTACCTTGTCGTGGATCGGCGCCGGCGACCACCGCAGCTCTCTGGCGCCGGCGCGACTCTGTTTCTGTTTTCAAACCTGACGAGTGGGACCCTCTCGTCAGCCTCTCAATCTCTTCCGAAACGTTTTTCTGGAAGGTGCCTTCGGGCAAAGTACGTTTTCCTTATTCGGCTGGCGTACTGCGTACCGAATCGTTTTCTATTTTTATATTCTAGCCCCCGGAAACTTTCTGTTTGATTACAGACAAGTCCCTAGACAGAAACTTTAATAACTTTTAAACAAAAGATGATTTTGAGTTGATTCTTTTTCTGTCCTCTTTAGTTTTCTGTCTAGTTTTTTATCATATTTATTTGAAAAATATTTGGGACAACTTTTATGCACGCGCGGTATTTATGTTAGTACTCTTCTATTTGAATACGTAGATACCGAGGGAAGTGACGGAGCCGCGGACTTCACCGAGTTAGACTCCGACTACTCCGAACCAGGCAAGCATGTTTGAACCTTTGATATGATGAGTGTGTTGCATGTTTGCTTGAGTAGTTCTTCTTCATAGCATGGTCATATAAGCATTTGTGGATGATTACATTTCATGCAAGCAAGCTTCGGGTGAGCCCGAATGATGATGATTGAACCACCCCGATCATGTGGTGACATGATGGGTTGTGAACTGGTATTGTTGGAGCATGCCAGCCATCTGTTATCTCTAGTATCAACGTGGATCAAGTTATGATCCCGTTCGTCTCCTTTTTGGTACTGTCACTTGCCTTCTGCAAAGAATACGGTTTAGTCAGTTGCAAACCTCTTTCCGTGTACACACCAAATAGAGGGGTCGGGATGAGGGTTCCATGGCCCTGGATTAAAGCCCGTCATCCGGTCAGGGGGCATGGTTGTTTCCGGTTGGGACCGAGAGGGGGGCACCCCTTAGAGCGCGCAGATATAAATTTGATCCCATGCTATTCGAGGTTGTAGCCTCCCCGTCTTAAAGTTTTTCGTGAATGTTGGCTCGGGTGATTCCGGGCAGCAGGATGTGAAATGGGTGTGTACTGGTCAGTTGTGTTTCTGCTAAAACACCGTAGACGGAACTAGTCCTCGTGGCTAGTGGAATCCGTTGGCTGTGATATAAGAGTACAAGCTGTGCAGAGTCAAAATCTTCCGAGTAGCCATGTTTATGGCCTAGTGTCAAACTTCGTGTCAACCCCAGTGACCGTCTCGGAAAATTCATGATAGTAATAAGAGTGGTGATTTAGTCAAGGGTCATTTTGGTAGATGAACTAACCAGTTATTTCTGCACTGATAAACCTCTTGTAATATTTTTCCGTTATGTCAAAGATTATATAAGCCCTTTATGTGATGTCGCTCAGACGTCCGACTATGCCATTCTTATTATTTACTTTTGTTATAAGCCCTTTATGTGATGTCGCTCAGACGTCCGACTGTGGCATTCTTATTATTTACTTTTGTTATAAGCCCTTTATGTGATGTCGCTCACATGTCCGACTGTGGCATTCTTATTATTTACTTTTGTTATAAGCCCTTTATGTGATGTCGCTCAGACGTCCGACTGTGGCATTCTTAGTATTTACTTTTGTTATAAGCCCTACATGTGATGTCACTCAGACGTCCGACTGTGGCATTCTTATTATTTACTTTGTTATAAGCCCTTTATGTGATGTCGCTCAGACATCCGACTATGGCATTCTTGTTATTTACTTTGTTATAAGCCCTTTATGTGATGTCTCATAGACGTCCGACTGTGGCATATTTTTATTCATTTTTCTCACGAGGCGTCGCTCAGACACTCGTTTGGTTTTGCTTTTATTTCTCTTATGGATTTTGGGAGGACTACTGCCTGACTTCCATTTTTACCTGCAGTGCAAACTATCTTATTCGGATACATATTGCTAGATTACTCATATGCATCATGTTTGCATTTGTTATATCTTATGTCCGAACTGTCTTGCGAGTACATTCAAAGTACTCACCTGGCTTGTTGATTTGGCCAGATGTTGACGAAGGCGATCTCATGGATGAAGAGTTCGATAGACAGTCGGACGTCTAGAGTCCCAGTCAGTCTCTTGCGATCCTTGAGTTGGTCACTGTTTTATAACCGCTTCCGCCACCCACCAAAAAATTCATCGGGTCTCACTCCGACACTCGATGAACTGTAAGATATTGGAGTCATGTCTACACTGTGACATATCCACCACCTCTTTTTATTACGAGTTAGTAGCTATGCCACCCTACCATTGTGCATATCTGCCCTTATGTATTATATCGGCGTGCTTGTAATAAATTGTTGAGCAACCTTAGCTCAACCATGTATAATATTCAGTACTCTGGAATTCAGTATCACGGAATTGTCTACCAGTAAGAAGTATTCTTCTGTGCTGGTTTGATAAAAAGGTCGGTTCTCTCGGTAATTATTTTACTGGAAAAACCGGTCCTGACATCAGGAGCTCCCCCTTCTGCGCCCAAGTTGCCTTCGCTAGGGGGTGACAACAGCCGCTCCCGAGGCCGCCGAGCCAGGCCGGGTCCTGAACTTCCGGAGACGTGCCTGCATGTTAGTCATAGTCTTGGGAAGGTGGCTTCTCCTGAAGTCCTATCCTGGGTTCCCCTTCGTAAAGGTGGAGGCACCAAGGACCTGGTGAGGTGACGTGCGCGGATCCGGCCGTGAGCCAAAGCTCGGTTCGTTGGATTTTTCAGCACTGCAAGGACGGACCCGAGCACAGACGCCGTGCCAGTGACCTTGCAGCTGAGTGATTGTATTTGACAGGGAACGTGCGGAAGCCAGGCGCTGATCATGTAGCATATGGGTAATGCAAAAAATGGGAACATCTAGCTTGATTTATGCACAAAAGAGACAACTGTGGGGGTGAGCCCCCAGCAGCTCGAGGACTACTGTGGGGGTGAGCCCCCGACAGCTCGAGGATGATGCAGCCCGGGGGGCGCCCTCGATTGAATACCTGAGACATCACCTGATACTTGTCGAAGAAGAGTTGGGGTAGCTGAAGACGCGAGTCATGCGGGTCGCTCCCGAGGATCGCCGGGCTCCTGAGGCCCAAGGGCTCCGGAGGCCCTCAGTGGTCATGGGCTCCGGCTCCTGCTCCGTCAGGACCGCCTGCCATTGCCTGAGCCCCCAAAGCCTACCGTGTGAGGTACTGGAACGTGGCAGCTGGGTTGCGGAAGCCGAAGAGCATGCGAATGTAACTGCAGGGGAGAGTCCTCCTCTAGCCGACAGCAGTCGGCCAGAAGGGCTCCGGAGAAGCGGCTCGGTTGAGGCTTGCAATGTCGATGGAGACGCGGAATTGGTTGCGGGTATGTGAGCTTGGTGCCGTACGGTTGTGCCCACCACGTATGAGCCATGCGTACTGAAGTTCCTCGGTAGCCTGGTCGATGAAATCCTGAGCCCCCAACGCTGTATGGCTCACGCTAGGCTCACAAAAACACGCGTCGAGACACACCTGCAGGTGGTGCCCAAACACCTCCCTCATGACGCTGGCCAGACCAGAGGCACTACAGAGGAGAGCCCCCGAGCCCGTCCTGATAGGGGCGCCGAGCGTGCCTCCCTATGCGAGGTTGGAGGGCACCTCGTCAGCAGGCACGAGACCCAAGGTGGTGCCGTCAGGAGCCCCTGCGTCCTGAGGTCCGTTTGCGGGCATGTGCTTCTTATTCTTGGGGGCGGTCTGCAGGGCAAAGATGGCTCCATCTCCGTCGGAGCTCTCGACCGCTGCAGTCTGGTAGGCGTGCTCCAGGGAACGCACTGCTTCCTTCTCATTGCAGACGATCGTGATGACCCCGCCACTCCCGGGCATCTTGAGGACGTTGTAGCCATGATGGGTGGCCGCCATGAACTTGCCGAGGGCCGGATACCCAAGGATAGCGTTGTACGAGAGGTGAATGTTGGCGATGTCGAAGTCGATGAGCTCGATGTGATAGTTGTCACGATCGCCGAAGGTGATGGGGAGGCGGACCTGGCCCATCGGGAGTGTGGAGCCATCTGTGACTCCGTAGAATGGCTTGGTTGGGTGCATTTGATCGTAGTGGATTTGGAGTGTCTCGAAGGTCTGGACGGAGAGGACGTTGAGCCCTGGTGCACCGCCGATGAGGGTCTTGTTCACAAGGACGTTGCTGATGGACAGAGTGCAGAGCATCAGGAGAGTGCCTGGGGCCGCGGTGCACTTGAGCTGATCCTTGGGGTCGAAGGCGATGACCTGCTTGGTCCACCTAAGGTTGCGCGCGTTCACCTGACGAGCGAACTGCTTGAAGATGCAGTGGGAAGTCGGAGCGTGGGCTCTTCCCAGGATGCATGCAACCGCACGTGGCTCCTGAAAGCCCCCTGCTTCGTCTCACTAGCGGTCGTCGTCGTTCCTTCTTGGCGGTGGTGGCTGCGGAGGCAGGCCCGCGTTGCCCTGACGGCGATCGTCACGAGGCCGGTCGCGCTAAGGGGCATCACGAGGCTGCTCCTGCCAGCGGTCTTCACGAGGTTTGACACGCCATCCTTGGCGCGAGTTCCTGCCATCCCAGCGTCCTCCACCACGGCCCCCTTCGCGGCCGTAGCCACGGTTGTCGCGCTCAGGACGCTGCCCGACGCGCCCGTCACACATCGCCCTGAGTTCTTGGCAGTCGTTGGTGTTGTGTCTGTGAACATTGTGGAAGACGCAGTACAGACGGTTGTCTCTGGGGGTCATTGTAGCCGCAGCCACGCTTCACTTCTGGCTCCGCAGCCAGCACGACAGGTCCATTGCACTTTGCTTCCATAGCCTTGGCCTTCTTGTCGTCAGCCTTCGCTTCGGGCAGCTCCAGGAGAGAGAGGCGGCCTTCCTTTGCCCTGGCGTACTTCGCCGCGAGGTTGAACATCTCGAGGGCCGTGCATAGGTCCTCGTGGATGGCGAGGTCCTCCTTCATCCTGACGTCATGGATACCGTCGGAGAATGCCGAATGATGGCCTCGTTCAAGACCCTGGGGATCTTGAGGCGCACGGTGTTGAAACGCTGGATGTACTTCTGCAGGGTCTCCCCAAGTTGCTCCTTCACGCGGTGCAGATCTGCGGCCGCCGGGGCTCGGTCGCGGGTACCTTGGAAGTTTGCGATGAAACGGTCACGAAGCTCCCCCCAGGAGGAGATGGATCCTATGGGAAGGTTCAGGCGCCAGGAGCGAGCACCGTCCTTGAGGGACATGGGGAACCGGTTCGCCATGAACTGCTCGGTGCCGTTGGATGCCTCGATGCTCAGCTCGTAGAGCTGGAGGAACTCTGCGGGGTCGGTGGTGCCATCGTAGCGCGGAGGCAGATCCGGCATGAACTTGCCGGGCCAGACGAGGCGCCGCAACTTTGGAGCTAGGGCGCGACATCCAGCCATGCTCATGATTGCAGGCGCCCCCTGCGCCTGCGGTGCTGGTTCTTCGGGTACAGGCGCCACCATCTCCTGTGGTGCGCGGTTCTGGTGCTGCGGAACGGAAAGCCCGCGAGCTTCTACCTAGGGATGCAGGACCACCTGGCAGCTCTCCTCGTCGCACGCAGGGGCCCTGCGGGGCTGCTCGCGCCATGGAGCCTCGCGTCTGAGCCCATGGCTAGCGCTGTGCAGTGGAGGCGGAGCCAGGAGGCCGTGGTCCATGTTCCCCTCCATGAGCGACGGACGACATGAGGAGTGAGTCGGTGCAGGAACCTCCCCGGCGGCGTTGACGAGCTCGGTGATGCGGTGGAACCACTCTTCATAGAGGTCGTCCGCTGGACGGTAGAGTAGGAGCTCGCGCACCATCTTTAGCGCAGGCTGCTGGTAAACCGGCCCGCGGCGGATCAGCGAGGACGATGCCGCGGCCTGCGAGGGTGATGGTGTCGCCGTGCGGCCATCGCGCCGCACGGACAACGGCAGCGACGAGTCCTGCTACTCGTGGACGACTAGGTCCGTGACAGCGTTGGCGACCGGTGAGTTGGGGCGGAGCGGTGCACCATTTCCCGTGGGGGCCATCTGAGCAACGTTGGCGGCGTGGCGGGCAGCGCGCGCTCGCGTGTGTCCACCATGGCGGTGAAGCGAGGTCGACGAACGAGAGCGGGACGAGGTCGTCGGAGAGGCGAGATTTCGACACACCCCCTACCCGGCGCGCCAAATTTCGGATTAAGGGCTCCGCAAACCCAAAGAAGTTCGAACACAGGGGCGTGAACAAAGATCTCTTCCGCTCGTGTCTACCTAGCGCCACGCCCTCGCCCGGTGGTGAGATTCAAGCAAGCAAGAAGTAAAAGCACACACGAGTTTACCCAGGTTCAGGCCACCTTGCGGTGTAAAACCCTACGTCCTGCTTGAGTGGATTAGCCTCAGGAGGGCTTGACTATGAACGATTACATTGGTTCATGAGCTCAGGAGGAGAGCTCAAGAGGGCCAGGAGGCAAGTGTTCTTGGTCCTTGAAGCGAAGGCGGGGTGTTCGAGATGAGGTCCATCAGATGCCTCCACAGTGGAAACCCTAGCTACTTATATAGGCGGCTACAGTTCTCTTCCCCCGAAATGTTTTGGCGGGAAGGGATCCCACAACGGCCATTTTGAGCGGGAACACAAGGACATTCCTATCCTGACAAAAGCAGTCTTCCCCTGCAAAGAGATCAGACGATGACGCGGTGGTGGGCTCGGTGGTGACATCCTCCCTGTCGTCCTTGCGGTCTTCGGTATTGTTGCACAGAAGGGGAAACCTTTGTCTCGCCCCTCGGGAACCTGCGCCTGCGTTGTCTCCTTTGCACCAAAACGGCAACTGCATCTCTGGCATGCGCTGGCACTCGCTGGCGCGGTGTGTCACTGCTCGCGTCACTGCCACCTCCTAAGGCAGGCTTGGCCTTGAGTTCTCCGCACCTCCGGAGCAGCCTAGACGAGGCCGCTCCTGAGAGGGTCTTGGTGTCGTTCTCCTCGCGAGGCTTAGCCACCTCGCGAGGGTCTTGAGCAGCTGGTCGATCAGCTGGGTCGTACCAGGTCGTAGTAGGAACGCGTCGCGGGCCGCAGACAGGCAAGTCTGGGTACCCTGGTTCCCACGACTCCGACAGTGATCGTATAATCACCTCATCACGTATAAGCTGCAGCCTCAGTGCTTGTTTTCTAGGGTTTGCACTCTTCACACTCTCTCTAGTATATATATACACGCTGGAGGCTCAGCGCTTGTAGTTTCTCTCTTCACACTCTCTCACCCTCTCCATATATAAACAAGACTTCATTGGCCTCTCTCTCTCTCCCCTCACTGCCGGTCTGCTTGTAGTTGCTCTCTTCATACTCTCTCACCCTCTCCAGATCTAAACAAGACTTCATTGGCCTCTCTCTCTCCCCTCACTGCTGGTCAAAGAGCCGGCAGGATCCGTCCGCCGGGAAGGGCATGAGGCTTAACGTTATTGCGGTCGGTGAGGGAGGGAATCCACTACCGGCGCAGCTGTTCACTTTCACCCAGCGGCGGCGCGGGAGGGCCTCCGACCCCTTCTTCTTCGCCACCGTACATAGTGTGGGTCTAACGGCCTCCGGTCGCCCACCGAACCATACCCCAAGAACAATAAGGTATAATTTACTTATTCCACATGCATTGCTCTAGCTACATGTGGGCTTTTTCTGCTTCTGCACTCGAATCTAGGTGTTGGATCAAACAGGAAAGTAGTGGGTAAAGTTGTATACCATGAATCTAGGACGTGGTTCAAAGAGGAAAGGAATGGGGAAAGTAGTGGGAAAAGTTGTATAGCGTGAATCTAGGACGTGGCTCAAAAAGTAAAGGAAGGGGGAAAATAGCGGGGAAAGTTGTATCACATGAATCTAAGACGTGGTTCAAAGAGGACAGGAATGGGGGAAACTAGTGGGGAAAGTTGTATAGCATAAATCTAGGACGTGGTTCACAGAGGAAAGGAAGTGGGGAAAGTACTAGTATTGACTGGCTATCCAGCACCTATGTTGGTCGAAAAGGGAAAACAATGACAAACGCAGTACACACATCTGTAACGAACTGATCTTTTGTTTTGGGGGACAAAGGGTTTGAGCAGGACTAGATTTGTTGCGCTCACATAGGGAAAGGTGTCTAAAGATAAAAAAACTGGAACTAACACAAATATGCTCCTTAGTTGTTTGTTCTTTGTTGCAACAGAGTGTGCATCACCCCAGTACATCGGTAGATGCACATGGTGCTGGTGCGTGCACTGCCCTGTGCAACTCTTTAGCTGTTGTTAATCTAAGGCCCTGTTTGGTTAAAAACTCCCTAGTCCTTACCTGCTTGGTTCCAGGGACTAAACATGGACTAGAGGTTATTAAATGACATGCTAAATGACCATGTTACCCCTAGTAATGAACTAATAGAGATAAGGTACGATGCGTGGCAGGGGCAACTGTGGGAAAAAGTCCCAAAAAGACTCTCCCTCTGGGTCTTCTTTCTTTAGTCCCAAATGCCCACTTTTAGTCCCTAAAAGTCCCTCCTGTTTGGTTTAGATGGGACTGACATGGAGTTTTTTTAGTCCCTCCACCAAAATGTCCCTGTAAACAAGCACCCTCTAATAATGACGCTGTAAAATTGATGCAATGCCACAGTTAAAAGCAAATTACATGTTTAACCAATTTTATTGTTAATATAATCTCTCTATTAATCAATGCCACCGTTTGAGAAATTCTGCTGTCTTTCTTTCTTTCCCATTTAGATAAGGTAGATGCTTCTTTTTGTTGGCTTCTGTGTCATCCACCGTTATTGACCACTAGTTGTTTCCATTGCACCGATGTGTAAACAGGGTTATCTACTTCACCTCTTTGCCATTGTGACCTTTTGTTGCACTGCACAGAACACTTTTGCTTTAAGAGTGTTTTGTGCAGTTCAACCAAAATGTCACACCGACAACGTTGCTTGATTGCTTTGAAGATATCATATATTTTAGTGGAACTGCACAAGAAGATGTTGGAAACATTAATGTAATCGAGGAGTATATAGTAAGCATGGCCACCATAGTATATAGCAACAGATGGTTCCGGTGAAGTGCGTCATCTATATGCTCTACACAATAAGTCTCCTAACAAAGTTTGGTACCCGCCCATTGATTTCATTCATATGATTGAGCTTTGTCATCTCTATTGGTGTTGTGCTACTGTTTAGATATTGTCATCAAAAAGTGGTATTGTCCTTGAGAAGTGCTTCATCTGTGCTGTTTTAAATATTTCCTTTCCTCTTTCTCGAGCAAACATGGATGCTAGCATTTAATTATCCTCTTGTCTTTGCACAACAGGATCCTCCTCCTCCGAGGCCTTGTTCGGTTGAGGTGGTTTTTGAAGGGGAATGATAGGGTTTGAGGGGGATTAGATCCCCTACAAGCCAAAATCCTCTCCAATCCACTCCAATCCCCTTGGGTGGAGGATTAAACGAACAAGGACTGAAGAAGAATATGGAGTACGTGAAGTGACTAGTTCCGATTATGCCAGGATGAAGAAGTCGTGTCTATCTTCTCATCAGACGGAGCAATTGAAGGATGGTTACATTACCCCCCACAAGACCAAACTAACTTCAGCCCAGAAGGACTGACAAATCTCCATTTTCTTGCTGTGATGCGCGAGTACAATGTTGTTCTAGGATTCTTTCCGGTGAGTTCCATTTTTCAAAAAGTGTGCTCTACATGGACCATGTAGGTGCCTGTTTAAACTGTGAATTTATAGTACAGTTTGCTTTATACTAATCACTTTTTTTTTGTATTTGTGCAAAGAGGGGCGCTCAGCTTGATTTCAATGGGAACTGCACAAAATGTTCATGAATACATCGAATCATTCATTTCCACCACAAGAAAGGAGGTGCCGATAAGTTCAAGGCGTTGCAACATATAAGGGCGGAATCATACAAGCTACACGCAAATTTGTTTGATTTTGGTGGAACTGCACAAAAAGAACAACTGGTTTATTTAGCACGAGGTGCCATGTCAATGTACGAACTAATGGCAAACCCTGCCCATTCCACAATCATAGGCATTTGATATTTTGGCATGGGAAAATCTTGTCAAATTATGCTCATTGATTTTTGCAAGAAGGCATGCATTTGATATTTTCGAATGGGACGCCCTTTGCTGTCAGGAGTGTCGATCCATTTTTTCTTTATTCTTTAGTTGTTAAGTAAATATTGGCTTTGACATGTGAATCGCTGAGATGCATAATCATCGATTGTTTTGAATGTTCTCTATGAATTGCCAGGCCTGTGTGTTTGATTGCAATGTACATGAACGCTAAAAAGCCGCTCAAACTCTTTGTACTCCTTCGGTTCCTTTTTTACTTCGCACGTTGTGAAAGTGCATACTTTTTTCTATAAGATTGGTCAAAGTAGAGATACTTTGACTACATACAAAACTGGTATGCAGACTAGAAAGGACCGGAGGGGGTACATGTGAAACTGTTGCAAACGAGGTGATCACCCTGGGAACAATGCTAGTACGTATTGTTTTGCATGTTCATCCAATGCCAGTGATACAAGAATTCAAACTAATTGAAATAAATTCATTCATACACGGTCGGATTTCAGATAAACATGCCGGATTTCATTACATTTCATACATTCTTCAACTAAAAAGGGGTGCGCTGGAGGTATAATTAATTAACCGAAGCTACCCACATGTGTCCGGCTGAGCCGAACAAAAGCTTAAGTGACTTAACTGCAGGTGCAGTTGCGTCACTGACATGTGGCCCAGATGGCTGTTGGGCCCACATGTTAGTCAGCCAGCTGCACGAGCAGTTATGTCACTGAAGCTTCTATTCAGCTCAGCCGGGCACAGGTGCGTAGCTCCGGACACAAGTGGGGCCTCGGCGGAGCCTGCGATGTCCTCTGTCTCGCTACCGACGGGCGGCACTGAGGCGGAGTGGGGGAAATCCTCCCTCTCGTTGCCGGCAGGGTGGGGCCTCAGAGGAGCCGGCGGTGTCCTCTGCCACGTTGTTGGTGCCGCAAGGCCTCGGCGGAGCAGGGCCTCGTCGACGCCATCAGAGCGGGGACTCGTCGGAGCCGGGATTGTCCTCTGCCTTGTCCTCGGTCTCGCCAAACAGCGCCTCACCCGCTTCATCGCCCTCTTTGTAGGCGGCCGCAGCCTCCGCCACCCGCATGTGGTACCGCCAGCGCTTGAGGCAGCCCTCGCGGGCGGAGTGGTACGAGTCGAGAAGCGCCTCCTGCTCCGCCCGCTCTGCGATGATCTGCTCTTCCGCCTGCAGGTGCTCCTGGAGGAGATGGTGGTTGTAGGCGGCGTCGGCCTGCGCCTCCCGGAACTGCTCCTCATGCTTGTGCCTCACCGTGTCCATATTTGGGCATGGGCCTCGATGATGGTCATGGTGCAATGCACCAGCGAGGATGGCTCGGAGGAGGGGGTTGACGCCGGATCGTCTACTACCATGTTCTCCATTGGGATGTTGGCATCCTTCGGCTGCCTGCCGGCCAGCCAATCAGCAGCAATGGTTGCAATCACCTTGTGGTCCATCGTCCGCCCGTCCCGAAGAGCGCTGGAGCGCGAGGAAGCCATGGTGGGCAGTAGTGGTGTGGACAGGAGAATAGGAACGGATGCGGATGAATGCGGCTATGGTCGGCGCAGCAGTTTATATAGCAATGGTGGGCGGCGGAGGGACGGACATGTGGCGCCGGAGTAGCCGCCTCGGCAACTGCGTATCATTAATGTGGGCGGCAGAAGGACAGACGGACGGCACTTGTGTCGTTTGAAGGCGGAGCAATCGCATGCACTGGGAAGCAGGGCGGGCGGTGCTAACCGTTTTGGGCGGAAAGCACGCGCGGGCGAGGGAGGCAGTCTGGGTGGGCCACGGCAGTCAGACTCATGCTTGGCAGCGGGTCAGTCCAGCAGCCGTACATGCTGGCTCCCCAGCTACCTCGCCGAGCTGAGCAACAACAATTAGACGATGGACATAGCTTCCGACCAGGACCAGGCACCACTGTCCAAGCCGGTTCATGCCGTGTTCACCATGGAGCAGGTGCAGCCGCACTTCGACGCCCTAATGGTGGAAGAGCTACCAGCACAGTAGGACCTGTGCTGCAACCTCCGTCTCCTCAACGAGCACCAGTGAAGAAGAGAACGACAATGCCGTCGCGGACATGTGGCCCTACGATCGTGGCTTCGCGAATGAGCAGCGGGCGCTATATCAGACCATCCGTAGGGCCCCGCGAGGCCCTCTCCGTCGTCCTTCGAGTTGTTGCGCTCGCCGTGGCGCCTCCATCTCGTGTTGTTAACATGGTCAACGGACATGAGGATGAGGAGATGACTTTACTTGGAGAGGATGACAGTGGGGACCCACCAGGGCCATAGCCGCACATACGCAAGTGCCTCCTTATTAGTATATCAAACTATATTTTTTTGCTTCCTCCTGGTTTCCTCACATCACGGTTCCACGCCATTGTCAACCTATGTAGTCAATAAGCGAGAGAATTGCACAAGAAGCGGCCGACAGCTGGGACCAAGCAGCTCGAGCAGTATTTGTGTTTTTTAGGTGTGAGCACTGCAGAGTTTTTCTTGGGTGATGTTTAGCCCAGATATTATTTTTTCTCCTTTGAATAACAACGAAAACATCGTTGCAGCTATTAACTGGGCGGGCTATGGCCCGTCTAGCCCAGGCCAGATATCCAGCCCAGATATTAATTTTTTTCAAGCTGAAAATAGAAAGCCCAGCTATACTTTTTTTAGGAATACCCAGGCAAGGTCAAGTTGTTATTCTCCGCCCCGCTGGGCTCCAAATCTTTCCTAGGAGGGATGCATTAGGCTTAACAAGAAAATGGGCTTTAAGAAATAATAAATGAGATGTAATTATAAAAACTGGGCAGTAACTATAAAAAATGCACGAAACACGAAATTACTTTATAAAATATTATTTTTGGATATTGAAAATTTTAATTTCATTAATTGTTGCGAGCGCCATGTTTCATTGGAATTTCACGTAATATAAATTTATATTGAAATTGTATTTAATCTGACTAGAAATTTCGGGATAAAAATATTTCGGATCACATCAAAATGTGGGAAATTTTATTGAATTCTGTTTTGAACGGTTGGTTGAAATGGGTTGTACTTTTAACAAACTGTAAATGGGCTGTAGTAAATTCCATTAGAATTCAAAAATTGGCTGCACATTATTACAAATTTCAAATGTGCTATAAGTTCTCTGCCTCACACTTGTGGCCTTACTAAGTTGACGTGTCCCCTAAAAAAAAGAGTTGACGCGTATGCAAGGCTTTGTCAACTTATAGTCAACACACCGTTCTAGCAGAAGTGGCCGTTAGATGTCCATCCAACGGATGCCATGCTTCTTCTTCAATCTCGGATATTCTAGCTTCACCCGCCCAGAAAATGATTCGTCCCCCTGACATCTGGGGTGCACCGTTTCGGAAGCTGACCTGTGGGCCTACTAAGTTGACGCGTACCAAGGGCTTTGTCAACTTAGTCAATATAAACGATTCTAGCTGCAGTGACCGTACAATGTCCATCCAACGGTCATCGTGCTTCTTGAACCTCTGGTCTTCTTGCTCCAGCCGCCCAAAGCAGCGCCGGTAGTGCCACCTGCTCCTTCCTCCCATAGCCGGCTGTGCTGCCGCGCAGGCCTCACCGCCCCCTACTACTCCCACCTCTGGCTAGGCTATCCCTCTACTCACCCACACCCCTGTTATTCCGCGGCAACGGCAGCCTCACACTGTAGCCGAACCAGTGAACCCTCGTACTCCTCTCCGAGCGGGCTTCCACTGCCGCGTCTTCCCTGGCTCCATGTCGTCCCCTTCCTAGGCCTCGTCATCGTCCACCGCCCTGGTGCTCTCGGCGGGACGTGGTCAAGGAACGGCTTCCATCGGACATGGACTATACGTGGAGAGGCTGACAGCTGGGTCCACGACGGCAGCAAGGAAGTGCCTCCTTATTACGTGGAAAATAATGATTCCTTCACCTGACGGCAGGGACCAACCGGACGGGCCACCGTATTTCACGAAAAAACGTTCCCCCCTGACTGCTGGGACCCACCAGATGGACCACCGTATTGCGCGAAAAAATGTTCCCCCCGCTGTTAGCTCGGACCCACCGGAAGTGCCTCCTTATTATGCAAAAAAATGAATACTCCCCCTGCTGGTTGGGACCCACCTTGGTGGGATTCTGACTTGTGGGCCTACTAAGTTGACAGGGATGGAGTGCTTTGTCAACTTAGTCAAGATGAACGATTCTAGCTCAAGTGACCGTATGATGTCCATCCAACGTTTGTAGTGCTTCTTCAAACTCTGGTCTTGTTGCTCTAGTCGCCCAAAGCAGCGCCAGTCGTGCCGCATGCTCCTGCCTCCCGTGGCCGGCTGTGCTGCCGTGGAGGCCTCACCACCCCTAGTATTCCCACCACTAGCCAGGCCATCCCTCTACTCACCCACACCCCCTGTTATTCTACGGCGACGGCAGCCTCACATCGCAGCGAACCAGTGAACCCTCGTACTCCTCTATGCGTGGGCATCCACTGGCGCGTCTTCCCCTGCTCCGCATCGTCCCCTTCCTAGGCCTCGGCGTCGTCCACCGCCCTGGTGCTCTCGACGTGGCGTGGTCAGTGTAGTCAAGGAATGGCTTCCATCGGACGTGGACTATACGTGGAGATGCTGACAGCTGCGTCCACGGCCGCAGCAAGGAAGTGCCTCCTTATTACGCGCAAAATAACTATTCCTCCACCTGACAGCGGGGACCCACCGGACGGGCCACCATATTTCGCGAAAAAACATTTCCTCCTGACTGCTGGGACCCACCAGCTACATCTTCGCACGCAAGGAAGTGCGTTCGGGCAAAATAAAAATGATTCGCCTTCCTGACTGCTGGGACCCACCAGCTACATCTTCGCACGCAAGGAAGTGCCTGACAGTCGGGACCCACCTGGTCGAAGCTACGTAGCGTTGTCATTCTGGCCTCGGACGTGTACGTACATACTGGTCGATGTAGAGGCGCGCACGTGTCGTAGTAGAGGCGCGCACGTAGCATGTACACGTACGTACAACAACAAGTGTGCAAGAAAGAAAATACGACCACGTACGTACATACGGGCAGGGTCTCGAACGCCTACTCGCGCATACGTACGGCCAGGGCTCGTGTACATGGCTGGGTCGGAACGGAGAAACATCGTCATTGTCGTGTTCATGCGGAGCCAACCGGCTGGTTCGGAATGGAATGCGCCATCGTGTTCATCGGGAGGGCTTGGACGGAACAGACGATGGAAACAAGGCCTGACGTACCGCTGAACGGAGGAAATGGCCTTGTGTTCGACCGGCCACATTCGAAACGGGATTCTGTTCATCGGGAGGGGTCTGGCGTACCGCAAAACGGAGGAAACGGACCACCTATGGTCGAAACGAGGGTCCTGTTGATCGGGAGGGGTGTGGCGTACTGCAAAACGGATGAAACGAACTTGTGTTGGAGCGCTACGGTCGAAACGGGGGTCCTGTTCATCGGGAGGGGTGTGGCGTACCGCAAAACGGGACTCCACGGGATAATATTCATCTCGACCATCGACCCCCTCCAGCATCCATGGGCTACTGTTCATCCACCGTCGACCTCCTCCAGCCTCCACCTGCGACTGTTCATCCACGGGCTCCTATTCATCCTGCCTCCACCGCGCGCTACTCCACCGGCTACTGTTCAACCAGCCCTCTCCATGGGCTCCTGTTAAACCACCCCTCCACGGGCTACTGTTCATCCAGCCCTCCACAGTCTACTGTTCATCATGCCCTTCTCGGGGTCGTCCTATTCATCCAGCCCTCCACGGGCTCCTATTCATCCAGCCCCAACTAGCTCGATCGATCGGGGTCCTGTTCATCCAGAGGCAACACCACGGGGTCCTGTTCATGCACCCCCACCGGGAACTGTTCATCCAAACCCCCCAACAACGCTCACTGTTCATCCAAAGGCAGCATCGATCGGCTTCAGTTAGCAGCAGTAGTGAAGGAATCGCTCGATCGGGTTCAGTTAACACCCATCGATCGATCGCTCGGGTTCAGTAATGCGTAGCCTGCGGTGCAATCGCTCGGGTTCAGTTAGAGCCCAACGCCTCGCTCGGGTTCAGTTAGAGCCCAACGCCTCGCACCCACGCGCGTGCGTGTACGAGAGAAACGCGCATCACTCGGCCCTGACCACCCACCGTAACTGGGAACACCTCGATATTTTCCTCGCCCTCGCTTCTGCCATGGTTTTTTCCGTCATGGACGGTCCAAAGAATGTGATGCAGCTGCGTCTCCGGCCCGCCTAGGATGAAAAGCCCATTTTCTGTCATGATTTTTTTCATAGAAGTAGGACCCCACCACATCTATGATGATGCCGTGTTTTGTCACAGTAATCGTCATAGAAGTGTCATAAGTATGAGAATTTTTTTCATTCGGCCCAAAATGTCACGGATGTGTCTTTGTTTGTAGTGTAGGGGAGTCGACATAATCTAAAGCCCTTTTCCAGCACTCCGCCGGATGGGAACACGATCACAGAGGGGTTCATCATCCTCAGTGGTGCCTCTCTGATGATGCGTGAGTAGTTTCCCACACACCTACAGGTCCGTAGGTAGTAGCTAGATGGCTTCTTCTCTCCTTGTATCTCAATACAATGTTCTCTTGGAGATCTATTTGATGTAATGACTTTTTGTGATGTGTATGTTGGGATCCGATGAATTGTGAGTTTATGGTCAGATTTTCCTTGATTTAATATCCATTCTTGATTATTATAGCCTCATATGTCTTCACCGATATATGGGTTTTGTCTGGCCAACTTGATATATTTATCTTGCAATGGGAAGAGGTGCTTTGTAATGGCTTCGATCTTGCGGTGTCCTTTCCAAGTGACAGAAGGGGCAGCAAGGCACACATGTATCATTGCTATTAAGGATAAAAAGATGGGGTCTATTCCTACCTGAATAGTTCTTGTCTACATCATGTCATCGTTCTTATGCATCACTCCGTTTTTCCATGAACTTAATACACTAGATGCATGCTGGATAGCGGTCGATGTGTGGAGTAATAGTAGTAGATGCAGGCAGGAGTCGGTCTACTAATTTTGGATGTGATGCCTATATACATGATCATTGTCTAGGATATCGTCATAATTATTTGCTTTTCTATCAATTGCCCAAAAGTAATTTGTCTACCCACCGCATTCTATTTTCTCGAGAGAAGCCACTAGTGAAATCTACGACCCCCGGGTCTATTTTCCAATCATATACTTTTAGATGTATATTGCCATTTGTCTTTTCTTTTATTTGCAACTTTTATCTTCAGTTCTATATTATCGAAAACACAAAAATACCTTGCCGCATTTTATTTTATTTTATTTGCATCTTTCAATCTACTACAATTTTATCCCATCAACTCATCAATTTTTATCACCGTTACCCGAAAGGGATTGACAACCCCTTTAACGCGTGGGGTCGCAAGTATTTGTTCTTTGTGTGTAGGTACCGTTTACATAGTTTTGCGTGGTTCTCCTACTGGTTCGATAACCTTGGTTTCATAACTGAGGGAAATACTAACCGTCGTTGTGCTACATCATCCCTTCCTCTTTGGGGAAATACCGACGCATCTCAAGCGCACGTCACTTAGCAGTAGCATTTTCCTGTCCAGCGCTAAAGAGCGCTACTACTATATTTTCACCTTTTTGGGTACGTATTTGCAATGTTTTTTTTAGGTTTATGCAGTATTCTAATCATATCATAAACATGCTATATGCTCATCAAATCATACACATAATAGTCTCATCATGTCATCCAACACAAATAATGTCGTCACATCATAATCACGATATAGCAATACAAGTTAACTGACACGTCTCATCATACATAATGTAGTACTTATTGAGGCGCCGGTTAGGATCCCTCTCTCACACTAGCATGAATCAAAACTAACTATTTTCCGCTTCGGCTCTGCTATCAAACCCTCTCTGGCACTCACTCGGAAACCTGTACACCTGGGCCTGACACTCAGGACACTTGTCGTATACTCCTGGCGTAGCACATCTTCACCATCGATGATCTATGTACCTGCATCGTCACATGAGTCGATAATATGCAACGACATATATAGTTGAGCAACAGAAAGAGACAGAGTTGGAAAAAATAGAAGCAACATATCATAAGCATAAATAACAAAGTTCATCATACCCACAATGCCCTAACTAGAGTGATCTTTGCTAGTTGCTTAATTAAATCGCAAAATTTCATCGTTCATAAATCAAAGTATCGTCAAAGATAAAGTATTGACTAAACGAACACATTATCATATATCGTCAATCACTCAATCCAAATAAGGGAGATAGTCCCCGAGCGCTGAAAGGCTTCAGGTCGAGACGCTGAGCGGCTACGCGTGTTCGGACGTCTTCCCGCGACATTTGCCCTTCTTCGTAGAACAACCGTGTTTTTTCGAGGACCTCCTTCATGATGATTTGGGAAAGTTCACGCTGGATGTGATAGAACTCAGCTCGGATTCAATGATCCAGGACATCTCCTAGTTTCTTTGCCCATTGCAAAACATTGGCATCACACGATCTAAGTGACATGCGAAGGTTCTAATGATCTCGTTTGTACTCCAGCATGTGGTGGAGGACATAGAATCCATCGGTGAGAGTATCACTCGGTTGCTGGATGCAGCAGACGTTGGTCTTATGGCCGAAGGCGGGCATGCGGTTCCTTGTCTTCTTGAGCATGATTAACATCTAGTTAAACCCTACTACCCTACTAGGGTTCATACTAATTCTGTTTTATTTAAATAGCAACAATTGTTTTAACTAAAAAAATTAAATAGCAATAAGTGCCTTAACTAAAAAATAGCAATAGTACTAACTACCACAAAAAATACCTACTAATCTATAATTCATACTAACTAGCACTAAAAACAGGCTAGGGTTCCTACTAATTCATACTAAGTAGCACTAAATAGCTAGGGTTCATACGTCAGAAAGAGATAAAGAGAGAGAGAGAGCAGGGAGCAGAGAAGAGGCGAGGGGAGAGGGCTTACAGAGGGCAGAGAAAGATGGGGTTGGGGGAGATGGCGACACCGAGGTGTGTCAGAGGCGAGGCGGGGTCGGGGAAGACAGCGACGTCGAGGAGGAGGCACAGCTCCGGCGAGGGCGACGTGATACGTCTCCAACGTATATATAATTTTTTATTGTTCCATGCTATTATATATTCTGTTTTGGATGTTTAATGGGCTTTATTATACACTTTTATATTATTTTTGGGACTAACCTACTAACCCAAGGCCGAGTGCAAATTGCTGTATTTTTGCCTATTTCAGGGTTTCGCAGAAAAGGGATATGAAACGGAGTCCAAACGGAATGAAACCTTCGAGAGAGTTATTTTTGGAACCGTATCTTCACAGAAGACTTGGAGCACACGCGAGGGAATGAAGGAGGTGGCCACGAGGGTCCAGGGTGCGGCCCCACACTCATGGGCCCCCTCTGGCTCCCCCGATGCCCTCCTTCCTCCTATATATATCCTTATACCCTGAAAACATCGAGGAAACATAGAAAACCTTAATTCCACCGCCGCAACCTTCTGTTCCCGTCAGATCCCATCTTGGGGCCTGTTCCAGAGCTCCGCGGAAGGGGGGATCTACCATGGAGTGCTTCTACATCAACACCATAGCCTCACCAATGAGTTGTGAGTAGTTTACCACAGACCTTCGAGTCCATAGTTATTAGCTAGATGGCTTCTTCTCTCTTTTTGGATCTCAATACAAAGATCTCCTCGATCTTCGAGGAGATCTATCCGATGTAATCTTTTTGCGGTGTGTTTGTCGAGATCCGATTAATCGTGGGTTTATGATCAAGATTTTCTATGAACAATATTTGATTCTTTTCTGAAATCTTTTATATATGATTATAATATCCTTGCAAGTCTGTTCGAATTATTGGTTTGGTTTGGCCTACTAGATCTATAGTTCTTGCAATGGGAGAAGTGCTTGGCTTTGGGTTCAATCTTGCGTTGTCCTTTCCTAGTGACAGCAGGGGCAGCAGGGCACATATTGTATTGTTGCCATCGAGGATAAAAGGATGGGGTTTATATCATACTGCTTGAGTTTATCCCTCTACATCATGTCATCTTGCTTAAAGCACTACTCTGTTCTTATGAACTTAATACTCTATATGCATGCTGGATAGCGGTCGATGTGTGGAGTAATAGTAGTAGATGCAGAATCATTTCGGTCTACTTGTCACGGACGTGATGCCTATATATAATGATCATGCCTATATATTCTCATAACTATGCACTTTTCTATCAATTGCTCGACAGTAATTTGTTCACCCGCCGTAAAATTCTGCTATCATGAGAGAAGCCACTAGTGAAGCCTATGCCCCCCCAGGTCTATTCTCAACATATTAATCTTCCATCTACTTTACTTTGCTTTATTTACTTTCTGTTCTTATACCAAAAATAGCAAAAAATTTACACTATCCTATCTATCAGACCTCACTTTCGTAAGTGACCGTAAAGGGATTGACAACCCTTTATCGCGCTGGCTGCGAAGTTCTTATTTGTATGTGCAGGTGCGAGGGACTCGCGCATGGTCTCCTACTGGATTGATACCTTGGTTCTAAAAAATTGAGGGAAATACTTACGCTTTTGTGCCGCATCACCCTTTCCTCTTCGAAGGAATGCAACGCAAGCTCAAGAAGTAGCAAGAAGAATTTCTGGTGCCGTTGCCGGGGAGGCTTACGCAAAAGTCATATACCATGCAAGTACCTATCACAAACCCTTATCCTTTGCACTACATTATTTGCCTCTTGTTTTCCTCTCCCCTACTTCACCCTTGCCGTTTTATTGGCCCTTCTTTTTTCTTGTGTTTACCGTTCGCTTTTGCTTCGCCATCATGGCTAGGACACCTATCATTATCAATACTCCCGAGAGTGAGGTTCTTAATTTTAAACAAAGGGTGGAGTAAAATCTAAAAGATGCCTCGTATAGAATTTGCAATGCTCAAAATAGATCTACTAGAAAGCTTTCCACTTTCGTGCTTCTTCGCAATTTTTATGTTGGCATAACTCCGTGGAATAGTTATATTCTTGATACCATTACCCGAGAGAATTTCTTGGGTAGCCATACTTTTGATTCTTATAATGCTATGACAGAATTATTTGGGCCACCACCTCTTCTGGTTAATGGAACTGTTTTAACTTTGGAACGTGTTATGCAAAAGCTTGAAATTATTGAAAACAAAGTTGCTACTGTAGAGTTGGTTGAGAGTTTGGATAGGAAGATCCACAAACAAATTAACCAATATGGATCCAAGATAGGAGTTATTGTGAAATTGTTTAAAGAAAAATAACCCATAGTTAAAGAGAAAATAGATCAAGATTCCACTAGAATCGATAAACTTGAGGATATTATCACTAATGTAGGGTCAGCTCTTTCTGCTATGAAAACTACTTCGAATCCCTCTACCACTAAATTGGCCAAGTTTATGTATGTTCCTAAAAATAAGGGTGAATCGTCTAGTAAGGAAATTGTGGATCTCAAATCTATAAGTGTTCATCCCAACTTTCTCACTTTCGCAAGGGATCCTTTTGCTACAAATGAATTTATTGATCTCCTGCCTAGAAGTTTGATTAACAATAGGAATAAAGAAGTTCCTGAGAATTATAAGTGAAGAATTTCCTACCAAAGATGGCAACACCTAGATCTATTCAGGTATCGTGCCGAGCTAGGTGCGTTAAACGATAGCGCTTGTTGGGAGGCAACCCAATTTTATTTTCTTTGTTTTTGCTTCTATTTAGGAATAAATATTGCATCTAGCTTCTGTTTAGATGTGTTTTTGTGTTTTAATTAGTGTTTGTGCCAAGTAGAACCTTTGGGAAGACTTGTGTGAAGTTTCTATGATCTTGCTGTAAAAAACAGAAACTTTTGCGCGCACGCGTTTGGCTGTGTTTTTTACTGGAGAGTTCTATTTAGTTGATTCTTTTTGCAGATAATTGATAGACAAATTCCTCACGTTTACCAATTTATTTCAAATTTTTTGGAGTTACAGAAGTATTCAAAAGTTACAGATTACTACACACTGTTCTGTTTTTGATAGATTCTATTTTTCATGTGTTGTTTGCTTATTTTGATGAATCTATGAGTAGTATTGGAGGATATGAATCATAGAGAAGTTGGAATACAGTAGGTTTAACACCAATATAAACAAAGAATGAGTTCATTACAGTACCTTTGAGTGGTGGCTTGTTTTCTTATACTAACGAAGCTCACGAGATTTTTGGCTAAGTTTTGGGTTGTGAAGTTCTCAAGTTTAGAGTATGGCTTTGATGGACTATCGAACAAAGAGTGGCAAGAGCCTAAGCTTGGGTATGCCCAAGGCACCCCAAGGTAAAATTCAAGAACAACAAAAAGCCTAAGCTTGGGGATGCCCCGGGAAGGCATCCCCTCTTTCGTCTTCATCTATCGGTAACTATACTCGACACTATATTTTTATTCACCACATGATATGTGTTTTGCTTGGAGCGTCATGTATGATTTGAGTCTTTGCTTTTTAGTTTTCCACAATCATCCTTGCTGGATACATCTTTAGAGAGAGATAAATATGGTTTAGAATTTATTAGAATACTCTATGTGCTTCACTTATATCTTTTGAGCTATATAGTTTTGCTCTAGCGCTTCACTTATATCTTTTAGAGCATGGTGGTGGTTTTATTTTTTAGAAATTTTTGATCTCTTATGCTTCACTTATATCCTTTTGAGAGTCTTTTAGAACAGCATGGTAATGTGCTTTGGTTATAAAACTAGTCCTAATTTGATAGGCATCCAAGATGAGTATAGTAAAAAAAATCATATAAAGTGCATTGAATATGATGAGAAGTTTGATACTTGATGATTGTTTTGAGACACGAGGATGGTGATATTAGAGTCATGCTAGTGGAGTAATTATGAATTTGAGAAATACTTGTGTTAAAGTTTGTGATTCCCGCAGCATGCACGTATGGTGAACCGCTATGTGACGAAGTTAGTGCATGAGGTATTTATTGAGTGTCATCCTTTGGGTGGAGGTCGGGATCGCGCGATGGTTAACTCCTACCAACCCTTCCCTAGGAGCATGCGTTGATTACTTTGTTTTGATGAATCGTAAATTTTTGCAATAAGTATATGAGTTCTTTATGACTAATGTTGAGTCCATGGATTATACGCACTCTCACCCTTCCACCATTGCTAGCCTCTCTTGTACCGCGCAACTTTCGCCGTTACCATACACCCACCATATACCTTCCTCAAAACAGCCACCATACCTACCTATCATGGCATTTCCATAGCCATTTCGAGATATATTGCCATGCAACTTTCCACCGCTCCGTTCATATGACATGCTTCACCAGCATTCACATAGAGTCATATTTTGTTCTAGCTTCAATTTGTAATCTTTGAGTTGTAAGTCAATAAAAGTGTGATGATCTTCATTATTAGAGCATTGTCCCATGTGAGGAAAGGCCAAATAGAAAAGATGGCCCAAAAAAATATATAGGGGGGGGCTAAAAAAAGAGAAAGCCCCTCCAAAAAAATGAGAGAAAAGAGAGAAGGGACAATGCTACTATCCTTTTTACACACTTGTGCTTCAAAGTACCACCATGATCTTCATGGTAGAGAGTCTCTTGTTTTGTCACTTTTATATACTAGTGGTATTTTTCATTATAGAACTTGGCTTGTATATTCCAACGATGAGCTTCCTCAAATGCCCTAGGTCTTCATGAGCAAGAAAGTTGGATGCACACCCACTTAGTTTCTTTTGATGAGCTTTCATACACTTATAGCTCTAGTGCATCCGTTGCATGGCAATCCCTACTCACTCACATTGATATCTATTGATGGGCATCTCCATAGCCCGTTAAGACGCCTAGTTGATGTGACACTATCTTCCTCCTTTTTGTCTTCTCCACAACTACCACTCTAGTCCACCTATAGTGCTATATCCATAGCTCACGCTCATGTATTGCGTGAAAGTTGAAAGGTTTGAAAAAAATTGAGTATGAAAACAATTGCTTGGCTGAAACTGGGGTTGTGCATGATATGAATATTTTGTGTGATGAAGAGGGAGCATAGCCAGACTATATGATTTTGTAGTGATAACTTTCTTTGGCCATGTTATTTTGAGAAGACATGACTGCTTTGTTTGTATGTTTGAACTATTATTATTTCTTATGTCAACATAGAGTTTTATCTCGAATCTTTCGGATCTGAACATTCATGCCACAATAAAGAAATTGCATTGAGAATTATGTTGGTTAGCATTCCACATAAAAAATCTGTTTTTATCATTTACCTACTCAAGGACGAGCAAGAATTAAGCTTGGGGATGCTTGATACGTCTCCACCGTATCTATAATTTTTGATTGTTCCATGTTATTATATATATTCTATTTTGGATGTTTAATGGGCTTTATTATACACTTTTATATTATTTTTGGGACTAACCTACTAACCCAAGGCCCAGTGCAAATTGCTGTTGTTTTGCCTATTTCAGGGTTTCGCGGAATAGGGATATCAAACGGAGTCCAAACGGAATGATACCTTCGGGAGAGTTATTTTTGGAACCGTATCTTCAGAGAAGACTTAGATTACACGCGAGGGAACGAAGGAGGTGGCCACGAGGGTCCAGGGCGCGCCCCTCACCCTAGGCGCGAGGGAACGAAGGAGGTGGCTTCTTCTCTCTTTTTGGATATAAATACAAAGTTCTCCTCGATCTTCGAGGAGATCTATTCGATGTAATCTTTTTGCGGTGTGTTTGTCGAGATCTGATGAATTGTGGGTTTATGATCAAGATTATATATCTATGAACAATATTTGATTCTTTTCTGAAATCTTTTATGTATGATTATAATATCCTTGCAAGTCTCTTCGAATTATTGGTTTGGTTTGGCCTACTAGATCTATAGTTCTTGCAATGGGAGAAGTGCTTGGCTTTGGGTTCAATCTTGCAGTGTCCTTTCCCAGTGATAGTAGGGGCAGCAAGGCACATATTGTATTGTTGCCATCGAGGATAAAAAGATGGGGTTTATATCATGTTTCTTGAGTTTATCCCTCTACATCATGTCATCTTGCTTAAAGCATTACTCTGTTCTTATGAACTTAATACTCTAGATGCATGCAGGATAGTGGTCGATGTGTGGATCAATAGTAGTAGATGCAGAATCGTTTCGGTCTACCTGTCACGGACATGATGCCTATATATAATGATCATGCCTAGTTATTCTCATAACTTTGCGCTTTTCTATCAATTGCTCGACAGTAATTTGTTCACCCGCCGTAAAATTCTGCTATCATGAGTGAAGCCACTAGTGAAGCGTATGGCCCCCGGGTCTATTCTCAACATATTAATCTTCCATCTACTTTAGATTGCTTTATTTACTTTCTGTTCTTACACCAAAAATACTAAACATATTATAATATCCTATCTATCAGACCTCACTTTCGTAAGTGACCGTAAAGGGATTGACAACGCATTATCGCGTTGGCTACGAGGTTCTTTTTTGTTTGTGCAGGTGCGAGGGACTCGCGCGTGGTCTCCTAACGGATTGATACCTTGCTTCTCAAAAACCGAGGGAAATACTTATGCTACTGTGCTGCATCACCCTTTCCTCTTTGAGGGAATACAACGCAACCTCAAGAAGTAGCACGGCACGACGAAGATGGGGACGTCGAGGAGGAGGCAGGGCTCCGGCGAGGGTGATGCGAGGAAGACGGCGATGTCGAGGAGGAGGCAGTGCTCCGGCGATGCTCAATGCGGGAGACGACGAGGGAGGCAGCAGCGGCGAGGGATACAGGAGAGGCGGCAGGAGCGGGCGAGAAGAGAATGGGGAATTGGGGAAGGAGGGACGCCCACCCAGGAGCAAGTCAAACTTAGCGGTAGCACATTTTTTTTCAAAAGCGCTATAGCTACTTAGCTATAGTGTTGTTTTTAGGAGAGCGCTACTGCTATAGCTAAGTTAGCTATAGTGCGTGTAGGGAAAATGCGCTATGGCTAATGTAGCAATAGCGCTTTCAAGAACACGCGTTGCTGCTATTGCTTTCATTTTTCCTTTTTATTTTATTTTCCTTTCCTTTTTTTTTCTTTTATGTTCATTTTCTTAGTTGCAACGCAGTCGCCTTGAAACACATGATTACTACTTTCTTAGCAGTAGCGCGGACTGTCTATCCATGCTACTACTATACCTAGCCCATTGGCAACGGTGTGGCAGTTATAGTAGTAGTGCTTTTTATCGGGAACACGCTCACTAGTAGAAAATAGGGCATTGGTTGAGGCCTGGGTAAGGGCAGTCATTCTGGTTCACTCACGAACCGGGACCAAAAGGTGCATCAGTCCCGGTACATGAGGCCAGGGCGCCGGCTGGGCCTTGGGGGCCATTAGTCTTGGTTCGTCTGACCCCTTTGGTCACCGGATCCACACAGGAACTGGGACCAATGGGCCTCGCTCATGTCCGCTCCTGGCCCAGCACCTTTGGTCCCGGTTTGTGGCACGAACCGGGACCAAAGGTTGTCCTTTAATCCCGGTTTGAGCCAGAGACCGGGACTACAGAAAAGCCTATATATACCGCCGCGCCCCTGCCCGACCAGAGCCACTGCTCTGTTGTTTTGGCTTGGAGAGGAGTGGTTTGTGGTGCTCTAGCTCACCTCCTATGCACGTGAGGTGTTCGATCAAATACCCGAGCCACACTTAAGCTATTCATGATCTAGAATATCACTGCGGTTACATTGTGAAGAAATGAAATCCCTTTATAAGAGATGAGTTTTCGTCCGAAACCCTCATACTTTGAAAGAGATTGTCCATTTTGTACACGAAGTGCATCCAGTTTTTGTAGTAACCTTCTCAGCTTTTTAGCACATGCTATGTGGGTGAAATGATGATACCATTCCAACTTTCAACCTATTCAGACTTAATTTGCAGTGCTTTTCAATTTCAGGGTCATTTAACTCAAAAAATTTAGTAAATGCATGAAAAATACCAAATGAAGTCAGAAAGGGTTGAAGATTGATGATGTGGCTTTGAATGGTGCATTTTGAACACACAAAAAGTCTAGAGTTCAAATAAGTTCAAAAAAATGAAATCCCTTTGTAACAGACGAGTTTTCGTCCGAAACCCTGATACTTCGAAAGAGATTATCCATTTTGTACACGAAGTGTATCCAGTTTTTGCCGTAACCCTCTCAACTTTTTAGCACCTGCTATGTGGGCGAAATGGTGATACCATGCCAACTTTCAACCTTTTCAGACTCCATTTGCAATGCTTTTCATTTAGCTAAAAAAAGTAAATGCATGAAAAATACCAAATGAAGTCAGAAACGGTTGAGACATGATGATGTGGCTTTGAACTCTGCATTTTGAACACATAAAAAGTCTGGAGTTCAAATAAGTTCAAAAAATGAAATCCCTTTGTAACAGATGAGTTTTCGTCCAAAACCCTGATACTTCGAAAGAGATTGTCCATTTTGTACACGAAGGGCATATAGGTTTTGCCGTAACCCTCTCAACTCTTTAGCACATGCTATGCGGGTGAAATGATGATACCATGCCAACTTTCAACCTTTTCAGACTTCATTTGCAGTGCTTTTAATATCAGGGTCATTTAGCACAAAGAATGAACTAACAGCAAAAAGAATGAACTAGAAAACTTTTATAAAACTCTAATAGGAAAAAAGAATGAACTAAAAAGATTCTACTAAAAGAAAACTATAATATTCTTCCATAGATAAAAGAATCAACTAAAAAGCTTTTATAAAACTATAATAGCAAAAGGAATCAACTAAAAAGATTTTATAAACCTCTAGTATTTTTGAAACTAAAATTTTCATAGTATTTTTTGTTCAAAACATTAATAGCAAAAAGAATTTTCATAAATAAATTTTTGTTAGAAACTGTAATAGCAAACTAAAATAAAAAAAATATGTTTTTGATTAAAACAAACATTTAAAATAACCTAGTAATTACCAAACTGAATATAACAATAAAACATAGTAATTTTAAATAGCAGGAAAAAGAGTCACTCAAAAATCTAATTTTATAGTAAAGTTATTCACAAACTAGTGATTCACACAAATTTAAAATAATTCAAATTTAAACTACTCAAATTTGAAAACTAATGGCACTAACAGAAAGTTCATAATTTTTATGACCTAAAAGCAAAAAGAATTAAAAAAATAAGAAAAAACAAAAGAAAATAAATAATGCAAAAAACAAAACAAAATAACTAAAAATAATAAAAAAATGTCACCTAGTGGGCCCCCACAGCGTGAATACGACTAGAAACCCAACCAGCTAGTTCAGCTAGGATTTAGGCCCGCAGAAGGCCTAGTAGGCCCACAGGCAGAGGAGTGTTAGATTAGGCCCGTAAGGTTGCAGTTGAGAGGAGCTCGAAGTGGCTGGCGCAGCGGGGCTTATAAAGCACTCCGAGCCCCTCTCAGCTAGCGAGGTGGGACTAAAATTTTGGCCCCAGGCAGCACTACCCTTTGGTCCCAGTTCTTGGCACCAACCGAGACCAATACCCACCTTTGGTCCCGGTTGGTGGCACGAAGCGGGACCCATGCCCCCCTTTGGTCCTGGTTTGTTCCACCAACCGGGACCAAAGGTCTCTGCTTCCCGCCCTTTGGGCTAACAAAAAGTGACCTTGGGTCCCGGTTGGTGCCACGAACCAGTACCAATGCTCTGGGTATATAAGATAGCACTTTGCAAATTTCATAGTTTCATCGCCACTTCCCCCAACAATGCCGACCTCCTCGACGCCGCCAAGCTGCCCCGACGCCGCCGGTCGCCCCCGCTGTCGGGGAAAGTGATCGCCCACGAACACCTATGGGACCGGAGCCCCTTTTCGGTACGGCAAGGGGGCGGAGGATGCACAAAGAGCGGATCGAGGCGTGCACGCGAGCAGTTTACACAGGTTCAGGCCGCGCGGAGACGTAAAACCCTACTCCTGCCTTGGTTTGTATTGTGCTCTTGGTTCGGGAGAGAGAAGAACTACAATGTTGATCACTAGCACCGAGCGTGAGAGTGATCGATGGATCGAACCTCCTCTACGTTGCGCATGGGCCTCCTTTTATAGGTCAAAGGGGTCACCGACAGGTGGCAACGCAGTCGAGGGTAGAAATGTAAAAATGGTGGTAGTTGGAACAGTGTATGCATAGTGCTCTATACCTAACCCTGAAGGCAGGGGACAAGGGCATTAAATGCCCGTCACCGTCGCCCCAAACAGTGCAAAAAGCGTTCGTCAGGGCGTCTCCGTCTGTCACGATGGAAGCCTCGTCATCGCATCCTGCCACCGTGTACCCCAGGCTACATAGCCTTCTGCCACGTGCACCTGGAAGGGCCCCACGGCGACGCGTGGTTGGATGAGCTGGAGCGCGGGCACGTAGTGGAAGCTTGCCGCGGCTTGTACCTTGCCGCGGTTGCTTAACTTGTTGTGTCCGGGTGCTTGTCGCTCTCCGGGCCTTGCCGGGACGCATGGCGCGTCGCGGCAAGTCTCATGAAATGCCATGTTTGGCCTTCCCGGCAAGCTCCTCTTGCCAGGGTCTTGTGCTAAAAGAAGTGGTCTTGAGCCTGGGTGGCTCTCCCGGCAAGCTCCTCTTGCCGGGGTCTTGTTTCTCTAACTTGAATACTTTGTTCTTGAATGGCTCCAAAGGAACCATAGTGGGCCTTGGCGGACGTGAGGCAAGCCCTGCCACGGGATGCTGCTACTGCCCGTGCACAAGTTGGGATACTAAGGTACCCCTACTTTAGTACACCGACAGGAGCCCCCGGGCCTGGGCCACGAATGGTGCCGAGCGCTGTTGGGCCAGGCCCAAAACAGTGCACGGCCACACGCGGCCCACGGCGCGCCGCATCCCACTCCGTATCCACCGGCCCCTCCCTAACGGCACGCGTTGATTGCGGCGTCGTGGGAGAGATCGTGGCTTGTTTCTTTAATATGGGAAATGCGGAATGCCCCCCTCTCCCCCTTAAAAGCAGGGGGAACAGGGGCAGTTCCTTCCATTCGCCCGCTGCTTCTTCATCCTCCAGAAACCCCCGCTGCTCCCCTCCTCTCCGAAGGTTGAAAGAGAGCAGCGCCCCGCCCTTCCTCCGCCGCCGCCAGCATCCCCAGCGCCGTCGACTTCCCTCGCCGTCCCCGCCATGGCCCCGAAGGGTGACAAGGCGAAGGTCGCGAATACCGCCAAGGCGCTGAAGCTAGCATCAATGCGGAAGAAGATGGTGGTCTTCCCGCCGAGGCTCAGCGCGGAGGAGCTGAAGGACTCCTTCTACCTCTTCTGGTCGAGGGAGACAAAAGCGCACCCACGCACCAAGGTACTCCCCGCCGAGGCCTGCGAGATGTTTCCAGGAGGATACGCCTTTTTTGCTCTGTTCTTCTACTGCGGGCTCTGCCCGCCCTACTCGGAGTTCTTCTGTGATATTATGAATACCTACGGGTTTCATCTCCTTGATTTCACCCCAAACGCCGTCATGACCATGGCCGTTTTCGCACATTTGTGCGAGAACTTTGTCGGAGTCTACCCCAATGTAGCTCATTTCCGCCATTACTTTATGCCTCGAGTCGAGTCTGGGTCTCCTCTGTCCGGCGGAATTTCTTGGATCTTCAGGCTCCATAAGAAAGAGGCTTACTTGACTGGGGAGCTCCGCGGAAAGTGGGAGGAGTGGAGGGCCAACTGGTGCTGGATCATGGAGGACGAACCACAGCAGTTCACTTCTCGGCGCCAAGTTGCAGTAGTGCGCGGCAATGACTGGAGTGACCTGGCCCCAGAGGACGACAAGCTGAAGATAGCCACCACTAGGATTCTCCGCCTCCGGCAAGCCAAGCTCACCGTAGGATCTGTCGGAGCATATTTCCTTCGCCGCCGCATCGCTCCCTTGCAGGAGAGGAAAAGGCCTGCTTGGGAGTTTGATAACGCGGCAGACATTATGAGGCTGCGCCCAGGCCTCAACTACAATTTCACTGTCATGGAGCTCAACGCAATGCTCCATGCGCTATTCAAGTACGACCGCAACCATCCAGAGTGGTTTGCATTGCCGCAGGGCGTAGTTCCGCTATGCAACAATTCGTCGCTCAGTGCTATCCGCGCGACGATGCCATGGTGTGACTCCCATGGGATTGACCCCACTTGGCGGGAGCCTTCTGACGAAGCCGTGCAAAAGTTCTTCGATAACTTGGTGGAGCACCTAGTCAAGTCCGACGAGAAGAGAGGCCTCACCCGCGACACCACTAACCAGGAGATGGCTTATATTGCCACCAGGTTGGAGGAGGCAGCTGCAGCCAGGGCCGCGGGCGAGTTCGGATATACTTTGGAGGAGGCGGATGCAGCGGAGGCGGTAAGTCTGGCCGAGGAGGAAGAGCTCCTCAAAGTGATAAAGCCTGCCGGGCAACCTGCTGGGACAAGCGAGGCCGCCGAGCAAGGCACAGAGTCGAGCGGGCCCGCCGAGCAGGGCGTCGGATCAAGCGATTCTGCCGAAGACTCAGGCGGGTCGCTGAATCTCGACTCCTCTTCTTTGTCCTCGGGTAGTTCTCCGCCACCAGCAAGTATTCCAGCCCAAACGAGGAAGCGCCTCCGCAAAGCCACAGACGTGGCGGGGCGGCCGGTGGGCCAGCAGCCGCAGCGCCGTCCGACACGCGCCACCGCGGCGAGCAAGGCCGCCAAGGGAGTGCCCCGTGCTTCGACGGCGATCGGAGGAAGGTCTTCTCGCGCCGGCTCTACCGCTCCTTCCGCCCCTCGTGCCTCGATGACAACTGGAGCGGGGTCTTCTCAGACCACTGCTCCAGCTCCCGCCAAGCGTCCGAGGGAGCCTACTCCTCCAGCTCCTCGCGCCGGGACGCGCGAGGCGGACTTTGATTTCTCCGTGCTCAGTTCTGATGAGGAGGAGGAGGAGTAAGTACTGGCAACTCTTGTTTCCCTTTGATCTTCTGTTGATCTTGTCTTGAATCTTCTTTGCGTGATTCTGATCTTGTTTTTCTTCCAGGACCCTGGCCCAGACGGCGGCGAAGAGGGCCAAGATCCCGGTGGTCGATCTTGAGGACGAGCCCGTTGCAGCAGGAGGGGATGCGCCTGCGACAGTCTTGCCGGACCAGGCAGCTGCTCCCCAGAGCAGCCCCCAGTGCAGCCCCCAGCGTGAGTCTTCTGTCTATTCTCTGCTTCGTCGGGCTCGCGTGGGCTTCTTATCCTTATTATCGTCTCGTTTGTTCGTTGACTTGTGCAGAAGTAGAGCAGCAGCCTCAGGAGCGCCAAGAGATTTCTCCCGACGAGCCGCATGTCTCGACCTTTCCGCCAAGGAGGAGCTCTCCGACGAGGGAGGATACTCCGCCAAGGGCGAGTACCCCGCCAAGGGCGAGCACCCCGCCAAGGGAAGGCACCCCGCCAAGGGAAAACGCCAGCGGCCACGAGGGAGAACTCCCCGGCAAGGAACCCCATCGAAGAAGAGGCCCGCGCAGGTAACCCTTGGACTTTTCTTCTCTTGAATTTTTCTTTTTGGATATTTTCTTGACAGTCCTTCTTTCTTATTCTTTTCTTGTCTTCAGACTCGTCCGCTCCAGAGCCGATGGAGACGGAGGCCGCCACCGAGGAGGACGCGCGCGTCAACACTGGCGACGTCGCAGCCGATGAAGGGGTGGCCGGTGCTAACGAGCATGCCGCCGACGAGACCACCGAGGCTGCTGGCGTGGCAGCTGAGGGGGAATCCGGCAGCCGCACTGACGGCCCTGAGGCCACAGGAGCGTCAGACGCTGCGCCGGCTGCCGACCCCTCTGCTGCCGCGGCTGAGCACATCGCCTATCTGGAGGCCGGCAACGGAGTCTTCATCCAGCTCCCGTGGGCGTCCACGTCAAGGGCGCCCGCGGAGGGAGAGGTCTTCGACGGGGAAGTCCTCGCCTCCGCTGGGCTGAAGTTCGTCGACGCGCCCCGCAGCAGTAGCGAGCCCGAGGAGGAGCGGCTTCTGCGGAGGCTTCTGGCCCTGTACCGCGCCAGGCAGGCCAAGTTGGAGTCCCGAGAGGCTCTGGCTGCCAAGGCGGGCACTGACTTGGAGAAGCGCGCCGAAGAGCTCCGAGCTGCCAACCAGGCGGCCCTCCGATCCTTGGCGGAGGAGCGGGAGGAGCTCGCCGAGGCGCATTAGGCGTTTATACTTGAGAAGGCCGAAGCAGAGGAGCAGCAACGGCTCGCCGCCGAGGAGTTGTCCCGGCGAGAAGGTGAGCTGACGCAGCGGAAGGTCGACCTCGACAGCCATGAGGACGACCTTGCCGCACGCGAACAGTCTCTTGGCGGGGCTCTGCAGGAAGCGAAGGACGCCGCTGCAGCTGCTGAGACCGCCAAGAGAGACCTGGAGGCGAGGGTGGCGCAACTGGAGGTCCACTTGAAGACGAGCGAAGAGAAGGTTGCCGCGCTTGTGTCGGAGAGGGAGAAGGACGCCCATAGCCACTCCGAGCTGCAAGTCCGCCTCTCCGACAAGGGCAAGGAACTTGCCGTCGCTAAGGACTCCATCGCCGATCTGGAGTTGAAGCTCTCCACCCTCACCGCATCTCTCGACGGCGCCAGAGAGCGGGAAACGAAGCTGAAGGAGGATCTCAGGGCTGAGAGGGCACTGCTAGACAGCGCCGCCCTCTCCCAAAACAACTTCAGGCTGACGGTGGAGCACTGGACCGAGGGGCTTGTCGCCGCCGCCGCCGATATTGACAGGGAGTTGGCGGGGCTGGGGACGGAGCACCTCGGGTACTCCACCGACGAGAATCTCCCTCACAGCGCCAAGCTGGGCTTGTTCTTCAGGGGAGTGGTGCCGGCCCTCCAGCAGCTCCGGGAAAGGATCCCCACGCAACTGGCGAACGAGGCGCGCAGGCTCTGCACGGGCGTCATGGAGAGGGTGCTGATGAAGATAGTCTTCCGCAACCCGGAACTTAACCTCAACAACGTCCTCAGGACCCTGCCGCCCGACGCCGACCAAGAGGCGCTCAAGGCCCTTGTCGCACCTATCGTGGCCAAGGTGGGCAAGATCAAGAGAGTCGAGGGTGACCGCGCAGATTAGGCTATCTTTCTTCCTGCTTCCTATGTCGCTGCCAACCATGTTATGAACAACAATCTATTAGGGCTGCGACAAGTTGCTTTGTAATATAACTCTATTTTGGGTAGCTAGTGCAATGTTATTTCCTTTACTTGACTTCTTCGCTTTGTATGCTTTTACCCTACGCTTTTAGGGAACTTGCCGGCAAAGGGACCCTTGCCGCGAGCGCTGAGTGCGGAACTTCAGCAGCCTGCCGGCAGTGCCATTGGCGACAAGAAACCTTGTCGCGGCTAGTCGCAGCACACTTAGGTTGTTGAGCGAACTCGAAAACGAAGTAAGGGCGCGACACTTGTCGCAGCACGCTTAAGCCATTGAGCGTGCTCGAAACAAAGTAAGGGCGCGGCTAGCCACGAGTTGGTTCCTCCGCGCACAGGTTTTCCATACAAAGTGCGATCGTTCAAGGAAGATAACTTTAAAGTTTCAAAATTTGATTGCTCAAACTTTGGCGACTTAGCTTTAGTGTTGTTTTCTTCCCGGCAAGGCGAGGCTTTCTTGAACGGCACTTGGTCCATACCACTGTCTCCTTCCCCCCCGGCAAACTTGTGTGCGAGGAAATCTTCTTCTGCTTGAGTGAAAAAGAAAAAGGAGGAAACATAGATATGGAGCCTTGCGGCTCGTTATTGCTTACCGGGGATGCGTGCTGCACAAAGTGTCAGATAATACATGCAAGAAAAATGAAAAGGCATGAAACGACAAATTGTGCGAGGCACATAAGTTTTACTGATGCACGGGATCTGCGCCTGGCTTTGAACAAAGGTTTACATGCAACAACGGCAAGACTTGTACAAAAGGTTGTTGCCGGAGCGGATCACGGCAACCGCGCCTGATGGGTAAAACTTGCGAAGGTGCTCAATGTTCCAGGAGTTGCTCACCGGTAAGCCCCCTTCGGTCTCAAGGCGGACGGCGCCGGGCCTTGTGACTTGTCTCACCCGATAAGGGCCTTCCCACTTTGGCGTCAACTTGTTGGAATTCTTGGCGGACTGAACACGCCGAAGAACAAGGTCGCCTTCCTCGAGACTCCCGGCCTTAACTTTGCGGCTATGGTAGCGGCACAAAGCTTGCTGGTATCGAGCAGCTCGTACAGCAGCCTGGAGACGGTCTTCCTCAAGGAGCAATGCGTCATCTTGCCGCAGCTGCTCTTGCTCGAGCTCATCGTAAGCGAGCACTCGAGGCGACCCGTATACGAGTTCAGTGGGGAGAACTGCTTCTGCTCCATAGACAAGAGCAAAGGGTGTCTGCCTGGTGGCTCGATTTGGTGTCGTCCTGATTGACCAAAGAGCCGCCAGCAACTCTTCAATCCAGTTTCTTCCGCATTTGTGCAGCCTCTCGAAAGTTCTCGTCTTGAGCCCGCGCAGCACTTCAGCGTTTGTCCTCTCCGCTTGACCGTTGCTACTCGGGTGAGCAACAGAAGCGAAGCAGATCTTGGCGCCAAGGTCTTGGACGTATTGCATGAAGGTGCGACTTGTGAATTGTGTGCCATTGTCGGTGATGATCCTGTTAGGGATTCCGAAACGGCAAACAATCGACCTGAAGAACTTGACTGCTGACTGTGCGGTCACCTTTCTCACTGGTTCCACTTCCGGCCACTTTGTGAACTTGTCGATGGCAACGTACAAGTACTCAAAGACCCTGGCTGCGCGGGGAAAGGGGCCGAGGATGTCGAGCCCCCAGACCGAAAATGGCCAGGACAAAGGGATAGTCTGGAGAGCTTGAGCTGGTTGATGTATCTGCTTGGAATGGAACTGGCACGCTTCACATTTGGTTACTTGTGCAGTTGCATCCTGGAGGGCTTCTGGCCAAAAGAAACCTTGCCGGGACGCCTTGCCGGCAAGTGCTCTTGCACCAATGTGGTGACCACATATGCCTCCATGTATCTCTGCCAACTGTTTCTGTCCATCTTCCCGGGGAATACACTTTAACTTCACACCATTGAGTCTTCTTCTGTATAGTTCATCGCCGACGAACTGATACATACTTGACTACCGGGTTATTCTTTCTGCTTCTTCTGGTTCTTCGGGAAGTTCTCCTGTTTGAAGGAAAAGGACAATCTGCTGTGCCCATGCTGGAGCCTGAGGCTCAACAAGGACTAAAGGCATCAGTGCTGCTGCGGGAACGTCAGCTTCCACGTCAAGAACCTGCGGCTCGGCCGGAGCTTGACGCTCCCCGGCAAGCTTGCCGGAGCAAAGCTTGTCGGGAACGTCTGCTTCAACTGTACAAACCCTTGGGTTCGCAGGAGCAGATTATTCCTTAGCTATCTTGTCGTTGACCTTGGGGACCTTGTTGGTGGCGGCTTCGGGAAGCTCTGCCGGCAAGTAGTCACCAGAACCAACTTTCTCTTCTTGCTTTGTCTAGTTGATGGTGTTACGGATGGTTGAGTCAGCTTGAGCAGAAAGATCCCTGGTTCCACAGGTAGCTTTAGTGCAGCACATTTTGACAGGCCGTCTGAGATGTTGTTCTGAGCTCTTGGAACGTGCTCCATCTATAGGCCTTCAAAGTGCTCTTCAAGCTTTCTTACTTCGTCGACGTAAGCTTCCATCAACGGACTCTGGTAGCTCTTGTTCACTTGGCGGACAACCAACTGCGAATCACCCCACACAATCAGCTTCTTGATCTCAAGCTCTGCTGCGATTCTGAGGCCGGCAAGCAAACCTTCATACTCTACAGTGTTGTTCGTTGCTTGTTCCTTGGGAAAGTGCATCTGGACAACGTACTTGAGGTGCTCGCCGGTGGGTGCGACAAGCAGCACACCAGCGCCGGCGCCTTGAAGCGAGAAGGCACCATCGAAGTACATTATCCATTCTTTGCTTGCTTCTTTGACGGGGATGCTTGTCTCTGGAATTTCTTCGTCTGGCGTTGGTGTCCATTCTGCTATGAACTCTGCCAATGCTCTGCTCTGGATAGTTGAAGTACTTTCAAACTTGAGACCAAAGCTTGACAGCTCCAGTGCCCACTCGAGAATCCTGCCTGTTGCTTCCGGATTTTGCAATATCCTTTTCAACGGAAAGCGAGTGACCACTATTATATCATGTGCTTGGAAGTAGTGGCGCATCTTTCTTGAGGCCATGAGAAGGCCGAAAAGCAGCTTCTGCACCCCAGAGTATCTTGACCTAGCCCCCTGGAGAAGGGAGCTAACAAAATAAACTGTGCGCTGCACCACCTTCTTCCGTACCTCTTCCTGTATCTGCGTAGACCCATCCTTGTCGGGGTCAGAGCTTGTCGGGGAAGCCCCCTGCTGGTCGCTGGATGTGCTTGCCGTGGCTGTGGGCTCCTCGTGTGCCTCCCTTTCCGCTACCAACGCAGCACTAACCACTTGATTGGTTGCTGCTAAGTACAGCAGCAACTTCTCTTGGGGCTTAGGTGCGACAAGTATTGGAGTGGAGGACAGGTACCTTTTCAAATCTTGCAGCGCCGCCTCCGCTTCCGGAGTCCATTTCATTGGACCTGCCTTTTTCAAGATTTTGAAAAACGGCAGGGCGCATTCTGCAGACTTAGAAATGAACCTGCTGAGAGCAGCCACACAGCCGGCAAGCCTTCGTACATCCTTGACGCGCTTCGGAGCTTCAATCTGCTCGATGGCCTTGATCTTGTCGAGATTGGCTTCAATCCCCCTCTGGGACACAAAGAACCCGAGAAGCTTGCCGGAGGGTACTCCGAACACGCACTTCTCGGGGTTGAGCTTGAGTTGTATTTTGCGCAGATTCGCAAAGGTTTCATCTAGATCTTGAATCAGAGTATCCTTGTCCTTGCTCTTGACCACTATATCATCCATGTGAGCTTCTACATTCCTGTGTATCTGTGGCTCAAAAGCAGTGTGGACTACCCTCGCAAACGTTGAACCAGCATTCTTCAATCCAAAGGGCATGCGTATGAAGCAGTAAGTGCCACATGGAGTAATGAATGCAGTCTTCTCTTCATCTTCTTCAGCCATAAATATCTGGTGGTATCCTGAATAGGCATCAAGAAACGAAAGCAACTCACATCCAGCCGTGGAGTCAACAATCTGGTCAATGCGCGGCAAGGGAAATGGATCTTTGGGACAAGCTTTATTCACATCGGTGAAGTCTATACAAAGCCTCCACTTCCCATTTGCTTTGCGCACGACAACAGGGTTGGCCAGCCACATGGGATGAAGTACACCTCTGACAAGGCCAGCCGCTTCCAGCTTCTTGATTTCTTCAGCGATAAACTCTTGACGCTCCACCGCTTGTTTTCTGACCTTCTGCTTGACGGGCCGCGCGTGAGGACAAACGGCAAGCTTGTGCTCAATCACTTTCCTGGGAACACCGGGGATGTCAGACGGTTGCCATGCAAACACGTCGACATACGCCCGCAGGAAAGCAATGAGCGCGCTTTCCTATTTGGGGTCGAGCGTGGCACTGATGGTGAAAGTACCACCAGTGTCGTCCTCCTTGGCGGACACCTTCTTGGTTGTGGGTGGAGCAGCCATCGCCTTCTTGCACTTGCCGGTGGAGCTCGATGGTGCATCCTCGACGGCAGCGCAGCACTCCGAGGAGGTGCGTTTGCCGGAGTGGGCTCCAGAGCTCTTGCCGGACTTGGTCTTGTTCTTCCCCCCGGGAGCTTCAGCGGCAAGTGTCTTGCTATCTGTTGCGGCTGCTGCGTCCCGGTAAATCTTTTCGGCACAGATAAGCGCGTCCTTCTTGTCGCCGGGGACAGAGATGACGCTTATTGGGCCTGGCATCTTGAGCATGTTGTAGGCATAATGAGAGGCTGCCATGAACTTGTCGAGCGCTGGACGGCCAAGTATCCCATTGTAAGGCAATGGGATATCGGCAACGTAAAAGGTGATCCTCTCAGTCCTGAAGTTCAGCTCTCCGCCAAAAGTCGCCGGCAGTATGATCTTCCCCTTTGGCTTGCTTCTTCCCGGGTTGATCCCTTGGAACGTGCCGGTTTCTTCAAGCTCGCTGTCGGGGATTTGTCGTTTCCGGACCACAGCAGAGGAGATCAGGTTCAGGCCGGCCCCGCCGTCAACCAGCATCTTGGTGACCTTGAGGTTGCGGATGGTCGGTGAAACCAACATCGGCAAACACCCGACCGCAGTTGTGCAGTCAGGGTGATCCTCAATGTCGAAGATGATGGGCGTGCTGGACCATTTCAGAAGTTTGCGCGACTCGACGGGTGGCTCTGCTGCATTAACTTCCCGCACCCATTGTTTGAGTTGGCGGTGGGAAGTATGCAGAGAGGCACCTCCATCGATGCACAGAACTTCTGTGGCCTTCTGGAACTCCTGCTCGTTGTTGTCTCCGTCGTCCATGTCTTCGTCGTCGTCTTCGTCTTCGTCCTTGTCGCGGCTGCGGGGAGGTCTATCTCCTTGCCGCTGCTTGGCCTTGCCGCGGCGTCCTCCCCGGCCATTGAATGGCCGCTTCTTGCCGGACTCTCCACCACTTCCCTGGGCCTTCTCCTTGTCGCATCGCTCGTACTCAGCTTTCTGTTGCTCGACGAGGTATTCGGCCCTTTTGCAGTTCTGGAGGTCGTGGCCCTTGGTGCGGTGGATCTTGCAGTACTGCTTGTCGGAGCCGTCCTGCTTGTCGGCGGCCGCCACAGCGGCAGCCTCCTTGCCGGAGCTACCAGTCTGGGCTTTCTTGGCGCCAGCCTCCTTGCCGAACTGCTCAACGACCAATACTTCTTTGTTCTTCTTTTTCCTATTGTTCCGCCGCCGGTTCTTCTTTGTCGGGGCGGCATCTTCACTATCTGTTCCCCCTGCTCTAGTATCTTCCCCGGGGAGTCTCCTCCCCTCTTCACCGCATGCGCACTTGTCGGCCAGGGCATAAAGCTCACTGACGTCTCGGATCTTGCACATCGCCATTTCCTCCCTCATCCTGCGGTTGCGCACGTTCTGGTGGAACGCGCTGATAACCGCGGCAGGGTGGACGTCTGGGATGTTGTGCTGGACGCGGCTGAATCTCTGGATGTACTTTCGCAGGGACTCCCCTTCCTTCTGGACAAGTATATGAAGGTCGCTTTCCTGGCCATGAGGCTTGTGGCCACCTGTAAAGGCGCCGACAAACTGGTGGCACAGGTCGGCCCAAGAAGAAATAGAATTTTCCGGCAAGTGCATGAGCCAAGATCTGACGTTTGGCTTGAGCACTAGCGGGAAGTAGTTTGCGAGTATCTTCTCGTCTCGTCCCCCGGCAGCCTGCACCGCAATGGTGTAGATGCTGAGGAATTCTGACGGATGTGTCTTGCCGTCGTACTTCTCGGGTACGTCGGGCTTGAAGTTCTTCATGCTGGGCCACTGGACTTGCCGCAGCTCACGAGTGAACGCAGGGCATCCTGCCGCGTACGGCAGGTCGCCTAGTTCCCCGGGCGCATGCACGTCAATAGTGGGCCCAGCGCGCTGGTCGGATTGTCGCTGCGCTTCTCTTCGACGCTCGATGCGAGTTCGAGCGTCTTCTTGTTGGCTGTCGTCAAGGACCTGGCGTTGATCGCGGCGAGCTCGTGGATCCGACGACGCCGTGGAGTCGTCGTCGATGTTGATCCGGCGAGTCGGCGATTTCGGCCTTCGGGGCGGGGAGTGCACGGTAGTTGCACCCCCGACGGTTTTGTCGCCATCAGCCCGCGCCTGGCTAACTTCCCGCGGCCGCGACGTCGCCGGCTGCTGCGGAGTGTCATTATTGGCGAAGGCGATGAGGCTTTGGATGGTGGCCCTCCAGTCGTCGGCCTTGTCTGCCGCTGGAGGGAAGTCGAGGAGCAGTTGAGCTCGAGCTAGAGCTTCTGCTGGAGTGGAGGGGAGCGGTGGCGAGCGGTGCGAGGAGCGAGATATGCTCGGACTTCTAACTGCGTTAGAAGGAGCAGGGTCTCGTCCCGGCGACGGCGCCTTGCTCGTGCCAGCGCGTTGGCCTTGAGCATCCCACGACCCTCCAGTTTGACCTTGTCCCAGCAAGCGTATGGTACCTTGGGTACCATGTCGCTGCCAGTCCGGCACCTCCTGAGAGGGGTGCGGTGCGTGCACGGACGCCGAGGTCTTGGAATGCACCCGGTCGTCCGTTTTGTCCTTGGACTTGGCGGCGCCGTAAGTTTCCTCACCGGCGTCCGTCCTTCCGCCAGCGTCTACCCCACCGACCGTTGGCTCCGGTGGCGGCGGGATCGACGCTGCTACCTCCGAAGCCTTCTTCTTCGGCGGCATGTTGATGTAGTCGATGAAGTTGATGAGGTTGATGGAGATTTCGCTCGCGTGAACATCGGATCGGGTTCACACAACCTCGACGCGCCCACTACCTGGCGTGCCAAAGATGTCGGGGAAACTGATCGCCCACGAACACCTATGGGACCGGAGCCCCTTTTCGGTACGGCAAGGGGGCGGAGGATGCACAAAGAGCGGATCGAGGCGTGCACGCGAGCAGTTTACCCAGGTTCGGGCCGCGCGGAGGCGTAAAACCCTACTCCTGCCTTGGTTTGTATTGTGCTCTTGATTCGGGAGCGAGAAGAACTACAGTGTTGATCGCTAGCACCGAGCGTGAGAGTGATCGATGGATCGAACCTCCTCTACATTGCGCATGGGCCTCCTTTTATAGGTCAAAGGGGTCACCGACAGGTGGCAACGCAGTCAAGGGTAGAAATGGAAAAATGGTGGTAGTTGGAATAGTGTATGCATAGTGCTCTATACCTAACCCTGAAGGCAGGGGACAAGGGCATTAAATGCCCGTCACCGTAGCCCCAAACAGTGCAAAAAGCGTTCGTCAGGGCGTCTCCGTCTGCCACGACGGAAGCCTCGTCATCGCATCCTGCCACCGTGTACCCCAGGCTGCACAGCCTTCCGCCACGTGCAGCTGGAAGGGCCCCAGGGCGACGCGTGGTTGGATGAGCTGGAGCGCGGGCACGTAGTGGAAGCTTGCCGCGGCTTGTACCTTGCCGCGGTTGCTTAACTTGTCGTGTCCGGGTGCTTGTCGCTCTCCGGACCTTGCCGGGACGCATGGCGCGTCGCGGCAAGTCTCATGAAATGCCATGTTTGGCCTTCCCGGCAAGCTCCTATTGCCAGGGTCTTGTGCTAAAAGAAGTGGTCTTGAGCCTGGGGTGGCTCTCCCGGCAAGCTCCTCTTGCCGGGGTCTTGTTTCTCTAACTTGAATACTTTGTTCTTGAATGGCTCCAAAGGAACCATAGTGGGCCTTGGCGGACATGAGGCAAGCCCTGCCACGGGATGCTGCTACTGCCCGTGCACAAGTTGGGATACTAAGGTCCTCCCTCCCGTGCCTCTGTTTTTTTATATATATGCATGTTTTTTTGTTCATATATAGATGATATCTATGTATATTCTATGTATATATATATGTTCTTATGTGCATTTTAAGAAAAAATATTATGTATGTATGTTCATATATGCAAAAGTTACATTTAAGAAAAAAAGAAAATGTAGGTATGTTCATATGCAAAGAATATGCAAAAGTTAGAATTTTTTATGTTCATAGATTTTTTTGGCGATATTGTTGAATATGAACATTTTGAATATGGATGGATGGATGGATTAACATTTTTAATATGGATGGATGGATGAACATGAGGGGGGGGCATTGGACATGCATGAGGAGGGAGAGAGAGATGTTAATAGAAAGTTCTCTCTCGAAACATTACTAACTTCAAATGTTACGAAGTTACTAAGTTTTCAGCTTTCTCTCGAAATGTTACTAAGTTACTAAGTTAAAATTATGTTAATACAAAGTTTTCTCTCGAAACGGTAATAAGTTACTAAGTTAAAATGATGTTAATAGAAAGTTCTCTCTCGACTCCACCCAAACCCTAGAAGAAAGAGCGTTGTCGATCTCCTACCCCCTCCCACCCCTACCCGATAAACACTTGAGGTCACCCAAACCCCTAGAAGAAAACTCTGGTAACTTTGAAATGAGGGGGACATCAATCAACCCCCTCTCACCCGACCAACTCTCGAGTCCACCCAAACCCTAGAAGAAAGAGCATTATCGATCTCTTACCCCCTCCCGCCCCTACCCAATAAACTCTCGAGGCCACCCAAACCCCTAGAAGAAAACTATGGTAACTTCGACATGAGGGTGATGTCGATGAACCCCCTCTCGCCTGACCAATTCTCGAGTCCACCCAAACCCTGAAAGTATAACCCCGGCCCGATAACTTCGACATGAGGGGGGACGACGGACATGCATGAGACAGGCGGTCCGCTACTAATCCATTGCTCATATATGCATATGATTCCTTGTTGTGATATTAGCTAGGTCTATGTTTGCCACTAATATATCCATCTCTCATGTTTGTATATTGCCATGTTGTAATATTTGCGGAAACTATGGAAAGAGACTTAGAAACATAATAGTTTCTGGGGGATATAATCCGCGCCGGTGGTGATCCCTTGTTGTTTGTCAACGACACCGATGGTGTGGAATTCGAGGATGACGGCTCCGGTGATCCAACAATGGAGGAGGAAGGAGTTCATGCCGGCTCCGGTGACAGAACGACGGAGCAAGGAGATCATCATGATGGCTCCGGTGACCGAACGGCGAAGCAATGAGATCATGATGACGGCTCCGGCGACCGAACGGAGGAGGGAGCTATTGCAAAGCTGGGCGAGGTATATATATATATATATATTAATTAAGCATGTGCTGACTTGATGCATTAATTGTTATGGTATATATGTACATATATTAACACTTATTTCTTCTTTTATATATATCCCTCCGGATCGGGCCAAACTTCCGCAAGGAGACGAGGACCGAAGAAAAGGTTGCGCCATGATGAAAGGTTCACGATCGAAGAAATCACGAAAGATGGCCAACCGATTGCTCCCCATCAGACCAAGGACACTTTTGTAAATTAGTGTGGAGATATTGTTAGGGACACCGTCCCGATCAGCGTTGTGCAATGGAATAAGAGTAAGGACCACCCTGAAGTTTCTTATCTCGAGGACGGACTGAAAGGTGACCTTTAGACCTCGCTGAAGGCAAATTTCACCCTCCCGCAAGAGGAGGATCCTGATAACCCAGTTATAGAGCCAAAGGTCAAGGCGTTTGCTCTGAAGAAGATGACAGATCTATTCAGGAACTTGAAGAAAGAGTTGAACACAAAGTTTGTCGACAAAGGGAAGACTCCAGAATTCACCGGCCGATATGAGAAGATAAGAGATCATTGGCCCGCATTTGCGCCACAAGAAATCAGAGAAGGGTCAGAAAAGGTCACCGACAAACAAGAAAAATGATGCAAATAAGAAGTATCACCATCACACGCGGTCAGGTGGCTACTTCAAAGCCCGGCCATTGTGGGACAAAGCTGAGCAAGACTTTCTTGCTAAAGGGGTCGAGCCAGCAACATTGAACTGGTCAGGTCGGTGTAGGACCTAGTTTTTCGGGGTTGGGGGAACATTAGACCGAGAAACAGGGGAGTGTCGTTGGACGGACGAGCAACTTGCAATGCCCATCATGAAGCTTCAACACTATATCAGCGCAGCACAGCAAGGGACGTTGATTACCGACAGAGAGAAGGACGAGCTGACAGATGTCCTCGGGAATCCTGAGCACCTTGGATGAACGCGAGGCACACCAGGCTCCGTTCCGTGGGTGGTTGGGTTTGCCGATAATGGTGGTTACAGAAGCCGAGGGAGGAAGAAGAAAGAGGAAGTGAGCTCAATGCAGAAGCTCAATGCAAGAATAACAAACCGAGAGGAACTTCCAGCTAGCGGACAACCATCTCAGCGGCATGAAGACGCTGCCCTAGAAGCTACCCCACCATCTCAGCGGAGAAGCAACATGACTTCCACAGAGCTCGTTCAGCCTGATTTCTTGGCTCTTCGCTACCCCATGGATACTATCACGTAGGCTCAACATTAGGTCTAGCAGCTGCAGGATGAACTCCTACCACATGATCGCATAAAAGCAATTCAAGAGGAATTGGCGGGATTCTTTCTTGACGACGTCATACATAAAGCAGGAGAATACCATGTGGAAATTGATATAGACATGAGATATTAGGGATTGTAAGAGATCTTATATTGTATATATATGTAGCTAGTAGCGTCAGATAGATATACTAAAAGTTATTGTTCGACCAATCTCTGAGAGAAAGAGATTTGCTTACTAGCTAGCGTGTCAAGTTCTCTCTAGATGTATATAGTAGCTACTATCGACCAAGCACGGAGAAAGAGAGGACACTTATCTCTATTTGCTAGCTAACACAATATATGAAACCCCTAAATTAACCCTCCTAAACCCCCTAACCCCCCCCCCTTTCGAAAAAAACCCAGCTCCTGCCAGCTGCTGACACGTGGATGCCTTTTGGTCCTGGTTGGTGCTACAAACCGACACTAAAGGTCCTCCTACATGGGTGCCCCGCAGCGTCCATGTGGACCCCCTTTTGTCCTGGTTCATAAGCGAACCGGGTCTAAAGGTTTTCGTTTTTTGTCCCAACCCTTTAGTCCCGGTTCCAGAACCGGGGCTAAAGGGCCTCTGGAACCGGGATAAATGGGTACAAACCGGCACTAAAGGGCCTCTCGAACTAGTGGCTACTGCTATTTACATAGCAGTAGCGAACTTTTTCATACCGCGCTACTGTTAGATAACTGTAGCGCCTCATTTTGACCCGTGCTACTGATAAGCTTCTATGTATAAGGTGTTCCCTAGTAGTCAGAGCCTATGACTAAGGCATAGGGAATGACTTTCATTCTCACTCTACCTTCTACCATGGCCGGGCTTTGATTCTGACTCAATTTCACACCTTGTAACACATGTAAGAACCCTATCTTTGACCGATCCATTTTGAACTTCTTCAAAACATTGTCAAGGTATGTGCTTTGTGAAAATCATATTAAGAGTCTTGATCTATCCCTATAGATCTTGATTCCTAATATATAAGCAGCTTCAGCGAGGTCTTCCATTGAAAACCTCCTTTCAAACAATCCTTTATTCTTTCCAGAAATTTTTACATCATTTCCGATCAACAATATGTCATCCACATATAATATCATAAATGCTATAGAGCTCCCACTCACTTTCTCGTAAATACAGGCTTCACCGTAAGTCTGTATAAAACCATATGATTTGATCACCTCATCAAAGCGTATATTCCAACTCTAAGATGCTTGCACCAGTCCATATATGGATCACTGGAGCTTGCACACTTTGGTAGCTCCTTTAGGACTAAGAAAACCTTCTGGTTGCATCATATACAACTCTTCTTTTAGGAAACCCGTTAAGGAATGCAGTTTATATGTCCATTTGCTAGATTTCACAATCATAAAATGTGGAAATTGCTAATATTATTCAGAAAAAGTTAAGCATCGCTACAGGTGAGAAGGTCTCATCGTAGTCAGCCCATTAAACTTGGTCGAAAACCTTTTGCGACAAGCCGAGCTTTGTAGATAGTGATATTACAATCAGCGTCCGTCATCCTCTTGAAGATCCATTTATTCTCATTGGGCAATTCCACCAAAGTACGCACTTTGTTCTCATACATGGATCCTTTCTCAGATTTCATGGCCTCAAGCCATTTGTCGGAATCTGGGCTCATCATAGCTTCTTCATAGTTCGAAGGTTCGCTGTTGTCTAACAACATGACTTCCAGGACAGGATTACCATACCATTATGGTGCAGTACATGTTATGGTCGACCTTCTAGTTTCACTAAATTTGATCCGAAGTTTCATGATCACTATCATTAGCTTCTCTAGATGGTGTAGACATCACAAGAACGGTTTTCTCTAAGGTGCTACTTTCCAATTCGTGGGAAGGTATAGCAACATCATTAAGTTCTACTTTCCTCCCACTCACTTCTTTCGAGAGAAACTCCTTCTCTAGGAAGGACCCATTCTTAGCAACAAACATCTTGCCTTCGGATTGGTGGTAGAAGGTATACCCAATTGTTTCTTTAGGGTATCCTATGAAGACACACTTCTTCGATTTGTGTTCGAGCTTACCAGGCTGGAGCCTTTTGACATATGTGTCGCAACCCCAAACTTTAAGAAATGACAACTTTGGTTTCTTGCCACACCATATTTCATACGGTGTCGTCTCAATGAATTTAGAAGGTGGCCTATTTAACATGAATGCGGCTATCTCTAATGCATAACTGGAAAATGATAAAGACAAATCGGCAAGAGACATCATAGAATGCACCATATCTAATAGAGTACAATTATGACATTCAGACACACCATTACGATGTGGTGTTCTAGCTGGCGTGAGTTGTGAAACCATTCCAAATTGTTTTAAATGAATGCCAAACTCATAACTCAAATATTTGCCTCCACGATTAGATCGTAGAAATTTTATTTTCTTGTTACATGATTCTCCACTTCACTATGAAATTCTTAGAACTTTTAAAATGTTTCAGACTTGTGTTTCATCAAGTACATATACCCATACATATTTAAATCATCTGTGAAGGTGATAAATAACGATACCCGCCGTGTGCTTCAACACTCATTGGATCACATACATAGGTATGTATTATTACCAATAAGTCATTAGTTCACTCCATTGTTCCAGAGAATGGAGTTTAGTCATCTTGCCCATGAGGCATGGTTCGCAAGTCTCAAATGATTTATAATCAAGTGATTCCAAAAGTCCATTTGCATGGAGTTTCTTCATGCGCTTTACACCAATATGACCTAAACAGCAGTGGCACAATTATGTTGCACTATCATTATCAACTTTGTATCTTTTGGCATCAACATTTTGGAAACGTGTATCACTACAATTGAGATTCAATTATAAACCATTTACATTGGGTGTATGACCATAGAAGGTTTTATTTATGTAAACATAACAACAATTATTCTCTGACTTCAATGAATAACCATATTGCAATAAACACGATCTAATCTTGTTCATGCTCAAAGCAAACACCAAATAACATTTATTTTGGCTTAACTTAACCCCAAAAGTAGAGGGAGTGTGCGATGGTGATCATATCAATCTTGGAAACACTTCCAACACACATCGTCACCTCACCTTAACTAGTCTGTGTTTATTCTGCAACTCTTGTTTCGAGTTACTAATCCTAGCAACTGAACCGGTATCAAATACATAGGAGCTACTACAAGCACTAGTAAGGAACACATTAATAACATGTATATCAAATATACCTTTGTTCACTTTGCCATCCTTCTTATCCACCAAATATTTTGGGCAGTTCTGCTTCCAGTGACCATTACCCTTGAAGTAGAAGCACTCACTCTGAGGCTCGGGTCCAGCTTTGGGCTTCTTCACGTGTAACATCCCAATTTTTAATTTGGATGTTATCATAGATCATTCATATGCATTCAACATTTGAGCATTTTGAATTTGATTTTTATTTGGAAATTGATCCAAAAGACTTTAAGCAACTCAAGGACCCAAGTGAGAGAGTTGGAAGTTTTCCAAAGAGGACCCACAATTTTATTATTTTCCAAGTGGGGTTGGATCAACTATTATTTTACCAATGTTCAATTTCAATATTTTTAACATAATGAGAGAAGATAATATGACTTCTTCAAAATAGAATAAAAATGTAGGAAATAGAATTTTGAGTAAAAATATATTTATTGAATTTTTATTTGCAATAGTAGTTTCCTTTTAGTATTTTATTACTACTAAAAAGTTTATTTTTATTTTAGGCATTAAGGCCTAGAAAAATGTTCATCGGGTCAATAATAAGGCACTAAGTACGTGTGGATTTTTCGGTGATTTTTAAAAATATATTTGTTGCATTTTTCGATTTTTCTGTATTTTTTCAGAAAATGTATTTAAAAAAAAACTTTTGGGCCGACCGAACTCGGCCGAAGCCCAGGCCCGCCGGCACTGCCTCCTAGCTCCCCTAGCCGGCCCGGAGTCGCTCGAGTCCCAACACCGCACGGTCGCCGCCTGCCCCTCCTCCAAGCCAGCCATCCCCTGGCCCCTTTATAAGGCGTGGTCGTCCCCCCTCTCTCCTCATCCACCCCGCCGCCTCGGATGCCGCCGCCGCTGCCGCAATTCGCCGTAGCCCGAGCCGCTAGCCGCCACCCGCGCCACGCTTGCCGCCGCCAGCCGCCCGCCACACCCCGAGCCCCAGCCACCGCACCGCCCGCTCGCCGCCGTCGTCGGACGCCGCCGCCGCCGCCGAACACCACCGCCTCCTGCCGGAGCCCCGACGCCCGCCGCCCGATCCGCCGCTCGAACCCGACCCATCGGTCCAATCGGTAATAAACCGATCGGTTTTTTACGGTTTTCTTTCGGGATTTTTTAAAACCCTAGCTCGTTTTTTTAGAAAATCTAGGTCTGCTTTCTTAGGTTTATTATTTTGTGAATGTCCGTTCTTTAGTTATAGAAAACAAACGTTCGTTATTTAGTCTTGTCATTTTCTGTTATTTTTAGTTAGGGACCTATCCGCGATTTAAGCTTTTACATCTTAAAACGATCACTACTTTTTACTCGTTAGTCGGAATTAGATAAACCAATGCCAAACTCTTCGTTTTGATCACATCTATCCAGTAATCCAACTCAAATTTATTTTTGAAAGTTCTAAATTTGAATTCAAACAGATTTGTATTTGAACTTCTTTTGATCATAACTTGAGTTTCGTAACTCCGTTTGAGTTGATTCTTTTTGCAAATCGAAGCTCTTAACCTAAACTTTCTGATAAGGCCAAATTCACTTAATTTTAGTACTGTTAGAAATTGTTTTCTGTTGCAAGAGTTATTTTCTGGTTTTCAAAGTTTTCGAGATATGTTCTTCAATTCTGTTGGATGATTGCTTTTGTATGCTATTGTTTGACTACGATTGTATTTCCGGAGTGCAAAGCTTGCTACTACGAGTCTCTAGGTTTTAAAAATCGTCAGCAAGGAAATTTCATACTTTGATCATAATTTTCAATACCCTTCTTTTATTGCATTAGTTCTACCCTCAAAGATTTGCATGAGTAGTACTTGGTTACATGTGGAATCGTTAAGTAGTTTATGAGGTAGGAACCCAATGACTTGAGATCAACCCCAGGAATATAGGTTTTTCAACTTGTTGCTTAGCCATGCTCTTAGAGGTGGATTGGTATGTGAGATTCATGAAAGTTGTGAGTGTAATAACAACTAAGGGAAAGTTTTAATGTGGCAACTTTAATACACATCTGGGTGGATTGGTTGCAGGGCACCTGGAGAATCGAGTGTTGTCCTAGGATATCCCAGAGGAACTATGTGATCATCCTATTGAATGCCACCCAGGCTCAAAGGGATCATATATCATTCATGCCTAGAAACTTTCGTGTGCAGCCACAAGCCATTATGGCCTCTGGCATAGTTGAGTATGTTGTGTGAGCTCTTTCAGTGGTGGACTAGCACATGTAGGGGAAAGTAGGTGTACCGGTCTATCCAGGGTAAAGAGTGAATGCTTCTGAAAGACTATGTCTCGATCTTCCGATCATGGATGCGGTCGAGTCTTGTGGGGAAAAGTGTGCAAACCTCTGCAGAGTGTACAATCTATTCATGAGTAGCCGTGTCCCCGGTTATGGACATCTTGAGTATCCTAGTATTTGAATTATGGACTGATCTCATCACTCTATTAATTAATTTGTTGGGATTTAATGACATTGTGAATTTGGGATTGAGATGGAGGAAACACTGTCAATATTGTTTTCAACTGAGTAGTAAATAAAATTTATTCCTTTGTTGTAGGGAAAAACTTGCTATATGCAAAAATAAACCTTACAGCCTCCACCAACCAAATATGCATATAGTTGTAGATATTTGTTCATCATCAAATCTACAGTGTGATCTTGCCACCATATTCAATGTGCTGACCTACACGGCTGCAAAGTCTCATGTTGCAGATTTTTTCGACGAAGATTAAGGTGCGATAGGTCGTTGTCATGCACTCAATGTTTGCCGTGGAGTTGGATGGTCTCAACGTATCTTCGATGCTTCCGTAGTTCAGTTTAGTTTAATTATTGTTAGATGGCCTTCAGCCCTATTTTTGAAATAAGACTCTTTATGAGGATTTTGATGTAATAAGTGTGTGATTGAAACTTTTTTATAAATCCTCAAGTACTGTGTGTGTCAGCATACCGATCCAGGGATGACACTGAAGCACAGAGACTTCGATCCATTGGGATCGTGGTCGCTACAAGATGGTATCAGAGCGCACGTTCATTGTAGGACACGACCACTAGGATAAGCCACATGATGCTCTTCTCTACTCATTTCAAATCCTTCTCTATTTCTATTCTATAGTCGTCAGATCCCGGGAACAAGTTTACACAGCCTAATGACGACACCCCTTTTGGGAGACACTTGAAGGAAGTCACGAGGTACCTGCACATTGGAATACCCAGTTTCACTGGAATCTTCATTGCAACATTGCCGCAAGAGGAGTGTTGGAAGATCAAAGTTAGTGTTCCGGGGAGGACTATTGCACCAGTCACGGAACCTCTCGAGCTTGCCTTTGATGCACCAACTTGGAGCTTAGGAAAGATTATGGCAGCACACATCACCTTCTGACGCATTTGTGAAGTCTATAACAAGGATCTTGAAGACACCATCTACCAGATCTGTGGACGCCGAGATGAGCAATGGGAGCTGATTCGCACCAGGAACGACAAGTCCATTGCAACCTTCATACAAGAGATGGACCAGAACATTCAACGCTATGAGAATCAGATGTGCACGCTCATGCTGAAGACCAAGATGGTGATGAGAAGAAACGTCGAGCTAGAAGAGGAACTCAAGACAACACGCGATGGATATGAAGAGGAAATTGCTATGCTATTGGAGCAGAATGAAGAGCTGAAGAAGAAGGTTGGACAACCCATGGTGAAGCTAGAACCAGAAATGGGCATTCATTCAGAAAGCTACATTCTGATAGACGACACCGATAGTGAAGAAATCGACTATGAAGAAGAAGCTGGAGCATATATTATGGAGTCTTCTTTCGATAGAAGCTATTAGATGACCACCCTGTATTCATTAGTATTCTTCCAAGTAGTTAGAATCGTTCGTGAGCTTTCTACCAGCTTAGGATCTTTTGTGTGACCTTGTTTGAATTGAGTGACATGATATGAATATGGTTGTCTCATGTGCATATGGGTAGTGAAAGCCCCCTAGACCTCATTCTATTCTATTTTCTCACCCCTCTAACCCATCAGATGCCTCCGAGACGTGAGCCTGGATTCCAGTTCCCACCAGAGCTCACTCAGTTGATCCATTAGCAGAACACTTTGATGCAACAACTTGTTCAGAAACAAGGCAACAACAACAACAACAACAACAACAACAACAACAACAACCCACCTCCTCCTCCACACGACAACCTGACACGTTTCCTAAGGTTGAATCCGTCGGTGTTCTCTAGTACCACCGAGCCGATTGTTGTAGATGACTGGCTCCGCAAGATGGAAAGAGAGCTAGCAACTACAGGATGCACAGATGCAGAGAGAGTGCGCTTTGCCGCACATCAGCTTGAGGGACCAGCAACCGCTTGATGGGAGAACTACACAACAACTTATCCCCTTGCTACTACTACTTGGGATCAGTTTCAGCAAGCGTTCCGCACCGCACATGTTTTAGTTGGAGCCGTGAGCCTGAAGAAGCATGAGTTTTGTAACTTGTGCCAAGGGAACCGTACTGTGGGGCAGTACATGGATGATTTCAACCAGATAGCTAGCTATGCGCCAGATGATGTGGCCACTGACGCCGCGAAGCAGGAGAAGTTTCTTGAGGGACTCAATGATGAGTTGAGTATGCAGCTGATGGTAGCAACCTACAACAACTATAAGGAGCTGGTAGACAGAGCCATCATGATTGAAGGAAAGCAGCAGCAGATAGAGAGCCGCCAGAGGAAGTATGGACAAGGGAAGTATAACTCTGGAGCTCAGCAAAAGCCCTGCTATTCCCCATACTCAGGAGGACATAACGACCCCACCCATGGAGGCCATTCTTACAATTGTGGAAATTCACACAACCATAGCGGCCCTAGGAATGACAATGGGAATGGAGGAAATAACAATCAGAACCGTTCCACTCCATCAACACCCGCCAAGAAGGATCTAAGTCACATTACTTGTTTCAAGTGCGGGAAGACCGAACACTATGCCACCGAGTGTCCTGAAGCCAAGAACGGAAATGGCAATGGAAGCTCAGGAAATAAGCCCAACCCATTCACTAGAGGACAAGTGAATCACGTAAATGTGGAGGAGATTGACGAGCAGCCCGATGAAGTGGTTGGTAAGTTTTTGGTTAATGCATTTACAACCCTTGTTCTTTTTGACATTGGTGCATCTCATTCATACATATCAAGGGGTTTTGCGAAAAAGTATAATTTGTCTACCATAGCCCTTAGGTCGCCTATGTTAGTGAGTTCCCCTAGAGCAGAGTACATGGCTAGTGGAGGATGTTATCAATTACCCTTGACTATTGGGAGACATGTTTTTCCCACCGACCTCATCGTTTTGGAATCCCAGGGAATGGATGTAATCATAGGTATGAATTGGCTATCCAAGTTTGAGGGAAATATTGATTGCGCTAGTAGATCTATTCTCCTCACCACCCCGGAAGGAAAGAGGATCAAGTATGTGTCAAGGCACACACCCCGGAAGATGCAAGTGAATGCGCTCTCAGGAGTTGTTCAGGAGGAAGTACCAGTTGTGAAAGATTACCCCGATGTGTTCCCGGAGGAGTTACCAGACATGCCACCGGATCGAGACATCGAGTTCTTGATTGAGTTATTACCAGGCACTGGACCAATATCCAAGAGACCTTACCGGATTCTCGCAAATGATTTGGAGGTAATCAAGAAGCAAATTAAGGAGTTAATGTAGAAAGGTTATATTTGACCAAGTTCTTCACCTTGGGGAGCCCCAGTGCTCTTAGTTGAGAAGAAGGATGGTTCACTAAGGATGGTTGTAGATTATCGTGCACTGAATGAGGTGACGATCAAGAACAAGTACCCTCTGCCGATGATCAATGATTTGTTTGACCAGTTGCAAGGAGCCAAAAAAAATTTAAGATCGATTTACGATCTGGATATCATCAGTTGAAGATCCGAGAGCAGGACATACCTAAGACAGCTTTTACCACAAGGTACGGGCTTTATGAATATACGGTTATGTCATGTGGTTTGACTAATGCCCGTGCATATTTTATGAGCATGATGAACAAGGTGTTCATGGAGTTCTTGGATAAGGTTGTGGTAGTATTCATTTATGACATATTGGTTTACTCCCAGAATGAAGAGGAGCACAAGGAACATTTTTGTTTAGTTCTCGAGAAGTTCAGGGAACATCAACTATATGCCAAGTTCAGCAAATGTGAGTTTTGGTTGAAGGAAGTCGGATTTCTCTGACATGTTATATCATGAGATGGTATAGCAGTAGACCCCTCCAAAGTAGAGGCCATCACAGGATGGAAAGAACCCACCTCAGTTGGCGAGATTCACAGTTTTCGTGGTCTCGCATGATATTATCGGAGGTTCATGGAGAATTTCTCCAAGATTGCGAAACCTATGGCCGAGTTATTGAAGAAGGAAAGTAAGTACAATTGGACCGAAGAATGTGAGGCCAGCTTTCAGGAGTTGAAGAAATATTTGGTTACAGCCCCAATGCTGATTCTCCCAAATATTCGCAAGGATTTTCAAGTGTATTGTGACGCTGCATGTCAAGGATTTGGAGGCGTTCTCACGCAAGAAGGAAGAGTAGTTTCATACGCCTCATGTCAGCTACGACCCCATGAGTTGAATTATGCCACGCATGATTTGGAGATAGCAGCCGTAGTGCACACACTCAAGACCTGGAGGCACTTTCTTAATGGAAACCATTGTGATGTATACACGGATCATAAGGGTTTGAAGTACATCTTCACGCAGAAGGAGTTAAACCTCAGGCAAAGGAGATGGCTGGAGCTCATAAAGGATTACGACATGAGATGGCATTATCATCGAGGGAAATCCAATGTTGTGGCGGATGCGTTAAGTCGCAAGAGTTATGTTAACAGCATCATAACCAGAGGTTTACCCCAGGAGTTGGCAGATGACCTCCGAGATTTACAGTTGGAGATAGTCCCGGGAGGCTATGCTGCTACATTGGAGATTCAGTCCACTTTGTTGGGCAAGATTCGGGAAGCCCAGAAGACGGACAAAGGAATTTCAAAAATAAAGGGCAGAATGACCAAAGGAAAGGTAGACATATTCGTGAGGATGAACACGGAACACTGTGGTTTGAAGAACATATTTATGTGCCCAATGACCCAGAGATTAGGAAGTCAATTTTTCAGGAGGCTCATGATTTGCCCTACTAGATCCATCTAGGCAACACTAAGATGTACTTGGATTTGAAGCAGAATTTCTGGTGGACCGGAATGAAGAAGGACATTGCTGAGTATGTAGAGGTATGTGACGTCTGTCAGAGAGTTAAGGCAGAACATCAGAAACCAGCAGGGTTGCTACAGCCGTCACCAATACCAGATTGGAAGTGGGATAAGCTTGGAATGGATTTTATCACAGGACTACGCATGACACGTTTAGGGTATGATTCTATCTGGGTTATAGTTGATCGCTTGACTAAGGTAGCTCACTTTATCCCCGTGAAGACCACTTACACGAGTGCTAAGTTGGCCAAGATGTACATGACCAGGATTGTATATCTGCATGGAGTTTCGAGGACCATTGTATCAAATAGAGGAACACAGTTTACTTCAAAGTTTTGGAAGTAGTTGCATGAGACTTTGGGTATGAGGCTAGAGTTCAGTACAACCTTTCATCCACAGATAGATGGATAGACGGAGAGAGTCAATCAGATTCTGGAGGACATGTTGAGAGCTTGTGTGCTAGATTACGGATCTAGTTGGGATGATAACTTGCCTTACGCAGAGTTCTCTTACAACAACACTTATCAGACCAGTCTGCACATGGCCCCTTTGGAAGCTTTGTACGGAAGGAGGTGCATGACACCATTGATGTGGGATGAAGTCGGAGACCGCAAATTATTCGGACCAAATTTTATCCGAGATTCGGAGGAGAAGGTCAAATTGATCTCAGAAAGACTGAAAATAGCCCAGTCGCGACAAAATAGTTATGTAGATACAAAATGCAAGGAGGTAACCTACGAAGTTGGAGATACAACATATCTTCGTTTGTCCCCACTTCGAGGAGTTAAGCGTTTTGGAGTTAAGGGTAAATTGGCACCATGATTTGTGGGACTGTACAAAGTTTTGGAGCGCAGAGGAGAAGTAGCTTAGCAGCTAGAGTTGCCTGAAACTTTGTCCGGAGTTCATGATGTGATTCACGTGTCTCAGTTGAAGAAGTGCCACGCAGAGATGGCCGATATTCCGCTACGAGATAAAGTGCCCCTAGAAGGAATACAGCTAGAGAGTGATCTGACTTATGAGGAGAAGCCTCTCAAGATTCTCGAGTTTGCCGACAGAGTTACCCGCAACAAAGTCATCAAGTTTTGCAAAGTTTAGTGGAGTCACCATACAGAAGACGAAGCCAGCTAGGAACGAGAGGAAGACCTTTGACAGGACCAACCACACTTTTTGCTAGCCAACCCGAGTCTCGAGGGCGATATTCGTCTTAAGGGGTGTAGGTTTGTAACATCCCAATTTTCCATTTGGACGATATCATAGATCATTCATATGCATTCATCATTTGAGCATTTTGAATTTGATTTTTATTTTGAAATTGATCCAAAAGATTTTAAGCAACTCAAGGACCCAAGTGAGAGAGTTGAATGTTTTCCAAAGAGGACCCACAATTTTATTATTTTCCAAGTGGGGTTGGATCAAATATTATTTTACCAATTTTCATTTTCAACATTTTAAAAATAATGAGAGAAGATAATATGACTTCTTCAAAATAGAATAAAAATGTTGGAAATTGAATTTTGAGTAAAAATATATTTATTGAATTTTTATTTGCAAAAGTATTTCCTTTTTAGTATTATAGTACTAAAAAGTTTATTTGTATTTTAGGCATTTAGGCCCAGAAAAATGTTCACCGGGTCAATAATATGGCCCTAAGTACGTGTTAATTTTTCTTCGATTTTAAAAAATATATTTGTTGTATTTTTCGATTTTTCTATATTTTTTAGAAAATGTATTTATATATAAAAAAAACTTTTGGGCCGACCAAACTGGGCCAAAGCCCAGCCCAACCGGCACCGCCTCCTAGCTCCCGTAGACGGCTCGGAATCGCCAGAGTCCCATCGCCGCAAGGCCGCCGCCTGCCCCTCCTCCAGGCCAGCCGCCCCCTGGCCCCTTTATAAGGCAAGGTCAGCCCCCCTCTCTCCTCCTCCACCCCGCTGCCTCGGAAGCCGCCGCCGCCTGAGCCGCTCGCCGCTGCCCGTGCCACGCTCGATGCCGCCACCCGCCCACTACAACTCGAGTCACCGCCGCCGGACCGCCCGCTCGCCGCCCCGCTCGCCGCAGCCGCCGGCCGCCGCCGCCGCCGCCGAAGATTGTAAGCCGTGAATCATGGCGCACTAAACTATCAAGTAGTCATCAAATTAAGCTTGCCAAACATTCATAACATCATCATCAGCTCCCGCAACAGGTCTGTCAGCTGGCGGTGCATCAAGGACATAATTCTTCTATGCGGCAATGAGGATAATCCTCAGATCACAGACCCAGTCCGCATTATTGCTACCATCATCTTTCAACTTAGTTTTCTCTAGGACCGTATAAAAATAGGGAGCTACATTGCGAGCTATTGATCTACAACATAATATGCAAAGACATTTTGACTAAGTTCATGATAAATTAAGTTGAATTAATCAAATTACTAAAGAACTCCCACTTAAATTAACATCCCGCAACTTATCTAAGTGATACATGATCCAAATCAAGTAACCCATGTCCGATCACCACGTGAGATGGGGTAGTCATCAATGATCATACCTACTATATAACTTATGTTCGACCTTTCGGTCTAAAGTGTTCCGAGACCATGTCTGTACATGCTAGGCTCGTCAATTTTAACCCAAATATTCCGCGTGTGTAAATCTGGATTACACTCGTTGTATGTGAACGTAGAGTCTATCACACCCGATCATCACGAGGTGCTTCGAAACGACGAACTTTAGCAACGTTGCATACACGGGGAGAACACTTTTATCTTGAAATTTAGTGAAGGGATCATCTTATAATGCTACCACCGTTCCAAGCAAAATAAGATGCATTAAGGATAATCATCACATGCAATCAAAATATGTGACATGATATGGCCATGATCATCTTGTGCTTTTGATCTCCATCTCCAAAGCATCATCATGATCTCCATCGTCACTAGATCGGCACATTGATCTTCATCTTTGTGTCGTGGTCTTCTCGCCAACTATTACTTCTACAACTATTGCTAACTCATAGCGAAAAAGTAATGAAATTACATGGCACTTGCATTTCATACAATAATTAAGAGACAACCATAAGGCTCCAACCGGTTGTCGATATTACAAAACATGATCATCTCATACAATAACATATAACTCAGGACGTCTTGACCATATCACATCACAACATGCCCTGGATAAACAAGTTAGACGTCCTCTACTTTGTTATTGCAAGGTTTACATGGCGGCTACGGGCTTCTAGCAAGAACCATTCTTACCTACGGAAGAAACCACAACGGTGATTTATCAAGTTTGCTGTTTTAACCTTCTTTAAGGACCGGCCATAGTCAAATTCGATTCAATTAAAGTAGGAGAAACAGACACCCGTCAGCCACCTTTATGCAAAACAAGTTGCATGTCTGTCGGTCGAACGAGTCTCATGTACGTGGACATGTAAGGTTGGTCCGGGCTGGGTCATCTTACAACACCGCCGAATCAAAATAAAATGTTGGTGGTAAGCAGTATGACCATCACCGCCCACAACTCTTTGTGTTCTACTCGTGCATATCATCTACGCATATACCTGGCTCATGATGCCACTGTTGGGAAACGTTGCATGGAAAACAAAAAAATTCTATGCACATGCAATGTCTATCCATGGAGATGCATAGCTACGAGAGGGGGAGTGGATCTACATACCCTTGTAGATCGCTAAGCAGAAGCATTTATCACGCGCTTGATGTAGTCGTACTCTTCGTGATTCGATCATGATCCAACCGATCTTGTGCTGAACGGACGGCACCTCCGAGTTTAGCACACATGCAGTTCGATGACGTCTCCTCCTTCTTGATCCAGCAAGCGAGAGAGGATAAGTAGATGGTATCACAACCAACAAAACAGCATGGTCGTGATGGTGGTGGTGGAGCACCGATAGCGCTTCGCTAAGCGTCGCCAGGACAAGGCGGTGGAACTACGGAGTAACGGGAGAGAGAGAGGGGCGCCAAGGGCTTGGTGTGTCCTCTTGGGGAACCCCTCAACTCTCTATATATAGATGGAGGGGTGTGGGAAACAGCCCCTCGAAGCCCTAGGGCGCAGCTAAGGGGGAGAGGACTTGGATTCCAAGTCCAATCCTATTCCTACTATAACTCCTTCCTTTTTTCCCTTCCTGAGCCCATGGGCTTTTGAGGACTTGGTGCGCCTAGCCCAATAAAGCCAAGGCGCCTCCCCGCAGCCCATGCTAGCCCTTGGGTCGTGGTGGAACCACTTGTGGACTTCCAGCCCCCTCCAGAATCCTCCGAAATCTTTTGGAAGCTTCCTGATATAATACCAAAAAAACTGCACCTTTTTCCGGAACCCAAAATATGACTTCCCATATATAAATCTTTACCTCTCGACCATTCCAAGACTCCTCGTGATGTCCGGGCTCTCATCCAGGACTCTAAACAACATTTGGTTACCACTCATCAAATATCCCAATACTACTCTAGCGTCAGCGAATGTTAAGCGTGCGACCCTGCAGGTTCGGGAATTATGTAATCATGACCGAGACACCTCTCCGGTTAATAACCAATAGCGGGACCTAGATGCCCATATTGATTCCTACATATTCCATGAAGATATTTTACTGGTTGAACCTTTATGACAACATACACAATTCCCTTTGTCTGTCGGTATATTACTTGCCCGAGATTCGATCGTCGGTATCTATATACCTAGTTCAAACTCATTCCTTGCAAGTCTCTTTACTCGTTCCGTAATACATCATCTCATAACTAACTCCTTTGTCATTTTTCTTGCAAGCTTATTGTGATGTGTATTACCGAGAGGGCCCAAAGATACCTCTCTGATACACGGAGTGACAAATCCTAATCTCGATCCATGCCAACTCAACAAACACCATTGAAGATACCTGTAGAGCATCCTTATGATCTCCTAGTTACTTTATGATGTTTGAGAGCACACAAGGTATTCCTCCAGTATCCTGGAGTTGCATGATCTCATAGTCGAAGGAATCATTTGTTTATGTATTCATACACGTTCAGCCCTGCACGGATCCCTTCACCATCACCATCACCACGCCATTGTGCTGATGGAACTCTACCTCCACTACTAGGAAAAGGGCTATAGATGATATGGCCACTAATGGCGCACCAGACATGTGGTGCGCCATTAGTATATACTAATGGCGCACCATGTGTCGGTGCACCATTAGTGTACAAATACTAATGGCACACCAGATATTCGGTGCGCCATTAGTAACAACTTATTTTTTTACAGACATACTAATGGCGCATGGTGGCACAGTGCGCTATTACTAGTTTAACTAGTAATGGCGCACCTCCAACTCAGTGCGCCAGTACTAATTTTTTTTGTTTTGCAAAACTACTAATGGTGCACCAGCCATCAATGCGCCATTAGTAACACTGGTTACTAATGGCGCATTGATGACTGGTCCGCCATTAGTAAAGTGGGACCAGCTAGATATTTTGGATAGCCACACCTACACACTCACTTTCCCCACTTCATTCTCTCCACCTCCTCCTCCAAGCTTGTTTCGGCTCCAAACTGGGCGAGTACGCATACCGGAGGTGATGTTCCATCTCTCCGATGGCTCATGCCCGCTATGCCGCCGAATCGCCGATGGTCCAGTTTGAAGCCAACCAGTTCGGAGCTCGTGGAGTGCTAAGATCCGTGCTGCAGTGTGTTCGCCACGGCCTCCCATCTCAGGCTCCGGCAGCTGCTGGTTCGTCACCGCCTCTCCAGCATCAGCTCGCTTCCTCCTCGACCTCGTCGGCTGCAAGTCGTTGGTGAGCTCCTCGGCTCCTTCCGGACCAGCCCCTGTGACGTGGTGCGAACCTACAAGGTGTCACCATGGTGGTTAACTTTTCTGTTAAATACTCCACAAATTAATACTCCCATCTCAATTTTTCTGGTGGTTAATCATTCACCTGCGATGGAGTAGATGTTAACTTGTAGTATTAGCTAGTACATTTGTGCTCCATCTCAATTTTATTAGCTAGTACATGTATGATGCATATAGTTTTATTTTCTTGTGCTTGTTCATGTCAAATCTGCTCGTGCGTGAATGATGCACTTTTGCAATTTCGATTTGATGCTCATACTTGTTCAAGTCTTGGTGGTTTGGCAGTCTAATTTGGACATTATGTTTAACTGTTAATTACTCTGGAGAACCAAGTTAGTAGGTTAAGGACGGGTAGATAATCCTTGTTTTCAAATTTAGGACATTGCACTGAAAATAATAATATCTACGGTTGTTCCATTTTTCGTCACAATACACATTCATTCAGTGAAAAGTTGATGGATAGTGTTGCTGGAATGTCGATTAACTTCCGTTCCGGCAAATTCGGGTACTCCATATGTCGTATTTTCTGCAAAGGTCATGCTGAAATTTTCCGTGAATTTTAGCATGACTTTGCTAAAAATTGGACATATGGGGTACTTGTGACTAATGCATGGGCCGGGGTATCTTAGTACTTAATTAAATAGGATCAACTGCCCCTATATTCTTTGCCGATCATGGGTACGATGGCGAATTCCTAGATCTCTTTCCTTCTTGTGCATTGACAAAAAAAGATTTTCAACATTTTCTAAATTATATAATATATTTGTAATGGAAGATTCGATCATGCTAACTTATGAAAACCTCAAGTCCATGTTTTTCACTATCTATCCTATGTAGATAAGCCTTGTTCTTTGCACACACCATTACCAAGCACATGCCTACTGTATGCAGCATGTCTCATGAGTCAAGCAACATTGAAGCACCTACTGTGATCATTGCAGCATCAGAATATAAACATTGCAACAAAGCATAGCTGGTCGGCATCTAGACAGTTGATATACTTCAGAGACATACTAGATTAATTAAGTCTCTGTCATACTTAAGAGTCTGCCATACTACTTAACAGTTCACAAACACTTCCCACCTTCCAGATTCTTCACAGTTCACAACCATACTAGTGCAAAAGTTAAACATCATTAACTATACTGATGATTAGTACCACTACCAGCTTCACATAGGGTGACTAGATGGGACCCATAGCCTTCAGGAGGGCTGCATGCTCTGCCCTGATCTTCACGTCCCTCCCACTCGTCTTTAAACCGCGTGCATGCGACATAAGGTGCTCATACATCTCATCCTTGGGAATTCGATTAGTGGTGCAGTATGGGCACCTGAACTTGCCCCACTTGTAGTACGCCGCCTTCCCCTTCTTCCTGATCTTGTTGATTTCTTTCTCCATGAAGGACTTGTGGTTCCACTCTTCCACCTCATCTCCAGAGTTGTACTGCACATACAAATGATTTGCATAAATACATACTTCCCATTTAGAGTAATGTAATTAAGAAACATCAGATAATTGCCATTTACTAGAATTTAATGAACAAACAAACATAATAGGCCATTCATATAGGGCATCATCAACGAACAACATCTCACACACATAAATAAACAGACAAAAAACAGCTTGGGGTTACCTCCTCGTCGTCGTCAGAATCAGACGGGTCATTGAACCCAGCGATGTCCAGCTTTCTCTTGTTGCCAGCAGCTTCCTCATTCTGCAATATAAATAATTAATTAAATTATACCACTAACTACATATAACACAGTATGCAAAGGTTAAGCAATCTGCAATGTGTTCTAATAACCTAAAATGTAATTTGACCTAAAATTATCCAAAGATCAAGAATTCTACAATGATAGCTTGTCAAATTAAAATTTTAGATCATGCTGACTATTTTGAAATTGCGCACTAGTTATTTTAGTTTATGGATAATGAAGTGAAGCTCCTAACTATTTTGAAATTGTGCACTAGTTATAAACGTACCATGTTCATTTCAACAATTAATTGAGGGAATATGCACAACAAATCTAACAATATATATAGCACATAACAGAATCTGAGCACATGCGGCAATCCAGATTCCAATATAAATAACCTAACTAAACATCTAATTAGAAAACCCTAACCACTACATCCACTGGATGATTCAATCACAGATTCTACATATAACTGCCTATAAATTAATCCAATACAAAAAACCCTAACCACACTACATCCACTCGATGATTAATTCAATCATAGATTCCACATATCAGTGGCTATAATTGAATCCAATACAAAAAACCCCCAACTAAACATCTAACTCAAAAACCCTAACTAGTAGATCTAATGGATGATGCAATCACACCAAACTTAACCTTTCACTATAAATCAATCAATCAAACATCTAAAAACCCTAATTAATTATGAGAAGGGGATCGATGTAGCAATTAGCAACAACAGAAAAACCCTAACACCTAAATCTACTGCTTAATGGGGGTAACTAGAAACGGAGGGGACTGCTGGCAAGGATTACCTGCAGGTCCATGTGCTCGCCGGCGGCCTCCATAGGTCCATGAGATGGGCCACTCGATGCCGTCACGCCATGCTCCGGCACGGCGGAGTCCGCCACGGTCACCTTCTTATCCTCCACACCCGCCGCCGCAACGACCGATCCAACGCGTGGGGATGCAGCACCTCCTTCACCCGCACCGCCGACGAGGGCGTGCATGACATCTGCTACGGTCTCCGCGCCCGTCCTGTCGAGATCTCCTTCTGTGATGGCAGCTTCGCCATGGCCTTGCTCCATCCGAGCCAGAAGCAAGCAGGAGGAGAGAGGGAGGCGGTGGTGGTGAGCGAGCAGGTGGGGTGGCCGGTGAGGGAGACGACGAGGAAGAGGAGAGAGGAGGGAGAGGGAGGTGATTTAGGGGAAATGGGGTGGGCGATGCGGCCGGTGCCCGTTCCCCTCCTCTTATACTAGGGGCCTTTTTTTGGAAAATATCCACACACACACGTGCACACGCACGACCAAGGGGAAACGGAACTGCCAGCGTATAATGCACGTATAATACTCTCGGTAATGGCCACCTTTTCCGAGAGGAGCTCTCGGTAAAGCAGCTAACCTAGATCTCTTTCCTTCTAGTGCATTCTCGATAATATGTATTATACTTTTTTTCTTGTTTTCTTCCATGCTTGGCAAACAACCTTAGCACATCATAATTACCGTCTTGTGTTTTCTTCTTTGGATGGGCCTCATCCGGTTCTAGAGAACGGCACCCCTTCGGTGGCCCCGACGGTCTAGGGCGTTGCTCGGCACCTAGAGGGGGTAGGCCACGGAGAATAACTGCTTCTTCGTGTTAGTTCATGTCATTGCGAGATGACATACCAAGTCTAGGCCCGTTCTTTCACGGGATCACCCACCGAAGACTCTGTCTCGGCTACGAACGCAGCCTGTCCTCGACGTTCCCGCCCGTGTGTGTGGTTTGTGAGGCGCGTGCCACGTCAAGGACGTGCGTTGCTTATTCAAATAGCACACCATGTCCATTTGCCCATTTGCCCATGTACGTACATTTGCCAACATGGATAAGTACTTTGCCGATCATGGGTACGATGGCGAATTCATGGGGCCTCCTTCTAAAGAACCCAACCCTACAAAAGATGATCGCGATCTAGCTGGTACTGCGGAGAAACCAAGTTGCAACAGGCGTCGTCTGGCGTTCAGTTCTCAGGAGACGCCTCCAGCTGCCGACTTCACCGAGCCTCAGATAGCCAAGGTGCGAAATATTATCAGCCCCAACACACTCAAGAAGGCGGTCTGTGAGCAGAACTCGGTCCCATTATAGGAGAAGAAGAAGGCACGGAAAAGAAAGAGTAACAAGGGTGCGAGCCAGCCGGCACCGAGTACGATCCGTGCTCAGGACGGGCCACCTTCACCTAAGGATATAATGAGGAGAGTGCATGTGGTGGGTAGGCCGATGCTATCGACTAATATGCTCAATGCTGCAACCGGTGCTATGCGGAGTCTGCATGACAGTGTTCTTTCTTTGGAGAAGCGGCGTCTCAGAGAGAAGGATGTGGCATACCAGGTTTTCGCGGCCAAGGTGCCAGAGGGCAAGGGCTTTGTGGATAACTCCATCGGGGGTACGATCGTCCGCAGCTCTCTTCTATGTGATGGTAGTTTAGATGATCGATATCGACGTGTAATGTGAAGACAAACTCGCTACTCGTGGTCTCGAGACTTGTAATATAATGTTCTATCTTTGTTCGGTCTTTTGAATTCGGAGACTAATATGATGAATTATATTCGGAGACTAATATGATGAATTGTATTCGGAGACTAATATGATGAATTGCATTCGGAGACTAACCTTCTATTGTATTCGATGAATCTGGTGTTGTCTAAATTATGTCTAAAAATATATTTTGTATGATGCGAAAATATCAGAAAAGGAAAAAAAATCACTAATATTCATACTAGTGGCGCACCACTCAAGATACTAATGGCGCACTGTCCAGATGATACTAATGGCGCATCACCCATTAGTGCGCCATTAGTATGCCAAAGCACATGGGTACATATGGCCCCCTGGGAGGCATACTAATGGCGCACAGATGGACATACTAATGGCGCACTGTCCAGATGATACTAATGGCGCATCACCCATTAGTGACCCGATACTAATGGCGCACCAGGGGTGCGCCATTAGTAAAAAATCTAATGGCGTGGTGCTAGTGGCGCACCACTAGTGCTCCATTAGTAGGCAAAAGTGGTGTGCCACTAGCATGCCTTTTCCTAGTAGTGCTCGACACTTTGCTGGATCAACAGTTCGAGGGACGTCATCGAGCTGAACATGTGCAGAACTCGAAGGTGCCTTACGTTTGGTGCTTGATCGGTCAGAATGAGAAGAAGTTCGACTACATCAACCACGTTGTCAAACGCTTCCGCTTTTGGTCTACGAGGGTACGTGGACACACTCTCCCCCTCTTGTTGCTATGCATCTCCTAGATAGATCTTGCGTGTACGTAGGAATTTTTTTGAAATTGCATGCTACGTTTCCCAACAGTGGCATCAGAGCCAGGTCTATGCGTAGATGATATGCATGAGTAGAACACAAAGAGTTGTGGGCGGTAATAGTCATACTGCTTACCACCAATGTCTTATTTTGAGTCGGCTGTATTGTGGGATGAAGCGGCCCGGACCAACTTTACATGACCATGTTCATGAGACCGGTTCCTTGTGGGATGAAGCGGCCCGGACCAACAGACATGCAAAAAGTTTGCATAAAGGTGGCTGGCGGGTGTTTTTTTCTCCTACTTCAGTTGAACCGAATTTGACTGTGGCCGATCCTTGTTGAAGGATAAAACAACAAACTTGACGAAACACCGTTGTGGTTTTTATGCGTGGGTAAGAATGGTTCTTGCTAGAAGCCCGTAGCAGCCACGTAAATCTTGCAACAACAAAGTAGAGGACGTCTAACTTGTTTTTGTAGGGCATGTTGTGATGTGATATGATCAAGACGTAATGAGTTATATGATTATTGTATGAAATGATCATGTTTTGTAAGATATGTGACAACTGGCATGAGTCTTATGGTTGTCTCTTTATTGTATGAAATGCATACGCCATGTAATTGCTTTACTTTATCACTATGAGTTAGCGATAGTGGTAGAAGCAACAGTTGGCGAGACGACCACGACACTATGATGGAAAGATGTTAGTAGCATTGATGCGGACTGGGTTCGTGATCTGAAGATTATCCTCATTGCTGCACAGAAGTATTATGTCCTTGATGCACCGCTAGGTGACAGACCTATTGCAGGAGCAGATGCAAACGTTATGAACGTTTGGCAAAGCTCAATATGATAAATACACTACAAGAAATATGTCAAATAGTGACCTTCTGTTAGTGACCCTGGAAGAATTGGTCATAGATCTATGACCATTTCAGACCAATTGGTCAAAAGCTGTTCGGGGGGCTCCAAACCCTAAACTATAACGACCATTTTGGTAAGAAAGGTCGAAATTACCTTACCCGAAATGGTCATAAAGCAGATAGCACTGGTCTGCTGCCTTATTTCTAGCTGATCATGACCAATATAGATGGTCATAAGCTTGTAAATTGTGGTGGGTTGCTACGACTAGGCGCCACCTCATCAGTTTTGCCTATGTTCATGTCCATGTGGTAGTTTTTGTCCTAGGTTGTGAAGCAACCTATATTTCTGTCATTCCCAAAATTCCCCAAAAAATCTCATAATTTCTTTGGGTGATATCTCCGTCAAATATGTAAAAAACCGTCCTTGCCTAGTTCAAAAATAATTAAAAATATATTCATTTTCCTATTCTGTTCAAAAAAAAACACTTTGTGAAGGAAGTACCACTTTGGCATGTCCAAATGCTATCCATTTTCTACAGTGCTTTCCTATGCCCAAATAACTATCCTCCACCAAATGCTAGCTCAATCGATTCATTATTTTGAGCCCATCTTCAACATTCATATTTATGTCCAGTGTAGTACTTTGCAAAGCAAGTACCACCTAGACTCCTCCTTTTGAGCTGAAAATTTGTGAAGACGGTCTTCTTAGTAACTGATCATCCTCAACCAAAACTCACGCCCATTAGCCTTGTGCATTTCCTGTACCGCTAATCAAACACTTGGCTGCTAATTCATGTTTGAGCATCGATCGGTCTCCTCGTGAGAATCTTATGTTGTAATTTTCTTCCTAGCACCTACATGGGGAGTGCCCAACCCACTAGACATGCCTAGGCCTCCCAGAACACATGGCAACGCCACAATCACGCGATGACCACGCGGCGGGCATGCGAGTTTACGCGCTCTAGAGTTGGGGCCCTCGACCACCGCCCAAACCTCGACGTATCGCCACCAAACCATGTATTTATGATTAAATAAGTACTTATGTAACTAGAAATGATTTTTGGAAAAAAATAAATAGCAAACTATGAGGCAGGTGCAGTTCAAATTTGACCCGCTTCCAACTAAATCGGCGGAAATTTGTCTTTTTCACGAGAGGTGGATCAAAAATTTTTACACCCAACCATTTTGTCAATTGTGCATTAAATATGACCTAGTATTTTAGAAAATTGATAAGGTCCAATTTTGCAACAATTATTTGGGAGGTCCTTCACAAAAAACCTCCTTTTGGGCACTCGAAAAATGGAAAATGATTTTTTCGTCCAAAGAAAATGAAAACTTCCTTAGGCAATATTTTTTGTCATTCCAAGAAGCACCCTTGTGCACAATATGAGATCATTTGAACAAACTATGCCATGAATGTGGCCATAGGATTGATCATTTGGCTTGAAAGCCATGAATCTTCACGCATGATAGCTCATTTCTGAGAATACTTTTTTAAAAGAATTGCCGTATTACAAGTTTATTATTTTTCCTGGTAACTTGGTCATATATAATGACACAATGTGAAGGTTTTCCAATTTTTTGATTTTTTTTGAAATTTTTTATGCCCGTTTCAAAATGCGGTCAAAACGGCGGGAATGACTGTTCCTAGCTAGTGGTTGAATCTTGGAATTTTTTGGTGTTTCTCTGATTGAATAGATACTTATGTACCTACAAATGATATTTGGAAAAAATAAAGAGCAAACTACAAGGCAGCTACAGTTCAAATTTGACCCACTTCTAGCTGAATCGGCCGAAATTTGTCGTTTTCACGAGAGGTGGATCAAAAATTTTGACACCCAACCATTTGGTCAATTGTGCATTAAATATGTCCTAGTATTTTATAAAAATGATTTGGTCCAATTTTGCAACAATTATCTAGGAGGTCCTTCACAAAAAAACATCCTTTTGGGCCCTCGAAAAATGGAAAATGATTTTTTCGTCCAAAGAAAATGAAAACTTTCTTAGGCAACATTGTATGCCATTCCAAGATGCACCCTTGTGCACAATATGAGATCATTTTAACAAACTATGTCATGAATGTGGCCATAAGATTGATCATTTGGCTTGAAAGCCATGAATCTTCACGCATGATAGCTCGTTTCTGATAACACTTTTTAAAATAATTGACGTATTACAAGTTTATAATTTTTGCTGGTAACTTGGCCACATATAATGACACAATGCGAAGGTTTTCCAATTTTTTGATATTTTTTGACTTTTTTATGCCCGTTTCAAAATGCAGCCAAAACGGCGGGAATAACCGTTCCTAGCTAGTGGTTGAATCTTGGAATTTTTTTAGTGTTTCTCTGATTAAATAGATACTTATGTACCTAGAAATAATTTTTGGAAAAAATAAAGAGCAAACTACGAGGCAGCTATAGTTCAAATTTGACCCGCTTCCAGCTAGATCGTGCAAAATTTGTCTTTTTCACGAGAGGTGGGTCGAAAATTTTGACACCCAACCATTTTGTCAATTGTGCATTAAATATGGCCTAATATTTTATAAAAATGATTTGGTCCAAATTTGCAACATATATATGGTACGTCCTTCACAAAAATACTCATATTGGGCCCTCAAAAAATGGGAAATTGATTTTTCGTCGAGAGAAAATGAAAACCCCCTCAGGCAACATTGTTTGCTATTCCAAGATGAACATTCCAACATTGTTTGAGCCGGTTCTTATTGTTATGGCAAAAAATTGACAATTTGATGGAGGTGTGTGAAAAGCTTTTAACATGCAACCACTTGGTTAATTATACATGGAAAGATGCACTATGTTCTAATATTTTTGAAAATTGGTACTGTCCAATTTTGAAGCAAATAATGTGGAGGTTCTTCAAAAATGAAAATTAAACCGATTAAAAAAAGAAGAGGAGAAAGAGAGAGAGGTGTGTGTGTGTGTTGGATCAGGGAGGTTTTTGAGCGTTGGATGTAGGAGGATTAGATGGCCAGGATTTGATATTGGGGGTGATCCGTGGCCTCGCATGTCATTGGCTAGCTGCTTTCCATTTCCTGCCAAAGAAACGAGAGAGAAAAAAGAAAGCCAGAAATCCCACGACGATATCTCCCCATGCCTCCTTCCCCTCTCGCGAGCCCATTGATAACCCTCAACCGTAAGGGATCGAGATAGTCTTCGCGGGTAAGAATAACCCAATTTATAGATTCGACACACGGGGAGCCAAAGAGTATTTATAAGCATTGACAGTTGAGTTGTCAATTCAACCGCACCTGAAATATACTTACTTGCAACAAAAGATAAGTGGTAATGGTGATATGATAGTGATGGTGGTGATAGCAAAAGTGAACAGCAAAAGTAACAACTAATACCCAGCAGGATTGAAACATTGTAGGCTAGGGAGATGGATGGTTGGGCGCTGCATGGATGAGATACATCATGAATCTAACTTGGGGCAAGGCACACAGAAAAGTAATGATCATCTAGGCAAATATCAAACATTAGGCATGTATCCCACATGTAGTTGTACGTGCTTGCAATAAGAACTTGCACAACATCTTTTGTCCTACCATCCCGCTACGAACGGGGCCAAAAGGAACTTATGGAGATTAAGGTGCTCCTGTCAAAGAGCACCGGAACAAAGCAATAAACTCAATGGATACATGGAATCCTCAAATTATGGACCATCCCCTTTGGTGTCCCAAGCTGTCACCTTTGGGATCGCCGGTTCCGGACCATAATAGGTGCAAACAACTCATAGATAGGATCGAGAACACAAATATATTCATGCAAACACATAGGGTTCAGATCTGAAAACATGGCACTCGGGCCCAAAGTGACAAGCATTAAGAGCAACAAGTTGAAGCAAAGATGATAAACACCAAAGTAGATGATAGGCAACATGCCCCCAATAATCTGATAAACTATTACATGATCTAACTCATCCAATCCCTACCATCCCCTTTGCCTACAGCAGGGAATTACTCACACATGGAAGGAGAAGTCATGGAGGGAGGATGGAGTTGTGATGATGATGACGATGGCGACGATCTCCCCTCTTGGGAGGCCAAATCAGCCTCCAGATTAGCCCTCCCGAAGAAGAACAGAGGGTGGCGGCGGCTCCGCGACAGAAACTGGAAAAACGACTTCTTTTCTTGGGGTTTCCTCGCCACGGGAATAAATAGGAGCCAAGGTAGGGCACCAGAGGGGGGAGGACCCTCCCAGGCGGCCTCCTGGCGCGACCAGGGGTGGGGCCGCGCCAGCAGGGCGCCTGGGGCCCCCCTGGCTGCCCTCTGGCCCCACTTCTGGCACAATGGCCCTTCGGGTGCGTGGATTTTCTGTGATTTTTCTTGGAATTTTCTGAGACACCTAAAAATCCATTTTCCTGCACACAATAAAACCATACAGGCAGCTCTGCTGAAAACAGCGTCAGTCCGGGTTAGTTTAGTTCAAATCATGCAAGAATAAGGGCAAAACAATAGCAAAAGTGTTTGCAAAAGTAGATACGTTTGAGACGTATCAACTCCCCCAAGCTTAGCATATTGCTTGTCCTCAAGCAATTCAGTTCAACGAACTGGACGCGACAAAGAAAACTTTGACAAACTCTTTTGCTTCATTAGATGTATATAAGCATGTACTACGAAAAGAGTCTAGCAAGTATTGAAACAATGCTATGAGGACAATGCACGAAGCAATCCTTCTTTCAAGTGACCAATCACAAATAACTAAAAGTAAATAATATGCTACTGAAAATCAAGACAAGATTACATTGCACATAGCTTGAACATACTAGAGTGGTATCTCGCTAGCCTCCATGAGTGAAGCAAAACATAAATGCAGAAACTCCTCCAGAGTTTTAAATGAGACTAGAACTAAGAATTTCAGAATAAATAATACCACAAGCATGCAGAAGACAATGTAATACTTTGGGACAATGCACATTACACTCAGAATGACAATTATGCGCTCCTAGTTGGTGCTTTGAAGAAAGAAGGTGGAGACTCTCGAACCGTGGAATTTGATGGCGAGGTTGAAAACCCGTGGTTGGAAGCAAAGACTAAACATGTACCAGAGCTCTTGGTTTTGAAAACAGAGGTAAAAATGATTTTGGGAGGTGCATATTTCGTCAACGAATGCTAGTAGACAACCCAATCACTTCTTATGCTAGACATGTTTCAAGGAACGGCTCCCAAGATGGGGACGATCACATCCCCTTAATCTCCTTTGTTTATCACTACCAAAGTTTTCTGATTTCTCATAAACAAAGCGTGAAGGAGGGTTTGTTGGTTGTGATTATCTTTTGTGAGCTGGGCGCACTCATGCCAGTCCCTCCTCGTATTAGGGGTTTGCAGATTAGACATGCAATCCCGGGATAAAACATGTCCAACATAAGAAGATCATGAATTACCTACTACTTCCTCATGAGCTAAAACAGAGGCACAAAACAGGAGTAAATTTGAATAATTTCGAGATGGTACAAGAAAGTCTTCGTTAGGATGGCCGGTAAATACCACATAGGAAGGTATGGTGGACTCATATGGAATAACTGGTTTGAAAGGATTTGGATGCACAAGCAGAATTCCGCTTAGTGCGAGCGAAGGCTAGAAAGAGACTGTGAAGCGACCAACTAGAGAGCAATAACGGTCATAATCATGCAGAGCGACAAAGCAACATTGAATTGGGCATGAATGTGATATAACTATTCTGAAACTCAAAGATCATCAAGGCAAAGCAGACTTTTTAGTCTTAAACATGTGTAAACATGTGCCAAGTCAATCCAAGAATTCTCCAAAGGGAAATACCACCTTAGTATACCAAACTATGAACAATGCAATGCATGTAAATCATTTCAATAACACATTATATACTCTAGCTATTTGAGATTAGCCACAAGGAAAGCATGAACCACTGGGAAAGCATTGTAAACATAGCACTATGTCGCTACAAGCTGGTCTCTAGATCATAAGTACATGCATATGTACAAAAGTAGAAACAAGAAGAGTTCATACCGATTTTCCTTGTTGCTTCCCTTCCGTCGATCTTCGTCATTACTGCCTTGTCACTTGCACGATCGAACGTAGGAAATATAATTAAATGCCATCATGGACTCGAGCTGAACTCTGAAAACAAAGCAAACTAAAGAGAGAAAGGAAATCTTTTTGGGTTTTTTCAAAGGTTGAATGAAAGCAAAAGAAAGAGAAAATATTTTTGTTGTTTTTGAAAAGAAAGAACAAAGAAGAACAGGCAAAAACTTCGAAAAGATCAAAGCGAATAAAACGGATAATACAATGGAAAAGTGAGAAGGGCACGTACTCCCCCAAGCTTAGGCTTTTGGCGTAAGTTGGTAGTAGTTACTGCCCCCAGGAGCCTCCTGCTCCGGGGTGGTACTGGTGAGTCCAAGGGTCGTATAAGGATTCTGGCGCGTACACCGAAGTCCTCGGATCCTCCCATGAAGAAGGGTCCGCACTCCAAGCAGAGGAAGACCCTTCACCAAACTAGGTGATGGTCTCCCCCTGAAAAGGTGGTAACTCACCGTGCTCCTCCTCGTCGGGCACAACCCCCGCCATGGGGTTATGAAACTGATGCTGGACCATGAACTCATCGAACTGGATAACATCAAAGGACCATCCGTTCCTGCGAGAAAAATCAAACAAAAGAGGTGCAGGTAGACGGATCTTGCGTTCCGCGGTAGTTCCGAAACGCAAGATATAAACAAGGTTACCAAACTCAGAAGTCATGGTAACAAACTTATGCCTTTTCATAGCAGCAAGATCAAAACTTAAATAAGTAAAAGGCTTATCATCAGGGTATGGGGTTCCTTTAAGATACTCTAAGATAAGTGTGGCATAAACGCCACCAAATAAATCTCTCTTGTTACCGTTCATAGCAAGGCGTCGAGCAATTAAGGCACCCACATTATAATCAAACCTCCCTGAGAGGGCGGTTGCCAGGATAGCAATATCCGGCGCAGAAATGCTGCTCGTGTTGTCACGAGCTAACACCCCTCTAGCAACATAATACGCAAAATACCTGAGGTAAGGGAATAAGATGCTGGAGATTTTTGACCGATGAATATCCCTCGTATCCATGCTGCAGAGAGAGTTGAAGACGGTCCTCAACTCGGAGGGCTGAGAGGTCATCTTCGCCGTCCGCCCAACGTTTGGCACACCTATTATTTCACAAAACTTTTCCAAGGGCATGGTCAAAAGATTATTGTAAATTTTAAACTCAATAGAACCAGTATCAAGGTTATATCTAAAACTGTTAATGAAACCGGAGGTGAGTTTTTGATACTGAGCAACACGGCACGTGACGAGCCGTGTCAGACCTGCATTACCACAAAGATTATAAAACTCATCCTTAATTCCTACAGCTTCAAGGAATTCATCACATGGGAACATCATCGCACGTGCTGGATTTGTATCTTCCAACAACTCTAGGGGCACATGATCTTCATTGTAGCTCACCCTAGCAGTCGAGGGTGAAGTTGCGGCTCTAGTAACTCGATCGGAGCGCGCGCGCTTCTTCTTCTCAAGCCACCTCTTTGCCCTTCCTAACAAACTCATTTCTGAATTTTTTGGCAAATTATAAAAACAAGGATTTAAACAAAGTGGGTTAAGGAAAACTACTCAACTCACTTACCTAAGGCATAAACTTGCATCAAAACTTGGAAAATAAATTTCTAAACATGCATGCAAGCTCATCTACACAGCACCAAGAACTACTAAATACTCACAAATGAAGCCACCAACCAAAAATCTAATTGGAGGGGTGGAGGAGTTACATACCAGGGAGTATTTGTTCAAAATCTCAGCTAGAATGATAGGCTGTAGAGAGAGATCGAAAATTGCCTCCAAGAACAGCAAGAACGCAAGAAGAGGTGCAGAACTCGTGTTTTCGGAGTGAAAGAGAGAGAGAGAGAGGAAGAAGACTCACCTCGAGGCGGGACATATGGGCCCCAGGCGCCCTATGGGCGCGGCCGGGAGGCAGGCCGCGCCAGCTGGCCGCCTGGGCCACTGGTGGCCCCCCTGGTCAGCCCCAGGTGCCTCTGGGTCACTCCCGGCATGGAAATTTTAACTTTAATTTTTCTGGAATTTTTCTGAAAACTTCACTGTTGAAATTTTTTCGAAGTTCAAAAAGCTGCAAAACTTTCTGAAAACTTAAAGCAGTGATTAGTATTGTGAAGCTTCAAAAACACAAACACTTGGTACAGCAAGGAGAACAAAAGCTAAAACAAATGAAAACATAACAAGCTCAACTTTTTACCTATATAAAACATGCTCACTAGTAAGGTTGATAAAGTCTTACCAACAAACCGGCGATATATAGAGCAAAAAGTCCCACCTCTTACGAAGTGATCATTGCACCTTTACTTTAATGGACATTGTCCCCACCATAATAGTTTTGTATTTGTGGTGCACATGTAGTGGACAGTCCCATTCTCCAATCTTTACGGTCTCGATATTTTCTATAGAGTTGAGGCCATGCCTCTTGTCGGTCTTCTTTGGAAAATACACCGTGTATTCTTTATCATTCACATTGAAGGTAACCTTTCCTTTATTGCAATCAATAATAGCACCTGCGGTGTTAAGAAAAGGTCTACCAAGAATAATGGACATGCTCCCATCCTCGGGCATATCAAGCACGACAAAATCAGTAAGGATCAAACAATTAGCAACTTCTACGGGAACATCCTTACAAATACCTATCGGGACGGCTGTTGACTTGTCAGCCATCTGAAGAGAGATATCTGTAGGAATTAGTTTCTCTAAACAAAGCCTCTTGTAAAGAGAGAAAGGCATAACACTCACTCCTGCTCCAAGATCACATAAAGCAGTTTTGACATAATTATTCTTTATGGAGCAAGGAATGGTGGGTATACCTGGATCACCAAGCTTCTCAGGAATCTTGCCACTGAAAGAGTAGTTAGCAAGCATAGTAGATATTGCTTCATTAGGAACTTTTCTTTTATTAGTAACAATATCTTTCATATACTTTGAATAGGGAGGTAACTTAATAGCATCAGTCAAAGGGATTTGAAGAAAAAGAGGTTTCATCCACTCACAAAACTTATTGTAATGCTCTTCTTCTTTAGATTTGAGAGACTTACCTGGAAAGGGCATGGGTTTCTGTATCCATGGTTCTCTTTCCTTCCCATGTCTTCTTGCGACGAAGTCTTCTCTAGTGTACTTCTTGCGTTTGTCAGGTGCTTCTTCTTCTCGAACTTCAGGCGGATCATTATTTTCCTTATCCTTATCTTCAGGTTCGGCACCGTCTTCAGTCTCAGCATCGGAGGTAGATATGCTGTTGGGATCAACAGCTGGCTCTTCACTTGTAATAGGATCATTGGAATTGTCAGCCTCCTTGTGTTTCTTCTTCATCTTCTTTGGAGAGCCAACAATTTCTTCTTCCTGCATTTGTGAATCTTGCTCGATTCTCCTCGGATGCCCCTCTGGATAGAGAGGATCTTGAGTGCTAGTTCCTCCTCGGGTCTTAATCCCGAAGGCCTGTAAATCATCTTGTTTGGTATTGTTAGCAAGCAAATCTTTTTGCACATTAGAAATTTGTTCAAGCTGAGTTTGAACCATATGAAAATGCTTCACAAGACATTTAACATCATTAATTGTTCTACCTAGAACATCACGCAAACTTTTGATAGCAAGGGAATTATCATGCAATTGACTTTGTATCCTCTCATTAAAATGACTTTGCTTCATTATAAAATTATCAAGCTCATCTAAACATTGATCAGGAGGCTTACCATGAGGGATGTCACTTGCGTTGAAATCTAAAAGAGAGTGTACCTCTACCATAGGAGGGTGAGTGGTAAGCTCACACAACTTCTCAATAGGGGGTAGATTCTTCACGTCTTCAGTTTTAATACCCTTCTCTTTAATATACTTCCTTGCTTCTTGCATATCTTCGGGGCTTAGAACAAGCATTCCCCTCTTCTTTGGTGGTGGAGGTGGTTCAGGGACGGACCAATCTTCATGGTTTTTGGCAATCATGCCCATCAATTCTTCTGCATCGTCCGGTGTTCTTTTCCTGAAAACACAACCAGCACAACTATCCAAATAGGACCTGGATTCATCAGTTAGACCAGCATAAAATATATCGATTAATTCATTCTTAGGGACTCCATGTCCTGGTCTAGCCTGGATCAGACTACAGTACCTCCCCCAAGCTTTAGGGAGGTGCTCATCCTGCAACTGTTTAAAGTTAAAAATTCTTTGTAAAGCAGCATGTTGCATATGAGCAGGAAAGTACTTATCAACAAAAGAGTGAGCTAAGTCTTGAGGACTCTTAATGGAACCACATGGTAGTGCATCATACCATGTTTTAGCACCTTCCTTCAAAGAGAAAGGAAGAAGCTTAGTCACATAAAAGTTTCGTATCTTTTCATTCGTGGTAAACAAGCCACCCAACTCAGTGAGTTTGGTCAGGTGTGGAATAGCATCATCATTTTCTCTACCATAAAAGGGGTCAGCTTCAACCATAGATATAAGTGAAAGATCAATAGAGAAATCATAATCAGGATCATTGATGCATATAGGAGATGTAGCAAATTCAGGATCAGGAACAGTCTTGTTCTTCAAGGAGTGTTTTTCAAGCAGCTTCTTAATAGCTTCAGGGTCAGAGTCGGCAAACTCTGTCAGTTCCCTGCATAAATCATCATCAAGCATAATGTAATCATCATCAAGGAGTCTCTCCTTGAGTTTACTCAAATCAGGATAATCATAAGTTCCACCAATAGGGTAGCGAGTAACAGGAATTTCAATTCCAGATTTTTTTTGCAGCAGCAGCGATCTGTTTCTCAAGAGCATAACCAAGTGAACCAATATCAGCAAGAGTAGTAGAAGCATCATCAATAGTATCGGACATAGTAACAGATTCAGTAGAAGCATCATGTGGTGGTGGTGAGGCAAACTTACTCATAACAGAAGGTGAATCTAGTGTAGCACTAGTGTTCAGAACAGTACCTCTTCTTGTAGTGGATAGTAAGATCGGAACCTTGGGGTCTCCTTTCTTACCCATAGCGGATGAAGTGCAGCAGGTAGGATACTTCAAGTAGACTTGTAAATATTGCTATGCTCCCCGGCAACGGCGCCAGAAAATGGTACTTGATAACCCTCAACCGTAAGGGATCGAGATAGTCTTCGCGGGTAAGAATAACCCAATTTATAGATTCGACACACGGGGAGCCAAAGAGTATTTATAAGCGTTGACAGTTGAGTTGTCAATTCAACCGCACCTGAAATATACTTACTTGCAACAAAAGATAAGTGGTAACGGTGATATGATAGTGATGGTGGTGACAGCAAAAGTGAACAGCAAAAGTAACAACTAATAACCAGCAGGACTGAAACACAGTAGGCTAGGGAGATGGATGGTTGGGCGCTGCATGGATGAGATACATCATGAATCTAACTTGGGGCAAGGCACACAGAAAAGTAATGATCATCTAGGGAAATATCAAACATTAGGCATGTATCCCACAGGTAGTTGTACGTGCTTGCAATAAGAACTTGCACAACATCTTTTGTCCTACCATCCCGCTACGAACGGGGCCAAAAGGAACTTATGGAGATTAAGGTGCTCCTGTCAAAGAGCACCGGAACAAAGCAATAAACTCAATGGATACATGGAATCCTCAAATTATGGACCATCCCCTTTGGTGTCCCAAGCTGTCACCTTTCCTTTGGGATCGCCGGTTCCGGACCATAATAGGTGCAAACAACTCATAGATAGGATCAAGAACACAAATATATTCATGCAAACACATAGGGTTCAGATCTGAAAACATGGCACTCGGGCCCAAAGTGACAAGCATTAAGAGCAACAAGTTGAAGCAAAGATGATAAACACCAAAGTAGATGATAGGCAACATGCCCCCAATAATCTGATAAACTATTACATGATCTAACTCATCCAATCCCTACCATCCCCTTTTCCTACAGCAGGGACTTACTCACACATGGAAGGAGAAGTCATGGAGGGAGGATGGAGTGGTGATGATGATGACGATGGCGACGATCTCCCCTCTCCGGAGGCCAAATCAGCCTCCAGATTAGCCCACCCGAAGAAGAACAGAGGGTGGCGGCGGCTCCGCGACGGAAACTGGAAAAACGACTTCTTTTCCGGGGTTTCCTCGCCACGGGAATAAATAGGAGCCAAGGTAGGGCACCAGAGGGGGGAGGACCCTCCCAGGCGGCCTCCTGGCGTGGCCAGGGGTGGGGCCGCGCCAGCAGGGCGCCTGGGGCCCCCCTGGCTGCCCTCTGGCCCCACTTCTGGCACAATGGCCCTTCGGGTGCGTGGATTTTCTGTGATTTTTCTTGGAATTTTCTGAGACACCTAAAAATCCATTTTCCTGCACACAATAGAACCATACAGGCAGCTCTGCCGAAAACAGCGTCAGTCCGGGTTAGTTTAGTTCAAATCATGCAAGAATGAGGGCAAAACAATAGCAAAAGTGTTTGGAAAAGTAGATACGTTTGAGACGTATCACCCATCTCTCTCCCCACGCCTCCTCGCCACCGCCATGTACGGCGGCCGATCCCGGCGACTTCCGACGTAATTTGCGGCTCCCGGCGCACCATCGCGACCCCATCCCCTCCGCTCCATCCTCCCCTCGGATCAGATCTGGCGCGCACGTCCCCAAAGACCAGATCGACCGCACCCTCCACCCCAGCCCCGGCTATGCTGCAGATCGAGCACGGCAGCCATGGCGTCATGGCCGGCGAGCTCGCCGGCACGCGCGTGCTTGCTTCAATGCACGCCGCTCCGTCGAGCTGGCCGGACCGCCCCCGCTCCCCCAGATCCAATCGACAGAACCCCGCTGCCCCCGCACCTCGTACTGTCCACCATGGCCGCCTCTTCCTCCTCCTTGCTCCGGGTCCCCGCACCAACACACCACCCCGCCGTGGGGACGCGTCCGCGGCAGCTGCCCTTCTACGCCGTCTTCGTCCGCCCCCGCCGCTCCGTAGTCTCCTCCGTCTTGGCCTCCTCCCCGCAGCAGGCGCCGGCATCGGGCGACAGCGACGACGCCAACGGGCCCATCGGCGTGCCTGTGCCCTTCTCCCGTGCCCTCCCCTGTGGCGGCGGCGGTTGGGGGAGCGGTGGAGGAGGTGCGTTCCGCACTAAACGAGCACGCTGACGTGTTGGCGGAGCTCTTCGGCCGCATCTCCACCGAGCTCCGGGACGGCTTCGGCCCCGTCGTCGACTCCTTCATCGGCTTATTCCACGCCGTTGACTGGAAGGTGCGTCTTTTTCCCTCACCCACTACTTCGCTCACTTGACCCTAGGATTTAGTCCACCGGGAAGCAGAAGACTGAATTCGTTCCTTCAGAAAATTTCATTCAGAACTGCAGAGCCTGGTGACTGACTGAATGAATCTGGTTGTGACACAGACAATTCAGGGCGACACGACGCTGACCTGGGACGTGACGGTGTTGTGGTGGGACGTGAGGTACACGGAGGAGTTCGTATCGGCCGACGAGGGTGCCTACACCATTGTGGTGAGCAAGGGCTTACATGATTGGTCTGTGCGGTTGTTCTACTCTGCAATCTTGAGATTTGTTAGATTAATATCGTGAAAAAGAGAGATTATATTAGATGTACACATGGACCGTTCCATGTTCTTGTGGTCTAGTATGCTTCACTGTCTACAGTTATTGTAGGTTGGTTGTAGCCGCAATACATACTATCTTGGTTTAGTTTAGGGGCAAATACAGACGTTTCTCTAGGACTGTGTTATGTGATTGATAGGCCACTTCACTGTCCCATGACAAGCATCGCAGAAAAGGTTGTGGATTTCTAGGAAGAGCGAGCTGCTGTATATGTAACGCATGATAATGATAATAACCATTGGACCTCCTGGACTCACATGATAGCAAGAGTCTAGACTAATGCTGATTTTCATTGATGTTTTTACTTTTTATTTATCTAATCTGATTGAAGAAAGCATAGGGTATCTATCTATCGTCAAGTGTATAAGAAAATCCTTACCCATCCATTATCCAATGCAGTAGTAGGATCATTCCAGTACATGCTCCAATTTATCCAATCTAACCTGACCTGTGCATGCTCCAATTTATCCAATCTAGCTAGTGTGATCATTCCAGTACAATAGTAGGATTTCCAATGCCGATACAGCGGCAGAGGCGAGCTCTTCTTATAGCTGCTCCAAAAGTAACTCATGCATTACTATGCACTTAGCGGTAGATAACGGATGCCAGAATCTATGAATTTCCTGAAATAACTCAAGCATTATATCTAAATGGACGACCTAATTATGCTTTTGTTGGGCTGATGAGTGTATAAATTTTGCCAGAATTGTGTTCCAGTTATGAGAATTGTTCCTTGAAGGATATGCCAGAATGACATATGTGTTCAATCTTCACTGTGAACAATTGGTGTTTTCCTCTTAGTTTTGTCCCCTAAATATTTTTCTTGAAGCTCCACTGTCGCATCCTGTTCCTGGTACAGCAAGTACCAGTTCTTGAGCGTTTGCACAGTTTTCCTCCAAAGTATTCTGCATAGAGCTCTAACTAACATTTTGAGACCTTATAGGTTTCACAAACAAAATATGCACTATCGAGACACTTGGGTATATAAACAAGTAGTAGTAGCAGTTGTACTAGACAACTGGTTATTTTGTATCTTTTCTTGTTCAAGTAATTCTTGAGTATCTGTTAACAAAACAACCATAGTAGTCCTCTAATTCAACTCAGTTCAATACATACGATTTTGTATTTTTTCCGTGGTATGTTTAATATGAGACAATATTCTAATACCTCTACATTGAATTCTTTAGGCTACATAAAGGTCTGAAGCAGCCTACCCAACAATAGAGGAGCTGGCTCTTGTTGGTGCTCTAAGGCTGTGAAGCAAGCATCACAGCAGCTTTTGCCGTTGGCTGTGAAGGCAATTCAAGAAAGTGAGTGGAAATGTGTTCATTCTGCAATATAGAGTCGGTTTAATTCTGTTTTGCAAATTCCAGTTAGCTTACCTGTGTATTATGTTCAGATAATGCAGAGCTTGACAAGGAGGCAACTGATGTGTTCATATGAGTCCGGAGTCCTACAAGCTGTGGGTGAGTGATGTTTTCGTTTTCTTTGCCTTTGTACAACTCTGTCTCATATAAGAAAGTGGCTTAGACTGATGTTTAATTTCTATTTCCAAGACAAGCTTCATGCAGAGAATACACAAGCTACAATTTACGGCAATTAACATGTTTTGAATTCTTCAATCTTGAATAGTTCAATCATGATAGCTATCTTGCACGGTACTATAAAATCATGGATCGGCAGCTAGCTGATTGTCAATCCGTTCTTGCTAGATGTGTTGTTGTTTTTCTTCTTCTAAGATAAGATGGTAGCATCACATGTCATCCTATCATGTTGTACTAGTTCCTGAAGTGTAAGATAAGATGGTGGCATTAGATGTGTGTTGTGACTTGTGGCTGCTTACTAGATGGGTACATGCAGCTAGCTAGCAACGTAGCAGTAATAGTAAGAATACATGTGACTAATTCCCTCCCTATACCTTGTGATTGATTCCAGGTATATACAGATGCCATCTCTGTCTAGCAACATATGCACCTGATTACATTCAGGTGCATATAGTATACTTGAACAGTGTAAGCATATGCATCTGTAAAAATATCTCAATCATAGTGTGGTATTTTAGCTAGGAATGTTGATTACTTCAGCATGCTTATGATTAATTCAGCCTATTTTTTGATATCGGGTGCTTGTTGAGCTGTCTAAGACCAAGCAGATCATCATTTCACCATCTTCAGCCACCCCAGGGTATGTCATCTCTTTGGCCTCTTCCAGCACTGTATTCTTTGTACCTGACTATAGATATTGATGCATGTGCCCCTGTTCTAAAGTGGAAAATCATTGATAGCTTGTACTGTCCATCTATTGTGTTAACTTGCACTGTGCTAGTACTTATCATTTGCAAAATATATCTCACTTTCCGCTGTTATGAGAATGTTATATGCATGGTTTCCTGTTAAATCTAAAGTTATGCAACAAATTTTCATCGTTATGAGAATTTTGTATTTTTTGTATTCATGGATTCACTTGATTATGTTTCTAACTTTTCAATTTATTATTTGCTGATGTTGGCCTTAATTCTTCAAAAGTTGGGTGTACAGGAGCTGTAGTAAGAAGAGTCACGAAGAAAAACCACAACCAGAATGCCTTTTAGCTCACTGGAGCTAGTTATGGGTATATTTAGTTGTATTTTATAGCTAAATACCAGATTTGTACTATGTACTTTGTTTGGCTGTTGTAATGTACTATCTCGGTTTTGGGTGCAGGATTGTAATGTACTTTGCTTGGCTGTTGTATGAAATATTATGCCTTATTGGCTCTTTTTGAATCAAATTTTGTAATTGCAAAAATATAGAACTGACCTATGGTAATTGGTTCCCATATGACTAGTGGTACCTACATTAAAATGGAAAAGAAACAAAAGAAAACTGACAAATGAGCTGGAAAAAGGCCGAGGCCCAAAAAAATGCGGACTGTAGAAGGCCGTTACCCAAAAAACAGTAGTCTGTTGGGCTTGGCCCATGAAGCCGGTCAAAAATTGATAGAAGAAATAATAATAAAAAGGCTGAATTAGTGGGCTCGGCCCATGTAAGGTGACGAATTGGACCGGGCTGAATCTTATCAATGACCTTTTCAATTGATCGCAGTTTTGCCACGTCAGATTGCACGTCAGATCCGACGTGGCCTAGGCAGACAACCAGTGACCAAAACAAAAGGTCGTTGGTTCAATGACCTTTTGTTTTGGTCGTAAACGTCTTTGACCATTCCAGAAGAAAGGTCGTTAATTTCAGTTACGACGGCCAGCTTTTGACCATCCGTTTTTGGTCACAAAAAGGTCACAAATAGAAAATAATGACCATTCAGTGACCTATAGTCAAGGTCACAAGTTGACATATTTCTTGTAGTGTTACTTAATAGTTTAGTGCGCCATGCTTCACGGCTTAGAATAGGGACTTCAAAAATGTTTTGAACGACACGGAGCATATGAGATGTTCCAAGAGCTGAAATTGGGCTCTCTGACTCGTGCCCATGTCGAGAGGTATGTGACCTCTGAGAAGTACTTTGCCTACAAGATGGAGGAGAATAGCTCAGTTAGTAAGCATGTGTTCAGAATGTGTGGGTGCTACAATCACTTGAATCAAGTTTCAGTTAATCTTCCAGCTACGATAGGATTGACAGAGATCTCTAGTCACTATCACCAAGCTACTAGAACTTCGTGATGAACTATAATATGCAAGGGATGACGAAACTAATTCCCAAGCGCTTCGCGATGCTAAAATCGGCGAAGGTAGAAGTCAAGAAAAAGCATCAAGTGTTGATGGTTAACAATACCACTAGTTTCAAGAAAGAGGGGCAAGGGAAAGAAAGGGAACTTCAAGAAGGATGACAAGCAAGTTGTCACCCCCGAGAAGAAGCCCAAAGCTAGACCCAATCCTGAAACTAAGTGCTTCTCCTACAAAAGAAATGGTCACTGGAAGAGGAACTACCCCAAATATTTGGCGGATAAGAAGGATGGCAAAGTGAACAAAGGTATATTTGATATACATATTATTAATGTCTACCTTACTAGTGCTCGCAGTAGCCCCTGGGTATTTGATACTTGTTCGGTTGATAAGATTAGTAACTCGAAACAAGAGTTGCAGAATAAACAAAGAGTAGTTGATGTTGAGGTGGCGATGTGTGTTGGAAGTAGTTCCAAGATTGATATGATCATCATCGCATACTCCCTATACTTTCGGGATTAGTGTCAACCCTAAATAAATGTTATTTAGTGTTGGTGTTGAGCATAAACAAAGATTGGATCATGTTTATTGCAATACAATTATTCATTTAAGTCAGAGAATAATTGTTATTCTGTTTACATGAATAAAAACCTCTATGGTCATACACCCAAGGTGAATGGTTTATGGAATCTCAGTCGTAGTAATACACGTATTCATAATATTGAAGCCAAAAGATGCAGAGTTGATAATGATAGTGCAACATACTTGTGGCCCTACTGTTTGGGTCATATTGGTGTAAAGCGCATGAAGAAACTCCATGCAGATGGACTTTTGGAATCACTTGATTATGAATCATTTGATACTTGCGAAACATGCCTCATGGGCAAGATGACTGAAACTCCGTTCTCCGGAACAATGGAGCGAGCCAATGACTTATTGGAAATAATACATACCGATGTATGCGGTCAATTGAGTGTTGAGGCTCGCGGTGGGTATCGTTATTTTCTTACCTTCACAGATGATTTGAGCAGATATATGGGTATATCTACTTGATGAAACATAAGTCTGAAACATTTGAAAAGTTCAAAGAATTTCAGAGTGAAGTAAAGAATCATTGTAACAAGAAAATAAAGTTTCTACGATATGATCGCGGAGGAGAATATTTGAGTTACGAGTTTGGTCTTAATTTGAAACAATGTGGAATAGTTTCAGAGCTCATGCCACCTGGAACACCACAACATAATGGTGTGTCCGAATGTCGTAACCATACTTTATTAGATATGGTGCATTCTATGATGTCTCTTACCGATTTGCCTTTATCATTTTGGGGTTATGCATTAGAGATAGCTGCATTCACATTAAATAGGGCACCGTTTAAATCCGTTGAGATGACACTGTATGAACTATGGTTTGGCAAGAAACAAAATCTGTCGTTTAAAGTTTGGGGTTGCAATACTTATGTGAAAAAGCTTCAGCCTGATAATCTCAAACCCAAATCAGAGAAGTGCATCTTCATAGGATACCCAAAAGAAACTGTTGGGTACACCTTCTACCATAGATCCGAAGGCAAGATCTTTGTTGCTAAGAATGGATCATTTTTGGAGAAGGAGTTTCTCTCGAAAGAAGTGAGTGGGAGGAAAGTAGAACTTGATGAGGTAATTGTATCTTCACTCGAATTGGAAAGTAGCTCATCACATAAATTTGTTCCCGTGATGCCTACACCAACTAGAGAGGAAGCTAATGATGATGATCATGAAACTTCAGATCAAGTTACAACCGAACCGCGTAGGTCAACCAGAGCATGATCCGCACCAGAGTGGTACGGTAATCCTATTCTGGAAGTCATGTTACTAGACCATGACGAACCTATGTACTATGAAGAAGCTATGATGAGCCCAGATTCCGATAAAATGGCTTTAGGCCATGAAATCTGAGATAGGATCCATGTATGAGAACAAAGTGTGGACTTTGCTTGACTTGCCCAATGATCGGCGAGCCATAGAGAATAAATGGATCTTCAAGAAGAAGAGTGACGATGATGGTAGTGTTACTGTTTACAATGCTCGACTTGTTGTAAAAGGTTTTCGACAAGTTCAATGGATTGACTACGATGAGACTTTCTCACCTGTAGCGATGCTTAAGTCTGTCCGAATCATGTTAGCAATTACCGCATTTTTTTGAATTCTCACAAATGGACATCAAATCTGCATTCCTTAATGGATTTCTTAAGACGAGTTGTATATGATGCAACCAGAAGGTTTTTTTGATCTTAAAGGTGATAACAAAGTGTGTAAGCTCCAGCGATCCATCTATGGACTAGTGTAAGCATCTCGGAGTTTGAATATACGCTTTGATGAGGTGATCAAAGCATATGGTTTTATATAGACTTATGGTGAAGCCTGTATTTACAAGAAAGTGAGTGGGAGCTCTGTAGCATTTCTGATATTATATGTGGATGGCATATTGTTGATTGGATATGATATAGAACTTTTGGATAGCATAAAAAGATACTTGAATAAGAATTTTCAAATGAAAGGCCTCGGTAAAGCTTTTTATGTATTGGGCATCAAGATCTATAGAGATAGATCGAGATGCTTAATAGGACTTTCACGAAGCACACACCTTGACCAGATTTTGAAGGAGTTCAAAATGGATCAGTCAAAGAAGGAGTTCTAGCCTGTATTGTAAAGTGTGAAGTTGAGTAAGACTCAAAGCCTGACAACGGCAGAAGATAGAAAGAGAATGAAAGTCATTCCCTATGCCTCAGCCATAGTTTCTATAAAGCATGCCATGCTGTGTACCAGACCTATTTTGTACCTTGCCATGAGTTTGGCAAGGAGGTACAATAGTGATCCAGGAGTAGATCACTAGACAACGGTCAAAATTATCCTAAGAGGACTAAAGGAAATAATTCTTGGTTCACTACTGCAGGATGGGCGACACTACGATCAGAGACCCTTCGACGAAATTGTTTGCGATGCAATAATCGCAAACAAGGGTGTAAAAAACCGTCGAAAACGTGCAAAACGTTTGCGATGATGGATGCATCAAAGATGGTTTAGATTTTAGTTGCGTGTGCGATGTAGGGCATATGGTTCAGTTTAATTAACTGTTTGTGGTAAGGAGGAACAAAACAAACGGGCAGCCAGATAAAGGTGTGTGTGATATACATCATACAGTTTGCTCGGATGAACTGTTTGTGATTAGGCAACACAAAATAAACGGTCACCCAGATCAAGGTGTGTGATATACGGCATGCGGTTCACTCGAATGAACTGTTTGCGTTGAGACAAGAGAACAGAAACGGTTCAATATAACAAGATGTGTGTGATACGCGGCAAACAGGTAGTAATCAGAAATGTGTGTGAAGACCGATAATAACACAGACGATTGCTTCTAATAAGACGTATGTGATATGCTCTGTCTACACAACATCTATTGGCCATTGGCGACGAGCGGTCATCCGGGTACGCCATGAGGACGCGAAGAGGGCATCCTATATCAGCAAGGACTAGCTGTTCCACAAATAGCTCATCTAAGAGACCAATGGTGGTGGGCCAGGAGCAAGGTCCATTGGTCCGAGTTCGTCCCACCAACCGGGACCAAAAGGTCCAAACGAACCGGGACCAATGGCCCACGTGGCCCGGCCGGCCCCTTGGGCTCACGAACCGTGTCCAATGCCCCCGTTGGTCCCGGTTCTGGACTGAACCAGGACCAATGGGCTGACCCGGCCTGGACCATTGCCCCGTTTTCTACTAGTGCAAGTTAACTGTGCTCAAGCTTGAGCAGCCATGAGATGGGTGACCGGATGGGAAGTTGTCAAAAATTCAAAACCCACTGATAAGATGGATCATGAAGGTCCTTAGATCATAAATGTCCATTAAGGACCTTCATGATATATTCCATCAGTGGGTTTTTGTTTTTTTGTTTTTTTAACACATGTTAAAGAAGGTCTACCGTATTACTTTTTGACAATGTGCGATACGTGGTATACAGTAGATCCATCCGACCTGTTTGTGATGGAATAAGCCATGTGTGTTGTGGGTTGGAATTAACCTCAAGGTCCTTGTTTTATTTTTGTTTGTTTTTTAACACATGTTAAAGAAGGTCTATTGCATTAATTTTTGATAATGTGCGATACGTGGCATATAATTGATCCATCCGACCTGTTTTTGATGGAATTAGCCATGTGTGTTGTGGGCAAACGCTTGCTAGTATGCAATCATTTGCGATTGATGAATTCATCACCGACGGGTTCCCTAGTGTGGTCCGTGTTCATGTGATTATCATCTACTTCTTGTGCTAGCTCGGTGTTCCTTCTATACTAAGTTTCCATTAATTGATGGCGTTTTATGAACACGCCACCATTTCCCACCATTTCCTCGCCATTTTCCCGCCGCCCAGCGATATTGCGCATAAACCTAGGCGGCGCGCAACACACAGAGGCGACAAGCGCCGCTTGTAGCACATCCACCTTTTCCAAGCATGCCAACCCACCAAAGCGCCTCCTCTACCATCAACCTCGTCGACGAGGAAAACAAGCAGGCACCGCGGCCCGTCGAGGCTGCGGCGCTCCCCGGCAACGCGATGGACGACACCGTGATGCGCGTCATTGCGAGGGTTCGGCGGACCTTTGGCGTCGGGCGCTAGAGCGCCGCGAAAAATATAGGCATGTCAGCACCGACAGGCTACAGCTCACCGCACAACATGATCGATAATGCACCGCAGAGCAAGCTAGGAGCGTCCGTGCCGATAGGTTGCGGCTCACCGCACTGCGAGACCATTGGAGCGCCGTAGAGCGAGAAGCGCGATGCACCGCACAGCAAGAGTGGATCCATCAACACTTGCCTGCTGTCGACACTACACCACAACACTGATGTAAGGGCAGAAAAACTGCCGCGAGAAGACTCTTTAAAGGGCAGACAAACTGCTGGGACAGTGGTTCTCCCGGCAGATAGAACTTCCACGAGAACTGCTGTCGGGGATTACTTCTCCTGGCAGATAAACTTCTCCTGACAGTTTTTATGCCCTGGCCCATGTATTTGCCGGCAGTTCATTTTCTCCCGGCAGATTGGTCGAGATATGTGAAACTGCAATTACCAGCAGTTAAGCCGCCAGCACAAGCATGTTCACCTGGTAGATATTATGCCAGCTTGTTGATTTGAGTACTGAAATGTTCTAGGCATCACTATTATGTAAAATCCATCCATTATATATGTCCAGACAATCAAGACATATCACACAATTTATACATGCACTTCAATCAATGTAACATATAGGCCTCATCAAAAACCTTAAACTTCATTTGATAAACATAACGACAATATACAGAGGTTGTTCCACGAAAGGAGTACATATATATATATATATATATATATATATATATATATATATATATATATATATATATATATATGTTTAACCCACAACCAAACTAAAATAGTGCCACACAAGATGTACATATGCTTCTAGATGTGTGCCACACAACCCAACCACCACCAAAATGAACAGAGAAAATGTCTAGGTTCAACAAACAAGACACATGACATTGTAGGTCTTCCAAATCTTCAGCAGCTTGAAGATCTTCCAAACCTTGGTGAACTTGTGCACCTTTGGGAAACCCGCAGCTGCAATAGATCGTAAGATGTTATATAGAACAGATGCATTCAAAACTTAAGGAAGATTTTAAAACAATAAAATACAACAGTCGCATATTTTCTGAAACATAGAGCAACTAGTAACATCTCTAGACTAATCTCTACTTTAGTAGAGAACATGTCCATTTTTATCATCTTGACAGTAGCAAGCTTATCTTACTTCTCATCCAAATATAGTGTGCAAAGTCTGTACAAATATTAACAAATATTAATAGTAATTAGTAGGTGTACCTATCTTGTACAATAGAAGTGAGGCTATTCCTGTACCGATGTAAATCGAACAGAACTGATGACCGTTTTGATTGTTTTCTACATTTGGAAACACAAACACGAGGCCACAATCACACACTAAATATTACACAAGCGCATTTTGAAGCTACCGTACTGAACAAGCGCATATGCAAATTTATAGCTACAGCTTCAAGCAGGATCAGGATATCCGGTGATATAAGTTACTGCAATAAGCAAATTGGTATAAGCCGGTTGTATGTGCTAAGTTACTATACTAGCCAGTGAATTAAATTAGCTTGTATTTTAAATTGCTTTTCCTTCTAAGCTCTCTACATCTACTACACAAAATAAGAGGGAAACTAGCTGGAGCATATATTTCAGGATCTTTTAATGGGGAGCTGTTTAGTTTCCTGCTTCCATGCTTTGTTGGACAAGTTAGACATGGGCATGCAGCTAAACAAACTAGTAATAAAACAAGGAAAACTTGCTCATTGGCAATCTAGGAGCAGTTGTCGATGACGACATGCTCGGAGATGTTGCCGCTTGATGAGCCGACCGCCTTCTCGGCGAAGAGCTTCACGACGACTTGGCCTTCCTGATTAGGACAATGAAGAAAACCTTGCTTGGGGTTCTTGGCCAACAATGACTTGCTGCTGGGCCGATCAAAGTGCCTTCTTTCTTTCTTTCTTTCTCTGACTCGTGGATCATTGAAACATATATGCATACGCTCAATCTAATCTACCAAAAATATAAAAAATTAAGGTCCCCTAAATGATATCTGATTAGTGGACAATCCCACAGATTTAATCGAGTGACACACTACAAACATTTGGTTCAATAAACAATTTTTACTGGTTCACTTTCCTACATCTCGCACAACTTGAATTAGCCTAGAAAATAAAACCAAGGCTTTCTACAAACATATAAACTGAAATAATTCATGTACATGAAAGAAAGAGGATCCGAATATGAGGAATGAATCAAATTAAAGCATGGAATCTATTGAAACTCATTTCTCTACATGGCAGAGTCTATCATATACATGAAAGGAAGATGATCCAATTGTAGTTTATATTTGTAATAGACAAAAATAAGTACTGTAGGAGTATCTTCTTTATACCTACTGTAGGAGTATCTATATATTCATAAGTTAATCATTATCCTTGCAAGATCAGAGAATCAGATTTATTCAACTGACCTCTCTAAAAAATCATGGCCAATGGACACAAAAGCCCCACTTCTGAAGAACTATAATGACCTGCTGGCTGCTACACACTAGCATTAAAGACAACAAACAAGAGCTTAAAATGTCACCGCGGACCACTAGCATGTGAGCGCCCATCTAGTTCACAATAATTAGAATATGCAATTATAAGTTAGTGCAGTTTATATCAAAACTTTGACATCTTTGTACTGAAGCTTGTTATTTGCAAAGCAATTCTCGAGGTTAACCAAACAAACATAATACATTATCATTCCACCACTTAAAACAACCAAATCAAGGTACCTGAAAAGAAAATTAATGGCATGGTATATCACCTTCTTCCTTTTAGTTTGCCCCTGACTAGCTGGGCCTCCAATTTCTTCATTTATATTTGAAAATGTAAGGTGGCCAACTCGTTCAAAATCCTAGCCGTTTCTTGTTCTAATTCTCGCTAGCCTCTCTTCCTCTTGTTTTTGAACGTTGTCTTAGTCTCTTTCTTGTTCCATTCTTTTTCCTGAAATGAAAATTAATGACACATTAGATGTCGAGTACGTAAGCATGTAGCTGTTGGGAAGGCCTCTCATAGAAACTCCAGCCTCACTTCAAAACATGTATCTGAAGGAAATATACCCTAGAGGCAATAATAAAGTTATTATTTATTTCCTTAAATCATGATAAATGTTTATTGTTCATGCTAGAATTGTATTAACTGGAAACTTAGTACATGTGTGAATACATAGACAAAACAGAGTGTCCTAGTATGCCTCTACTAGACTAGCTCATTGATCAAATATGGTTATGTTTCCTAGCCATAGATATGAGTTGTCATTTGACCAACGGGGTCACATAATTAGGAGAATGATGTGATGGACAAGACCCATCCATTAGCTTAGAACTATGATAGTTTAGTCTTACTGCTATTGCTTTCTTCATGACTTATACATGTTCCTATGACTATGATATTATGCAACTCCCGAATACCGGAGGAACACCTTGTGTGCTATCAAACGTCACAACATAACTGAGTGATTACAAAGATGCTCTATAGGTGTCTCCGAAGGTGTTCGTGGTGTTGGCATAGATCAAGAATTGGATTTGTCACTCCGAGTGTCGAAGAGGTATCTCTGGGCCCTCTCGGTAATACACATCATAATAAGCCTTGCAAGCAAATGACTAATGAGTTAGTCACGAGATGATGTATTACGGAACGAATAAATAGACTTTCCGGTAACGAGATTGAACTAGGTATGGAGATACCGACGATCGAATCTCGGGCAAGTAACATACCGACGACAAAAGGAACAATGTATGTTGTTATGCGGTTTGACCGATAAAAGATCTTCGTAGAATATGTAGGAGCTAATATGAGCATCCAGGTTCCGCTATTGGTTATTGACCAGAGATGAGTCTCGGTCATGTTTACATAGTTCTCGAACCCATAGGGTCCGCACACTTAACGTTTGATAACGATCGGTATTATGAGTCTATGAGTTTTGATGTACCTAAGGTAGTTCGGAGTCCCGGATGAGATCACAGACATGACGAGGAGTCTCGAAATGTCCGAGACGTAAAGATTGATATATTGGACGACTATATTCGGACATCGGAGATGTTCCGGAAAAGTTTCGGATTAAACCGGAGTGCCGGAGGGCTATCGGTACCCCCCGGGGGAACTAATGGGCCACTTGGGTCTTTAGTGGAGAGAGAGAGGGCCGGCCAGGGCTGGGCCGCGCGCCCCTCCCCCTTGGTTTGAATTGGACAAGGAGAGGAGGGGGCGGCACCCCCTTCCTTCTCCCTCTCCCTCTCCCTCTTGGTGGACTCCTACTAGGAATAGGATTCCTATTCCTAGTAGGAATGGCCCTCCTAGGGCGCGCCATAGGGGCCGGCCGGCCTTCCCCCTTGCACCTTTATATATAGGGGCAGGGGGGCACCTCTAGACACACAAGTTACACAAGTTGATCAAGTTGATCTCTCCCAACCGTGTGCAGTGCCCCCCTCCACAGAAACACACCTCGGTCATATCTAAGCACTGCTTAGGCGAAGCCCTGCGCCGGTAGCTTCATCATCTCCGCCACCACGCCATCGTGCTGACGAAACTCTCCCGCGAAGTTCTACTGGATCAAGCGCGCGTGGGACGTCATCAAGCTGAACGTGTGCTGAACGCGGAGGCTCCGTACGTTCGGTGCTTGATCGGTTGGATCGCGAAAAAATTCGACTACATCAACCGCATCACTAGACGCTTCCGCTCCTGGTCTACAAGGGTACATGGACACACTCTCCCCTCTCGTTGCTATGCATCTAGTAGATAGATCTTGCGTGCTCGTAGGAATTTTTTTGAAATACTACGTTCGCCAACAGTGGCATCATTAGCCAGGTCTATGTGTAGATGATATGCACGAGTAGAACACAAGTGAGTTGTGGGCGATAATAGTCATATTGCTTACCAGCATGTCATACTTTGGTTCGGCCGTATTGTGAGATGAAGCGGTTCGGACCGACATTACGCGTACATTTACGCGAGACTGGTTTCACCGTTATGAGAACTCGTTGCTTAAAGGTGACTGGCGGGTGTCTGTCTCTCTCACTTTAGCTGAATCGAGTGTGGCTACGCCCGGTCCTTGTGAAGGTTAAAGCATCACATACTTGACGAAAAATCGTTGTGGTTTTGTATGCGTAGTTAAGAACGGTTCTTGCTAAGCCCGTAGCAGCCACGTAAAACTTGCAACAACAAAGTAGAGGACGTCTAACTTGTTTTTGTAGGGCATGTTGTGATGTGATATGTGCAAGACATGATAAGTTATACGTTATTGTATGAGATGATCATGTTTTGTAAAGTTATCGGCAACTGGCAGGAGCCATATGGGTGTCGCTGTATTGTATGATATACAGTCGCCATGTAATTGCTTTACTTTATCACTAAGCGGTAGCGATAGTCGTGGAAGCAATAGTTGGCGAGACGACAAGAATGCTACGATGGAGATCAAGGTGTCGCGTCGGTGACGATGGTGATCATGAGGGTGCCTTGGAGATGGAGATCAAAAGCACAAGATGATGATGGCCATATCATGTCACATATTTTGATTGCATGTGATGTTTATCTTATTATGCTTCTTATTTTGCTTAGTACGATAGTAGCATTATAAGATGAATCCCTTACAAAATTTCAAGGTACAAGTGTTCTCCCTGAGTATGCACCGTTGCAAAAGTTCGTCGTGCCGAGACACCACATGATGATCGGGTGTGATAAGCTCTATGTTCACATACAACGGGTGCAATCCAGTTTTGCACACGAAGAATACTCGGGTTAAACTTGCCGGGCCTAGTATGTACAGACATGTCCTCGGAACACTGGAGACCGAAAGGTCGAGCGTGAATCATATAGTAGATATGATCAACATAAGATGTTCACCATTGAAAACTACTCCATCTCACGTGATGATCGGACATGGTTTAGTTGATTTGGATCACGTGATCATTTAGATGACTAGAGCGATGTCTGTCTAAGTGGGAGTTCTTTAGTAATATAATTAATTGAACTTTAATTTATCATGAACTTAGTCCTGATAGTTTTTTGCATATCTATGTTGTTGTAGATCAATGGCACGTGCTACCGTTCCTTTAAATTTTAATGCATTCCTAGAGAAAGCTAAGTTGAAAGATGATGGTAGCAATTACACGTACTGGGCCCGTAACTTGAGGATTACCCTCATTGATGCACAGAAGAATTATGTCCTTGAAGCACCGCTAGGTGACAAGCCCCCTCCCACTAATATAGACGCTTTGAACATCTGGCAAACGTGGTCTGATGACTACACGATAGTTAAGTGTGCCATGCTTTACGACTTAGAACCGGGGCTTCAATGACGTTTTGAACGTCATGGAGCATATGAGATGTTCCAGGAGTTGAAGTTGATATTTCAAGCAAATGCCCATATTGAGAAATATGAGATTTCCAATAAGTTCTACAGCTGCAAGATGGAGGAGAATAGTTCTATCAGTGAACACTTGCTCAGAATGTCTGGGTACTACAATCATATCACTCAACTTGGATGCAAAGTTGACAAAGATAGTGTTATTGATAGAGTTCTTTAATCATTATCACCAAGTTAGTAGAACTTCGTGATGAACTATAATATGCAAGGGATGACGGAAGTAATTCCCGAGCTCTTCGCGATGCTTGAATCAGTGAAGGTAGAAATCAAGAAAGAGCATCAAGTGTTGATGGTTAACAAGACCACTTGTTTCAAGTAAAGGGAAAAGGGATAGAAGGGCAACTTCAAGAAGAATGACAAACAAGTTGTCACTCCTGTGAAGAAACCCAAATCTAAACTCAAGCCTGAAACTAAGTGCTTCTACTACAAAGGAAATGGTCACTAGAAGTGGAACTGCCCTAGATACTTTGCGGATAAGAAGGATGGCAAAGTGAACAAAGGTATATTTGTTATACAGATTATTGATGTGTATTTTACTAGTGTTCATAGCAACCGCTGGGTATTTGATACCATTTCAGTTGCTAAAATTAGTAACACGAAACGAGAGTCGCGGAATGAACAGAGACTAGAAGGTCAAGTGATGCTTTGTGTTGGAAGTGGTTCCAAGATTGATATGATTATCATCGCACACTCCCTATACTTTCGGGATTAGTGTAGAACCTAAATAAATGTTATTTGGCATTTGCGTTGAGCATCAATATGATTTGATCATGTTTGTTGCAATACGGTTATTCATTTATAGTCATAGAATAATTGTTATTCTGTTTACATGAATAAAGCCTTAGATGGTCATACACCCAATGAAAATAGTTTGTTGGATCTCGATCGTAGTGATACACATATTCATAATATTGAAGCCAAAAGATGCAAGGTTAATAATGATAGTGTAACTTATTTGTGGCACTGCTGTTTAGGTAATATTGGTGTAAACGCATGAAGAAACTCCATAGTGATGGACTTTTGGAATCACTTGATTATGAATCGCTTGGTGCTTGCGAACCATGCCTCATTAGCAAGATGACTAAAACTCCGTTCTGCAGAACAATGGAGCAAGCAACAGATTTGTTGGAAATCATACATACTGATGTATGTGGACCGATGAGTCTTGAAGCTCGCGACGGGTATCGTTATTTTCTGACCTTCACACATGATTTGAGCATATATGGGTATATCTACTTGATGAAGCACAAGTCTGAAACATTTGAAAAGTTAAAAGAATTTCAGAGTGAAGAGAATCATCGTAACAACAAAATAAAGTTTCTATGATCTGATCGTGGAGGTGAACATTTGAGTTTCGAGTTTGGTCTTCATTCAAAACAATGTGGAATAGTTTCACAACTCACGCCACCCAGAACACCACAGCGTAATGGTGTGTCCGAATGTCATAACCGTACTTTATTAGATATGGTGTGGTCTATGATGTCTCTTACCGATATACCACTATCGTTTTGGGGTTATGCTTTAGAGACAACTGCATTCACGTTAAATAGGGACCATCTAAATCCGTTGAGACGACGCCTTATGAACTGTGGTTTGGCAAGAAACCAAAGTTGTCGTTTCTTAAAGTTTGGGGCTGCGATGCTTATGTGAAAAAGCTTCAAACTGGTAAGCTTGAACCCAAGTCGGAGAAATGTGTCTTCATAGGATACCCAAAGGAGACTGTTGGGTACACTTTCTATCACAGATCCGAAGGCAAGATATTCATTGCTAAGAATGGATCCTTTCTAGAGAAGGAGTTTCCCTCGAAAAAAGTGAGTGGGAGGAAAGTGGAACTTGATGAGGTAATTGTACCTTCTCCCGAATTGGAAAGTAGTACATCACAGAAACTACAGCAATTAGTGAGGAAGCTAATGATGATGATCATGAAACTTCGGATCAAGTTTCTGCTGAACTTCGTAGATCAACCAGAGTACGTTCTGTGCCAGAGTGGTATGGCAACCCAGTTCTGGAAGTCATGTTATTAGACCATGATGAACCTACGAACTATGAGGAAGCGATGATGAGCCCAGATTCTGCAAAATGGCTTGAGGACATGAAATCTGAGATGGGATCCATGTATGAGAACAAAGTGTGGACTTTGGTTGACTTGCCCGATGATCGGCAAGCCATCAAAAATAAATGGATCTTCAAGAGGAAGACCGACGCTGACAGTAATGTTACTGTTTACAAAGCTCGACTTGTTGCGAAAGGTTTTCGACAAGTTCAAGGAGTTGACTACGATGAGACTTTCTCACCCGTAGCGATGCTTAAGTCGGTCCGAATCATGTTTGCAGTTGCCGCATTTTATGATTATGAAATCTGGCAAATGGATGCCAAAACTGCATTCCTGAATGGATATCTCAAAGAAGAGTTGTATATGATGCAACCAGAAGGTTTTGTCGATCCTAAAGGTGCTAACAAAATATGCAAGCTCCAGCAATCCATCTATGGACTGGTGCAAGCATCTCAGAGTTGGAATATACGCTTTGATAAGTTGATCAAAGAATATAGTTTTATACAGACTTGCGGTGAAGCCTTTATTTACAAGAAAGTGAGTGGGAGCACTACAACCTTTCTAAGTATATGTGAATGACATATTGTTGATCAGAAATGATGTAGAATTTTCTAGTAATTAAGCATAAAGGAGTGTTCAAAAGGGGGTTTTTCAAAGAAAAGCTGTCGGGACCCCGATCCTAAGTCACACCGGTCTAGCATGTAACACACCATATCACTTTGTGGCCTCACGCACGGTATCCCCATGGGTGCCACCTTACCTGGCCCGGGACCGTTTGTGCATTTTGGCTCACGTATATGATAGTGTCGCTAGCATCCATATGACAGAGAACCCGGGCCGACATGACCAGTTATAAACCAAAAGTGGCACTAAATTACAGAGACAGGCATACATGACCCAGCAACGAACGTGTCGGTCATCAACGTATGAACCCAAGTCGTAGCAAGCTACAAGGACTTAAGGAACAACGCGTGACATTTCCCCTAAGGGACAGACCCAGGAACGAAGAAGGACACATGCCGGTCAGCCTAAGTGTTCCGGCGTAGTAGCAAGCTACCAAGGCTCAGTGGAAGCACTAGGAGACATTTCCCTGTAAGATAGGCTACCAAGGGTAAACAACTAGGTGTCGGATCCCACACATACCAAGCATTTCAATAACATACACACAATATGCTCGATATGTGCAAATACAACATGGCATCACAACAAGACTCTAATAAACAAAGTATTTATTCATTATGCTCCGAGGAGCCAGATATTACAAACATGGGTCTCACGACCCAACATTCAGAGCATACAAGCAACAAGCGGAAGCACAACATGTCTGAGTACAGACATCTACAAATGAAAAAGGCTGAAGAGCCTGACTATCTACAACACTCGTCCAAGAACGTAGCTGAGGTAACAAGCTACTTGTCGAAGTCCAAGCGGAACTACTAGTGAGACATCAATCTCATCTGCAAAACATAAATTAAGCAAACATGAGTACAAAGGTACTCAGCAAGACTTACATCAGATCCTATCATACATGCATTTGTATCAAGAAGGCATAGTGGGGTTTAGTTGCAGCAAGCCAGCTTTGACTCAGTGGCTATCCTATTCTACGACTGCTGGTAACTCTTTTGAGGTGGCGCACATGAGTCCACTAAGCACCACACAATACACCACTGTGGATTCATTCCCGTTTCCCTACGAGAAGGCCATCCATAGCACTCACACTTGACTTGAGTATTTTAGAGTATCCATTTCAAGTTGTCTATGTACCACGTAAGCATCCAAGAAATCCATAACCATGGACCCGGCTATTCGAATAGATCATGTTAACCCTGCAAGGGTGTACTTCTTCACACACGCTCTCGCCACTTACCGCCATGTACATCTCGTGTATCTCGGCAACCTTCAAGCGGAAGCCTGGCGAGGGTGTCGGCCATGACCTGACTAACCACACAAGACTCTAGTCCAGGTTTATCGCCTATTCGGGTTCCATCCGTAAGGAGATCCGGCCGGGGTATCGCTCACTGCCCCAAATGATGTGCGCAGGGTTCCCAAGCCCACCTCGCCGAGTGGATCTACGCTTGGTACACCGTGCCACGGTGCCTAGTCTGTCCCAAGCCCACCTGGCCGAGTGCCACTTGGTAGACTACTAACACTACCTACAAACACCAGAAACTAGTTGCAACTCCTGGACAGAGACCAAGTCGGTTAATAAGTCGAGAGGGGCACTTAAGCATTCCAATGCGTGGTAGTAGCTGGTCATTGGACAACATACACAGAACTCAGTTCTTAGGGACGGTTCCAGTGAGACAACCCACCATGTACTCCTACATGGCCTCTCACCGCTACCTTTACCAAATCGCGTTCACACACTTAACTCTCAGCATCAGAACATATCATTGCACTCCAATTCATTCCCGATGAATCACTGACACACTCTAAGCAATAGCAAGCAAGGCATGGTAAGATCACATCATGGCTTCAATCAACTCCTACACATGCTAGTGGGTTTCAACTATTTACTGTGGCAATGACAGGTCATGCAGAGGAATGGGTTCAACTACCGCAGCATAAAGTAGCAGTTGAAGTCGTTGTTGTCCTAATGCAATAACCGAGAGCAGGAGCGAGAGAGGGGTTGTATCGGAATGAACAAGGGGTTTTGCTTGCCTGGTAAGACAACGTGTAGAGCACTGCTCCTCTAACAGGTACCCTGGAACGGTCTCCGGAGCTGGACCTATCGAGAAGAACGGTGCCGACAATCAAACACAAGCATATGCAACAATATGATGCATGAATATGGCATGAAGATATGATGTTGTTTGAGCTAATGCAACTAGCATTTTAATTGGTTGAATTCCATTTGAACCAAGGGTTCAAATGCAACTCTAAAATAAGCATTTTTAAATGCCATTTATGTGTTTTCATATAAACAGTAGGTATAACTTCATTTGTCATGCATGAAAATGGTACAGATGGATAGATTGAATTTTTCTGATAATTTTTCATATATAAATTATTTCATTCTGAGCTACGGTTGAATTTCTGTGATTTTTTGAAGTTTAAACAATTTTCTGGATTTTTTTAAACAAAAACAGTTCCAGAAAATTGTTTATTGCATCAGCACTGCGTCATGCTTGCGTCAGCAGGTCAGCAGCGCTGACTCGGGTCAAACCTGACGTGTGGGGTCAACACGTCAGTGGCTCAGCAAACTAACTGAGTTAGTTAGCCCTAACTAACTGGGCAGGGCCCACAAGTCAGTAACTGTAGGACTAACCTAACTAGTTAATTAACACTAACCAGAGTAATTAGTCGGGCGGGGCCCGCAGGTCAGTGAGAGAGAGGGGAGGTCAACTGGGCAGTGGGGGGTCAAACCACACCGGTCAGCGGTCAAACCCACCGGCGGCTCGACGCCGGCGAGGCCAAACACGGCGGTGATCTGCGGAATTCGCCTACGGAGCACCTTTTGGCGCGTGGAGCACAGCTACGGGACGCTGGAGCTCGTCCGCATCCAGCCGTGGTGGTGGCTCGGCCGGGGAGTGACCGGAGTGGCGCCGGCGAGCAGCGCGGCGGCGGCCGGAGTTCGGAAGCCGACGGTTTCGACGCTGTGGTGCACGACAGGAATAACAGGTGATGGTTTTGTGGTCCTGGTGTTGCACTGAACAAGATGGTGTGCTCAGTTACGGCCCTAGGTGACAGTGTCCATGGCGGCGACATGGCTGGCGGCGGGGAGGTCGGGCATCAGCGGGGATATGGCCTAGAGGTGGAACACGACTAGGGAAGAAGGGGGAAATGATCCGGGAGCTCACCGCGAGTCTGTTGGGAGGTTCAGTGGGCTCGGGGACGCGTCGGAGGCAGCGAATTCGTCGACGGCGTCCGGTGGCCGTGCGGAGAAGAAGAGCTCGGGGACGATGTCTCAGGGCGTCCGGGGTCCTGTGGTTCGGCGTAGAGGTTCATGGCAGCGGGGCGAAGCTCGGGGGCTCGTCGGAGAGGCGAGGGGGAGGCGGTGGCTACGGCAACGGCGAGCGGCAGCAACGGCGGCGCTTGGCCGTGGCGAAGAACAGACGAGGGAGAGGGCAGGAGGGGGAGAAAGAGCGTCCAGGGGATCGGGGCGGCACCGAGGAGAAGCTTCGAGGTGTCGCCGCGCTGTCCAGGCGACGCAGGCGAGCAGGCAGGAGGCGTGGCGCCTCGCGCGCGCGTGCGGTGTCCCTCCCCTGCCTACTGGCAGAGGTAGGCGACGACTGGCACGGCCAGTTGGGCTGGGCCGGCCAGGCCGCACTGTGCTGGGCCAGCACAGGTAAGTCTCTTCCTCTTTTTTTTATTTGTTTCTGTTTTCTATTTCTGTAATTATGTTTTGATTTAGTTTCTAAACTAAATGAATTATTTTCTACTGACAAATTTTTTTGCAGGGACCTAGGAATTAATCCAAACCCCTCAAAATAAAGAATCAGAATTTTGGACATATATAAAATATATAATAAATATATATCCAAGCAAATAACTATTGCATTAATTCCAAATGCCCAAAATAAATATTTATGAGCTCCTAATAATATTGGTTTGATTTTTATCTCTAACCAATATTTTCAGAGAGCAACATGAACATTTTCTTGGACCTTCTTGGAGCAAATTTTATTTGGGTCATTTTCAAAAGGGTTTTCTGAGGGTTTCACAAGTCCTCAATTCAATTTCATTTGAAATTTAAACATGATGCAAACAACAAAACTAGCCTAGTGCATACCAGAACTAGGGTTGTGACAAAAACCTCGGTAAAGCTGCTTACATATTGAGCATCAAGATCTATAGAGATAGATCAAGACGCTTGATAAGTTTTTTCAATGAGTACATACCTTGACAAGATTCTGAAGTAGTCCAAAATGAAACAGTCAAAGAAAGAGTTCTTGCCTGTGTTGCAAGGTGTGAAGTTGAGTAAGACTCAATGCCCGACCACTGCAGAAGATAAAATGAAAGTCATTCCCTATGCCTCAGCCATAGGTTCTATAAAGTATGCCATGCTGTATACCAGACCTATTGTATGCCCTGCCCTGATTTTGGCGAGGGCCATTTTTTTATCTAGGAGTAGATCACTGGACAGCGGTCAAAATTATCCTTAGAGGACTAAGGAAATGTTTCTCGATTATGGAGGTGATAAAGAGATCATCATAAAGAGTTACGCCGGTGCAAGCTTTGACACAAATCCAGATGACTCTAAGTATGAATCTGGATGCGTATTAAAAGTGTGAGCAATTAGCTAGAGTAGCTCCATGCAGAGCATTGTAGACATAGAAATTTGCAAAATACATACGAGTCTGAATGTAACAGACCCGCTAACTAAACTTCTCTCACGAAGCAAAACATGAGCACACCTTAGTACTCTTTGGTTGTTAATCACATGGCGATGTGAACTAGATTGTTGACTCTAGTAAACCCTTTGGGTATTAGTCGCATGGCGATGAGAACTATGGGTGTTAGTCACATGGTGATGTGAACTATTGAAGGTAATCACATGGTCATGTGATCTAGATTACTGACTCTAGTGCAAGTGGGAGACTGAAGGAAATATGCCCTAGAGGCAATAATAAAGTTATTATTTATTTCCTTATATCATGATAAATGTTTATTATTCATGCTAGAATTGTATTAACTGGAAACTTAGTACATGTGTGAATACATAGACAAAACAGAGTGTCCCTAGTATGCCTCTACTAGACTAGCTCATTGATCAAAGATGGTTATGTTTCCTAGCCATAGACATGAGTTGTCATTTGATCAACGGGATCACATCATTAGGAGAATGATGTGATGGACAAGACCCATTTGTTAGCTTAGCACTATGAGATTATGCAACTCCTGAATACCGGAGGAACACCTTGTGTGCTATCAAACTTCACAACATAGTTGGGTGATTATAAAGATGCTCTACATGTGTCTCTGAAGGTGTTCGTGGTGTTGGCATAGATCAACAATAGGATTTTTCACTCCGAGTGTCGGAGGGGTATCTCTAGGCCTTCTCGGTAATACACATCATAATAAGCCTTGCAAGCAAATGACTAATGAGTTAGTCACGAGATGATGTATTACGGAACTAGTAAAGAGACTTGCCGGTAACGAGATTGAACTAGGTATTGAGATACCGATGATCGAATCTCGGGCAAGTAACATATCGATGACAAAAGGAACAACATATGTTGTTATGCGGTTTGACCGATAAAACATCTTCATAGAATATATAGGTGCCAATATGACCATCCAGGTTCCGCTATTGGTTATTTACCGGAGATGAGTCTCGGTAATGTCTACATAATTCTCAAACCCGTAGGGTCCGCACGCTTAACGTTCAATGACGATCGGTATTATGAGTTTATGAGTTTTGATGTACGGAAGGTAGTTCGGAATCCCGAATGACATCTCGGACATGACGAGGAGTCTCGGAATGTCCGAAACGTAAAGATTGATATATTGGACGACTATATTCGGACACCTGAAGTGTTCCGGAAAAGTTTCGGATTAAACCGGAGCCCCGGGGGGGTATCGGTACCCCCCGGGGGATCTAATGGGCCACTTGGGCCCTTAGTGGAGAGAGAGAGGGCCGGCCAGGGCTGGGCCGGGCGCCCCTCCCCCTTGGTCTGAATTGGACAAGGAGAGGAGTGGGCGGCGCCCCCTTCCTTCTCCCTCTCCCTCTCCTTCCTTCCCCCTCTCCCTCTTGGTGGACTCCTACAAGGAATAGGATTCCTATTCCTAGTAGGAGTGGCCCTCCTAGGGCGCGCCATACGGGCCGGCCGTCCTTCCCCCTTGCTCCTTTATATACGAGGGCAGGGGGGCACCTCTAGACATACAAGTTACACAAGTTGATCTCTCCCAACCGTGTGCGGTGCCCCCTCCACAGAAACACACCTCGGTCATATCATTGCAGTTCTTAGGCGAAGCCTTGCGCCGGTAGCTTCATCATCTCCGTCACCACGCTGTCGTGCTGACTAAACTCTCCCGCTAAGTTCTATTGGAACAAGAGCTCGTGGGACGTCATCAATCTAAACGTGTGCTGAACGAGGAGGCTCCGTACGTTCGGTGCTTGATCGGTTGGATCGCGAAGAAAGTTCGACTACATCAACCATGTCACTAGACGCTTCCGCTCCTGGTCTACGTGGGTACGTGGACACACTCGCCCCTCTTGTTTTTATGCATCTAGTAAATAGATCTTGCGTGATCGTAGGATTTTTTTTGAAATACTACGTTCCCAAACATTATCACACCAACCTCCAAGAGATTTGATATGGACTAACCTAACAACAAAACGTATCTTTAAGAAGGTTGTGTGCACCCTGGATAAAGCTCATCGCTATCATCAGCTATGGATTGTCGAAAAGCATGTGCATCACGCTTCCTTTTCTTTTAGAAGAGGGCCAATGCTCCCTGGCTCTACATCCTCGTGAATTGGATCCTCCCCACCGCAAATATCACTCAAATCCCCAATTAGGCGTGCCATATCATGAATCGTTTGAAACATCTCGTCATAATCATCTAGTGACAAAATGCTTGCCATTCATATCTAGTACAAGCAAGGAGAAATACAATATGGACGAGGAATGCAATCTAGCACAATAGAATAGTCAATTAAAACATGTCATTTCAGGAACAACAAAAACTAAAATAATAGTAAGAATATCGTTATCTATATCATAAAAACAAAACACTTGTTTTGTCCACAAATCTGATTCCGCAAAACACAAACAGAGAAGCTACAACTTTGAGGCATCAACTAAACACAAAAAACAATTGGTGTAAAACCTAGAACTAATTCATCTGCCAAGTACACATATTAAACTAACACATCTAACAATTTTGTAAGTTAGGATTGAATCATCTGCCAAGTTCACACATTGAAATGAACCATCTAACAATTGTAGAAGTCAGAACCGAATCCAAGTACACAATTTGAACTGGACCTTAGCTGCAAAGAAATCTCACCAAATGCTCTTGATGGGGCAGAGGAGGCAGACAGAGGATGTTGATGTGGTAGTGAGTTGGTCACGAGAGAAGAGGGACGCTCCGCTGCTTGGGGATCAGTGTGGACGTCGAGGAGGCAGTCGCACTCGGTTCTCGCCTAATCAGGTGGAGGGAGGTGGCCTGCTTGGGGAGGCATTCGCCGGTGGAGTCGCTCGGCGACAGTGGTCATCCATGTGGGTGCTCCGTGCTCGGCAGCGCTGATGTGAGGTGGTTGGGGGCAAAGGAGGGGGTGGTCGGACCGTCGGGGTGGAGGGCTTCCGGTGGCGGGCTGGGGGCGCCAGCGGGGCTGTGTTGGTGCGGGACGCCAGCTGTAGAACTCGGGATCTAGGGCGGCCGGTGGTGGTGGGGTAGCTTAGGGGCGGCGGTGGGGCTGTGGTGGTGGGGGACGCCGGCGACAGGGCTGCAGTGGTGGGGGACGCTGGCGGCAGGGCTGCGGTTGTGGGGGACGCCGGCGGCAGGGCTCGGGGTCGATGTAGGGCGATGGCGCGGTCAGTGGAGGGGGATTTGTGGGAAGTTGTTTGGGGTGGCTGCGGTCTGGTCGAGGGCCGGCGCGTCTAATTCTTTCGGGCCAAAAGTTTTTTTTCTTTTTGTCTACAGCGCGCCTTTCCCTCCATTGCACGGGCTCAGGCCCAAACGATATTTTCATTTCGTGCCGAAGGCGGACCCCGGAAGATAATGGGCCGTAGGAGAGTTCTCCCGGCAGATATGACACCCTCAAGTGTACCGGCAGTTTCAATGCCCTCGCTGCTGATCTTCTCCCGGCAATTTCTTTGCCTAGAACTACTTGTACGGGCAGTTATATATGTCCCGGCAGTACTTTTGCCCTTGTTTGGATATTTCTCCTAGCAATTAACTACCCCCAATCAAGTGTTGTGGTGTAGTGCGACACAGCGTCGTAGCTGGGTGCACGTCCCGTTAGTACCCCCATTCCTCACCAGAAGTGGGCAGAGGCCCTCAGCGCCGTACTTGCACAAGAGGCCGGCCGCATCGTACTTGCACCGGACGCCCGCCGCGCCGTTCGCATGAGTGGTGCCGTTCGCCTTATCCGTGGCCCGCTGGATGCCAACGCGCTGGTCTGTAGGCTCGATCGCCTCCTTGGCTCAGGTGTCCACCTGGGCGTAGTAGAGGAACATGGCCATCGGATCCTTGAGCTGGTGATCTCCGATGAAATAGCCAACTTGGAGCTCGAGATCACGCTCCATATGTACCACATGTTGGGGAACGTAGCAGAATTCAAAAAAATTCTACGCTTTCACCAAGATCCATCTAAGGAGACATCTATCAACAAGCATATAAGAGTGCATCTACATACCCTTTTGTAGATCGCGAGCGGAAGCTTTCGAAGAAGCGTGGATGAAGTAGTCGTACTCTTAGCGTTCTTCGTCATCGATGATCTAGCGCCGAACGGACGGCACCTCCGCGTTCAACACACGTCCGGTACAGCAACGTCACCTCCTTCTTGATCCAGCAAGGGGGGAGGAGAGGTCGTCGGAGATCCAGCAGCACGACGGCGTTGTGGTGGATGCAGCGGGAAATCCTGCAGGGCTTCGCCGGCGCCCTGCGTAAGGAGATGGAGGTGTGACGGGAGGGGGAGAGGCGCTAGAGACTTGGGTGCGGCTGCCCTCTCCCCCCCCCACACATATATATAGGGGGGCAGGGGGTGCGCCAGCCTTGGCAGATGGGAACTGCAAGGGGGGGGGCGGCCAGGGAGGCAAACTTGCCCCCCAAGGCAAGGGGGGCGCCCCCTCCCCCTAGGGTTTCAACCCTAGGCGCATGGAGGGGGGCCCAGTAGGGTGCGCCAGCCCACCAGGGGCTGCCCCCCTCCCCCTTGCGGCCTAGGGGCCCCATCGGGATGGGTGGCCCCACCCGGTGGACCCCCGGGACCCCACCGGTGGTCCCGAGACGCTCCCGGTGACCCCCGGAGTTCACCCGATGGCCGAAACTGGACTTCCTATATATCATTCTTTACCTCCGGACCATTCCGGAACTCCTCGTCACGTCCGGGATCTCATCCAGGACTCCGAACAACTTTCGGGTTTCCACGTGCATGTATCTCTATGACCCTAGCGTTACCGAACCTTAAGTGTGTAGACCCTACGGGTTCGGGAGACACGTAGACATGACCGAGACCACTCTCCGGTCAATAACCAACAGCGGGATCTGGATACCCATTTTGGTTCCCACGTGTTCCTCGATGATCTTCATCGGATGAACCACTGTGTCAAGGATTCACTTAATCCCATATGTTATTCCCTTTGTCTATCGGTACGGTACTTGCCTGAGATTCGATCGTCGGTATGCTCGATACCTTGTTCAATCTCATCATGGAAAGTCTCTTTACTCATTCCGTAATCCATCATCCCGTGACTAACTCCTTAGTCACTTTGAGCTCATTGTGATGATGTCTTACCGAGTGGGCCCAGAGGAACCTCTCCGTCATATGGAGTGACAATATCCCAGTCTCGGTTCGTACCAACTCAACAGACACTTTCGGAGATACCCGTTGTGTACCTTTATAGCCACCTAGTTACGTTGTGACGTTTGGCACACCCAAGTATTCCTACGGCATCTGGGAGTTGTACAACCTCATGGTCTAAGGAATAAATACTTGACACCGAAAAGCTTATGCATTACGAACTATACGATCTCGTGCTATGCTCAGGATTGGGTCTTGTCCATCACATCATTCTCCTAATGATGTGACCCCGTTATCACTGACATCACATGTCCATGATCAGGAAACCGTGATCATCTGTTGATCAACGAGCTGGTAACTAGAGGCTTACCAGGGACTCAATTGTGGTCTATATATTCACACATGTATCGCTGTTTCCGTACAATACAATTCAAGCATGAATAACAGACAATTATCATGAACAAGGAAATATAATAATAATACTTTTATTATTGCCTCTAGGGCATATTTCCAACAGTCTCCCACTTGCACTAGAGTCAATAATCTAGTTACATTGTGATGAATCGAACACCCATAGAGTTCTGGTGTTGATCATGTTTTGCCCGTGGAAGGGGTTTAGTCAACGGGTCTGCTACATTCAGATCCGTATGCACTTTACAAATATCTATGTCTCCATCTTGAACATAATTCCGGATGGAGTTGAAACGGCGCTTGATGTGCTTGGTCTTCTTGTGAAACCTGGGCTCCTTGGTAATTGCAATAGCACCAGTGTTGTCACAGAAGAGAGTCATCGGGCTTGACGCGCTTGGAATGACTCCTAGGTCGGTGATGAACTCCTTCATCCAGACTCCTTCTTGTGCTGCTTCGGAAGCAGCTATGTACTCCGCTTCACATGTAGATGCCGCCATGACGCTCTGCTTGCAACTGCACCAGCTGACAGCCCCTCCATTCAAAATATACACGTATCCGGTTTGAGACTTCGAGTCATCCAGATCTGTGTCGAAGCTAGCATCGACGTAACCCTTTACGACGAGCTCTTCGTCACCTCCATAAACGAGAAACATATCCTTAGTCCTTTTCAGGTACTTCAGGATGTTCTTGACCGCTGTCCAGTGTTCCATACCGGGATCACTTTGGTACCTCCCTACCAAACTTATGGCAAGGTTCACATCAGGTCTGGTACACAGCATCGCATACATGATAGTACCTATGGCCGAGGCATAGGGAATGACACTCATCTTTTCTCTATCTTCTGCCGTGGTCGGTGACTGAGCCTTGCTCAATCTCATACCTTGCAAAACAGGCAAGAACCCCTTCTTGGACTGATTCATATTGAACTTTTTCAATATCTTGTCAAGGTATGTGCTTTGTGAAAGACCAATGAGGCGTCTTGATCTATCTCTATAGATTTTGATGCCTAATATGTAAGCAGCTTCTCCAAGGTCCTTCATTGAAAAACTCTTATTCGAGTAGGCCTTTACATTTTCCAAGAATTCTATATCATTTCCCATCAGCATTCACTACAAGGAAAAGGGCTATAGATGGAATTGATACTAATGGCGCACCATACAGGCAGTGCGCCATTAGTATATAATAATGGCGCACCAACATCTGATACGCCATTAGAGCTCAAACTACTAATGGCGCACCTGCCCCAGGGTGCGCCATTAGTATCAAAAAGATTTTTGTTTTGAACTTGTGCGCCTGTCCAAACATACTAATGGCGCATCCAGGCAAAGTGCGCCATTACTAGTTGTAACTAGTAATGGCGCACCAGCAGTAAAGTGCACCATTAATGTTATTTTTTTATTATATTTTTTATTCTTTTTGTTGCAAAACTACTAATGGCGCACCTGCCAGCAATGCGCCATTAGTAACGTCGATTACTAATGGCGCATGGTTGGCCGGTGCACCATTAGTAAAGTAGGACAGATTGATATTTTGGACAGCCACACCTACCCACTCACTTTCCCTTCATTCTCCCACCTCGATCCTCCTCCAAGCTTGTGTCGGCTGCAAACTGGGTGAGTACGCATACCGGAGATGATGTTCCAGTTGTGCCCGCTGTGCCCGCTGGCTCGTGCCCACTGTGCCCGCTGTGCCGCCGAATCGCCGATGGTCCAGTTTGAAGCCGACTAGATCGGAGCTCATGGAGTGCTAAGATCCGCGCTGCAGTCTGTTCGTCACGGCCTCCCATCTCAGGCTCCGGCAGCGGCTGGTTCGTCATCGCCTCTCCAGCATCACCTCGCGTCCTCCTCGACCTCGTCGGCTGCAAGTCGTTGGTGAGCTCCATCTCAATTTTATTAGCTAGTGCATGTATGATGCATATAGTTTTATTTTCTTGTGCTTGTTCATGTCAAATCTGCTCGTGCCTGAATGATGCACTTTTGCAACTTCGATTTGATGCTCATACTTGTTCAAGTCTTGGTGGTTTGGCAGTCTAATTTGGACATTATGTTTAACTGTTAAGTACTCTGGAGAACCAAGTTAGTAGGTTAAGGACGGGTAGATAATCCTCGTTTTGAAATTTAAGACATTGCACTGAAAATAATAATATCTACGGTTGTTCCATTTATCGTCACAATACACATTCATTCAGTGAAAAGTTGATGGACAGTGTTGCTGGAATGTTGATTAACTTCCGTTTCGGCAAATTCGGGTACTCCATACGTCCTATTTTCAGCAAAGTTCATGCTGAAATTTTCTGTGAATTTTAGCATGACTTTTCTAAAAATAGGACATATGGGGTACTTAAGAGTCTGCCGGCATCTAGACAGTTGATATACTTCAGAGACATACTAGGAAAAATAAACATATGGATGACATACTAGATGGGGTTTAATTAAGTCTGCCATAGTACTTAACCTGCCGTTCTACTTAACAGTTCGATCACAAACACTTTACAGTTCACAACCATAACAGCGCAAAAGTTAAACATCATCAACTTCACAGAGGGTGACTACATGTGAGTCATAGCCTTCAGGAGGGTTGCATGCTCTGCCCTGATCTTCAGGTCCCTCCCACTCGTCTGTAAACCGCGTGCATGCGACATGAGGTGCTCATACATCCCATCCTTGGGAATTGGCTTAGTGGTGCAGTATGGGCACCTGAACTTGCCCCACTTGTAGTACGCCGCCTTCCCCTTCTCCCTAATCTTGTTGGCTTCCTTCTCAATGAAGGACTTCTGGTTCCACTCTTCCACCTCATCTCCAGAGTTGTACTGCACATACAAATGATTTGCATAAATACATACTTCCCATTTAGAGTAATGTAATTAACAAACATCAGATAATTGCCATTTACTGGAATTTAATGAACAAACAAACATCAGATAACTGCCATCTACTGGAATTTTAATTAACAAACATCAAATAGCTAGCCACGAACGTCCAGGAATTAATTAAACAGAAATAGACCACAGGTAAATCTAACCAAACTGAACTCAAATCACAGGCAGAAGTTCACATAATAACATAATAACATCAAGCAAATTGTGCCTGGTCGATGCTCCCAGTCCTAGATAAATGGGAACATAGAACATGATTATTACCAAAACACATAGTAGCAGCTACAACATTGAACTGGTACGCTAGATGTAGTAGACCTTGAAGAGATCCATGACGAGCACCCCAAACTAGCTCTAACCTATGCATCCAAACAGGGCCAAAAAACAGCTTGGGGTTACCTCCTCGTCGTCGTCGGAATCAGACGGGTCGTTGAACCCAGCAATGTCCAGCTTCCTCTTGTTGCCAACAGCTTCCTCATTCTGCAATATAAGTAATTAATTCAATTATACTACTAACTACATATAACACATCACATAACATAATCTAACAATTAATTGAGGGAATATGCAAAACAAATCTAACAACATATACAACACATAACATAATCTGAGCACATGCGGCAATCCAGATTCTAATATAAATAACCTAACTAAACATCTAATTAGAAAACCCTAACCACTACATCCACTGGATGATTCAATCACAGATTCTACATATAACTGCCTATAAATTAATCCAATACAAAAAAACCCTAACCACACTACATCCACTGGATGATTAATTCAATCATAGATTCCACATATTAGTGGCTATAATTGAATCCAATACCAAAAACCCCCAACTAAACATCTAACTCAAAAACCCTAACTAGTAGATCAATCACACCAAACTTAACCTTTCGCTATAAATCAATCAATTAAACATCTAAATCTACTGCTTAATGGGGGTAACTAGAAACGGAGGGGACTGCTGGCAAGGATTACCTGCATGTCCACGTGCTCGCTGTCGGCCTCCGTAGGTCCATGAGATTGGCCGCTGGACGCCGTCACGCCAAGCTCCGGCATGGTGGAGGCCGCCACGGCCACCTTCTTCTCCTCCACACCCGCCGCCACGGCCACCTTCTTCTCCTCCACGGCGCGTGGGGATGTAGCACCTCCTTCTATAATGGCAGCTTCGCCACGGCCTTGCTCCATCCGAGTAGCAAGCAGGAGGAGAGAGGGAGGCGGTGGTGGTGAGCGAGCAGGTGGGGTGGCCGGTGAGGGAGACGACGAGGCAGAGGATAGAGGAGGGGGAGGGAGGCGATTTGGGGGAAATGGGGTGGGCGATGTGGCCGGTGCCCGTTCCCCTCCTCTTACACACGTGCACGCACACGACCACGGGGAAACGGAACCGCCAGCAATGGTTGTGGTTAGGGCGCGATGGTCGTAACAGCATCTACAATGCAGAGATGCTTAGATGATTAAAAAACAAACAAAGGCCCACCTAGCGTACAGATGATTAAAAAACAAACAAAGGCCCATCTAGCATGTGAAAATGAGAAGTTTTTTATGTGAGTTGTATGTAGGATGAAGCACAAACAACCTTATACTGTACGTGTTGGTAATATGTATTATACTTTTGTTGTTGTTTTCTTCCATGCTTGGCAAACAACCTTAGCACATCATAATTACCGTCTTGTGTTTTCTTCTTTGGATAGTGCATAGCGATGCCGTCGTTTGTCGTGTACAAGGGTAAGGTTCCCGGAGTCTACGACGACTCGGAGGAGTGTCGGAGACAGGTTCACCGATTCAGCGGTAACAGTTACAAAGGGTACACCACTAGGGCCGAGGCGGAATCTAGATACGTCCGCTATCTAGCGGGAGAGGGGAGGGAGCGTTGGAGGAACCAGATGAAGACGAGTTTCATCGTGATGATGCTCATCGTGATGACCGCAGCTCTCTTCTATGTGATGGTAGTTTAGATGATCGATATCGACTTGTAATGTGAAGACAAACTCGCTACTCGCGGTCTCGAGACTTGTAATATAATGTTCTATCTTTGTTCGGTCTTTTCAATTCGGAGACTAATATGATGAATTGTATTCGGAGACTAATATGATGAATTGTATTCAGAGACTAATCTTCTATTGTATTCGATGAATCTGTTGTTGATGTGTGCTGTCTATATTCCAATTATACATTTTGTAACCTGTGCAAAAAACATAAAAAAACCCTAATATTCATACTAATGGTGCATCACATCACAGTGTGCCATTAGTATGCCAAAGGATCCTAATTGCGCATTACTAGGCAGTGCGCCATTACTATGCCGAAGTTACTAATGGCGCATCTTGCTGGCGTGAGCCATTAGTATGCCAAAGCACCTGGGTATACATGGCCCCCTGGGAGGCATCCTAATGGCGCACTACTGTGCACACTAATGGCGTATATGTGGTGCGCCATTAGTATACCAGATACTAATGGCGCACAAGAGGTACGCCATTAGTAAAATGTACTAATGGCGTGGCACTAATGGCGCACCACTAATGCGCCATTAATGGCCAAATTAGGTGCGCCATTAGTAGGCCTTTTCCTAGTAGTGAATATGTCATCCACATATAATATGAGAAATGCCACAGAGCTCCCACTCACTTTCTTGTAAATACAGGCTTCTCCATAAGTCTGTATAAAGCCAAACGCTTTGATCACATCATTAAAGCGAATATTCCAACTCCGAGATGCTTGCACCAGCCCGTAAATCGAGCGCTGGAGCTTGCATACCTTGTTAGCGTTCTCTGGATCGACAAAACCTTCCGGCTGCATCATATACAACTCTTCCTTGAGGAAGCCATTAAGGAATGTCGTTTTGACCTCCATTTGCCATATCTCATAATCATATAATGCGGAAATAGCTAACATGATTATGACTCACTTCAGCATCGCTACGGGAGAAAAAGTCTCGTCGTAGTCAATCCCTTGAACTTGTCGATAACCCTTAGCGACAAGCCGAGCCTTATAGATGGTCACATTACCATCTGCGTCTGTCTTCTTCTTAAATATCCATTTGTTTTCTATGGCGTGCCTATCATTAGGAAAGTCCACCCAAGTCCATACTTTGTTTTCATACATGGATTCTATCTCGGATTTCATGGCTCCAAGCCATTTATTGGAATCCGGGCCCGCCATTGCTTCTTCATAGTTCGAAGATTCACCGTTATCTAACAACATGATTTCCAGGACAGGGTTGCTGTACCACTCTGGTGCGGAACGTGCCCTTGTGGACCTTCGAAGTTCAGTAGTAACTTGATCTATTTCTTCATGATCATCATCAACTTCCTCCCTTGTCGGTGCAGGCACCTCAGGAACAATTTCCTGTGCTGCGCTACTTTCCGGTTCAGGAGGGGTGACTGTCACCTCATCAAGTTCTACTTTCCTCCCACTCACTTCTTTCGAGAGAAACTCTTTCTCCAGAAAGGATCCATTCTTGGCAACAAAGACTTTGCCCTCGGATCTGTGGTAGAAGGTGTACCCAATCGTTTCCTTTGGGTATCCTATGAAGACGCATTTTTCCGATTTGGGTTCGAGCTTTTCTGGTTGAAGTTTCTTGACATAAGTATCGCAACCCCAAACTTTCAGAAATGACAGCTTTGGTTTCTTGCCAAACCAAAGTTCATACGGTGTCGTCTCAACGGATTTCGACGGAGCCCTATTTAAAGTGAATGCGACAGTCTCTAAAGCATAACCCCAAAAAGATAGCGGTAAATCGGTAAGGGACATCATAGATCGCACCATGTCCAACAGAGTACGATTTCGACGTTCGGACACACCGTTACGTTGAGGTGTTCCGGGCAGTGTCAATTGTGAAACAATTCCACAGTTCCTAAGGTGCGTGCCAAATTCATGACTTAAATATTCACCCCCATGATCCGATCGTAAGAACTTTATTTTTCTGTCACGATGATTCTCAACCTCATTCTGAAATTCCTTGAACTTTTCAAAGGTCTCAGACTTGTGTTTCATCAAGTAGATATACCCATATCTACTCAAGTCATCTGTGAGGGTGAGAACATAACGATAGCCTCCGCGAGCCTCAACACTCATTGGACCGCACACATCGGTATGTATGATTTCCAACAAGTTGGTTGCTCGTTCCATTGTTCCGGAGAACGGGGTCTTGGTCTTGCCCAAAAGGCATGGTTCGCACGTGTCAAATGATTCATAATCAAGAGACTCTAGAAGTCCATCTGAATGGAGCTTCTTCATACGCTTGACACCAATATGACCAAGGCGGCAATGCCACAAGTGATACATCTAAAACGTATCTATAATTTCTGCTTGCTCCATGCTTCTTTTGTGTGATATTACTATGATATTGATGCACTTCCATACACTTTTGATCATATTTGGACTAACCTATTAACTCAATGCACCACAGTGCCAGTTCCTGTTTACTGCTGTTTTACTATTTCAGGTTTCCCCCATATTAAAAGTGCTCCAAAAATTCCAGGAAAAATCAGTGTACAGGAAGCTTCGCGAAGAACCAAAGATGGGCCAGAGGGGAGCCAGGGGTGGCCCAGGCGGCCACCTGGCGCGGCCCCACCCCTGGCCGCGCCAGGGGGGCACCTAGGGCCCCTACTCCGCCTCTGGATGCCCCCTTCGCCTATATATCCCTCTCGTCCCGAAACCCTCGAGGACAGAACCCTTTTTCGCGATCTCGCCTCTGTTCCGCCGCCGCAGCGCTTCCAAGATTGGGAGCATCAAGAGAACTCTTCCCGGCACCCTGCCGGAGGGGAGAACCACCACCGGGAGCTTCTCCACCACCATGGACGCTTCCCGGATGAGTCGTGAGTAGTCCACCTTGGACCATGGGTCCATGATCAGTAGCTATGTGATGTTCTCCTCCCCTCTTTGCTCTTCATGGTTTAGACCTCGTGAGCTGCCCTACATGATCGAGGCACATATGTAATCTTTCTGCTGTTGCTTTGCTGAGTTTGCTGGGATCTGATGGATTATGAGACTATGTTCAGATTGTGTCTGAGTAATATATTTGATTCACCTCTTTTATATCTTTGTTATTGAGTAATTCTTGCATGTTCTCTGTTGCTGTTTATTGCTTTGGCCAAGTAGTAGGTAGTAACTCCAAGAGGGAGCGTTATGCTTGATTGTGGGTTCATGCCCCCTGATGACTAGCTTGAGTGACAGAAACATGAGTCTAGGGGATGTGCTGTTGCCACAAGGGAGAAAACAACGGTGCTTGTACTTGCGGGTGCAAGGATTGTTTACTTTACGCAAAGTTCTTTTAATGCAGTTGTCTGTTGCTTTGAGTTTACACTTTGGGTGGGATTCGCAACTTAATACCAGCGAGATGCTCTGGATAGATATCTCAAGGTGGATGATTAGTAGTAGATGCAGATGGATTTCGGTCTACTTTCCTTGGCGTACCGCCCATGCTTTTGAGTCTCTACCCTTCTTTGCAGCATAGTTAGCATTGGTTTGCGCACATAATCCTGTCAATTGCCCAGCTGTAATTTGTTTACCTCGCTTTGCTGTTTTATCGTCTTTTGGGAGAGAGACATCACTAGTGAACATCATGGGACCCCGGTCCATATTACCACCGCTGATCACACCTTCTATTTACTTCCTGTTTTTATTTCCTAGTTGCAGTCATAGCTATCATTATTATCTCTTGTGTTTGATCCTTTGTAAAGAACAAGGCCGGAGGGATTGACAACCTCTCTGTACTCGTTGGGAGCAAAGTTATCTGTATCTGTGTGCAGGTCCCGTCAACCGCTATGTTTCTGGCGCCGTTGACACCTACTTGTCGACCCTCGGAGTCTCACGGGATTCGATCCTTGGTATCTTTGCTAAGGGAAATTTGCCGCTACGCTACATCTCAACCTTCCACTTGGGGTAACCAACGAGGGGCGAGAAGCCATCAAGCAAGTTTCTGGCGCCGTTGCCGGGGACTCCACTCTTCAAGATAGGGGAGTTGCACGCTATCTTTTATCTTTGCTTTTTAGTCTTGTTAGTTTACCTTTCAGTTTTTGCTTTAGTGTCCCTTACCAAAAATCACAAAAATAGTTATCTTGCCTGCTGCTTCTATGGGTTCCACCGAGAACACCAAGTTGTGTGACTTCACTAGTCATAACAACAATGACTTTATCTGCACACCTATTGCTACACCTGCCACTTCAGCACCTTCTTATGAGATTAAACCTGCTTTACTGAACCAAGTTATGAAAGATCAATTCTCCGGTGCTGGAGATGATGCTGCTTTGCACTTAAATAATTTTGTTGAGCTCTGTGATATGCAAAAGTACAAAGAAGTAGATGGTGATATTGTTAAGCTTAAGCTTTTTCCTTTCTCCTTGAGAGGAGGAGCTAAAATCTGGTTTCAATCCTTGCCTATGAATAGTATAGATTCTTGGGACAAGTGCAAGGATGCCTTTATTGGGAAGTACTATCCCCCTGCTAAAATTATCCAACTAAGGAGTAACATAATGAATTTTAAACAATTGGATAATGAACATGTTGCCCAAGCTTGGGAACGCATGAAATCTCTTGTCAAGAACTGCCCTACTCATGGTTTGACTACTTGGATGGTTATCCAAACTTTTTATGCAGGCTTGAACTTTACCTCGCGGAACTTGTTAGATTCGGCCACGGGAGGAACCTTTATGTCAACTACACTTGGTGCTGCCACGAAGCTTCTCGACGAGATGATGACCAATTATTCCCAATGGCACACCGAACGCGCTCCAACAGGTAGGAAGGTAAACTCTGTCGAGGAGATTTCCTCCCTAAATGAAAAAGTTGACTTGATCATGTCTCTACTTTCCAAGCAATCTTCTATTGATCCTCATGATGTTCCTTTAAATTCTTTGATTGCTCAAGATCAAGTAGATGTGAACTTTATCTCTAGAAACAATTTCAATAACAATGCTTATAGGAGTAATTTTGGTAGCAACCCTAGACCGTGCCCCTCTAATTCCTATGGGAACAACAATGCTTATCCTAGCACCAAGAACTCCACTTCTGAACTTGAGACTATGCTTAAAGACTTCATCACTACCCAAAAGGCCTTCAATAAGAGTGTAGAAGAAAAACTAGACAAACTAGATAATCTCTCTTCGAAGGTAGACAATTTAGCCCATGAGGTAGAGTTGCTTAAAATTAGAACTTCTCCTCTTGAGGAGAGGAAGACCACTCCTATGAATGCTATTCAAGTGCAAATTAATGAAAACATTAGGATGATGGCTAAACTTAAAGAGATATGGGCTAGAGAAAAGGAGGAAGAAGATAGGATTAAGAGCCTTCCTACCCACCACACTGTTGCTACTATCCAAGTTGTTGAGGATATCCAAACTCTTAGCACCCAATGCACTCCTAGTCCCATTGGACCTATTAATGGTGATGCTATGACCTCAACCGTAGAAGAAGAAACTCCTATGACCATAGAAGCTACCAAACAAGTGAGCCTAAAGGACACCACTACCACTTTACTTGATAGTAGTGACCTTGATTTTGATAATTGCACCCTTTCTGAAGTTATTGGTTTTCTTCACAAAATGTCTAGAGATCCCCACACTAGCACACTTAATCTTGCCTTCATGGAGCATATCACTAATGCTCTTATCAAAGCTAGGGAGGAGAAGCTTAGGGTAGAAGCCTCCATACCTAGAAAGCTAGAAGATAGTTGGGATCCTATGATTAAAATTAAGTTGAATAACTTCTCTTGCTATGCTTTATGTGATGTTGGAGCTAGTACCTCCGTTATGCCCAAAAGAATGTACGATATGTTTGAATTGAAACCTTTTGATCCTTGTTCTTTTGGTGTTCGTCTTGTTGATTCTTCCGTAAAGAAACCTTTGGGGAAGATCGACAATGTTCTTATCATTGTCAATGACAATTATGTTCCCGTTGATTTTACTATTATGGATATTGAATGTGAACCCTCATGTCCAATTATTTTGGGACGTCCTTTTCTTCGCACCGTTGGTGCTATCATTGACATGAAAGAGGGGAATATAAAATTCCAATTCCCTCTCAATAAAGGGATGGAACACTTCCCTAGAAAGAAGATTAAGTTGCCTTTTGAGTCCGTTACACGGGATAGCTATTCTCTTACTCTTGATAAAACTTGATCTTCTCTTTTTGCATCATGCCTAGCTTAAAGGCATAAAAGAAAGCGCTTTTGGGAGGCAGCCCACAACGAATTAGGTTTTATTTTGCTTTTGTTGTGTCTTGATGTTTGTTACTATAGTAGCATCATCATTGTATATTTTCTTTTCAGATTTGTGCCAAGTTTAGCCTCCGATTGCAAGAAAGTTCAAAAGTTGTGACGTGCTATCCAGAAAACAGATTCTGTCCTTGGACAGAAAAATTCGAATAAAATCACCAGATCATCTTTTTGATCTGAATTTTTTTGACACCGTGCCCTATACAATTGGCTTTCGAGCGTCTGTTCTGAGTTTTTTGATTTGAGTTGCAGAAGTGCCCCGAAATAATTATTTACTACCTGCTGGTCTGTTTTTCATAGATTCTGTCCTGTTTTGCCTTTTCTTCGTTTTGCAAACCTTGAGCTTGCTTTTTCTTTGCAAAAACCTTTTGGCAATCTTGAGAAACAGTAGCTCTTCAAGATTATCTTTATTTCCAGTAGGGAAAAAATTATTTTATTGTGGGTACTAACCTCGCTAATCAGATTATGATGAGTTATGTATGAAGGGAGTTTTCAAGTGTGCGAGGGAAGATGATAAAAGAAGATTCAGGAGGGTCAAACGCTCAAGCTTGGGGATGCCCCCGTGCACCCCCAAGAAATATTCAAGAAGACTCAAGAGTCTAAGCTTGGGGATGCCCCCATGCATCCCCTTCTCCATCAACAATTATCAGTTCGTCTTTCGTTCCACTATAATTTTATCACTTCATGCGTTATGTGCTATGCTTGGAGCGTCTTGCTCTTAGTTTCTTTTTTTAGTTTTCTTTAGCTTTGCTTGCTGTTCATAACAAGTTAGAACCCAGCTTTCTTTGTGTGGGAGAGAAACACGCTCCACTTCAACCTAGAACACAACATAGGATTTTCATGCTTATCTTTGATGTGTGTGTTCTTTGTCTTTCCATAGCTGCTGTCATGTTTAGCTCTTAGTTTTGATGCTTTTATTTTTAAAGAGATTTTGTTTAGTTGGTTGCTGAACTCTCTTGAGTTTTCATGTTTATCTTGTTAAGAGAGTTTGCCTGTTGCACTGAGTTGTGTGTCTTAACTTAAAGTAGGTAATTGAGGTTGCTATTTAATTTTAGTAGTAACTTGCAATAATTTTGATGTATTGCCATGAGTAATATCTGAACTTTTGGTGTCAAGAGATTTAGCCTATTAGTGATAGATGTCATATTTTGGGCAATCCGTGTTTATTTTCGAAAACCTACAAAATAGTTGAGAACTTTAGCTACTAGATGGATCACTAATCTTTGGAGGGATCGAAAATTAGAGTACACTTACGTACCATGAGTCGAGGATGCGCAAGGATAACCAAACCCCCATACACTCCTCCTCGGGGTACTTGTCTCTTTGTGAACCTCCTAATTAGATTGAGAGTTACCGATAATAAGTGCATGAGTTCTTTGGACTAATGTGAGTATTCGAAAGTTCACACTTCCACCTAGCCATATTTTTCTAGCCTCTTCGGTACCGTGCATTGCCCTTTCTCACCTCGAGAGTTGGCGCATACTTCACCGGTGCATCCAAATCCTTGGCACGATACGCTCTGTCATCATAAGCCTCATTATATCCTTCCTCAAAACAGCCACCATACCTACCTATCAAGGCATTTCCATAGCCTTTCCGAGATACATTGCCATGCAACATCCATCTTCTCATGACTTGATCTTCATGTCATACATGCTTTTGCTTCATCGATGAGCCGCATGCTAGTTGGGCCTTGCCCTAATCATTGCTACATGACGCGCTAGTATCATTGCATATCCTGCTACACCGGCAGAGGCATACATTTGCATACATCATGATAGTTTCATTTTCTTTATGTTGAGTACTTTTGTAAAGTGTGAAAGATCTTCTATACTTCTTGTAAATATAGAGTGTTGCCCCTAAAGTGAGGAAAAGATCCCAAAGAGGACAAAATCAAAAGATCCCAAAGAGGACAAATGAGAGTTAAATAGAAAGAGCCATTGAGGCCACAAAAAAATAAAATAAAAATAAAAAAAAGAGAAAAAGAAATAAAAAGAGAGAAGGGGGCACGCTACTATTCCTTTTGAGAGATCCACACTCGTACTTCATCTTAAACCTTGTACTCCATAGAGATTATCATTCATGCATATAGCTATGTGGGGACCTTCACACTATAGAACTTGGCTTGTATATTCCAATGATGAGCCTCCTCAAAAGAGCTCTAGGTCATCTTGAGCGAGCAAGTTGGATGCACCCCCACTAGTTATATGATGTCATGTGCTGTTTTCATGTAGCTATCGTACTGTGATGTTATAATATATTTATGTGCCTGATATGAAATTGGCAAACAGCTGTTCGATATGAAATGTGAATTTGCGTAATACTAGAACTATTAATTGTAAACTAATAAACTTGCTAAATGTGTCATGGAATTTTGCAAACGGTTATAGCACTAAAAGCGCTTGTGATGGATAGCCCAATGCCACATAGTTTTCTTCATCAAATCGTGTGTGATGTAGTTGATAAAAGCAAACAGTTAACCAAGGCAGAGCGTGTGTGATAGTTACACCTTTCACACACGAGCCTGCACATAAAACTGTGTGGGATGTACATACGAACGAAAACGTTTTCCCCGGATTGACTGTGTGGGTTGTACATAAGAACGGAAACATATTCCTTGGATTGATTGTGTGTGATATACATACGAACGGAAACGTTTTCCCTGGATTGACTGTGTGGGATGTACGTAAGAACGGAAACGTATTCCTTGGATTAACTGTGTGTGATATACATACCTACGGAAATGTTTTACTGGGATCCAACGTGTGGGATGTACATACCTACGGAAATGTTTTTCTGGGATTCACCGCATGGGATGTACATACCTACAGAAATGATTGGGTTTTGCCCCGACGATTTCTGGGTCGTCTGGGAAGGACCCCCTATCGCCCACACTCACTTGCCGCCGGTTCCAAATGCCATCGCGGAAAGGGGTTAAAAACCGTTTGTATAGCACCAACGCGTACTAGAGGTTATGGAGGTGCTAAAGAGTTCGTCGTAAAGAGTTACGTCGATGCAAGCTTTTACACCAATCCAGATGACTCTGAGTCTCAATCTGGATAGGTATTGAAAGTGGGAGCAATTAGCCAGAGTAGCTCCGTGTAGAGCATTGTAGACATAGAAATATGGGAAATACATACGGATCTGAATGTGATAGACCCGTTGACTCAACTTCTCTCACAAAGCAAAACATGATCACACCTTAGTACTCTTTGGGTGTTAATCACATGGTGATGTGAACTAGATTATTGACTCTAGTAAACCCTTTGGGTGTTGGTCACGTGGCGATGTGAACTACGGGTGTTAATCACATGACGATGTGAACTATGGGTGTTAAATCACATGGCGATGTGAACCAGATTATTGACTCTAGTGCAAGTGGGAGACCGAAGGAAATATGACCTAGAGGAAATAATAAAGTTTTTATTTTATATTTCAATATATCATGATAAAGATTTATTATTCATGCTAGAATTGTATTAACCGGAAACTTGATACATGTGTGGATACATAGACAAAACACTGTGTCCCTAGTAAGCATCTACTAGACTAGCTCGTTAATCAAAGATGGCTGAGTTTCCTAACCATAGACATGTGTTGTCATTTTATGAACGGGATCACATCATTAGGACCATGATGTGATGGACATGACCCACCCGTTAGCTTAGCATAATGATCGTTCAGTTTTACTGCTATTTCTTTCTTCATGTCAAATACATATTCCTCCGACTACGAGATCATGAAACTCCCGGATACCGGAGGATTGCCTTGTGTGCTATCAAACATCACAACATAACTGGGTGATTATAAATATGCTCTACAGGTATCTCCGAAGGTGTCTTGTTGGGTTGGCGTGAATCAAGATTAGGTTTTGTCACTCCGAGTATCGGAGAGGTATCTCTAGGCCCTCTCGGTAATACACATGATAATAAGACTTGCAAGCAAATGAATAATGAGTTAGTCACAGGATGATGTATTACAGAACGAGTCAACAGACTTGCTCGTAACAAGATTGAACTAGGTATGAAGATACAGACGATCGAATCTCGGGCAAGTAGCATACCGATGACAAAGGGAATAACATATGTTGTCATTACGGTACGAATGATAAAGATCTTCGTAGAATATGTGGGAACCAATATGAGCATCCAGGTTCCGCTGTTGGTTATTGATCGGAGAGGTGTCTCCATCATGTCTACATAGTTCTCGAACCCGTAGGGTCCGCACGCTTAACTTTCGATGACGATTTTGTGTAATATGAGTTATGTGACTTGGTGACCGAATGTTGTTCCGAGTCTCGGATGACATCACAGACATGACGAGGAGTCTCAAAATGGTCGAGAGGTAAAGATTCATATATAGGACGATGATATTCGGACACCGGAAGTGTTCCGAGGGTACAGGGTACATATCGGGTCACCGAAAAGTGGTTCCGGGCACCCAAGCAATTATATTGGCCTTATGGGCCTAGAGAGGGACAGACCAGCCCCTAGTGGGCTGGTTCGACCCCTTATAGGCCGAAATAGGAGGGGAAGGAAGGACGGGAAGGGAGAAGGAAAGGGTACGATTTGGCTTCCCCATTTCCTTCTCCCCCCTCTCTTTCCTTCCCCCCTCCAACACTTATGGAAGGGGGGAGGCGGACTTGTGGGAGGTGCCCAAGTAGGATTACTCCTAGTTGGGGCACCCCTTACTACCCCTCTCCCTCTCCCACCTATATATATGTGGGGGGCATCGCTAGAAAAGAGAACATTGATTCTTAGCCGTGTGCGCCGCCCACCTCCACCGTTTACGCCTCCGGTCATATTCATGTAGTGCTTAGGCGAAGCCCTACACGGATCACTTCACCATAACTGTCACCACGCTGTCGTGCTAATGGAACTCTCCCTCGACACTTTGCTAGATCAAGAGTTCGAGGGACGCCATCGAGCTGAATGTGTGCAGAACTCGGAGGTGATATACGTTCAGTGCTTGATTGGTCGAAATGAGAAGAAGTTTGACTACATCAACCGCGTTGTCAAACGCTTCCGCTTTCGGTCTATGAGGGTACGTGGACACACTCTCCCCCTCTCATTGCTATGCATCTCCTAGATAGATCTTGCATGTTCGTAGGATTTTTTTTGAAATTGCATGCTATGTTTCCCAACAATTTTTAACAATCTCTTCTCTTCATGCGCTGTAAGGTTAGCACTGATAATAACATGATATATCTTCTTTTCATCAAGATAAGCATATTTCAAAGTGTTAGATAATTGCTTTAATTCAAACACGGAGTCACCCTTAGGAGGAGGAGGACCTCCTGAGGTTTCAACATGCAAGTTGTGCTTGAGAATAGGTTGTTGTTCAAAGTACATCTTATCTATTTCATTTCTTTCATGCATATGCATATCATTTTCATAGTCTAGCAAGTATTGTTCTAATGGATCAGTAGGTGGAATAACAATAGAAGCAAGACCAATTATTTCATCTTTACTAGGAAATTCCTTATTACGATGTTTCCTACGAAACATATAAAAATTAACTCGTGAGACACATCACCAAAATTAACACTAGCAATTTCTTTCTTGCAATCTATTTTAGCGTTGACAATGTTTAAGAAAGGTCTACCAAATATTATGGGACAAAAGTCATCTTGTGGAGAACCAAGAACTAGGAAATCAGTAGGGTATTTTATTTTCCCACACAAGACTTACACATCTCTAACAATCCTAAGTGGTGTGATAGTGCCTCTCTTTGCAAGTTTAATAGTAACATCAATATCATCTATTTCAGCGGGTGTAATCTCATGCATAATTTCTTAACATAAGGTAAAATTAATAGCACTCACACTAGCACCCATATCACATAAACCATGATAGCAATGATCTCCTATTTTTACTGAGACGACAGGCATGCCAACAACAGGTTTATTCTAATCTTTGGTATCAGGTTTGGCAATTCTAGCAGCTTCATCACAAAAGTAAATAACATACCCATCAATATTATGGAACAAGAGATCTTAAACCATAGCAATACTAGGTTCTACTTTCATTTGTTCAGAGGGTCTAGGTGCTCTAATATTACTTTTGTTAACCACGGTTGAGACTTTAGTATGTTCCTTTATCCTGACCGGGAAAGGTGGGTTTTCAATACAAGCAGTAGGCACAACTGGGTCAACATTGTAAATGATAGTTTCTTCTTTAACTCTAACTGGTTCCTCAACTTTTTATTTAATAGGTGAGTTATATTTAAACCACTTCTCCTTGGGGAGATCAACATGAGTAGCAGAGCATTCACAAAATGAGGCAACTATCTCATAGTCAAGTCCATATTTAGTGCTAAAATCATTGAAATCATCGGTATCCATAAAAGATTTAACACAATCAAACTCAATTTTTATACCTGATTCCTTACCTTCGTCGAGCTCCCAATCTTCAGAGTTGCGTTTAATTCTTTCATGAAGATTCGACCTGAATTGAAAAGTTTTGTTCACAAAGGATCCAGTACAAGAAGTATCGAGCATGATTGGGGAATGAATATAACATTGACTTAAGATTCCCCCAAGCTTGAGCGATACTTTCTCCTTCACGGGGCAAAAAATTATAGATATAATTCCGATCACGATGAACTAGATGGATAGGATAAAACTTTTGGTGAAATTCCAATTTCAATCGATTCCAGCTCCAAGATCCAATATCATCGCATATCCTATACCATGCCAATGCTCCCTCCCTAGGATAAAGGTAAAACCTTCTTAACTTCATCTTCGGGTAAACATGCAAGCTTAAATAATACCGAAACATCATCCACATAGATTAGATACATATCAGGATGTAGTGTGTCATGGGGGATGCACGATCACCTATGGGGCAGGGCCGCCCCTTTATGGTCTAGTGAGGGGGGTGGTCACATTGCACAAAGAGCAGAAACGATAGGGTAGCACGGCGAGGGACAACTCTCTTTTACCCATGTTCGGTCCACTTTGCAGCGTAAAACCCTACTCCTGCTTTGGTGGATTGATCTCGTGGAAGACGAAGACACAGAGTGCTCTATCCCGGTAAGGTTGCCTTGGGAAGTGCAGCTACGCGCGTACATGTGTTGGGGGTCAAATGTTCCAACCCCTTGCTAGGTTGCTTTGGGCCTCCTTTTATAGGTTAAGGGGTGATCAAAGTGGCAAAACAGTCATTTCTGTATGATTACATAGCTAACCATGCTATCATACCTAACTCGGGCAGTTAGGACAAAGTGCATTAAATGCACTGCTAGGTGTCATGCTAAGGTTGAATCCCGACAAGCCTGTCACGCCGCTTATCCATCTTCTCCTTATTATCGTGACACGCCATCTGGACGGGTCTCAATAAAGTTAACCTTCTCTCCAGTAGGCTGCCACATATCTGACATGATCCACCTAGCCACCTGAGAGCTCGACACCGCACTGATTAGTGACTGGCGTACAATGAGGTGGAGCGGTGCCGTTTTGCCGGAGACATGTCCGCACGGAGCCTGGCAGGCTCTGAGCTTGATAGCCCCAGAAGCCTTGCCGGGGCGAACTGGTCTTGGCCTCGAAGCGTGTCTTTGACCAGCAATGGAGGCCTTTCCTGAAGGCTTCTATGGCCACCTTGGCCTTGCTGTTCTTGAGCTTGATACACCCGGAAGGTCGGTTTGTCCTGGAGGTCAGACGAGTTTGTGCACAAGTCAAGGGGAAACGGACACCCCTGTTTGTGAACACCGACAGGAACCCCCCGAGCCTGATCCACATGTACCGTGGGTGTCGTTGGGTTAGGACCAAACAGTGCACAGACACGCGGCGAAAATCCGTACCACGCATTAATGAATTTGCTGAGTCGTCAATTTCACGTCCATCCCACACAGTTGCCGCGGGCCGTGGAATCATGGATTTGCAGCAGCTACTGGGTAATGCGCTCGTTAAAGGCTGTTTTGCAGGGGGGGCAGTGGAAAACCACCCCCGTCGCATGGTCCCAATAAAAGTGAGGAACGCGAAGGAGTGTTGTTCATCCACACCATTCGCCCTTCTTGCTTTGTGTTCTTCCTTATGACGGAAACCGCCTTCGCCGCCACCATCCCTTTCCATACCATGTCAGATCTATTTCTTTCCTCTGCTCGAAGAAAGGGGGCACGAGAAGAGCGCCATGAAGGGAAAGCGGGTGGCCAAACCTGAAGATCTGAGAGCAAAGGAGAAGAAGAAAGAGGCGGAGGAGCTGGCCCAGCAGCGGCGGGAGAATCTGGTCTTCTCGCCGTCGGATTTAGATGGTAACACCTTGCACCACAGGTATGCCGACATGTGGGGGAGGGAAACCAAAGACCATGGAGCGCTAGTGGTTCTTCCTGACGGACCCAATATTCTAGAGGACTCGTACCCCTTTTTTGCGCATATTTTTACTGCGGGCTTTCTCCCCCCATCTCTGATTTCTTCAGCACCATGATATATGCCTTTGGATTCCGCGTGCTGGATTTTACACCCAATGCAATGGCGTGCATGGCGGTATTTGCCCATCTGTGTGAAGACTTTTTCGGAGTTACCCCCCAACATGGATTTGTTCCGCCACTTCTATATCCCCCGCATTGAAGATAAATCCCTCTCGGGGAACATATCTTGGATTCCACTGGGGGAGGAAAGAGGATTGGGGATACCTTGCAGGACAATTGCACGTCAAGCGGGAAGAGAGGAGGGGTGACCGGTGTTGGATCAACGATCTAGATGCTCCTCTGTTCTGCTTGCTGCGGACTGAATGTGTGGTGCGCCGTAGAGATTTGAGCGACCTGGGTGCCACCGACGAGAAACTCCACCCAATGCTGAACATGACCGCTCATCTCAAAGCTGCCGAGATTACCATTGAGCACGTGGGAGCTGATTTCCTACCGGCGTCGCATTGCACTGTTGCACAGGAGGGACATGTTTGCTTGGGAGTACAAGAACGCCGCAGATTGGATGCAGCTTTATTCTGGCCTCGGCAACAATCTGACAGTCATGAGCCATGCCTGGTTATGCGAGCAATTGTTCCACCAGGCAAGCGCCTTCCACTTGCCAGCAAAGATCGTTCCGCTGCACATCAATTCTGCCACTGACCAAATCCTCAAGTGGATGCCGGATTGCAATGCCAACGGGGTCAAGGCAGACTTGCAATTTCCCAACTTGGAGGATGAGATGGAGTGGGCCTCTAATTTGGAGGAAAAGGCCACCAGGAAGGAGACAGACTTTCCCAAGGGCACCACTAAGAAGGAGCAGGAGTACATAGGTAGCTGGCTCGAGGAAGCCCAAAGACTCAAGGCTGTCGGGACAGCCGGTGATGATGGTGATGATGAGGGTGATGGGAATTCCTCAGACAAGGAGCATTTTGATGAGGAGATTGCCGAGCTTGAGGCTATCGGAGCCAGGGCTGCCAGGGCTGGGATTGCCGGGACCGAGGTTGTCGGGACCGAGGGGGCCAAAGCGCTCGAGGAATAACAAGGACTTGAGGTGGGCCCTCAGGCTCCTAAGCAGCGGCGCCACCTTCGCAAGAGAGGCAAACGAGAGCCGGTGGTTCCGTCATCTTCACGGGCCGAGCCCAAGGTAAAGAAGACGACCACTAGAGGCAACACGGCGGAGACAGCGCGCCGCCATTTCGCCCGCCTTTCTCGAGCCTCGACACCGCCTTCCTGGCAACGGGTTGTTAAAGGTGTGATGTCTACTACGCACCCTTCTTCTTGTAGATGTTGTTGGGCCTCCAAGTGCAGAGGTTTGTAGGACAGTAGCAAATTTCCCTCAAGTGGATGACCTAAGGTTTATCAATCCGTGGGAGGCATAGGATGAAGATGGTCTCTCTCAAACAACCCTGCAACCAAATAACAAAGAGTCTCTTGTGTCCCCAACACACCCAATACAGTGGTAAACTGTATAGGTGCACTAGTTCGGCGAAGAGATGGTGATACAAGTGCAATATGGATGGTAGATATAGGTTTTTGTAATAGGAAAACATAAAAACAGCAAGGTAGCAAGTGGTAAACGTGAGCATAAACAGTGTTGCAATGATAGTAGAGAAGGCCTAGGGTTCATACTTTCACTAGTGGAAGTTCTGTCAACAAGGATAGCATAATTGGATCATATTACTAGCCCTCAACATGCAACAAAGAGTCACTCCAAAGTCACTAATAGTGGAGAACAAACGAAGAGATTATGGTAGGGTATGGAACAACCTCAAAGCTATTCTTTCTGATCGATCTATTCAAGAGTCCGTAGTAACGTTCAATCTATCATAGAGTTCGTACTAGAATAACACCTTAAGACACAAATCAATCAAAACCCTAATGTCACCTAGATACTCCATTGTCACCTCAAGTATCTGTGGGCATGATTATACATTATGCATCACACAATCTCAGAAACATCTATTCAACCAACAGATAGAACTTCAAAGAGTGCCCCAAAGTTTCTACCGGAAAGTCAAGACGAAAACGTGTGCCAACCCCTATGCATAGATTCCTAAGGTCACGAAACCCGCAAGTTGATCGACAAAACATACACCAAGTAGATCACATGATATCCCATGGTCACCACAGATAAACACGTGCAAGATATACATCAATTGTTCTCAAATCCTTAAAGACTCAATCCTATAAGATAACTTCAAAGGGAAAACTCAATCCATTACAAGAGAGTAGAGGGGGAGAAGAAGATCCAACTGGAATAACAAAGCTCGCGATACATCAAGATCGTGACATCTCAAGAACACGAGAGAGAGAGATCAAACACATAGCTACTTGTAGATACCCTTAGCCCCGAGGGTGGACTACTCCCTCCTCGTCATGGAGAGCGCCGGGATGATGAAGATAGCCACAGGTGAGGGTTCCCCCCTCCGGCAGGGTGCCAGAACAGGGTCTAGATGTGTTTTCGGTGGCTACAGAGGCTTTCGGCGGCGAAACTCCCGATCTAGGTTATTTTCCGAAGGTTTCAGTATTTATAGGATTTTTTGGCGTAGGGCACAAGTCAGGGGGGGCTGCTGGGCTGTCCTCGAGATAGGAGGGTGCGCCCCCCTGCCCAGGGCGTGCCCTCCACCCTCGAGGGCAGCCCGTGGCTCTCCTGGCCCAACTCTTTTGCTTCGGGGGGGCTTCTTTTGGTCCAGAAAAAATCATAAAAAAGTGGCTCGTCAATTGGACTCCGTTTGATATTCCTTTTCTGTAAAACCCTAAAACAGGAGAAAAACGGAAACTGGCACTGGGCTCTGGGTTAATAGGTTAGTCCCAAAAATCATATAAAAGTGTATAATAAAGCCCATAAGACATCCTAGAAGGATAATATAATAGCATGGAACAATAAAAATTATAGATACGTTGGAGACGTATCAGCATCCCCAAGCTTAATTCCTGCTCGTCCTCGAGTAGGTAAAAGATAAAGAAAGAATTTTTGATGTGGAATGCTAACCAATATACTTTTTCAATGTAATTCTCTTAATTGTGGCATGAATGTTCAGATCTCAAAGATTCAAGATAAAAGTCCATATTGACATAAGAAATAACAATACTTCAAGCATACTAACAAAGCAATCATGTCTTCTCAAAATACTATGGCTAAAGAAAGTTATCCCTACAAAATCATATAGTCTGGCTATGCTCCCTCTTCATCACACAAAATATTCATATCATGCACAACCCCGATTTCAGCCAAGCACTTGTTTTCATACTCTATTCTTTCAAACCTTTCAACTTTCACGCAATACATGAGCGTGAGCCATGGACATAGCACTATGGGTGGAATAGAGGTGGTTGTGGAGAAGACAAAAGGGAGGGAGATAGTCTCACATCGACTAGGCGTATCAACGGGCTATTGAGATGCCCATCAATAGATATCAATGTGAGTGAGTAGGGATTTCCATGCAACAGATGCACTAGAGCTAAATATGAATGAAAGCTCAACAAAAGAAACTAGTGGGTGTGCATCCAACTTGCTTGCTCACGAAGACCTAGGGCATTTGAGGAAGCCCATCGTTGGAATATACAAGCAAAGTTCTATAATGAAAATTCCCACTAGTATATGAAAGTGACTAAGCATGAGACTCTCTACAATGGAGAACATGGTGCTACCTTGAAGCACAAGTGTGAAAAAAAGATAGTAGCAATTGTCCCTTTTTCTTTTCTTTTTTTGGGCCTTTTTTTCTTTGGCCTTTTTTTTTCTTTTTTTTGGCGGAGGGGCTTTATAGATTTAGCCTTTCCTCCCATGGGACAATGCTCTAATAATGATGATCATCACACTTTCATTACAACTCGATATTATAACTCGATACTACAACAACAAAGTATGACTCTATATGAATGCCTTCGGCGGTGTACCGGTATGTGCAATGAAACAAGAGTGCCATGTATGAAAAGTTATGCATGGTGGCTTTTCCACAAATACGATGTCAACTACAACATCATGCAATGGCAATATGACAATATGATGGGTGTCATATGAACGGAACGTTGGAAAGTTGCATGGCAATATATCTCGGAATGGCTATGGAAATGCCATGATAGGTAGGTATGGTGGCTGTTTTGAGGAACAATATGGTGGCTGTTTTGAGGAAGGATATATAGTGGGTTTATGGCACCGGTTAAAGTTGCGCGGTACAAGAGAGGCTAGCAATGGTGGAAGGGTGAGAGTGCGTATAATCCATGGACTCAACATTAGTCATAAGAACTCATATACTTATTGCAAAAATCTACCTGTCATCAAAACAAAGAAATCAACGCATGCTCCTAGGGGGGAGGTTGGTAGGAGTTAACCATCGCGTGCCCCCGACCTCCACACAAAGGTTGACACTTTACAAATACCTCATGCTCTAACTTCGTCACATAGCGGTTCACCATATGTGCACGCTACGGGAATCACTAACCTTAACACAAGAATTTCTCAATTTCATGATAACTCCACTAGCATGTCTCTAATATCACTATCCTCATATCTCAAAACAATTATCAAGCATCCAACTTCTCATCATATTCAGTGCACTTAGTGTGAAAGTTTTTACTACATTGATATTGGATGTCTATCATGTGAAGACTAGTTTTATAGCCTAAGCACATTACCATGCTGTTTTAATAGACTCTCACAAGGATATAAGTGACGCATGAGAGTTCATCTATTTCTTCAAAATAAAACCACCGTCGTGCTCTAACAGATATAAGTGAAGCACTAGAGCAAAGAACAAACTACTCCGAAAGATATAAGTGAAGATGAATTAGTAGTTGGATAATTATGTAACTATGTGAACACTCTCTAACATTTAAGAACTTCAGATCTTGGGATATTATTCAAACAGCAAGCAAAACAAGATAAACTAAATTGATGCTCCAAGCAAAACACATATCATGTGGTGAATAAAAATATAGCTCCGAGTATAGTTACCGATGGATGAAGACGAAAGAGGGGATGCCTTCCCGGGGCATCCCCAAGCTTAGGCTTTTGATTATCTTGAATTTACTTGGGGTGCCATGGGCATCCCCAAGCTTAGGCCTTTGCTACTCCTTGTTCCATAGTCCATCAAAGCAATACTCAAAACTTGAAAACTTCACAACACAAGACTTAGACAAAAATTCTCGTGAGCTCCGTTAGTATAAGAAAGCAAACCACTACTCAAAGGTATAGCAATGAATTCATTATTTGTTTATATTGGTGTTAAACCTAATATACTCCAACTTCTCTATGGTTCATATCCTCTAATACTACTCATAGATGCATCGGAATAAGCAAACAACACACGAAAAACAGAATCTGTCAAAGACAGAACAGTCTGTAGTAATCTGAAGGTTCGCCTACTTCTGGAATTCCAAAAAAATCAAACTAAAATGTTAATTTGTGCAATTTTTTTACCAATCATCTGCAAAAAGAATCAACTAAGAATCACGCTCCAGTAAAATCTCACGACTACTTTAGCGAGCGCTAACGATTCTGTTTTTCACAGCAAGAACACATAAACTTCACACAAGTCTTCCCAAAGGTTCTACTTGGCACAAACACTAAAAAAACATGAATCCACATCTAATCAGAGGCTAGATGCAATATTTATTCCCTAACAGCAACAAAAACAAAAAACAAAAATAAAGTTGGGTTGCCTCCCAACAAGCGCTATCGTTTAACGCCCCTAGCTAGGCATGATGATTTCAATGATGCTCGCATAAAAGATAAGAATTGAAACATAAGGGGAGCATCATGAAGAATATGGATAGCACATTTAAGTCTAACCCACTTCCTATTCATAGGTATTTTGTGAGCAAACAACTTATGGGAACGATAATCAACTAGCATAGGAAGGGAAAACAAGCGTAGCTTCTAAATTTTAAGCACATAGAGAGGAAACTTGATATTATTGCAATTCCTACAAGAATATGATCCTCTCTCATAATAATTTTCAGTAGCATCATGAATGAATTCAACAATATAACCAGCACATAATGCATTCTTTTCATGATCTACTTGCATAGAAATTTCACTACTCTCCACATAAGCAAATTTATTCTCATCAATAGTAGCGTGAGGAGCAAACTCAACAAAATAACTATCATGTGAAGCATAATCCAATTGAAAACTGAAATCATGATGACAAGTTTCATGGTTATCATTATTCTTAATAGCATACAAGTCATCACAATAATCATCATAGATAGCAACTTTGTTCTCATAATCAATTGGAACCTCTTCCGAAATAGTGGATTCATCACTAAATAAAGTCATGACGTCTCCAAATCAACTTTCATCAATATAATCATCATAAATAGGAGGCATGCTTTAATCATAATAAATATTATCATCAAAACTTGGGGGACTAAAAATATCATCGTCATCAAACATAGCTTCCCCAAGCTTGTGGCTTTGCATATCATTAGCATCATGGGTATTCAAAAAATTCATACTAACAACATTGCAATCATGCTCATCATGCACATATTGTATGCCAAGCATTCTATGTAATTCTTCTTCTAGTACTTGAGCACAATTTTCCTTCCCATCATTTTCACGAAAGATATTAAAAAGATGAAGCATATGAGGTAACCTTAATTCCATTTTTTTGGTAGTTTTCTTTTATAAACGAAGCTAGTGATAAAACAAGAAACTAAAAGATTCGATTGCAGGATCTAAAGATATACCTTCAAGCACTAACCTCCCCAGCAACGGCGCTAGAAAAGAGCTTGATGTCTACTACGCACCCTTCTTCTTGTAGACGTTGTTGGGCCTCCAAGTGCAGAGGTTTGTAGGACAGTAGCAAATTTCCCTCAAGTGGATGACCTAAGGTTTATCAATCCGTGGGAGGCATAGAATGAAGATGGTCTCTATCAAACAACCCTGCAACCAAATAACAAAGAGTCTCTTGTGTCCCCAAAACACCCAATTCAATGGTAAATTGTATAGGTGCACTAGTTCGGCGAAGAGATGGTGATACAAGTGCAATATGGATGGTAGATATAGGTTTTTGTAATATGAAAATATAAAAACAGCAAGGTAGCAAGTGGTAAACGTGAGGATAAACGGTGTTGCAATGATAGTAGAGAAGGCCTAGGGTTCATACTTTCACTAGTGGAAGTTCTCTCAACAAGGATAACATAATTGGATCATATTACTAGCCCTAAACATGTAACAAAGAGTCACTCCAAAGTCACTAATAGCGGAGAACAAACGAAGAGATTATGGTAGGGTACGAAACCACCTCAAAGCTATTCTTTCTGAACGATCTATTCAAGAGTCCCTAGTAACGCTCAATCTATCATAGAGTTCGTACTAGAATAACACCTTAAGACACAAATCAATCAAAACCCTAATGTCACCTAGATACTCCATTGTCACCTCAAGTATCCGTGTGCATGATTATACAATATGCATCACACAATCTTAGAAACATCTATTCAACCAACAGATAGAACTTCAAAGAGTGCCCCAAAGTTTCTACCGAAAAGTCAAGACGGAAACGTGTGCCAACCCCTATGCATAGGTTCCCAAGGTCACGAAACCCGCAAGTTGATCACCAAAACATACATCAAGTAGATCACATGATATCACATTATCACCACAGATAAACACATGCAAGACATACATCAAGTGTTCTCAAATCCTTAAGACTCAATCCGATAAGATAACTTCAAAGGGAAAACTCAATCCATTACAAGAGAGTAGAGGGGGAGAAGAAGATCCAACTAGAATAGCAAAGCTCGCGATACATCAAGATCGTGACATCTCAAGAACACGAGAGAGAGAGAGAGAGAGAGAGAGAGAGAGAGAGAGATCAAACACATAGCTACTTGTACACACCCTCAGCCCCGAGGGTGGACTACTCCCTCCTCGTCATGGAGAGCGCCGGGATGATGAAGATAGCCACCGATGAGGGTTCCCCCCTTCGGCAGGGTGCCGGAACAGGGTCTAGATTGGTTTTTGGTGGCTACAGAGGCTTTCGTCGGCGGAACTCCCGATCTAGGTTATTTTCCGAAGGTCTTAGTATTTATAGGATTTTTTCGCGTAGGGCACAAGTCAGGGGGGCTGCTGGGCTGTCCTCGAGATAGGAGGGCGCGCCCCCATTGCCCAGGGCGTGCCCTCCACCCTCGAGGGCAGCCCGTGGCTCTCCTGGCCCAACTCTTTTGCTTTGGGGGCCTCTTTTGGTCCAGGAAAAATCATAGAAAATTGGCTCGTCAATTGGACTCCGTTTGATATTGCTTTTCTGTAAAACCCGAAAACAGGAGAAAAACAGAAACTGGCACTTGGCTCTGGGTTAATAGGTTAGTCCCAAAAATCATATAAAAGTGTATAATAAAGCCCATAAGATATCCTAGAAGGATAATATAATAGCATGGAACAATCAAAAATTATAGATACGTTGGAGACGTATCAAGGTGTCATCCCCATGCCGCCGTCAAGCCCGGTCCTGACAGCGAGCATGACCCCGCCGCCTCCCAAGGGAGCCAGGGAATCTTCTCCGCCCGTGGTGTACGAGATGGATGCCATGCTCGACGACCCAGAGTGAGGAAGATCCTTGCTTCTTGTATTTTGATTGCCTTTACCTTGATCCTCAACTAATCTTGTGTTGCTGGTCGTGGCAGGGACGAAGAGACCATTGCATACTGGACCAAATGGGTAAACCAACAGCGGAGCGGAGCTCTGCGTCAAGTGCCGAACCTACAAGGGATGCCATGGATGACGCCGCACCTAGCCCCCAGGCCAGCCCTCTGCACAAAGGCACGGGATAGACCTCGTTTCCTGGCGGAAATGTGGAGGTTCCTCCTTAGTCGCCCGCTAAGGAGACAAGTGGGGGCCACTAGGAAGAAACCCGCTAGAAAGAGGCGACCACTCCAACTCTCCCCACAATCGATACCCAAAGAGGGGATTCCTCTGAAAGGGCTTCCACTGTTGGGTCCATTCACGTTGAGGTCGTCCTTGTGGAGGGGGCGGACGCCAGTGGCCCGCCAGCAACAAGCGCCACCGGAGAAGGGGAAGTTTCTTCTCAACAGCCACCAGCAGGTATTCCTCTTGCTTTTGAACCTTCATCTTAAAATTTACTATGCTTTATTGATTCTTGAGCTAAGCTTCTGATCCTCATATCTTCCTTGCTTCTTACTCCTTCTACATCCCCCATACTCGAAGAGAGGGAACTTTTGGAGGAAGTGGCTGATATAGGAAAGGATGTCGCTGCGGAGGCCGTCAAGGTCACCGTTGAAGAAGGCCAGACAGACGCCCAAAAGGATATCCAAGAAGCCCTAGAGGGGACGAAGAAGATCCCTGGCAGTACGCCTAGGCCCGCCTTAGAGGTTGAGGACAAAGTACCCCTCCAGTGTGATGCTTTAAATGTGAGGGTGACCTCTCCCGCAGGTAGCTTGGCAATAATCTTAGCTCACCCCGCCTCGGTAGCCCCCATCACACCAATCCTGACTAGGGTGAATTTTGACGAAGAGATCAGCCGTATACTCGATCCCTTGACCCAAAGGACCAAAGAAGCAGGTGACCTCGTCGACTGTTCCAAAGAATTGGGCTTCCTGGAGATGGTGGCTGCCGGGCTCAAAGATGTGCAAGAGAGGTGTGATCAGAGGCGGCAGGCAGTTCAAGAAGAACACAGGGCCCTGGACGTGCCCCCGGCATCTGAGGGACAAGGCGGAAGAGTTGCACACTTTGTATAGCAAACGATCCCAAGAACTCAAGGACCAAGAGGAGAAAATGGCCGCCGCTGCAAAGAGAGCAAGAATTCATGATGGCAAGCTGACGGAGCATGAAGGGCAGCTCGATGCCAATGCCACAGATCTTGCCGCCCATGAGTAGGCCATGGCTGATACTCTTCACAGCAAGGATGATGAGTTGAAAGGCCTTGTTCAACAGCGGACCAAGGATCTGGAGGACGACCACAAGAAAGCCATCGACTCGCAGGCTCAGGATGTGGTGGCCAAACTCAAGGAGGTTGCTGATAACCTTGCCGCATCTTCCAAAGCTAAAATAACACTAGAGACTCTAATTGGAAGGTTGGAGGAAGAGTTTCTCGGGAGCAAGATGGAGACCAAGGCTCTCCGGGCAGAAGCACAGAAGGCAGCCACCAGGCTAGAGGGGATGCAATCACAGCTTGCATCCAAGAACTAGGATTTTGCTACTGCCTTTAGCACCATTGATGACTTGGCTACCAAACTCACCGCCTTGGAGAAAAGCATTGAGCTGGCCAAGGACCAAGAGAGGGCCTTGACAAAAGAAGTCAACGCTGCAGGATCTCTCCGGAAGGATGCACAACCCAAGCCCGAGAAGCAGGTTGATTACTACGACCTCTGGTTGGAGAGCTTGGTCAACATAGCCGAACACATCTCCTACCAGATCGCCAAGATGAACATGAAGAGCTGGACCTTCTCCGTCAATGAGCATGAGGCCCCAAGCATCAAGCTGACACATTTATTTGAGGGCCTTATCAATGGGTTGAAGACATATGATGATGACAGATCTGCCTGTGCACCAATGAGTCTTGGAGGTTTTCTCGGGGCGCTATCTTCACAATCCTCATCAACTTTGCACAGCGTCACCCTGACGTCGATCTCTCCGATGCCTTCAAGAAGCTGCTGGCAGGAACGGACACCTCCGCCGCTGCAGAGGTCGTCGGGCCTTTGGCCTACAAGGTTCTTCGGGTGCCTCGGGTCCAAGGAGGACGCCGTGATTGAACTCCTTCATTCCATCCTTGGTAGCACTGTCTAACAAGAGACATATTTTGGCCTTATGTTAGGTCTCTCTTACTTCCAGGGATGTAACAATTCTCCTAAGTAGTTGCATGAACTAATGCTATCCTTTAAGTTTATCTTTCCCATTGTTCATGTATGATTATTGGATCTTGCACATGTTGGGAGCTTGCTGGGGTAGACATTAGTTGCGGTGCTTCGGGGGCGGGCCCCTTAGCATCCTACATGCGTAGGTGCCATCGGCAAGTTTCCCTTCGACGTTCTCGTTGTGGCTGCCTAGACTGTTGAGCGGACTCGAAACAGACGAGGGCGCACGCAATCACGGTAGAGTCCCTTCACGTTGTTGATATCTCATACAAGTGCCAGGGTTTAAACTAAAGGAATCACAATGGACAAATAAAAGAGTCCAAGACCAGAAAGGTTTTACAACTTATCTTTTCTCAATCTTGCAATTACCGCTGGTCACGGAGGCGTGGATCCTTACTTCCCTTAGAATTCGTGCATGCAGAAGGCGGTACTCAATTCATACGCAATATGATTGTAGCGTGCCGCAACATGTGGTGAGACTTGTCGGGATAGGACGGAATGTGCCTTGTCGCGGTTCTTTTTCGCAACACTGCTGCTTCGAGACTTGGGTGGAGACCCAATGGATTTGCCGTGGTACGCAGCTTAGCGGAAGCGATAGACACACTGCCCACGGCGACCGCGCCAACCGCGGCGTCCACTCTGTTCGCCATGGCTACAGATGAAGGGACCTACAAAGCAGGGAGCGTGGCGGCCGCTCTGCTCACCTTCATGGGATCGAATGTTGATGAAGGAAGATGATGAAGATGGACGGACTAACTACCGCCTCAGATTCGCGCAAGCGAATTCCCCCTACCCGGCGTGCCAAAGATGTCATGGGGGATGCACGATCACCTATGGGGCAGGGCTGCCCCTTTGTGGTTTGGCGAGGGGGACCAGGTTCGGGCCGCTTCGCAGCGCAAAACTCTACTTCTGTTGTAGTGGGTTGATATTGAGGAAGACGAAGACACGGAGCACTCTAGCCCGGCAAGAGTGCCTTGGTAAGAGAAGCTACACGTGTACAAGTGTTGGGGGGCGAATGTTCCAACCCCTTACTAGATTGCTTTGGTCCTCCTTTTATAGGTAAAGGGGCAACTACAGTGGCAAAACAGTCATTTTGGTATGATTAGATAGCTAACAGTGCTATCATACCTAACTTTGGCAGTTAGGACAAAGTGCATTAAATGCACTGCTAGGTGTCATGATGAGGTTGAAGCCCGACAAGCCTGCCACGCTACTTGTCCATCAACTCCTTATTATCGTGACACGCCATCTAGACGGGTGTTAATAAAGTTAACATTCTCTCTAGCAGGTTGTCACGTATATGACACGCTCCACCTAGCCACCTGAGAGTTCGATACCGCACTGATTAGTGACTGGCGTACGATGAGGTGGAGTAGTGGCGTTTTGGTGGAGACCTATCCGCAGGGAGCCTGGCGGGCTCTGATCTTGATGGCCCTGGAAACCTTGCTGGGGAAAACTGGTCTTGGCCCCCAGGCGTGGCTTTGACCCTGTCGATCACCTGCCCGGCAAGGGAGGCCTTTCCTTAAGGCTTCTATGGCCACCTTGGCCTTGTTTTTCTTGAGATTGATATGCCCGACTAGGTTTGTTTGTCCCGGAGGTCACACGAGTATGTGCACAAGTCAAGGGGAAACAGACACCCCTGTTTGGGAACACCGACATAGTGTTCCATCGCCTGTATAAGCATTAGCTAGCAGTTTCTCAATCATACCCGAAGGAATTTCATAACCAATATTTTCAGTAGGTGCAGTAGGTTGAGGGACAACTCTTTGTGCTTCCGGTCGAGGTGAAGATACCCCAAACAAACCCCTCAAAGGATTTTTTTTCATAGTGACCAGTGACAATAAATTTCAGCACGTAATATAAGTTTTTCCTTACCAAAGTCCGCTTACCAAAGGCGCTTCACTCCCCAGCAACAGAGCCAGAGAAGATTCTTGATAACCCACAAGTATAGGGGACCAATCGTAGTCCTTTCGATAAGTAAGAGTGTCGAACCCAACGAGGAGTAGAAGGAAATGATAAGCGGTTTCGAGCAAGGTAATTTCTGCAAGCACTGAAATTGTAGTAACAATTTTGATAGAAAGATAATTCGTAACAAGTGACAAGTAGCAATAGTAACAATAGGTGCAACAACGTAGCGCAATCCTTTTGTGGCAAAGGACAGGCCGGAACGGTTTCTTATAATCGGCAAAGCATTCTTGAGGACACACGGGAATTTCATCTAGTCACTTTCGTCATGTTGGTTGGATTCACGTTCGCTACTTTGTTAATTTGATATGTGGTTGGACCGGTGCTTGGCTGTTGTTCCTGCTTGAACAATCCTCCCACTTATGATTACCCCCCTTCGCAAGCATCCGCAAATACAAAACAAGAATTAAAATAATATCTAACCCGCTCATTAAGTATATTGATTCAAATTAGCCCCTTACGGAATAGCGCATAAACAAGGGTTTAAGCTTCTATGGCTCTAGCAACCCATCATCTAATAACTACTCCAGAATGCATTCCCTTAGGAGCAAAGATAGTGAAGTGTCATGTAGTCGACGTTCACACGACACCACTAAGGGAATCACAACATACATATCATCAAAATATCAAACAAACATCAAATTCACATGAGTACTTATGACAAGACTTCTCCCATGTCCACAAGAACAAAAGTAACTACTCACAAAGCATATACATATTCAAGATCAGAGGGGTATTAAATACTATAAAAGATCAGGACATATTATCTTCCAACAAATAAACCAAATAGCATCGACTAAAAGATGTAATCAACACTACTAGCAACCCACATGTACCAATCTGGGGTTCTGATACGAAGATTCAACACAAGAGATGAACTAGGGTTTAAGATGAGATGTTGCTGGTGAAGATGTTGATGGATATTGATCCACCCACGATAAGAGGGTTGTTGGTGATGACGATGGCTTCGATTCCCCCCCCCCCCCGGGGGGGAAGTATCCCCAAGGAATCGCTCCACCGGAGAGCAAAAGTGCTCCTTCCCAAATTCCGCCTCGAGACGGTGGCGCTTTGTCCCGAAAGTCCTCTCTTGCTTTTTTTCTAGGTCAAAAGACCTTATGTACTAGAAGATGGGCACCGGAGGTGGGCCTGTGCCCCCACTACCCACCAATGCGTGCCTGGAGGGGGTGGCATGCCCTGGTGCCTCGTGGGCGCTTGGTTGCCCCCCTCTGTTGGTTCTTTTCTCCAATATTTATTATATATTCCAAAATACTTCTCCATAAATTTTCAGCCTATTTGGAGATGTGCGGAACAGGTATCTGTGACGTACCTTTTTCAGGTCCAAAATTCCAGCTACCGGTATTCTCCACCTTTGTGTAAACCTTGCAAATTATGAGAGACAAGGCATTAGAATTACTCCCAAAAGTGTTATAATGAATAAAAACTAAAAATAACAGTAAGGAAACATGATGAAAAATGGACGTATCAGTCGGCAGGGCTTCGGCAGGCCACAAGTCGATGCAGAGGTCCTGGAGCACTGTCCTAGCCACACGGAATAGCTCCACCAGTTGCTTCATTTTATGATTCAGTAGCTCTGACGACAACAACTTTTGGAACTACCGCTAGAGCGGCTCCTCCTCCTCAGGGCGCCCAGCTGATCGAAGTATGGACGGTATCCGCCACACTCTTCGGGAGATCCGCGAAGACCTCTGCGGAACGCCATAGCTGGGTGAGCTGGACGCACCCTTTGCTGCCAAACACACATTGAAGTAAAAATGGCTTACCCGCGGCTATTTGCTCCACTTGCTAGAGCACCTCACGGTCTGTGCATGCCTTGGTCTGGAGCTCGTAGTACGCATGGCTGAGCTTCTTGGGATCTTCCTTTGGCTTCTTCTCCTCAGCCTGAAGTTTATTGCATGATTCGAACATGCCCTTCAGGGTCTCCTCAACCTCCAGGACCTGCACCTGTTCTTTCTCCCTAGCCACACAGATAGATAAAGGGTCATCAGACCCGGTTCGTTTGGGCCTTTAGCCCCGGTTCCTGAACCGGGACAAGAAGGTCGGTACTAATGCTCTGACCCTTTAGTCCCGGTTCAATCCAGAACCGGGGCAGATGGGTGTCCACGTGGCCTGTGCGCCGAGCCCAGGCAGGAGGGGCTCTAGTCCCGGTTGTTGATACCAACCGGGACCAAAAGGCATCCACGCGTCAGCTTTTCTGTGGCTGTGGTTTTTGTTTTTTTGAAAGGGGAGGGGGGTTGGAGGTTTTGGGGGGTTAATTTAGGTGTTTCATATTGTGTTAGCTAGCTAATTAATAGAGAGAAGTGTCCTCTCTTATATCCGTGCTTGGTCGACGCTACATACTACACATACGTATAGAGATGACTAGACACGGTAGCTAGCTAGCTAGCTAGTAAAGCAAACGAAGGAAACAGAAGATCGTATAATCAACATATATATATATATGCATACAGAGAGAAGTAATATCGATCACCTCTCCTTCTCCGAGAGATTCGTCGAACAACAAGTTCTCGTATATCTATCCGACACTACCGGGTACATATATACAATAATTATCTCTTACAAAAATAATCTCCTATCATATGGATGCATGGTCCACATAGTATTCTCCGTCTTCAGCGATCACGTGTTCAAGGAAGAATGCCGCCAATTCCTCTTGAATTGCTCGCAGACGATCTGGTGTCAGGAGTTCATCCCGCATCCGAAACATCTAATTTGAAGTAGGGGGTCAATACATGAAATGATGCTATAAATTTGTGAATATTATTGATTGCTTACGCACTCCAAATTGTACTTCAGTGTAGCCCCGCTCACAGGTCGTGTGGCGGATGGACTCGCAAATGTAGTATCCACAGTAATCATTCCTGGGTTCCTGCCACAACCACTTTACAAGAAACAGAGGTCAATCAAACTGAAAAGGAAGAATGCCAAATTGGTATTGATGAAACTAGCGCTTGAATCAAGATATAGGAGATGCGCGCGTGGAACATGCTACTATATAGTACTTACTTTCGGGTATCTAAATTCTAGCTTCTTCGGCAGTCCCGGAGCTTTTTTGGTGAATTTTCTCCAAACCCTGCCAGACAAAGAAAACAATTAGTTGATATCAGAAATGAAGTTGATATGCATGGTGGATAATATTGATCGATTTAACTTACCTGACGAGCATTTGAGTCATGTCCGCATACTCCTCGGGATCTTTACGTTTAGAGTCCAAGACAGTTACTACTCCCTTCTCAAGCTTAATCTCTAAGAGAATATAGTGGAAGTTGCGCACGAATGCATGAACTCATCAATTACATCACTATAACCTTGACTGATATATAAGGGAAACCAAATATGCACAAGACAGTAACACTCACTTGAAGTTGTAAGGAAAGAGTATTATATCTTTGTTTTCATTTACCACCAACGATCGTAGCAAGTTGGTCTCGGTATCGTCGGGGCGCAATTTAACCTCGGTTGCATCTATGAGGTATGTGTTAATAAACCCAATATCACCTACTTGTCTTTTCTTCAATTCGACGATTTTCAATCTGCATAATATAGTGAGGATAATTATAAATACATGCAATGAAGATCAGCTATATAGAGAGACTTAATGACAGAAGTAGTACTACTTACAGACAGTAGCAGGTGACCGTTGCTTTATCGAGGGCCAATTGATTGAAAAACTGATAGAACTCCTCAAATGGAACAGGCAACAGGTCAATTCCAACGAGGTCATGCTCCGGTTTAACTCTCAAATACAAGTTATCCCTCCCCCCAGACTCTCTGCAGATTTTCAAGTACCAATCATGCAATCTTCGCATATTCGTTGATATAGATCTTTCATTTTTGACGAGAGGCTTTTTGTACTCGTATCTTTCTATCTGCACTTCCAAGAAATCATAGTGTACATCGTCGGACGCGTAATCTGCAAGATTGGTATAACCTGGCACCATCCTCGGATCATTAGCGACCATGTCGCTAGACACCTTGAGCGGGTGGCACGATTGGTCCGCTAGTTCGCCGAGCTGGGCAATTTGTTTCCCAGCTCACCCTTCTGCTAACCTCTGATCACTTTTAGTACTTCCCGACCGCTTCGCTGCTTGATATGACTTTTGAATCATGCGGTCATAGTTGTCCTGCGGCTTACTTTGCGCTGGTTGCTTCAGGGCAGCAAGAGTGCGCTTTGCTTTCACCGCATATATCTTCTCCTCCGGAGGTGGATGTCTCTGTGCTTTCAACCCTTCAAAGAAGTCCTTCACTTCGCCTTGAGCGATCTTCGTGTTTTCCTCGTCAGACCTCTCGTACGGTAACTTCTCTAGAGGCGTGAGAGAAGGACCGAATCTGCATCGCCTCCCGCCTCTGGCTGTACTGGTAGACGTCGCCGGACCAGACGAAGCGGCTGTCTTTTTTCCTTGCTTACGCGCCGGAGCAGGAGCAGCCGGAGCGGCGGCAGGTCTCTTCCGCCCTTGCTGACTAGGCGGAGAAGGAGGAGCAGGCTGGCTGCTCGGGCGCGCTGGCGGCAAAGGAGGCGGAGTGCCGCCACGCGCCGGCGGCGAAGGAGGCAGAGTGCCGCCACCCGCCGGAGAAGGAGCCGGAGTGCCCTGATGGTCACTCGCCGGAGGAGGAGGCGGTGGAGGAGGCGGAGTGCCCTGACTCGCCGGAGGAGGAGGAGGAGGCGGAGGCGTCCAGTTGAGAATGTTGATTAGGTCCTTCCGCCATAGGCATGGAGTCTTCAGTGAAGAACCCAGCCGAGTCTCCCCTTCACCGGTAGGGTGGTCAAGCTGGAGCTCCTCAAATCCCTCCGTTATTTCGTCGACCATCACCCTAGCACATTGTCTCTGGTTCGATCTGGCCAGCCCCGAAGAACCAAGTCCGGCAACGGTCTGGCCAGTGCATTGTCTCTGGTTCGATACCTTTCTGAAGCAGATCATTCTCAGCCTTGGCCCACTTAGGCCGGGCTCTGAGGTAGCCACCTGACCCCGTGCGATGGTGATGCTTCTTCTTCGCAGCATTTATCCGTTTTGTCTCCGACATCTTTTTACTCTTTTCCGACTTCTTATGGGCCACAAATGCGGGCCAGTCATCTTTGATCTTCTCATATATGCCCACGAATTCTGGAGTCTTTTTATCTTTGACAAACGTATTCAGTTTTTTCTTCCATGCCCTGAATTGGTCTGCTATCTTCGAAAGTGCAGCAGACTTGATTAACTCCTCTTTAACTGGGTTCGCCGGATTATCCTCTCGCGGTAGGACGAAATTTGACTTCAGCTCAGTCCAAAGATCTTCTTTCTGCATATTAGTGACATAAGTCACCTGAGCGTCGTTTGCAGCCGGCTTTAACCATTGATGGATGCTGATCGGGATCTTGTCCCTAACCAGAACCCCGCACTGATTAACAAATGTGTTCTTTGTCCGGATGGGTGCAATCGGCTCGCCGAAGCGCGAGATTTCTGAGATCTCAAACTTTTCATCCGGCCTCAACTTTTTCTTCGTTCCTCGTCTCTTTACCGAAGATTTGCTCGATCCGGAGGGCTAGAAAAAGGAACAAAGACGAGAGTTAATGAATGAATCAATTAACTAGTCAGCACATGCTTAACTAACATATATACCTCCTAGCCGGACTCGGTTCGGTCACCGGAGCCAGCATCACGGTCTCCTTCTTGCACCGGCATTGGGTCACCGGAGCCGTCCTCACGGTCTACTTCTTCCATGTGCATTGGGTCACCAGATCCATCAATATCATAGCCTAGATCTTCCAGCTGCAGCTCTTTTTCGACCTGCTCATCGGTGTCGTTGAGAAACGACAAGACGGCATTTTGTCCGTCTGCGATTATGTCCATCAACATCGCTTCTTGTGCTAGGTCTCGGGTGTTGTCGTCCGTTGTTTCTACAAATATTTACAACATGCCAATTATTATTCAAACATGACAGATGGATATATTTATGGCAAACATAGAACTAGCTTCGACCCTCGACTGCTCGGCGATCCACAAACCCTAGACCCCCTCTTGTCACATTTTTTCTAGTGTCAAAGGATTCAAATAAACCAATACTTCATCATTAGGCGAAAGTAACAGTAGCATGATGGTACGAAGCTCTCCAAAGTTGTTTTGGAACGGAGTCCCGGATAGGATAATCCGTAACAAAAGACGGATTATCCTATCAGGAACTCCGTTCCAAAACATCTTTGCATAACTGCGTACCAACATGCCCCGGTTACTTCTGGCAAATGATGAAGTCATGGAATTCTTCAATACTTTGACACAGGTAGGCAACCTCT
>LR738710.1:814172660-814192667 GCA_902687465.1 Secale cereale | reverse complement strand
CCTCTCTCGACCCCTCGACCCCTGACTGCTCGGCGATCCACAACCCTAGACCCCCTCATGTCATATTTTGTCGAGTGTCAAAGGATTCAACAAAACCAATACTTCATCATTAGGCGAAAGTAACAGTAGCATGATGGTACGAAGCTCTCCAAAGTTATTTTGGAACGAAGTCCCAGATAGGATAATTCGTAACAAAAGACGGATTATCCTATCAGGAACTCCGTTCCAGAATAACTTTGCATAACTTTGTACCAAAATGCCCCGGTTACTTCTTGCAAATGATGAAGTCATGGAATTCTTCAATACTTTGACCCCCGACTGCTAGGCAACCTCTCGACCCCTCGACCTTCGGCCTCTCGACCCCTCGACGACCCTCGGCCCCTCCGCGATCTCTCGACCGGTCCCTCGGTCCCTCGACGACCCTCGACCCCGGCCCCCCCTAATGTCGAAGTTATCGGGGAGGGTGTATATCGACATAGACATATCCGATAAAAAAAAGAGGAAGAAGAAGAAAAAAGGAACCGCTAGAGGAGAAGATCGAAGAAAAAAAAGAAAAAAAAAAGAGAAGAAGAAAGGAATAGAGAAGAAGAAGAGAAAATTACTCTTCTTCTCCTCTATTCCTTTCTTCTTCTCCTCTTTTTTTCTTTTTTTTCTTCTTCTTATTTATTTCTCCTCTTCTTCTTTCTTTCCTCTTTCTTATTTTCTTCTTTCCTATCCTTCTTTTTCTAAATTTGTAACTTTTGCATATATAAAACTTTCTATATATATTTAGCATATATAAACAAAAAACTATATAGCCACATACACATATATATACATCACATACACACATCACATACAGCAACTTCCTAAGAAAAAAATTATTTATATACACATACATATATATTTAACATATATATTTAGCAAATTCCTAAGAAAGAAAATATATATATGTACATACATATATATACAGCAACTATATATACACATGCATATATATACAGCAACTATATATACAGCAATTTATATAAACATAAAAAATATACACATATATACATATATATACATCAACTATATATATATACAGCAATTTAAATAAACATAAAAAAAGCAAGCCCTCACATCGCGCGGCGGGGCTGGGCGGCGCGACGGCGGCGGGGCGGGGCGGCGCGACGGCGACGGGGCGCGGCGGCGCGACGGCGGCGGGGCGGGGCGCGTGGCGCGACGGCGACGGGGCGCGGCAACGGCGCGGGGCGGGGCGGCACGGGGTCGCGGGGCGGGACGACGGCGACGAGGCGGCATCGGGGCGGCGTCCGGGGCGACGGCGACGGGGCGACGGGGACGGGGCGACGGGGTCAGGGAAGGAGAGGGAGGCGTCGGGGGCGCGGAAGAAGGAAACTGGCAAAATTTTCGCAAGTCCTGGTTATATAGGAGGGGCATTAGTCCCGGTTGGTGGCTGAAACCGGGACTAATACACCCCTTTAGTCCCGGTTGCTGCCACCAACCGGGACTAAAGCTCCCTTTTCAGCAGCCCAAAGGGCGGGAAGGAGGGGCCTTTAGTCCCGGTTGGTGGCAGCAACCGGGACTAAAGGGGGGTATTAGTCCCGGTTTCAGCCACCAACCGGGAACAAAGGCCGTGTGCTGGCGCGGGTGCGGTGGGATGTTTAGTCCCACCTCGCTAGCTGAGGGAGCTCGAGAGTGGTTTATAAGGGCTGCTGCTCCCACCCTCTCGAGCTCCTCTCAAATGCAGGCTTCTGGGCCTAACTCTGCGCGCTGCCCTGTGAGCTTGCTGGGCCTTATAGTACAGGTGGATCCTGTGCTATAGGCCTTGCAGGCTCACTGGGCAGCGCCCAATTTTTTTTTCCTTTTTTGCTTTATTTATTTCTAAGTTGTTTTTTGCTGTATTTAGAGTTGCTTTATTTATTTTATTTTCTTTGTTTATTTCTAAGTTGTTTTTTGCTGTATTTAGAGTTGCTTTATTTATTTTACTTCCTTTATTTATTTTCTTTGTTGCTTTATTTATTTTATTTTGTTTATACTTACAACAAAATACTTATTGTTGCTATTTTTTTTCAAGTTTTTTGTTTTGTTTTCTGCATTATTTATTTTCTTTTGTTATTTGCTTTATTTTTTTAATTCTTTCTGGTAAAACCAATTACAAACTTTCTCTGTTAGTGCAAGTAGTAGTGAAATTTGAATAGTACAAACGGGCAATGGTATCATACTCGTTTGTTACAAAGTTGGCATGGTATCATACTCGTTTGTTACAAAACTCTTTACTTTTTCTTCGCTTGTGTCATTTGCTTATTGCGCCGTAACCATGGATAATCTTCATCGTTTATCAGGATGCTTGGGTCAGCCTTGACTTTGAAGGGAGGAATTTCATGAAACTTTTCATAATCTTCAGACATGTCTGTCTTGCCCTCCACTCCCAGGATGTCCCTTTTTCCTGAAAGAACTATGTGGCGCTTTGGCTCATCGTATGATGTATTCGCTTCCTTATCTTTTCTTTTTCTCGGTCTGGTAGACATGTCCTTCACATAGATAACCTGTGCCACATCATTGGCTAGGACGAACGGTTCGTCAGTGTATCCAAGATTTTTCAGATCCACTGTTGGCATTCCGTACTGTGGGTCTACCTGTACCCCGCCTCCTGACAGATTGACCCATTTGCACTTAAACAAAGGGACCTTAAAATCATGTCCGTAGTCAAGTTCCCATATGTCCACTATGTAACTATAATATGTGTCTTTTCCCCTCTCGGTTGTTGCATCAAAGCGGACACCGCTGTTTTGGTTGGTGCTCTTTTGATCTTGGACAATCGTGTAAAATGTATTCCCATTTATCTCGTATCCTTTGTAAATCAATACAGTCGAAGATGGTCCCCTTGACAACAAGTACAACACATCACAAACAGTGTTGTCACCTCTGAGACGTGTTTCCAACCAACTGCTGAAAGTCCTGATGTGTTCACATGTAATACAGTCGTCGCACTGCTCCGGGTGTTTGGAGCGCAGACTGTTCTTGTGTTCATCGACATACGGGGTCACCAATGTAGAGTTCTGTAGAACTGTGTAGTGTGCTTGAGACCAAGAATATCCGTCCCTGTATATTATTGAGTCCCTTCCAAGCGTGCCTTTTCCAGTCAGTCTCCCCTCGTACCGCGATTTAGGGAGACCTATCTTATTAAGGCCAGGAATGAAGTCAACACAAAAATCGATGACATCCTCTGTTTGATGGCCCATGGAGATGCTTCATTCTGGCCTGGCATGGTTACGGACATATTTCTTTAGGACTCCCATGAACCTCTCAAAGGGGAACATATTGTGTAGAAATACGGGCCCCAGAATGACAATCTCGCCGACTAGATGAACTAGGACGTGTGTCATGATATTGAAGAAGGATGGTGGGAACACAAGCTCGAAACTGACAAGACATTGCGCCACATCACTCCTTAGCCTTGGTACGATTTCTGGATCGATCACCTTCTGAGAGATTGCATTGAGGAATGCACATAGCTTCACAATGGCTAATCAGACGTTTTCCGGTAGAAGCCCCCTCAATGCAACCGGAAGCAGTTGCGTCATAATCACATGGCAGTCATGAGACTTTAGGTTCTGGAACTTTTTCTCTGCCATATTTATTATTCCCTTTATATTCGACGAGAAGCCAGTCGGGACCTTCATACTGGACAGGCATTCAAAGAAGATTTTTTTTCTCTTCTTTCGTAAGAGCATAGCTGCCAGGACCTTCATACTGCTTCGGAGGGATGCCGTCTTTTTCGTGCAAACGTTGCAGGTCCTCCCGTGCCTCAGCTGTATCTTTTGTCTTTCCATACACGCCCAAGAAGCCTAGCAGGTTCACGCAAAGGTTCTTCGTCACGTGCATCACGTCGATTGAAGAGCGGACCTCTAGGTCTTTCCAGTAGGGTAGGTCCCAAAATATAGATTTCTTCTTCCACATGGGTGCGTGTCCCTCATCGTCATTCGAAACAGCTAGTGCGCCGGGGCCCTTTCCAAAGATTACGTGTAAATCATTGACCATAGCAAGTACGTGATCACCGGTACGCATGGCGGGCTTCTTCCGGTGATCTGCCTCGCCTTTGAAATGCTTGCCTTTCTTTCGACATTGATGGTTGGTCGGAATAAATCGACGATGGCCTAGGTACACATTCTTCCTGCACTTGTCCAGGTATATACTTTCAGTGTCATCTAAACAGTGCGTGCATGCGTGGTATCCTTTGTTTGTCTGTCCTGAAAGGTTACTGAGAGCGGGCCAATCGTTGATGGTCACGAACAACAACGCCTTTAGGTCAAATTCCTCCTGTTTGTGCTCATCCCACGCACGTACACCGTTTCCATTCCACAGCTGTAAAAGTTCTTCAACTAATGGTCTTAGGTACACATCAATGTCGTTGCCGGGTTGCTTAGGGCCTTGGATGAGAACTGGCATCATAATGAACTTCCGCTTCATGCACATCCAAGGAGGAAGGTTATACATACATAGAGTCACGGGCCAGGTGCTGTGATTGCTGCTCTGCTCCCCGAAAGGATTAATGCCATCCGCGCTTAAAGCAAACCATATGTTCCTTGGGTCCTTTGCAAACTCCTCCCAGTACTTTCTCTCGATTTTTCTCCACTACGACCCATCAGCGGGTGCTCTCAACTTCCCGTCTTTCTTACGGTTCTCACTGTGCCATCGCATCAACTTGGCATGCTCTCTGTTTCTAAACAAACGTTTCAACCGTGGTATTATAGGAGCATACCACATCACCTTCGCAGGAACCCTCTTCCTGGCGGGCTCGCCATCAACGTCACCAGGGTCATCTCGTCTGATCTTATACCGCAATGCACCGCATACCGGGCATGCGTTCAGATCCTTGTATGCACCGCGGTAGAGGATGCAGTCATTAGGGCATGCATGTATCTTCTGCACCTCCAATCCTAGAGGGCATACGACCTTCTTTGCTGCGTATGTACTGTCGGGCAATTCGTTATCCTTCGGAAGCTTCTTCTTTAATATTTTCAGTAGCTTCTCAAATCCTTTGTCAGCCACAGCATTCTCTGCCTTCCACTGCAGCAATTCCAGTACGGTACCGAGCTTTGTGTTGCCATCTTCGCAATTGGGGTACAACCCTTTTTTGTGATCCTCTAACATGCGATCGAACTTCAGCTTCTCCTTTTGACTTTCGCATTGTGTCCTTGCATCGACAATGACCCGGCGAAGATCATCATTTGGTTCCTCTTGATCTTCAGCAGCTTCACCCGTTGCAGCATCATTGGGCACATCGTCTGGTTCCTCTTGATCTTCACCAGCTCCCCCCATTGCAGCATCACCGTATTCAGAGGGCACATAGTTGTCATCGTACTCTTCTTCTTCGCCGTCTTCCATCATAACCCCTATTTCTCCATGCCTCGTCCAAACATTATAGTGTGGCATGAAACCCTTGTAAAGCAGGTGGGAGTGAAGGATTTTCCGGTTAGAGTAAGACATCGTATTCACACATTTAGTGCATGGACAACACATAAAACCATTCTGCTTGTTTGCCTCAGCCGCATTTAGAAACTCACGCACGCCCTTAATGTACTCGGAGGCGTGTCTGTCACCGTACATCCATTGCCGGTTCATCTGCGTGCATTTATATATAATTAAGTGTGTCAAAAACCATTACAGAACATCATAAATAGATAATTAAGTGACCAAATGGATAAAAGTTCATCATCGCATTAAAACCAAAGTACATACATATATAGTTCTCATCTAACAACATATAGCTCTCCATACACATCAAAACTATGTAAAACATTTCAACGCGAAAACAAATGCTATCATAATCGCAACCAAGGTAACAATTGATCCAACGGCATAATGATACCAAGCCTCGGTATGAATGGCATATTTTCTAATCTTTTTAATCTTCAACCGCATTGCATCCATCTTGATCTTGTGATCATCGACGACATCCGCAACATGCAACTCCAATATCATCTTCTCGTCCACAATTTTTTTTATTTTTTCCTTCAAGAATTTGTTTTCTTCTTCAACTAAATTTAACCTCTCGACAATAGGGTCCATCTTGATCTTGTGATCATCGATAACTTCCGCAACATGCAACTCCAATTCCATCTTCTCCTCCTCCATTTTTTCCAATTTTTTCTTTAACGAAATGTTTTCCTCTTCAACTAAATTTAACATCTCCACAAGAGGGTCGGTTGGAATTTCCGGTTCAACTACCTCCTAGACATAATAAAACATCTATGCATGTCAGGTTGGTCGGCATAACTATCATAAACACTAAAACAAATAGTTATAAATTAAAGATAATATACCACATCCGAATCGTAGACCGGACGAGGGCCCACGTGGGCGGATATCAAAACCATCGCAATATATAATAACAAGCAATAATAAACGTAAGAAAATTAGACAAATATCTATCTAAAGCAATAATAAAAGTAAGAAAAGCATGGACATAACAAGAGGCTCACCACGGTGGTGCCTGTGACGAGATCGGCGGGGGCGATCGACGGCGGCGAAGACGGGGACGGGACGTGACGGACCGCTAAACCTAGACAAATCTCGGAGAAAATAGAGCTTCGAGAGGAGAAAAGCTTAACTAGTGTGGCTCGGGCATTCCACCGAACATGTTGTGTGCATAGGAGGTGAGCTAGAGCACCACTAACCCCTCTCCCCCTTGGCCAGAAAAAAAAAACAGAGCAGTGAGCTCTGCTCTTGAGTGAGGGGGTATATATAGGCAACTCACTGGTCCCGGTTGGTGCTACAAACCGGGACTAAAGGGGTGCCTTTGGTCCCGGTTCATAACACCAACCGGGACCAATAGTGGTGGGCCAGGAGCAAGAGCCATTGGTCCCGGTTTTTAGCTCCAACCGGGACCAATAGGTCCAGACGAACCGGGACCAATGGCTCACGTGGCCCGGCCGGCCCCCTGGGCTCACGAACCGGGTCCAGTACCCCCATTGGACCCGGTTCTAGATTGAACCGGGGCTAATGGGCTGGACCAATGCCCTGCTTCTTAGTGGCCAGGTCTTTCTCCACCTTTCCCACAGCCCTCTAGTACTTGGTCTCATGCTGAGCCTTCAAAAGATCGGCCTGGAGCCCCTCAAGCTCGACTAAGCCTGCTGTCATGAAAACAGTTTGGCATCAGCTTCTACTCCAACAATAAATTTATTATTCGCAAGTACATTCAAGGATGTATCGCCTCAGTTGTTTACCTTAAGACTGCTTGAAACACTTGTTCGCTAGATCAAGGTCCTTTTCGGACCTCTAGAGCTTCCAATTCATCTCTGCAATCTCCTCGGAGATGGACCTCGGAACTGAGGATGAAGCATGCATGTAAGAAAACCTTGGTTAGCCCCATAATCAATCTATGGAGACTACGGACAAGTACCCTGCAACATCGGGAAAACTCCCGGGGGCTATACATTACACTCATGTTTTTATTCGACCCCAACATCGGTTTCTTGAAACTAGCCTTGGGCTCGAGTGCTACTCATTGCCCATGCCGTCTAGAAGGCCATGCGAAGATGTCTTCGGATAGATACATGGATTTGAAAAGTAAAATCAAACAAAAAATTATTTTCGCACAATGGAAAAAAGTACCTCGAAGCTCATAATGAGGCCCTTGAAGGCCTCCTGCATTCCGGCCTCCGCAGACCTGAAGCCCTGGAGCGCCACGCCTATCATGGCGTGCTCTTCCTTGAGGGTGGATCCCATTAAGGCTGCCTTCGTTTCTTCAGCCCACCCCGCCCTAGCACACCCTTGGACGGAAGGCGAGGGTGGAACATCGGAGCCTGGCACCGGAGTACGGGGCAGGAGGGTCTCCGGCTACGATGGTGGAGCCGAAGCAGGCTTTCGGCTCTGCCGACGACTGGCCTAGCCCCTCTTTGACGACCTCGGGGATCTCGCCCCCTTGGTCTTCTGTGGCCGAGGTCTCAACCTAGGCTATAACTGACGACTCTCCGACCCCCGTTGTGTCAACCTGGGGGACCGGAGAAGATGTTGCTTCCCCCAGCCCTTCTTGAGCTAGGGGAGTAGCGGGATCTAGTGTCCCGCTGGCAGAGGGCAACCCACTGGAGGAGTCGCTTGGGCGCACCTTTGGCGGGTTGTGTAAGGATGCTCGTATAAGCTTACTCCTACTAAAAGAACTATACACACAAGAAAAGATAACATACCCTTGTGGTGCCTGTTTCTTCCTCCCCATAGCAAGGGCATCATCCTCTGACTTGTTAGAGACAATGATCTTATCCAATGACTTCTCGGCGGCCTCGATCGAGGTTATCCTCAACCTCTTTTGGACCTTTCTCCATGTTCTGGCTTCGGCGTCCTCCGATGCCGCCCTTTTCCCTCTAAGGGGATGGTTCTCCTTCTCCACCTCCTCCCCCATGATGTCTTCGTGGGTGGCGGAGGTGTGGGTCTCCTCGGACCTGGTGACCCAGGTCTCCCGAATCCGAAGACCCGCCTTGCCCTTCTGGGACTTCGGCCCCTTGGGAACCACCATGTTCAGCTCCTCAACCAGGAGCGCCGTGAGCATGGGGTTCCTTGCCTCCTCTGGCAATGGGGTCGGGCACTACATTCACAGCATCCCAGCTGACCACTTCTGCAATTATAAAACAAGACAATTCATCAAAATCTGTCTCACCTTTCAATAAAGGAAGAATATGAATGTGTGTGTTAAAACACTTACCGGAGGGGCTCTGTAGCTGACCCCAAAGCCGAGGTCCTCCCCCTCCATAGGGATCTTGCCCTTGGTCATCTTGAAAAGTTGCATCCACATGCCAGCCAAGGTGGAGAGGAAGAAGTGGAGGATGGCCCCCGCGTCCTCGGATTCGTGCTCCCACATCGAGTTGGCCCGGAGTTGGAGCGGGAGAGTGCGGCAGTTGAGCATTATGTTGACTACGCCAAGGAGCTGGAGGTCCTTCTCGGTGGGCCACCACTTGATCTTCTTCATCGTGGTCTCCACCTCCTCTGGGTTCCCCAGATGACGCCCTTCTCCTTCCAGGACTTGATCTTCCTTGGCGGCCCACCCGAAAAGGCCGGGACTTCGGTTTGGCCAGGGGAAAGTGGCTCAGTGATATAAAGCCACTCGCGCTACCATTCCTTGACCATCTCGATGAAGGTGACTTTGAACCAATCAGCATTTTGGTTCTTGCTGACAGCTACTTCTTGAGCATGCGTTGATTTTTTTTCCTTGAAGAGGAAAGGGTGATGCGGCAAAGTAGAGATAAGTATTTCCTTCAGTTGAGAACCAAGGTATCAATCTAGTAGGAGGTACAAGCAAGTCTCGAATGTATGCACCTGCACAAACTAACAAACAGTTGCAAACAACGCGGAAAAGGGGTTGCCAATCCCTTCAACATCACTAACAAGAGTGAGATCTGATAGAGATAGATTTAAAACTAAAATAATAAGCTAAATAAAGTAAACACAAAATAATTGTAGCAATGTATTTTTGGTTTTATAGATCTAAAAATAATAGATGTAAAATAGACCCAGGGGGCATAGGTTTCACTAGAGGCTTCTGTCTTGAATAAAGCATATGGTGGGTAAACAAATTACTATCGAGCAATTGATAGAAAAGCGCAAAGTTATGACGATATCTAATGGAATGATCATAAATATAGGCATCACGTCGGTGAACAGTAGACCGACTCCTGCATGCATCTACTACTATTACTCCACATATCGATCGCTATCCAGCATGCATCTAGAGTATTAAGTTCATAAGAACAGAGTAACACCTTAAGCAAGATGACATGATGTAGAGGGATAAACTTAGGCAATAAGATATAAACTCCATTTTTTCATCCTTGATGGCAACAATGCAATACATGCCTCGCTACCCCTTCTGTCACTAGGTGAGGACACCGCAAAATTGAACCAAAAACTATGCACATCTCCCATTGCAGGAACAACCAATCTAGTTGGCCAAACCCAACCAATAATTCAAAGAGAAATACAAAGATATCAAATCATGCATATAATAATTCAGAGAAGATTCAAATAATATTTATAGATAATCTGATCATAAATCCACAATTCATCGGATCTCGACAAACACACCAAAAAAGATGTTTACATCGAAGAGATCTCCAAGAACATCGGAGAGCACATTGTAGTGAAGATCAAATAGAGAGAAGAAGCCATATAGCTACTAGCTATGGAACCGTAGGTCTGTGGTAAGCTACTCATGCATCATTGGAGGGGCAGCAAAGTTGATGTAGAAGCCCATCGTGATTGAATCCCCCTCCAGCAGAGTACCGGAAAAGGCCTCCTAACGGGATCTAACATGGTCAGACACCTTGGGTGGTGGAAAAGTATTCTCGTGGATGTTTCTGGGTTTTGAGAATATTTCTTAATTTATAGGCCAAGGCAGGAGGTTAGGGGGTCTCCGAGGGGGCCACAAGCCCAAGGGGCGCCCCCTAGGACGCGGCCCCTGCCTTGTCGTCTCCTCAGGGACTTTCTGACTTGGACTCCAAATCCTACATTTGTCTTCTGATCCAAAAAAATCATCGCAAAAGTTTTATTCCGTTTGGAATCCGTTTGATATTCCTTTTCTGCGAAACTCAAAAGCAAGGAAAAAACAGAAACTAGCACTGGGCTCTAGGTTAATAAGTTAGTCCCAAAAATAATATAAAATAACATAATAATGCCTATAAAACATCCAAAGTTGATAATATAATAGCATGGAACCAAAAAAATTATAGATACATTGGATACGGATCAATCATCCCCAAGCTTAATTCCTGCTCGTCCCCGAGTAGGTAAATGATAAAAACAATTTTTTTGATGTGTAATCCTACCTAGCATATTTAGCAATGTATTTCTTCTTTATTTGGCATTAATGTTCATATCCATATGATTCAAAACAAAAGTTCATTGATATAAAAAAAATAATACTTCAAGCATACTAGAAAGAAAATTATGAAGCTTCAATAATAACATGGCTAAAGAAAGTCATCCTTACAAAATCATATAGTCTTGTTGTGCTCCCTCTTCTTAGCACAAAGTATAAATCATGCCCACCCCAGTGTCAGCCAAGCAATTGTTTCATACTTTTTAATGCGCTTCAGCTTTTTCAACTCTTCACACAATACATGAGCATGAGCCAAGGACATAGCACTATAGATGGAATAAAAGGTGGTAGTAGACAAAAGTAGGGAGAAAGTCTCACATCAACTAGGAAAATTAATGGACTATGGAGATGTCCATCAATCGATATCAATATGAGTGAGTAGGGATTGCCATGTAATGGATGCACTAGAGCTATAAGTGTATGAAAGCTCAAAAGAAAACTAAGTGGGTGTGCATCCAACTTGCTTGCTCATGAAGACCTAGGGCATTTGAGGAAGCCCATCATTGGAATATACAAGCCAAGTTCTATAATGAAAATTTTCTCACTAGTAATATATGAAAGTGAGAAAATAGGAGACTCTATATAATGAAGAACATGGTGCTACTTTGAAGCATAAGTGTGGAAAAAGATAGTAAAATTGTCCCTTCCCTCTTTTTCACTCATTTTTTGACTCCTCTTTTTTCGGAGCCTTTTTTTCTTTTCTTTTCTTCTCTTTTGGGCTCTTTGGCCTCTTTTTTTATTTGGACTCTTTGGCCTCTTTTATTTATAACCTCACATGGGACAATGTTCTCATAATGATAATCATCACACTTTTATTTACTTACAACTCGATGGTAAAATCAAACATGATGACGGAACGATGGAGTTACATGGCAATATATCTGGGAATGGCTATGAAAATGCCATAAAAGTTAGGTATGGTGGCTGTTTTGAGGAAGGGTATAAGGTGGGTTTAATGCACCAGCGAAAGTTGCGTGGTACTAGAGTGGCTAGCAAGGTGGAAGGGTGAGAGTGCGTATAATCCATGGACTCAACACTCAACATTAGTCATAAAGAACTCACATACTTACTATAAAAAGTTTATTAGCCCTCGAAGCAAAGTACTACTATGCATGCTCCTTGGGAAGAGGTTGGTAGGAGTTAACCATCGCGCGCCCCGGACTTTCACGCAAAAGAAGACAATCAAGAATAAATCGCGCTCCAACTTCATCACAAAACTAGAAGACCATACGTGCATGCTACGGGAATCACAAACCTTAACACAATTATTTCTTTAACCACACAACTCACTACTAGCATGACTCTAATATCACCATCTTAACATCTCAAAACAATTGCAAGGAATCAAACTTCCCATATATTCAATGCTCTTTATGGAAGTTTTTATTATACCCTCTTTGGATGCCTATCATATTACGACTAAATTCACAACCTAAGCAAATTACCATTCTGTTTAGAGACTCTCAAAATAATATAAGTGAAGCATGAGAGTTCATAAATTTCTTCAAAATAAACATCATCGTCGTGCTCAAAAAGATATAGGTGAAGCATTAGAGCAACTACCCTAGCTCAAAAGATATAAGTGAAGCACAAAGAGTATTCTAATAAATTCATGATTAATGCGTGTCCCTCTCAAAATGTGTGTACAACAAGGCTGATTGTGGTAAACTATAGATAAGAGACTCAAATCATACAAGACGCTCCAAGCAAAACCCATATCATGTGGTGAATAAAAATATAGCCTCAAGTAAATTTACCGATGGATTGAAGACGAAATAGGGGATGCCATCCAGGGCATCCCCAAGCTTAGATGCTTGGTTGTACTTGAATATTACCTTGGGGTGCCTTAGGCATCCCCAAGCTTAGAGCATCTCCAGCCGCGCCCCCAACACGCCCCCCTAGGCGATATTTTCGCGCCGGCGCACAAAAATTGACCCAGCCGCGCCCCCAGAAGCCCATTTTTCGCCGGCTCGGGCCGAATTTGGCGCCGACGGACACAAGCCGAACCCGGCGCGCTGGGGGCGCATCGGGGCGCCGGGTGAAACGGTTTTGGCGCGAACTAACCGCGGGCCCCGAGTCAGCGACACGGTGCTTCTCGTCGCATCGTCGTCGTCTTCCGCCTCGGTTGCCGCGGGGAATCAATTCCAAATCTGCGGCGCACTGCCAGCTTCGGTCAGCATCCATTGATTCACGGGCGGCGTAGTGAAGGCACGGCGCCGCGCGTAAGCCCGGCGGCCACGCGGACGCCGCCTGCTCGCGGCTATAAAAAAGACTAGCCCCCGCCGGTGGACGCACACTCCCCCCTCCTCTCCTCTCCACCCCCGGCGCTCCTGCTTCCTCCTCTCTTTGTCGCCTCTACGCCACCATGTCGATGCACCGCCTGGGTGCTGCTGATTTCCATGGAGTACACGAGCGCCACTCCGGCGTCTTCTCCTCCGAAATCTTGTTCGGCGAGAAACTATTTAGTCTCGGCACCTTTGACACCGTAGAGGAGGCTGCCCGCGCGTACGACGCGGTGGCGTGGCGCCTCCGGCACCCTTTTTGGGATATGAATTACCCTGACGTGTCGACGAGCCAACACGCGCAGGATCTCGCGCATCTCCCATGGCTTTTCACTGACGAGGATCGTCATGACAACCGGAGGCGGCAGCGTCGCCTAGCCATCGCGGAGATGGACGTGGAAGCCATGGTGGAGTGGCACGAACGCTTCCCGCGGGACAACATCAATGAGCGCCAGTTTTACAAGCAACGGAGGACGGAGAGGGAGGCGAGGAGGAAGGAGCGAGCCGCCTATCGGGAGGACAAGCGTCCGCGGAAGCAGGCCGCTCAACTGAATATGAAGCTAGGAGAAGCGTCGTCCTGGGACTCCGAGGATGAGTGGTATGCTAACGCCTACTTGCAGACGTCGGAGGAGGACATTACGGAGTCGGAAAACGACAAGTAGTTCATCTTTTCTTTTACCAGGCTTTGCTACGGCAAACTATCTATGTATCATTTTCATTATGTATGCTATGGTGAACTATCAATGTATGCTATGGGACGCCAATAAGGGGGGCCCGGGGAGGGGAAGTGCGCGACGGTTGGGGGTTGAAAAAAGGAAAGGCGCCGTGGGGGGTGATACGTCTCCAACGTATCTATAATTTTTTATTGTTCCATGCTATTATATATTCTGTTTTGGATGTTTAATGGGCTTTATAATACACTTTTATATTATTTTGAGGACTAACCTACTAACCCAAGGCCCCGTGCAAATTGTTGTTTTTGCCTATTTCTGTGTTTCGCGGTCGATGATAGCGGTCGATGTGTGGAGTAATAATAGTAGATGGAGAATCGTTTCGGTCTACTTGTCACGGACGTGATACCTATATATACTGATCATGCCTAGACATTCTCATAATTATTCGCTTTTCTATCAATTGCTCGATACTAAATTGTTCACCCACTGTAGAATTCTGCTATCACGAGAGAAGCCACTTGTGAAACCTATGGCCCCCAGGTCTATCCTCAACATATTAATCTTCCATCTACTTTACTTTGCTTTATTTACTTTTTGTTCTTATACCCAAAAAATACCAAAAATATTGTACTATCCTATCTATCAGATCTATCTTTCGTAAGTGACCGTAAAGGGATTGACAACCCCTTATCGTGTTGGCTGCGAAGTTCTTATTTGTTTGTGTAGGTGCGAGGGACTCGCGCGTGGTCTCCTACTGGATTGATACCTTGGTTCTCAAAAACTGAGGGAAATACTTACGCTACTGTACTGCATCACCCTTTCCTCTTCGAGGGAATACAACGCAAGCTGGAGAAGTAGCAAGAAGAATTTCTGGCGCCGTTGCCGGGGAGGCTTACGCAAAAGTCATACACCAAGTACCTATCACAAACCCTTATCCTTCGCATTACATTATTTGCCTCTCGTTTTCCTCTCCCCCACTTCATCCTTGTCGTTTTGGTTCGCCCTTCTTTTTCCGTGTGTTTAACGTTTGCTTGCCTCTTGTTTGCTTGTGTGTTGGATTGCTTGCTTGTCACTATGGCTCAAAACAATACCAAATTGTGTGACTTCTCCAATACCAACAATAATGATTTTATTAGCACGCCTATTGCTCCTATTACCGATGCTGAATCTTGTGAGATCAATGTTGCCTTGTTGAATCTTGTCATGAAAGATCAATTTTCTGGCCTTCCTAGTGAAGATCCCGCTACTCATCTGAACAACTTTGTTGATTTATGTGATATGCAAAAGAAGAGGGATACAGATAATGATATTGTTAAATTAAAGCTATTTTCGTTTTCACTTAGAGATCGTGCTAAAACTTGGTTTTCATCTTTGCCTAAAAATAGTATTCATTCATGGAATAAGTGCAAAGATGCCTTTATCTATAAGTATTTTCCTCCCGCTAAGATTATCTCTCTTAGAAATGATATTATGAATTTTAAGCAACTAGATCATGAGCATGTTGTGCAAGCTTGGGGGAGAATGAAATCAATGATACATAATTTCCCTACACATGGTTTGAACTTATGGATGATTATACAAAACTTTTATGCTGGCTTGAATTTTGCTTCTAGAAATCTTTTAGATTCGGCCGCGGGGGGCACTTTCATGGAAACCACCTTAGGAGAAGCTACGAAACTCCTAGATAATATTACGGTTAACTACTTTCAATGGCACACCAAAAGATCTACTAGTAAAAAAAATACATGCTATTGAAGAGATTAGTGTTTTGAGTGGAAAGCTGGATGAACTTATGAAATTATTTGCTACTAAGAGTGCTTCTTCTGATCCTAATGATATGCCTTTATCCTCGTTGATTGAAAATAACAATGAATCTTTGGATGTGAATTTTGTTGGTAGGAATAATTTTGGTAACAATGCTTATAGAGGAAACTTTAATCCTAGGCCTTTTCCTAGTAATTCCTCTAATAATTATGGTAATTCCTACAATAACTCTTATGGAAAGTTTGGTAAGATGTCCTCTGAATTTGAAACTACTGTTAAAGAGTTTATGAATTCGCAAAAGAATTGCAATACTTTGCTTGAAGAAAAATTGCTTAAGATTGATGAATTGGCTAGAAGCGTGGATAGAATTACCGTTGATGTTGATTCTTCGAAACTTTGATCTATTCCACCTAAGAATAATATCAATGAGTCTCTCAAAGCCATGAGAATTTCGATTGATGAATGCAAAGAAAGAACCGCTAGGATGTGTGCTAAAAAAGAATGCTTTTTAAAGCGTGTTCTGCTAGTTATCATGAAAATACAGATGAAGATCTGAAAGTTATTGATGTGTCTCCTATTAGATACTTGTTTTCTAGTATGAATCTTGATAAAGAAGGGACTGGAGATGAGTCTACTTTAGTTAAAAGGCGTCCCAATGATTCGGAGTTTTTAGATCTTGATGCTAAAATTGTTGAAAGTGGGATTGAAGAGATTATAACTTTGCATAGTGATGAACCCACTATTTTGGATTTCAAGGGATTCAATTATGATAATTGCTCATTAATAGATTGTATTTCCTTGTTGCAATCCGTGCTAAATTCTCTGCATGCTTATAGTCAAAATAAGGCTTTTACCAAACACATAGTTGATGCTTTGATGCAATCTTATGAAGAAAAACTTGAATTAGAAATTTCTATCCCTAGAAAGCTTTATGATGGGAACCTACTACTAAAATTAGAATTAAATATCATGAATGCTTTGCTTTGTGTGATTTGGGTGCAAGTGTTTCTACAGTTCCAAAAAACTTTGTGTGATTTGTTAGATTTCCATGAGCTTGATGATTGTTCTTTAAATTTGCATCTTGCGGATTCTACCATTAAGAAACCTATGGGAAGGATAAATGATGTCCTTATTGTTGCCAATAGGAATTATGTGCCCGTAGATTTCATTGTTCTTGATATAGATTGCAATCCTTCATGTCCCATTATTGTTGGTAGACCTTTCCTTAGAATGATTGGTGCAATTATTGATATGAAGGAAGGAAATATTAGATTCCAATTTCTGTTAAGGAAAGGCATGGAACACTTTCCTAGAAAGAAAACCAAATTACCTTATGAATCTATTATGAGAGACACTTATGGATTGCCTACCAAAGATGGCAATACCTAGATCTATTCTTGTATCGTGCCTAGCTAGGGGCGTTAAACGATAGCGCTTGTTGGGAGGCAACCCAATTTTATTTTCTTTGTTTTTGCTTCTGTTTAGGAATAAATATTGCATCTAGCTTCTGTTTAGATGTGGTTTTGTATTTTAGTTAGTGTTTGTTCCAAGTAGAACCTTTGGGAAGACTTGTGTGAAGTTTATATTATCATGCTGTAAAAAAACAGAAACTTTAGCGCTCACGAGATTGGCTGTAATTTTTTACTGGAGAGTGCTATTTAGTTTATTCTTTTTGCAGATGATTAATAGACAAATTCCTCACAATTACCAATTTATTTCATTTTTTTAGAGTTGTAGAAGTATTCGAAAGTTACAGATTACTACAGACTGTTCTGTTTTTGACAGATTCTATTTTTTGTGTGTTGTTTGCTTATTTTGATGAATCTATGAGTAGTATCGGGGGGTATGAATCATGGAGAAGTTGGAATACAGTTGGTTTAACACCAATATAAACAAAGAATGAGTTCATTACAGTACCTTTGAGTGGTGGTTTGTTTTCTTATACTAACGGAGCTCACGAGATTTTTTGGCTAAGTTTTGTGTTGTGAAGTTTTCAAGTTTTGAGTATGGATTTGATGGACTATGGAACAAAGATTGGCAAGATCCTAAGATTGGGATGCCCAAGGCACCCCAAGGTTAAATTCAAGGACAACCAAAAGCCTAAGCTTGGGGATGCCCTGGGAAGGCATCCCCACTTTCGTCTTCATCTAACGGTAACTATACTCGGGACTAGATATGTGGTTTGCTTGGAGCATCATGTATGATTTGAGTCTTTGCTTTTTAGTTTGCCACAATCATCCTTGCTGGACACACCTTTTATGAGAGATAAATATGATAGAATTTATTAGAATACTCTATGTGCTTCACTTATATCTTTTGAGCTAGATAGTTTTGCTCTAGTGCTTCACTTATATCTTTTAGAGCACGGTGGTGGTTTTATTTTGTAGAAATTATTGATCTCTCATGCTTCACTTATATCTATTTGAGAGTCTTATTAGAACAGCATGGTAATGTGCTTTGGTTATGAAACTAGTCCAAATATGATAGGAATCCAAGATGGATTTAGTAAAAACTTTCATTCAAGTGCATTGAATATTAGGAGAAGTTTGATACTTGATGATTGTTTTGAGATATGAGGATGGTGATATTAGAGTCATGTTAGTAGAGTAGTTGTGAATTTGATAAATACTTGTGTTAAGGTTTGCAAGTCCCGTAGCATGCACGTATGGTAACCATTGTGTGAAAAATTTGAAGCATGAGGTATTTCATTGAGTGTCATCCTTTGTGTGGAGGTCGGGATCGCGCGATGGTTAACTCCTACCAACCCTTCCCCTAGGAGCATGCGTGTAGTACTTTGTTTTGATGACTTGTAGATTTTTCCAGTAATTATGTGAGTTCTTTATGACTAATGTTGAGTCCATGGATTATACGCACTCTCACCCTTCCACCATTGCTAGCCTCTCTTGTACCACGCAACTTTCGCCGGTACCATACACCCACCATTTACCTTCCTCAAAACAGCCACCATACGTATCTATCATGGCTTTTCCATAGTCATTCTGAGATATGTTGCCATGCAACTTTCCATCGTTCCGTTTGTTATGACACGCTTCATCATTGTCATATTGCCATGCATGATCACGTAGTTGACATCGTATTTGTGGCTAGGCCGCCATGCATAATTTTTCATACATGTCACTCTTGATTCATTGCACATCCCGGTACACCGTCGGAGGAATTCATATAGAGTCATACTTTGTTCTAGTAATATCGAGTTGTAAATAAATATAAGTGTGATGATCATCATTATTAGAGCATTGTCCCAAAGAAAAAAGGAAAAAAAGGAAAGGGCAAAGAAAAAAAGAATGGCCCAGAAAAAAAGAAAAAAAAAAGAAAAAAAGAAAAAGAAAAATGAAAAAAAAGGGGCAATGCTACTATCTTTTTCCACACTTGTGCTTCAAAGTAGCACCATGATCTTCATGATAGAGAGTCTCTTGTTTAGTCACTTTCATATGCTAGTGAGAATTTTCATTATAGAACTTGGCTTGTATATTCCAACGATGGGCTTCCTCAAATGCCCTAGGTCTTCGTGAGCAAGCAAGTTGGATGCACACCCACTTAGTTTCTCTAGTGCATCCATTGCATGGCAATCCCTACTCACTCACATTGATATCTATTGATGGGCATCTCCATAGCCCATTGATACGGCTAGTTGATGTGAGACCATCTTCCTCTTTTGTCTTCTCCACAACCATGACTCTATTCCACCTATAGTGCTATGTCCATGGCTCACGCTCATATATTGCGTGAAAGTTGAAAGAGTTTGAAAAAAAATTAAGTATGGAACAAGTGCTTGGTTGAAACCGGGGTTGTGCATGATTGGAGTATTTTGTGCGACGAAGATGGAGCATAGCCTAACTATATGATTTTGTAGGGATGAACTTTCTTTGGCCGTGGAATTTTGGGAAGACATGATTGCTTTGTTAGTATTATTATTCTTATGTCAATATAGACTTTTGTCTTGAATCTTTCGGATCTGAACATTCATGCCACAATAAAGAAATTACATTGACAATTATGTTGGTTAGCATTCCACATCAAAAATTCTATTTATATCATTTACCTACTCGAGGACGAGCAGGAATTAAGCTTGGGGATGCTTGATACATCTCCAACGTATCTATAACTTTTTATTGTTACATGCTATTATATATTATGTTTTGGATGTTTAATGGGCTTTATCATACACTTTTATATTGTTTTTGGGACTAACCTACTAACCCAAGGCCTAGTGGAAATTGTTTTTTTTTTGGCCTATTTCAATGTTTGGCAGAAAAGGAATATCAAACGCAATCCAAACGGAATGAAACCTTCGGGAGAGTTATTTTTGGAACTGTATCTACCCAGAAGACTTGGAGTACACGCGAGGGAACGAGAGAGGTGGCCATGAGGGTCCAGGGCGCGCCCCCACACTCGTGGGCCCCTCTTGCTCCCC
>LR738710.1:814141053-814154165 GCA_902687465.1 Secale cereale | reverse complement strand
GGGGGCGTCGTGGGCGGCGGCGTCGGGGAGAGAGGGGCGTCGGGGGCGGCGGCGTCGGGGCCGTCGGGGGCGGCGGCGTCGGGGCCGTGGGGGCGGTGGCGTCGGGGAGAGGGGGGCGTCGGGTGCGAGAGGTGCGCCGGCTGGGCCGGGTGTCACCGAAACAGAAATGAATCAACATTCCGGGAAAAAAACATACTAATGGCGCACTTCCGCACAGTGCGCCATTACTAGTTCAAACTAGTAATGGCGCACTTCGGGAAAGTGCGCCATTAGTAGTTTTGTAAAAAACAGAATAAAAAATATCATAAAAAAAAGACCATTAATGGCGCACTTTACTGCTGGTGCGCCATTACTATTTACAACTAGTAATGGCGCACTATTAATAGATGCGCCATTAGTATGTTTGGACAGGCGCGCTAGTTAAAAAAAAATTCTTGATACTAATGGCGCACTCCGGGCAAGGTGCGCCATTAGTACTTCGAACTCTAATGGCGTATCTGTCGCAGGTGCGCCATTACTATATACTAATGGCGCACTTGCTGTATGGTGCGCCATTAGTGTCAATTTCATCTATAGCCCTTTTCCTAGTAGTGTGGATTGATACCTTGGTTCTCAAAAACTGAGGGAAATACTTACACTATTGTGCTGCATCACCATTTCCTCTTCGAGGGAATACAACGCAAGCTCGAGAAGTAGCAAGGAGAATTTTTGACGCCATTGCCGGGGAGGCTTACACAAAAGTCATATACCAAGTACCTATCACAAACCCTTATCCTTCGCATTTCATTTATTTGCCTCACGTTTTCCTCTCCCCCACTTCACCCTTGCCATTTTATTTGTCCTTCTTTTTGCCGTGTATTTACTGTTCGCTTGCCTTTATGTCTGAAATGGGGGAAGATTTTATCGAGAATGGTAGTAATGTTAAGGGTAACGTCTATGTTGACCCTTCGGATGAAACTACCACTTTACATATTAAGAAGTTCCGGGTTGGCAGTGGTAATGTCATTGGAAAAGGAGTTCTTCAAGACTTCTTTACTTGTGTCGGTGCTTTGCCTACTTTGGGTGGTTCTATCTAGTAACCTTGCGGATGCTATATCTATGCTTGTACTTGAAATTGAAAGGCAATTTATCCATATGCATCCCTATATTCAGAGAATCTTTCTGGAATTTTCCAATATCGAGCATTCTTCTATTAAGCGTGTCGCTACTATCTTTTTGGCTCATGAATTCAGATTTATCATGAAAGAGGCCAAAGAAATCTTTGCTCATTACGGGGTAGATGTTGGTCGACCTCCCATAGAGGCTATCTTATTTAATCAAGAAGACATAATGCGGTTGCTATCTCCTGATCATGTTGCTTTTAATGAAAACCTTAGAAAAAAGGTTCCTACCGATATCTTGGTTGATAAAATTTCTGAGTTGAATGATAATTTTGCTATTCAAAACAATGGGTTAGGTTTTTCCCTCAAGCGAAGGCTTATGACCTTCTGCCAAAAGAATGCCTATAATGATGAATTGGTTGTACATTATAAAGAGCCAAAAGAGGAACCTATACCTCCTAAGCTTGATGTGGGGAACTTTTGTCCCATTAAATTTAGCCCTTTTGATTACTTTTGCTTGCCACAAAGAAAACTTTTTCCTGAACATAGGGAATATGAGATGAGTTTTCGCGGTATATCTTATCATTATGGCAATACCTAGATCTATCCTTGTATCGTGCCTAGCTAGGGGCGTTAAACGATAGCGCTTGTTGGGAGGCAACCGAATTTTATTTTATTTTTGTTTTTGCTTCTGTTTAGGAATAAATATTGCATCTAGCTTCTGTTTAGATGTGGTTTTGTGTTTTAATTAATGTTTGTGCCAAGTCGAACCTTTGGGAAGACTTGTGTGAAGTTTATATGATCTTGCTGTAAAAAACAGAATCGTTAGCGCTCACTAGAATAGTCACCAGATTTTGCTGGAGTGTGCTATTTAGTTGATTCTTCTTGTAGATGATTAATAGACAAATTCCCCATGTTTACCGTTTATTTCAATTTTTTGGAGTTACAGAAGTATTCAAAAGTTACAGATTACTACAGACTGTTCTGTTTTTGACAGATTCTGTTTTTCGTGTGTTGTTTGCTTGTTTTGATGAATCTATGAGTAGCATTGGAGGATATGAATCATAGAGAAGTTGGAATACAGTAGGTTTAACACCAATCTAAACAAAGAATGAGTTCATTACAGTACCTTTGAGTGGTGGTTTGTTTTCTTATACTAACGGAGCTCACGAGATTTTTGTCTAAGTTTTGTGTTGTGAAGTTTTCAAGTTTTGAGTATTGCTTTGATGGACTACGGAACAAAGAGTGCCAAGAGCCTAAGCTTGGGGATGCCCAAGACACCCCAAGGTAAAATTCAAGGACAACCAAAAGCCTAAGCTTGGGGATACCCCGGGAAGGCATCCCCTCTTTCGTCTTCATCTATCGGTAACTATACTCGGGACTATATTTTTATTCACCACATGGTATGTGTTTTACTTGGAGTGTCATGTATGATTTGAGTCTTTGCTTGTTTGTTTGCCACAATTATCCTTGCTGGACACACCTTTTTTAGAGAGTTAAATATGGCCTAGGAATTGTTAGAACACTCTATGTGCTTCACTTATATGTTTTGAGCTAAATAGTTTTCTCTAGTGCTTCACTTATATCTTTTTGAGCACGGTGGTGATTTTATTTTGTAGAAATTGTTGATCTCTCATGCTGCACTTATATCCTTTTGAGGGTCTAATAGAACAGCATGGTAATGTGCTTTGGCTATAAAACTAGCCTTAACATGATAGGCATCCAGGATGAATGTAGTAAAAACTTTCATACTAAGTGCATTGAATATGATGAGAAGTTTGATACTTGATAATTTTTTTGAGATATGAGGATAGTGATATTAGAGTCATGCTAGTGGAGTTATTATGAAATTGAGAAATACTTGTGTTAAAGTTTGTGATTCTCGTACCATGCATGTATGGTGAACCGCTATGTGACGAAGTTAGAGCATGAGGTATATGTAGATTGTCATCCTTTGTGTGGAGGTCGGGGGCGCGCGATAGTTAACTCCTACCAACCCCCCCCCCCCTAGGAGCATACGTTGATTGCTTTGTTTCGATGACTCGTAAATTTTTGCAATAAGTATATGAGTTCTTATGACTAATGTGGAGTCCATGGATTATACGCACTCTCACCCTTCCGCCATTGCTAGCCTCTCTTGTACCGCGCAACTTTCGCCGGTACCATACACCACTATATACCTTCCTCAATACAGCCACCATATATCTTCCTCAAAACAGCCACCATATCTATCTATCATGGCATTTCCATAGCCATTCCGAGATATATTGGCATGCAACTTTCCACCGTTCCGTTCATATGACACGCTTCATATTGTCATATTGACATGCATGATCATGTAGTTGACATCGTATTTGTGGCAAAGCCACCATGCATAATTTTTCATACATGTCACTCTTGATTGATTGTACATCCCGGTACACCGCCGGAGGCATTCATATAGAGTCATACTTTGTTCTAGTATCGAGTTGTAAATCAATATAAGTGTGATTATCATCATTATTAGAGCATTGTCCCAAAGAAAAAAAATAGGAAAGGCCAAGAAAAGGAAAGTCCCAAAAAAATAAAAAAAATAAAAGGGACAATGTTACTATCTTTTTCCACACTTGTGCTTTGAAGTAGCACCATGTTCTTCATGATAGAGAGTCTCATGTTTAGTCACTTTCATATACTAGTGGTAATTTTCATTATAGAACTTGGCTTGTATATTCCAACGATGGGCTTCCTCAAAAGCCCTAGGTCTTCGTGAGCAAGCAAGTTGGATGCACACCCACTTAGTTTCTTTTGTTGAGCCTTCATACATTTTTAGCTCTAGTGCATCTGTTGCATGGCAATCCCTACTCACTCACATTCATATCTATTGATGGGCATCTCCATAGCCCGTTGATACGCCTAGTCGATGTGAGACTATCTCCCTCCTTTTTTGTCTTCTCCGCAACCACCCCTCTATTCAACCCATAGTGCTATATCCATGGCTCACGCTCATGTATTGCGTGAAAGTTGAAAGGTTTGAAAGAATTGAGTATGAAAACAAGTGCTTGGCTGAAACCGGGGTTATGCATGATATGAATATTTTGTGTGATGAAGAGGGAGCATAGCCAGACTATATGATGTTTTAGGGATAACTTTTTTTAGCCATGTTATTTTGAGAAGACATGATTGCTTTGTTAGTATTTTTGAAGTACTATTATTTATTATGTCAATATAGACTTTTGTCTTGAATCTTCCAGATATGAACACTCATGCCACAATAGAAAGAATTACATTGAAAATTATGTTGGTTAGCATTCCACATCAAAAATTCTGTTTTTATCATTTACCTACTCGAGGACGAGCAGGAATTAAGCTTGGGGATGCTTGATACGTCTCCAACGTATCTATAATTTTTTATTGTTCCATGCTATTATTTATGATGTTTTGGATGTTTAATGGGCTTTGTTATACACTTTTATATTATTTTTGGGACTAACCTATTAACCCAAAGGCCGAGTCCAGATTGCAGTTTTTTTCCTATTTCAGGGTTTTACAGAAAAGGAATATCAAATGGAGTCCAAACGGAATGAAACCTTCGGGGTAGATATTTTTGGAGCGATATCTTCACGCGAGACTAGAGAACAACGGAATAGGGCAGACATGGCGTCCACGAGGTTGGGGGCGCCCCTCCCCCCCTACATGACGCGCCCTGCCTCATGGGCCCCACGTTGGTCCCCCGATGCCCTCCTTCCTCCTATATATATATATATATCCATGTACCCCGAAAACATCAGAAGAGGAGAGAAAACCCTAATTCCACCGCCGCAACCTTTTGTTCCTGTGAGATCCCATCTTGGGGCCTGTTCCGGAGCTCCGTCGGAGGGGGGATCTAACACGGAGTGCTTCTACATCAACACCATCGCCTCACCATGAGTTGTCAGTAGTTTACCACCGACCTTTGGGTCCATACTTAGTACCTAGATGGCTTCTTCTCTCTCTTTGGATCTCAATATCAAGTTCTCCTCGGTCTTCGAGGAGATCTATTCGATGTAATCTCTTTTTGCGGTGTGTTTGTCGAGATGACTTCTGGGTTTATGATCAAGATTATCTATGAGAAATATTTGGTTCTTTTATGAATTCTTTTATGTATGATTATAATATCCTTGGAAGTCTCTTCGAATTATTGGTTTGGTTTGGCCTACTAGATCTATAGTTCTTGCAATGGGAGAAGTGCTGGGCTTTGGGTTCAATCTTGCGGTGTCCTTTTCCAGTGACAGTAGGGGCAGCAAGGCACATATTGTATTGTTGCCATCGAGGATAAAAAGATGGGGTTTATATCATATTGCTTGAGTTTATCCCTCTACATCATGTCATTTTGCTTATGGCGTTACTCTGTTCTTATAAACTTAATACTCTAGATGCATGCTAGATAGCGATCGATGTGTGGAGTAATAGTAGTAGATGCAGAATCGTTTCGGTCTACTTGTCACGGACGTGATGCCTATATATAATGATCATGCCTATATATTGTGATAAGTATTCGCTTTTCTATCAATTGCTCGACAGTAATTAGTTCACCCACCGTAGAATAATGCTATCATGAGAGAAGCCACTAGTGAAACCTATAGCCCCCGGGTCTATTCTCAACATATCAATCTACAATCTATTATACTTTTTTGTTTTTACTTTCTGTTCTTATATCCAAAAATACCAACAATATCAAACTATCATATCTATCAGATCTCACTTTCATAAGTGACCGTAAAGGGATTGACAACCCCTTATCGCGTTTGCTGCGAAGTTCTTATTTGTTTGTGTAGGTGCGAGGGACTCGCACGTGGTCTCCTACTGGATTGATACATTGGTTCTCAAAAACTGAGGGAAATACTTATGCTACTGTGCTGCATCACCCTTTCCTCTTTGAGGGAATACAACGCAAGCTCGAGAAGTAGCAATGCACCTAACAGTTCTCTTACTTGTTGTTTGTCAATTGTATGTAGAAAGAAAATTCCTAAGTATTGAATTGAATTACTCCCAGGATTAGGAGGTGAAAGAACTCAGTCATATACTCACTAGTAGAAAACAGGGCATTGGTCCAGCCCATTAGCCCCGGTTCAATCTAGAACCGGGTCCAATGGGGGTACTGGACCCGGTTCGTGAGCCCAGGGGGCTGGCCGGGCCACGTGGGCCATTGGTCCCGGTTCGTCTGGACCTATTGGTCCCGGTTGGAGCTAAAAACCGGGACCAATGGCTCTTGCTCCTGGCCCACCACTATTGGTCCCGGTTGGTGTTATGAACCGGGACCAAAGGCACCCCTTTAGTCCCGGTTTGTAGCACCAACCGGGACCAGTGAGTTGCCTATATAAACCCCCTCACTCAAGAGCAGAGCTCACTGCTCTGTTTTTTTTCTGGCCGAGGGGGAGAGGGGTTAGTGGTGCTCTAGCTCACCTCCTATGCACACAACGTGTTCGGTGGAATGCCCGAGCCACACTAGTTAAGCTTTTCTCCTCTCGAAGCTCTATTTTCTCCGAGATTTGTCTAGGTTTAGCGGTCCGTCACGTCCCGTCCCCGTCTTCGCCGCCGTCGATCGCCCCCGCCGATCTCGTCACCGGCACCACCGTGGTGAGCCTCTTGCTATGTCCATGCTTTTCTTACTTTTATTATTGCTTTAGATAGATATTTGTCTAATTTTCTTACGTTTATTATTGCTTGTTATTATATAGTGCGATGGTTTTGATATCCGCCCACGTGGGCCCTCGTCCGGTCTACGATTCGGATGTGGTATATTATCTTTAATTTATAACTATTTGTTATAGTGTTTATGATAGTTATGCCGACCAACCTGACATGCATAGATGTTTTATTATGTCTAGGAGGTAGTTGAACCGGAAATTCCAACCGACCCTCTTATGGAGAGGTTAAATTTAGTTGAAGAGGAAAACATTTCGTTAAAGAAAAAATTGGAAAAAATGGAGGAGGAGAAGATGGAATTGGAGTTGCATGTTGCGGAAGTTATCGATGATCACAAGATCAAGATGGACCCTATTGTCGAGAGGTTAAATTTTGTTGAAGAAGAAAACAAATTCTTGAAGGAAAAAATAAAAAAAATTGTGGACGAGAAGATGATATTGGAGTTGCATGTTGCGGATGTCGTCGATGATCACAAGATCAATAGGGATGCAATGCGGTTGAAGATTAAAAAGAATAGAAAATATGCCATTCATACCGAGGCTTGGTATCATTATGCCGTTGGATCAATTGTTACCTTGGTTGCGATTATGATAGCATTTGTTTTCGCGTTGAAATGTTTTACATAGTTTCGATGTGTATGGAGAGCTATATGTTGTTAGATGAGAACTATATATGTATGTACTTTGGTTTTAATGTGATGATGAACTTTTATCCATTTGGTCACTTAATTATCTATTTATGATGTTCTGTAATGGTTTTTGACACACCTAATTATATATAAATGCATGCAGATGAACCGGCAATGGATGTATGGTGACAGACACACCTCCGAGTACATTAAGGGCGTGCGTGAGTTTCTAAATGCGGCTGAGGCAAACAAGCAGAATGGTTTTATGTGTTGTCCATGCACTAAATGTGTGAATACGATGTCTTACTCTAACCGGAAAATCCTTCACTCCCACCTGCTTTACAAGGGTTTCATGCCACACTATAATGTTTGGACGAGGCATGGAGAAATAGGGGTTATGATGGAAGACGGCGAAGAAGAAGAGTACGATGACAACTATGTGCCCTCTGAATACGGTGATGCTGCAATGGGGGGAGCTGGTGAAGATCAAGAGGAACCAGACGATGTGCCCAATGATGCTGCAACGGGTGAAGCTGCTGAAGATCAAGAGGAACCAAATGATGATCTTCGCCGGGTCATTGTCGATGCAAGGACACAATGCGAAAGTCAAAAGGAGAAGCTGAAGTTCGATCGCATGTTAGAGGATCACAAAAAAGGGTTGTACCTCAATTGCGAAGATGGCAACACAAAGCTCGGTACCGTACTGGAATTGCTGCAGTGGAAGGCAGAGAATGCTGTGGCTGACAAAGGATTTGAGAAGCTACTGAAAATATTGAAGAAGAAGCTTCCGAAGGATAACGAATTGCCCGACAGTACATACGCAGCAAAGAAGGTCGTATGCCCTCTAGGATTGGAGGTGCAGAAGATACATGCATGCCCTAATGACTGCATCCTCTACCGCGGTGCATACAAGGATCTGAACGCATGCCTGGTATGCGGTGCATTGCGGTATAAGATCAGACGAGATGACCCTGGTGATGTTGATGGCGAGCCCGCCAGGAAGAGGGTTCCTGCGAAGGTGATGTGGTATGCTCCTATAATACCACGGTTGAAACGTTTGTTTAGAAACAGAGAGCATGCCAAGTTGATGCGATGGCACAGTGAGGACCGTAAGAAAGACGGGAAGTTGAGAGCACCCGCTGACGGGTCGCAGTGGAGAAAAATCGAGAGATAGTACTGGGAGGAGTTTGCAAAGGACCCAAGGAACGTATGGTTTGCTTTAAGCGCGGATGGCATTAATCCTTTCGGGGAGCAGAGCAGCAATCACAGCACCTGGCCCGTGACTCTATGTATGTATAACCTTCCTCCTTGGATGTGCATGAAGCGGAAGTTCATTATGATGCCAGTTCTCATCCAAGGCCCTAAGCAACCCGGCAACGACATTGATGTGTACCTAAGGCCATTAGTTGAAGAACTTTTACAGCTGTGGAATGGAAACGGTGTACGTGCGTGGGATGAGCACAAACAGGAGGAATTTGACCTAAAGGCGTTGCTGTTCGTGACCATCAACGATTGGCCCGCTCTCAGTAACCTTTCAGGACAGACAAACAAAGGATACCACGCATGCACGCACTGTTTAGATGACACTCAAAGTATATACCTGGACAAGTGCAGGAAGAATGTGTACTTGGGCCATCGTCGATTTCTTCCGACCAACCATCAATGTCGAAAGAAAGGCAAGCATTTCAAAGGCAAGGCAGATCACCGGAAGAAGCCCGCCATGCGTACCGGTGATCACGTACTTGCTATGGTCAATGATTTACACGTAATCTTTGGAAAGGGCCCCGACGCACTAGCTGTTCCGAATGACGATGAGGGACACGCACCCATGTGGAAGAAGAAATCTATATTTTGGGACCTACCCTACTGGAAAGACCTAGCGGTCCGCTCTTCAATCGACGTGATGCACGTGACGAAGAACCTTTGCGTGAACCTGCTAGGCTTCTTGGGCGTGTATGGAAAGACAAAAGATACAGCTGAGGCACGGGAGGACCTGCAACATTTGCACGAAAAAGACGGCATCCCTCCGAAGCAGTATGAAGGTCCTGCCAGCTATGCTCTTACGAAAGAAGAGAAAGAAATCTTCTTTGAATGCCTGCTCAGTATGAAGGTCCCGACTGGCTTCTCGTCGAATATAAAGGGAATAATAAATATGGCAGAGAAAAAGTTCCAGAACCTAAAGTCTCATGACTGCCATGTGATTATGACGCAACTGCTTCCGGTTGCATTGAGGGGGCTTCTACCGGAAAACGTCCGATTAGCCATTGTGAAGCTATGTGCATTCCTCAATGCAATCTCTCAGAAGGTGATCGATCCAGAAATTGTACCAAGGCTAAGGAGTGATGTGGCGCAATGTCTTGTCAGTTTCGAGCTTGTGTTCCCACCATCCTTCTTCAATATCATGACACACGTCCTAGTTCATCTAGTCGACGAGATTGTCATTCTGGGGCCCGTATTTCTACACAATATGTTCCCCTTTGAGAGGTTCATGGGAGTCCTAAAGAAATATGTCCGTAACCGCGCCAGACCAGAAGGAAGCATCTCCATGGGCCATCAAACAGAGGATGTCATCGGGTTTTGTGTTGACTTCATTCCTGGCCTTAATAAGATAGGTCTCCCTAAATCGCGGTACGAGGGCAGACTGACTGGAAAAGGCACGCTTGGAAGGGACTCAATAATATGCAGGGACGGTTATTCTTGGTCTCAAGCACACTACACAGTTCTACAGAACTCTACATTGGTGACCCAGTATGTCGATGAACACAAGAACAGTCTGCGCTCCAAACACCCGGAGCAGTGCGACGACTGGATTACACGTGAACACATCAGGACTTTCAGCAGTTGGTTGGAAACACGTCTCAGAGGTGACAACACTGTTTGTGATGAGTTGTACTTGTTGTCCAGGGGACCATCTTCGACTGTATTGATTTACAAAGGATACGAGATAAATGGAAATACATTTTACACGATTGTCCAAGATCAAAAGAGCACCAACCAAAACAGCGGTGTCCGCTTTGATGCAACAACCGAGAGGGGAAAGGACACATATTATGGTTACATAGTGGACATATGGGAACTTGACTACGGACATGATTTTAAGGTCCCTTTGTTTAAGTGTAAATGGGTCAATCTGTCAGGAGGCGGGGTACAGGTAGACCCACAGTACGGAATGACAACAGTGGATCTGAAAAATCTTGGATACACTGACGAACCGTTCGTCCTAGCCAATGATGTGGCACAGGTTATCTATGTGAAGGACATGTCTACCAGACCGAGAAAAAGAAAAGATAAGGAAGCGAATACATCATACGATGAGCCAAAGCGCCACATAGTTCTTTCAGGAAAAAGGGACATCCTGGGAGTGGAGGGCAAGACAGACATGTCTGAAGATTATGAAAAGTTTCATGAAATTCCTCCCTTCAAAGTCAAGGCTGACGCAAGCATCCTGATAAACGATGAAGATTATCCATGGTTACGGCGCAATAAGCAAATGACACAAGCGAAGAAAAAGTGAAGAGTTTTTTCCGCAACTATTATGATGATACCATGCCAACTTTGTAACAAACGAGTATGATACCATTGTCAGTTTGTACTATTCAAATTTGCATTAACAGAAAGTTTGTAATTGGTTTTACCAGAAAGAAAATAAATAATGCAGAAAACAAAAAAAACTTGCAAAAAAATAAAAAATAGCAACAATAAGTATTTCATTGTAAGTAGAAACAAAATAAAATAAATAAAGCAACAAAGAAAACAAATAATTTCAAATTTAAACTATTCAAATTTGAATACTACTTGCACTAACAGAAAGTTTGTAATTGGTTTTACCAGAAAGAATTAAAAAATAAAGCAAAAAACAAAAGAAAATAAATAATGCAGAAAACAAAACAAAAAAACTTGAAAAAAAAATAGCAATAATAAGTATTTTTTGTAAGTAGAAACAAAATAAAATAAATAAAGCAACAAAGAAAACAAATAAATAAAAATAGCAACAGTAAGTATTTTGTTGAAAGTAGAAACAAAACTAAAAAATAAAGTAACAAAGAAAAAAAATAAAAAAAATGCCAGCTACTGGGCCCACACGGCCTGAATACGACTAGAAACCCAACCATGGGCCAGGATTCAGGCCCGTAGAAAGCCCAGCAAGCCCACAGGCAAAGCAGTGTCAGTTTAGGCCCTTAGGCCTGCAGTTTAGAGGAGTTCGAGAGGAGAGAGGCAGCGGGGCTTATAAACTGGTGCTGGCCTCTCTCAACTAGCGAGGTGGGTCTAAACTTCCCACCGCACCGCAGCAAGGCCTTTCGTCCCGGTTGGTGGCACCAACCGGAACTAAAGGGTGGCATTAGTCCCGGTTGGTGGTTGAAACCGGGACTAATACAGCTCCTATATAACCACGACTTGCGAAATTTTGGGCAGTTTCCTTCTTCCGCGCCCCCGACGCCTCCCTCTCCTTCCCCGCCCCCGTCGCCCCGTCGCCGTCGCCGTCGCCCCCGTCGCCCCGTCGCCGCCGCCGTCGCCCCCGACGCCGCCCCGACGACACCTCGTCGCCGTCGCCCCGCCCCGCGACCCCGTTCCGCCCCGCCCCGCACCGTCGCCGCGCCCCGGCCCGTCGCCGTCGCGCCGCGCGCCCCGCCCCCCCGCCGTCGCGCCGCCGCGCCCCGACGCCGCCTCGTCGCCGCCCCGCCCCGCCGCCGTCGCGCCGCCCAGCCCCGCCGCGCGATGTGAGGGCTCCCTTTTTTTATGTTTATATAAAATTGTTGTATATATATATAGTTGCTGTGTATATATGTATATATGTGTATATTTTTTTTATGTTTATATAAATTGTTGTATATATAGTTGCTGTATATATAGTTGCTGTATATATATGTATGTGTATATATTTTTTTTCTTAGGAATTTGCTAAATATATATGTTAAATATATATGTATGTGTATATAAATATTTTTTTTCTTAGGAAGTTGCTGTATGTGATGTGTGTATGTGATGTATATATATGTGTATGTGGCTATATATTTTTTTGTTTATATATGCTAAATATATATAGAAAGTTTTATATATGCAAAAGTTACAAATTTAGAAAAAGAAGGATAGGAAAGAAGAAAATAAGAAAGAGGAAAGAAAGAAGAAGAGGAGAGGAAGAAGAGGAGAAATAAATAAGAAGAAGAAAAAAAGAAAAAAAGAGGAGAAGAAGAAAGGAATAGAGGAGAAGAAGAGAAATTTTCTCTTCTTCTCCTCTATTGCTTTCTTCTTCTCCTTTTTTTTCTTTTTTTTCTTCGATCTTCTCCTCTAGCGGTTCCTTTTTTCTTCTTCTTCCTCTTTTTTTTATCGGATATGTCTATGTCGATATACACCCTCCCCGATAACTTCGACATTAGGGGGGCCGGGGTCGAGGGTCGTCGAGGGACCGAGGGACCGGTCGAGAGATCGCCGAGGGGCCGAGGGTCGTCGAGGGGTCGAGAGGCCGAAGGTCGAGGGGTCGAGAGGTTGCCTAGCAGTCGGGGGTCTAGGGTTGTGGATCGCCGAGCAGTAGGGGGTCAAAGTATTGAAGAATTCCATGACTTCATCATTTGCCAGAAGTAACCGGGGCATTTTGGTACAAAGTTATGCAAAGTTATTCTGGAACGGAGTTCCTGATAGAATAATCCGTCTTTTGTTATGAATTATCCTATCTGGGACTCCGTTCCAAAATAACTTTGGAGAGCTTCGTACCATCATGCTAC
>LR738710.1:814118081-814139820 GCA_902687465.1 Secale cereale | reverse complement strand
ATGTTGGTACGAAGTTATGCAAAGATATTTTGGAACGGAGTTCCTGATAGGATAATCCGTCTTTTGTTACGGATTATCTTATCTGGGACTCCGTTCCAAAACAACTTTGGAGAGCTTCGTACCATCATGCTACTGTTACTTTCGCCTAATGATGAAGTATTGGTTTTGTTGAATCATTTGACACTAGACAAAAGGTGACATGAGGGGGTCTAGGGTTGTGGATCGCCGAGAAGTCGGAGGTCGAGGGGTCGAGAGAGGTTGCCTAGCTAGTGTCAAAGTATTGAAGAATTCCATAACTTCATCATTTGCCAGAAGTAACCGGGGCATTTTGGTACGAAGTTATGCAAAGTTGTTCTGGAACGAAGTCCTTGATAGGATAATCCGTCTTTTGTTACGAATTATCTTATCCGGGGACTCCGTTCCAAAACAACTTTGGAGAGCTTCGTACCATCATGCTACTGTTACTTTCGCCTAATGATGAAGTATTGGTTTTGTTGAATCCTTTGACACTAGACAAAATGTGACATGAGGGGGTCTAGGGTTTGTGGATCGCCGAGCAGTCGAGGGTTGAAGCTAGTTCTATGTTTGCCATTAATATATCCATCTGTCATGTTTGAATAATAATTGGCATGTTGTAAATATTTGTAGAAACAATGGACGACAACACCCGAGACCTAGCACAAGAAGCGATGTTGATGGACATAATCACAGACGGACAAAATGCCGTCTTGTCGTTTCTCAACGACACCGATGAGCAGGTCGAAAAAGAGCTACAGCTGGAAGATCTAGGCTATGATATTGATGGATCCGGTGACCCAATGCACATGGAAGAAGTAGACCGTGAGGACGGCTCCGGTGACCCAATGCCGGTGCAAGAAGGAGACTGTGATGCTGGCTCCAGTGACCGAACCGAGTCCGGCCAGGAGGTATATATGTTAGTTAAGCATGTGCTGACTAGTTAATTGATTCATTCATTAACTCTCGTCTTTGTTCCTTTTTCTAGCCCTTCGGATCGAGCAAATCTACGGTAAAGAGACGAGGAGCGAAGAAAAAGTTGAGGCCGGATGAAAAGTTTGAGATCTCAGAAATCTCGCGCTCCAGCGAGCCGATTGCACCCATCCGGACAAAGAACGCATTTGTTAATCAGTGCGGGGTTCTGGTTAGGGACAAGATCCCGATCAGCATCCATCAATGGTTAAAGCCGGCTGCAAATGACGCTCAGGTGACTTATGTCACTGATATGCAGAAAGAAGATCTTTGGACTGAGCTGAAGTCAAATTTCGTCCTACCGCGAGAGGTTGATCCGGCGAACCCAGTTAAAGAGGAGTTAATCAAGTCTGTTGCACTTTCGAAGATGGCATACCAATTCAGGGCATGGAAGAAAAAACTGAATACGTTTGTCAAAGATAAAAAGACTCCAGAATTCGTGGGCATATATGAGAAGATCAAAGATGACTGGCCCGCATTTGTGGCCCATAAGAAGTCGGAAAAGAGTCAGAAGATGTCGGAGACAAACCGGATAAATGCTGCGAAGAAGAAGCATCACCATCGCACGGGGTCGGGCGGCTACCTCGTAGCCCGGCCTAAGTGGGCCAAGGCTGAGAATGATCTGCTTCAGAAAGGGATCGAACCAGAGACAATGCACTGGCCGGACTTGGTTCTTCGGGGCTGGCGGAACCTTGTGTTGGAAATATACCCTAGAGGCAATAATAAAAGAGTTATTATTATATTTCCTTGTTCATGATAATCGTTTATTATCCATGCTATAACTGTATTGATTGGAAACTCAAATACATGTGTGGATGAATAGACAGACTTTGTGTCCCTAGTGAGCCTCTACAGGACTAGCTCGTTGATCAAAGATGACCGCGGTTTCCAGGTCATAGACATGAGTTGTCATTTGATAACGGGATCACATCATTAGGAGAATGATGTGATGGACGAGACCCAAACGTTAAACATAGCTTTTGATCGTATCAGTTATCGCTATAGTTTTCTGCATGTCAAGTATAAGTTCCTATGACCATGAGGTCATGTAACTCACTGACACCGTAGGAGTGCTTTGTGTGTACCAAACGTCACAACGTAACTGGGTGACTATAAAGGTACTCTACAGGTATCTCCGAGGGTGTCTGTTGAGTTGACATGGATCGAGACTGGGATTTGTCACTCCGTGTGACGGAGAGGTATCTCCGGGCCCACTCGGTAATACGTCATCTCAATGAGCTCAAAGTGACTAAGTAGTTGGTCACGGGATTATGTATTACGGTAACGAGTAAAGAGACTTGCCGGTAACGAGATTGAACTAGGTATAGAGATACCGACGATCGAATCTCGGGCAAGTAACATACCGACGAGACAAAGGGAACTGTATACGGGATTGCCTGAATCCTTGACATCGTGGTTCATCCGATGAGATCATCGAGAAACATGTGGGAACCAATATGGGTATCCAGATCCCGCTATTGGTTATTGACCTGAGAGTGTCTCGGTCATGTCTACATGGTTTCCGAACCCGCAGGGTCTACACACTTAACGTTCGGTGACGCTAGGGTTGTTAGTGAGAAGAGTGCATGGTTACCGAAGGTTGTTCGGAGTCCCGGATGAGATCCCGGACATGACGAGGGTCTCCGGAATGGTCCGGAGACGAAGATTGATATATAGGATGAAAGGTTTCGGAGTACCGGAAGTGTTCCGGGGAGCATCGGGAAATCGGCGGAGTACCGGGAAGGTTTTCGGGGGGTCCGGAAGGTGTTCTGGGCCTATTGGGCCACAAGGGGGGACACCACAGCCCTCAGGGGGCTGTGCGCCCCCCCTGGGCCCTCTCCCCATGCGGCTAAGGGGGTGGGACCCCCTAGGGCTGGCCGCACCCCTTGGGACTTGGGGGGCAAGGCACCTAAGGGGGAAACCCTAGGGCCTGGGCGCCTCCCCCTGCCCTGGCCGCCGCCCCCCTCCCCTTGCCCTGGCCGCCGGCCCCTAGGGGAAACCCTAGGGCGCCCTAGCCTCTCCACCCCCCCTATATATAGTGGGGCAAAGGGAGGGCAGCCAACACAGTTCGTGCCTCGGTGCTGCCCTCCCTCTCCCGTCATATCTTCTTCTCCCGCGGTGCTTAGGCGAAGCCCTGCTGGAGTTCTTCTCCACCATCACCACCACGCCGTCGTGCTGCCGGTTCTCCATCAACCTCTCCTCCACCCCTTGCTGGATCAAGAAGGAGGAGACGTCCCCGAGCCGTACGTGTGAAGAACGCGGAGGCACCGTTGCTTCGGTGCTAGGTCTTCGGCGATCTGAATCGCGACGAGTACGACTCCATCATCCGCGTTCATAACGCTTCCGCTTAGCGATCTACAAGGGTACGTAGATCACACTCCTTCCTCGTAGTTGCATCTACTAGATTGATCTTGGTGAACGGTAGGAAAAATTTTTGTTTCCCATGCAACGTTCCCCAACAGTGGAAATATGCCCTAGAGGCAATAATAAAAGAGTTATTATTATATTTCCTTGTTCATGATAATCGTTTATTATCCATGCTATAACTGTATTGATTGGAAACTCAGATACACGTGTGGATGAATAGACAGACTTTGTGTCCCTAGTGTGCCTCTACAGGACTAGCTCGTTGATCAAAGATGACCGCGGTTTCCAGGTCATAGACATGAGTTGTCATTTGATAACGGGATCACATCATTAGGAGAATGATGTGATGGACGAGACCCAAACGTTAACATAGCTTTTGATCGTGTCAGTTATCGCTATAGTTTTCTGCATGTCAAGTATAAGTTCCTATGACCATGAGATCATGTAACTCACTGACACCGTAGGAGTGCTTTGTGTGTGCCAAACGTCGCAACGTAACTGGGTGACTATAAAGGTACTCTACAGGTATCTCCGAGGGTGTCTATTGAGTTGACATGGATCGAGACTGGGATTTGTCACTCCGTGTGACGGAGAGGTATCTCCGGGCCCACTCGGTAATACGTCATCTCAATGAGCTCAAAGTGACTAAGTAGTTGGTCACGGGATTATGTATTACGGTAACGAGTAAAGAGACTTGCCGGTAACGAGATTGAACTAGGTATAGAGATACCGACGATCGAATCTCGGGCAAGTAACATACCGACGAGACAAAGGGAACTGTATACAGGATTGCCTGAATCCTTGACATCGTGGTTCATCTGATGAGATCATCGAGAAACATGTGGGAACCAATATGGGTATCCAGATCCCGCTATTGGTTATTGACCTGGGAGTGTCTCGGTCATGTCTACATGGTTTCCGAACCCGCAGGGTCTACACACTTAAGGTTCGGTGACGCTAGGGTTGTTAGTGAGAACAGTGCATGGTTACCGAAGGTTGTTCGGAGTCCCGGATGAGATCCCGGACGTGACGAGGGTCTCCGGAATGGTCCGGGGACGAAGATTGATATATAGGATGAAAGGTTTCGGAGTCCGGAAGTGTTCCGGGGAGCATCGGGAAATCGGCGGATTACCGAAAAGGGTTTCGGGGGTCCCGGAAGTGGTTCTGGGCCTAATGGGCCACAAAGGGGGGACACCACAGCCCTCATAGGGCTGTGCGCCCCCCCCCCCTGGGCCCTCTCCTCATGCGGCTAAGGGGGCTGGGCCCCCTAGGGCAGCCGCACCCCTTGGAGTGGGGGGCAAGGCACCTAGGGGGGAAACCCTAGGGCCAGGCGCAGCCCTTGGCCGCCGCCCCCCCTCTGCCCTGGCCGCCGGCCCCCCTAGGGGAAACCCTAGGGCGCCCCCCTCTCCTCCTTCCCCCTATATATAGAGAGGTAGAGGGAGGGCAGCCAACACACGTTTGTGCCTCGGTGCTGCCCTCCCTCTCCCATAACATCTTCATCTCCCGCGGTGCTTAGGCGAAGCCCTGCTGGAATCCTTCTCCACCATCACCACCACGCCGTCGTGCTGCCGGTCTCTCCATCAACCTCTCCTCCACCCCTTGCTGGATCAAGAAGGAGGAGATGTCCCCGAGCCGTACGTGTGAAGAACGCGGAGGCACCGTTGCTTCGGTGCTAGGATCTTCGGCGATCTGAATCGCGGCGAGTACGACTCCATCAACCGCGTTCTTAACGCTTCCGCTTAGCGATCTACAAGGGTATGTGGATCCTACTCTCCCCTCGTAGTTGCATCTACTAGATTGATCTTGGTGAACGTAGAGAAAATTTTTTGTTTTCCATGCAACGTTCCCCAACAGTGGCATCATGAGCTAGGATCTTGCGTAGATGCTTTCTCGAGTAGAACACAAAAGGGTTTGTGGGCGCTGATGTTTAAATTGCTGCCCTCCTTAGTCTTTCTTGATTCAGCGGTATTATGGGATGAAGCGGCCCGGACCAACTTTACATGTCCACGTACATGAGACCGGTTCCATCGACAGACATGTGACTTTTGTTGCATAAGATGGCTGGCGGGTGTCTGTCTCTCCTATCTTAGTTGAATCGGAATAGGACAAGGCGGTCCTTGTAGAAGGTTAAATAGCAACTTGAATATCACCGTTGTGGCTTTGCGTAGGTAAGAAGCGTTCTTGCTAGATACCCGTAGCAGCCACGTAAAACATGCAACAACAAATTAGAGGACGTCTAACTTGTTTTTGCAGGGTATGTATGTGATATGATATGGCCAATGACATGATGAGATATATTTGATGTATGAGATGATCATGTTGTAATAGTTAATATCGACTTGCATGTCGATGCATACGGCAACCGGCAGGAGCCATAGGGTTGTCTTTAATTTTTGTATGACCTGCGTGTCAATCACTAAGCGCTTTGTAATGCTTTACTTTATCGCTAAACGGTAGCAATAGTAGTAAGAGCATGGAGGGCGCCGACAACCCCGATGGCGACACGATGATGGAGATCATGATGATGGGGATCATGGTGTGGCGCCGGTGACGATGGAGATCATGCCGGTGCTTTGGAGATGGAGATCAAAAGCACGAGTTGATGGCCATATCATGTCACTTATGATTTGCATGTGATGTTAATCCTTTTATGCATCTTATTTTTCTTAGGACGACGGTAGCATTATAAGATGATCCTTCACTAAAATTTCAAGATAAAATTGTGTTCCCCCCGAGTGTGCGCCGTTGCGAAGGTTCGTCGTTTCGAAGCACCACGTGATGATCGGGTGTGATAGACTCTACGTTCGCATACAACGGGTGCAAGCCAGTTTTGCACGTGCAGAACACTCGGGTTAGACTTGACGAGCCTAGCATGTACAGACATGGCCTCGGAACACGGAGGACCGAAAGGTCGAGCATGATTCATATAGTAGATATGATCAACATGTTGATGTTCACCATTGACACCACCTCATCTCACGTGATGATCGGACTTGGGTTGGTGAATTTGGATCATGTCACGCTCGAATGACCGGAGGGATGTCAATTTGAGTGGGAGTTATAATTAATTTGATTAGGTAATAACTCACTTATCATGAACAATAGTCTAAAATGTCTTTGCAAATTTATGTTGTAGATGGCTCGCGCAGGAGTTCCCCTGAATTTTAATGCGTTCCTAGAGAAAGCTAAACTGAAAGATGATGGGAGCAACTTTGTGGACTGGCTCCGCAATCTGAGGATCATCCTCACAGCTGCCCAAAAGGTTTATGTCCTAAATGCACCGCTAGGTCAACCCCCCGCTCCTGGAGCCTCTGCGGACGATATGAACGTCTGGCAGACGCGTTCGGATGACTATTCGATAGTACAATGATACAGGGTGGAACCCTAGTCAGCGGATCTTTCACGTTTGGAGGTTGGCACACGATGAACACGGGGAATCACAAGGGAAAGATGGGGGAAACACAAGAGGAAAACACTCAATCAACACGAAAGCAATCACACAAATGCTAGATTCGCGATACAAGGTTGAGATCCATGATCCAAAGTCAACAACGGTGATACAGATAGTCTTCTCCGTGAGGAGGTCTTGGAATCCCGTGGGATCTTCCCGTTAGGGGTCTTGAATCCAGAGGTGGATCTTCTCCGTAGAGGCGCACCGGTCTCGTGGGAGAAATCCACACAAGTGTCAAATGAGCTAAACCACAGCTAACCCTAAACGGAATGAGGAGAGGAGTATATATAGTCTACGGGGCGAATGGGTACATGGGCCTCGGCCCAGGGGGCTGCACGCAGGCAGATCAGGGGCCGGATGTCCGGGCGGCGGCCCGGATGTCCGGGTCTTCGAGGGGTGCCGGACGTCCGGGGCGAGGAGCCGGATGTCCGGGCTGGAGCGGTCTGGTCTCGGGTGCTCTCTGGACAGAGGCGCCGGATTTCCGGGCCCGGGGCCGGATGTCCGGGCCATGCTTGGCCGGATGTCCGGGCCCTGGCCGGATGTCCGGGCCCTGTAGCTTCGGCTGCCGCTGGTCTTCTGTAGTTGATGGCTCAGGTGCCGGATGTCCGGGCCATGGGGCCGGATGTCCGGGGCCTGGAGCTCCCTTCTGCCCTTCTCGATGCCTCAGCTCGTCCGTGGCCTTGGGGACTTGTCCATCTTCAAGCTCTTCTCCGAAGCAGCCTCCTTCTGATGAGGACATCACTAACAAGGTTACACCCACAGCTCCAACTGACACATATACAGGACCAATTACTAAAGCTCGCGCACGCCAATTAAATTACCAGGTACTTTCGTTTCTTGGTAATGAATCTAATGTTCATGAGAATATGATGCTGCCTAAATTGGATACATTTGTCTTGCTTACAAATGAAGGGCCTAGCTTGGACAAGAAGGATGAACATTGGAGCAAGATCAAGCATGGAGATGATGGCGTGCGCAAGGGGAACAAGAATGGAGTTTCAATTGATGATTTCAGGACTTTGAAGCCACCATAATGAGTGCGGGAAGCCTTGGACGAAATATACAAGATGCCACTTCATAAATTTCGTCCAGAGGCTATTATAGGTGCTGCGTCACCTTATTATTGGGCCAGGCCCATGTAATTTCGAAATACTTGAGTATAGGCTGTTTTTAGAGTCCGTATGTGTGGGGAAACAAGAGTTGGGGTTGGTTTCGGACCCCTCCACCAAGGGCCACGAAATTCCCCCCTCTTTCCCTCATATATACAGCCCTTAGGGCGTCGTTTAGACTTTGGGTTTTGTTTAGATTAAAAGTTCGCCATAGCTGCAACTTCGCGTACTTCGTTTGTGTTCAACGACCAGACCAAGGCGTCACAGAACCCCACCTTGATCAATAAAGCTTTCCTCTTATATTCGCAATATCCAGATTGCAATCTTAGTTTCTTGCTTGTTCTTCGTTTGCCTGCAGGAAACAGACCTTCGTGGTCAGGTTGATCGTGCTCCGGCGTGGTCAACAACCTCTCGGAGTTGGTTTAGCGATTGCTAAGGCGCGACGTCCTCGCACGTTCGTAGTCGGATCGTCAAAGTCGACTTCCTCCAAAACGATAACCACCATCTCATCGAAAGACGGGACACCTTTGCCTCTATCAAATTTGAAGGTGATTCCAATTGGGTTGGAAAGTGTATGAAATCTAGTTTCCAACAAAAAAAGAATCACCCAATTCGGAGTCCGTATGAAGGAGTTCTTGCCGTTTTGAGTCAGGTATGTCTGTGCAGTCCGAATCTGGATGCAGAACGTGAGAGACTTGGACTCTATCTTCTCTTGGCCCAAAAGTGACGTGAGAGAACTTTTTGAACAGCCCCTAAACTTCTCTTTTTCCCTTATCTTCATATGTGAATTGTACAAATGTCCCATGCACCTGGAATTAGACATGGCACAAAAGTCTGTGAAGTATTTTTGTTCTGGATAACATAAATAAATTGTTGCATAGTTTGCATTAGAAATCACCTCACAAATATACATGTATGCAATATTTTTGGTCGTATCCAAGGTAGTCATGTCCTCATCACGTTGCTTCGGTGCTTGGATCTTCAGCGATCTGAATCACGGCGAGTACGACTCCATCAACCGCGTTCTTAACGCTTCCGCTTAGCGATCTACAAGGGTATGTGGATCCTACTCTCCCCTCGTAGTTGCATCTACTAGATTGATCTTGGTGAACATAGAGAAAATTTTTTGTTTTCCATGCAACGTTCCCCAACAGTGGTATCAGAGCTAGGATCTTGCGTAGATGCTTTCTCGAGTAGAACACAAAAGGGTTTGTGGCGTTGATGTTTAAATTGCTGCCCTCCTTAGTCTTTCTTGATTCAGCGGTATTATGGGATGAAGCGGCCCGGACCAACTTTACATGTCCACGTACATGAGACCGGTTCCATCGACAGACATGTGACTTGTTGCATAAGATGGCTGGCGGGTGTCTGTCTCTCCTATCTTAGTTGAATCGGAATAGAACAAGGCGGTCCTTGTAGAAGGTTAAATAGCAACTTGAATATCACCGTTGTGGTTTTGCGTAGGTAAGAAGCGTTCTTGCTAGATACCCATAGCAGCCACGTAAAACATGCAACAACAAATTAGAGGACGTCTAACTTGTTTTTGCAGGGTATGTATGTGATATGATATGGCCAATGACATGATGAGATATATTTGATGTATGAGATGATCATGTTGTAATAGTTAATATCGACTTGCATGTCGATGCATACGGCAACCGGCAGGAGCCATAGGGTTGTCTTTAATTTTTGTATGACCTGCGTGTCAATCATTAAGCGCTTTGTAATGCTTTACTTTATCGCTAAACGGTAGCAATAGTAGTAAGAGCATGGTGGGCGCCGACAACCCCGATGGCGACACGATGATGGAGATCATGATGATGGGGATCATGGGGTGGCGCCGGTGACGATGGAGATCATGCCGGTGCTTTGGAGATGGAGATCAAAAGCACGAGTTGATGGCCATATCATGTCACTTATGATTTGCATGTGATGTTAATCCTTTTATGCATCTTATTTTGCTTAGGACGACGGTAGCATTATAAGATGATCCTTCACTAAAATTTCAAGATAAAATTGTGTTCCCCCCGAGTGTGCGCCGTTGCGAAGGTTCGTCGTTTCGAAGCACCACGTGATGATCGGGTGTGATAGACTCTACGTTCGCATACAGCGGGTGCAAGCCAGTTTTGCACGTGCAGAACACTCGGGTTAGACTTGACGAGCCTAGCATGTACAGACATGGCCTCGGAACACGGAGGACCGAAAGGTCGAGCATGAGTCATATAGTAGATATGATCAACATGTTGATGTTCACCATTGACACCACCTCATCTCACGTGATGATCGGACTTGGGTTGGTGAATTTGGATCATGTCACGCTCGAATGACCGGAGGGATGTCAATTTGAGTGGGAGTTATAAATAATTTGATTAGGTAATAACTCACTTATCATGAACAATAGTCTAAAATGTCTTTGCAAATTTTTGTTGTAGATGGCTCGCGCAGTAGCTCCCCTGAATTTTAATGCGTTCCTAGAGAAAGCTAAACTGAAAGATGATGGGAGCAACTTTGTGGACTGGCTCCACAATCTGAGGATCATCCTCACAGCTGCCCAAAAGGTTTATGTCCTAAATGCACCGCTAGGTGACCCCCCCCCGCTCCTACAGCCCCTGCAGACGTTTTGAACGTCTGGCAGACGCGTTCGGATGACTATTCGATAGTGCAGTGTGCCATGTTGTACGGCTTGGAAGGAGGACTTCAAAGGCGTTTTGAACGTCATGGTGCATATGAGATGTACCAGGAGTTGAAGTTCATCTTTGAAAAGAATGCTAAGATCGAGAGGTATGAGACCACCGATAAATTCTTTGCTTGCAAGATGGAGGAGAATTCGTCTGTCAGTGAGCACTTACTGAAGATGTCTGGGTACTATACCCGCATAGCTGATCTGGGACTTGTGTTCCCGGATGAGGCTATCATTGACAGAATTCTCCAGTCACTCCCTCCAAGCTACAAGAGCTTCGTGCAGCAGTATAACATGCAAGGGATGAACAAGACCATCGCCGAGCTGTTTTCGATGCTGAAAGTCGCTGAGGCAGACATCCAGAAGGAGTATCAAGTGTTGATGGTCAATAAAACCACCAGTTTCAAGAAGAATGGCAAGGGCAAGAAGGGTAACTCTAAGAAGGGTGGCAAAGCAGTGGCTAATCCAGTGAAGAAACCCAAGGCTGGGCCCAAGCCAGAGACTGAGTGTTTCTATTGCAAGGGGAACGGCCACTGGAAGCGGAACTGCCCCAAGTATCTGGCGGACAAGAAGGGGGCCAACAACAACAAAGGTATATGTGATATACATGTTATTGATGTGTACCTTACCAACTCTCGTTGTAGTGCCTGGGTATTTGATACCGGTTCGGTTGCTCACATTTGCAACTCTAAACAGGAACTGCGGAATAAACGGAGGCTGGCGAAGGACGAAGTGACGATGCGCGTGGGAAATGGTTCCAAGGTTGATGTGATCGCCGTCGGCACGCTCGCTCTTCGATTACCATCGGGATTAGTTATGAACCTGAATAATTGTTATTTAGTGCCTGCGTTAAGCATGAACATTATATCTGGATCTTGTTTATTGCGAGACGGTTACTCATTTAAGTCAGAGAATAATGGTTGTTCTATTTATATGAGTAATATCTTTTATGGTCATGCACCCGAAGTTAGGGGTTTATTCTTATTGAATCTCAATAGTGATGATACACATGTTCATAACATTGATGCCAAAAGATGTAGAGTAGATAATGATAATACCACTTTCTTGTGGCACTGCCGTCTGGGTCATATCGGCGTAAAACGCATGAGGAAGCTCCATGCTGATGGACTTTTGGAGTCTCTTGATTTTGAATCACTTGACACGTGCGAGCCGTGCCTCATGGGCAAGATGACAAGGACCCCGTTTTCAGGGACAATGGAACGGGCAAGTGACTTATTGGAAATCATACATACTGATGTGTGCGGTCCGATGAGTGTAACGGCGCGCGGTGGATATCGTTATTTTCTCACCTTCACTGACGACTTAAGTAGATATGGGTATATTTACTTGATGAAGCATAGGTCTGAAACTTTTGAAAAGTTCAAGCAATTTCAGAGTGAAGTTGAAAATCATCGTAACAAGAAGATCAAGTTCCTACGATCTGATCGAGGGGGAGAGTATCTGAGTTATGAGTTTGGTGATCACTTAAGAAAATGTGGAATTGTTTCACAGTTGACGCCACCTGGAACACCACAGCGTAATGGTGTGTCCGAACGTCGTAATCGAACCCTATTAGATATGGTACGTTCTATGATGTCTCTTGCCGATTTGCCACTATCGTTTTGGGGATATGCGTTAGAGACAGCTGCATTCACTTTAAATAGGGCTCCATCTAAGTCTGTTGAGACAACACCGTATGAACTATGGTTTGGTAAGAAACCGAAGTTGTCTTTTCTCAAGGTTTGGGGTTGCGATGCTTATGTCAAAAGGCTTCAGCCAGAAAAGCTCGAACCCAAAGCGGACAAATGTGTCTTCATAGGATACCCAAAAGAAACTGTTGGGTACACCTTCTATCTCAGATCCGAAGGCAAAGTGTTTGTCGCTAAGAACGGGTCCTTTCTCGAGAAAGAGTTTCTCTCGAAAGAATTGAGTGGGAGGAAGGTAGAACTTGATGAGGTTATTGAACCTCTGCTTCAACCAGAGAGTAGCGCAGCACAGAAAGATGTTTTTGTGGAGCCTGCAGAGGTTGAAGAGGAAGCCAATGATGATGATCAAGGAGCTTCTGATCAAGTTACTACCGAGCCTCGTAGGTCGACAAGGGTACGCACTGCACCTGAGTGGTATGGTAACCCTGTCTTGGAGGTCATGTTGTTAGACAACGGTGAACCTACGAGCTATGGAGAAGCGATGGTGGGCCCGGATTCCGACAAATGGTTAGAGGCCATGAAATCCGAGATGGGATCCATGTATGAAAACAAAGTATGGACTTTGGAAGTATTACCTGAAGGGCGGAAGGCCATTCAGAATAAATGGATTTTTAAGAGGAAGACGGACGCTGACGGTAATGTCACCGTGTATAAAGATCGACTTGTGGCAAAGGGTTTTTCACAAGTTCAAGGGATTGACTACGATGAGACTTTCTCACCCGTAGCAATGCTTAAATCCGTCCGAATCATGTTAGCAATAGCTGCATATTTCGATTATGAAATTTGGCAGATGGATGTCAAACAGCGTTCCTTAACGGTTTTCTTAAGGAAGAGTTGTATATGATGCAACCGGAAGGTTTTGTCGATCCAGAGAATGCTGACAAAGTATGCAGGCTTCAGCGTTCCATTTATGGGCTGGTGCAGGCATCTCGGAGTTGGAATCTTCGCTTTGATGAGGTGATCAAAGCGTTTGGGTTTGTACAAGTTTACAATGAAGCTTGTATTTACAAGAAAGTGAGTGGGAGCTCTATAGCGTTTCTAATATTATATGTGGATGACATATTGCTGATTGGAAACAATATAGAATTTTTGGATAGCGTGAAGGGGTATTTGAACAAGAGTTTTTCGATGAAAGATCTCGGTGAAGCTGCTTTCATATTGGGCATCAAGATCTATAGAGATAGATCAAGACGCTTGATAGGACTTTCACAAAGTACATACCTTGATAAAGTTTTGAAGAAGTTCAAAATGGATCAATCCAAGAAGGGGTTCTTGCCGGTATTGCAAGGTACAAAGTTGAGTAAGACTCAATGCCCAGTGACTGCGGAAGATAGAGAAAAGATGAGTGTCGTCCCCTATGCTTCAGCCATAGGCTCTATCATGTATGCAATGCTGTGCACAAGACCAGATGTCAGCCTTGCCATAAGTATGGCCGGAAGGTTTCAAAGTAATCCTGGTATGGATCACTGGACAGCGGTCAAGAATATCCTAAAGTACCTGAAACAGACTAAGGAGATGTTTCTCGTTTATGGAGGTGATCAAGAGCTCGTCGTAAAGGGTTACGTCGATGCAAGCTTTGACACTGATCCAGATGACTCTAAGTCTCAAACCGGATACGTATATATTCTCAACGGGGGAGCGGTAAGCTGGTGCAGTTCCAAGCAGAGCGTGGTAGCTGATTCTACATGTGAAGCGGAGTATATAGCTGCCTCGGAGGCGGCAAAGGAAGGTGTCTGGATGAAGGAGTTCATGACAGATCTTGGAGTTGTGTCTAGTGCACTGAACCCAATGACTCTGTTCTGTGACAACACTGGTGCCATTGCTCTAGCCAAGGAACCAAGGTTTCACAAGAGGACCAGACACATAAAGCGACGCTTCAATTCCATCCGCGATTCGGTCAAGGAGGAGGACATAAATATTTGCAAAGTACACACGGACTTGAATGTTGCAGATCCGTTGACTAAGCCTCTTCCACGGGCTAAGCATGATCAACACCAAGACTCTATGGGTGTTAGATTCATTACCTTGTAATGCTAGATTATTGACTCTAGTGCAAGTGGGAGACTGTTGGAAATATGCCCTAGAGGCAATAATAAAAGAGTTATTATTATATTTCCTTGTTCATGATAATCGTTTATTATCCATGCTATAACTGTATTGATTGGAAACTCAAATACATGTGTGGATGAATAGACAGACTTTGTGTCCCTAGTGAGCCTCTACAGGACTAGCTCGTTGATCAAAGATGACCGCGGTTTCCAGGTCATAGACATGAGTTGTCATTTGATAACGGGATCACATCATTAGGAGAATGATGTGATGGACGAGACCCAAACGTTAAACATAGCTTTTGATCGTATCAGTTATCGCTATAGTTTTCTGCATGTCAAGTATAAGTTCCTATGACCATGAGGTCATGTAACTCACTGACACCGTAGGAGTGCTTTGTGTGTACCAAACGTCACAACGTAACTGGGTGACTATAAAGGTACTCTACAGGTATCTCCGAGGGTGTCTGTTGAGTTGACATGGATCGAGACTGGGATTTGTCACTCCGTGTGACGGAGAGGTATCTCCGGGCCCACTCGGTAATACGTCATCTCAATGAGCTCAAAGTGACTAAGTAGTTGGTCACGGGATTATGTATTACGGTAACGAGTAAAGAGACTTGCCGGTAACGAGATTGAACTAGGTATAGAGATACCGACGATCGAATCTCGGGCAAGTAACATACCGACGAGACAAAGGGAACTGTATACGGGATTGCCTGAATCCTTGACATCGTGGTTCATCCGATGAGATCATCGAGAAACATGTGGGAACCAATATGGGTATCCAGATCCCGCTATTGGTTATTAACCTGGGAGTGTCTCGGTCATGTCTACATGGTTTCCGAACCCGCAGGGTCTACACACTTAAGGTTCGGTGACGCTAGGGTTGTTAGTGAGAACAGTGCATGGTTACCGAAGGTTGTTCGGAGTCCCGGATGAGATCCCGGACGTGACGAGGGTCTCCGGAATGGTCCGGAGACGAAGATTGATATATAGGATGAAAGGTTTCGGAGTCCGGAAGTGTTCCGGGGAGCATCGGGAAATCGGCGGATTACCGAAAAGGGTTTCGGGGGTCCCGGAAGTGGTTCTGGGCCTAATGGGCCACAAAGGGGGGACACCACAGCCCTCATAGGGCTGTGCGCCCCCCCCTGGGCCCTCTCCTATGGCGCATGGGGGGCTGGCCCCTCCTAGGGCAGCCGCACCCCCTGGCTTGGGGGGCAAGGCACCTAGGGGGGGGGGAAACCCTAGGGCCTGGCGCAGCCCTTGGCCGCCGCCCCCCCTCTGCCCTGGCCGCCGGCCCCCCTAGGGGAAACCCTAGGGCGCCCCCCTCTCCTCCTTCCCCCTATATATAGAGAGGTAGAGGGAGGGCAGCCAACACACGTTTGTGCCTCGGTGCTGCCCTCCCTCTCCCATAACATCTTCATCTCCCGCGGTGCTTAGGCGAAGCCCTGCTGGAATCCTCCTCCACCATCACCACCACGCCGTCGTGCTGCCGGTCTCTACATCAACCTCTCCTCCACCCCTTGCTGGATCAAGAAGGAGGAGACGTCCCCGAGCCGTACGTGTGAAGAACGCGGAGGCACCGTTGCTTCGGTGCTAGGATCTTCGGCGATCTGAATCGCGGCGAGTACGACTCCATCAACCGCGTTCTTAACGCTTCCGCTTAGCGATCTACAAGGGTATGTGGATCCTACTCTCCCCTCGTAGTTGCATCTACTAGATTGATCTTGGTGAACGTAGAGAAAAATTTTTGTTTTCCATGCAACGTTCCCCAACAGTGGCATCATGAGCTAGGATCTTGCGTAGATGCTTTCTCGAGTAGAACACAAAAGGGTTTGTGGGCGTTGATGTTTAAATTGCTGCCCTCCTTAGTCTTTCTTGATTCAGCGGTATTATGGGATGAAGCGGCCCGGACCAACTTTACATGTCCACGTACATGAGACCGGTTCCATCGACAGACATGTGACTTTTGTTGCATAAGATGGCTGGCGGGTGTCTGTCTCTCCTATCTTAGTTGAATCGGAATAGACAAAGGCGGTCCTTGTAGAAGGTTAAATAGCAACTTAAATATCACCGTTGTGGCTTTGCGTAGGTAAGAAGCGTTCTTGCTAGATACCCATAGCAGCCACGTAAAACATGCAACAACAAATTAGAGGACGTCTAACTTGTTTTTGCAGGGTATGTATGTGATATGATATGGCCAATGACATGATGAAATATATTTGATGTATGAGATGATCATGTTGTAATAGTTAATATCGACTTGCATGTCGATGTATACGGCAACCGGCAGGAGCCATAGGGTTGTCTTTAACTTTTGTATGACCTGCGTGTCAATCATTAAGCGCTATGTAATGCTTTACTTTATCGCTAAACGGTAGCAATAGTAGTAAGAGCATGGTGGGCGCGCGACAACCCCGATGGCGACACGATGATGGAGATCATGATGATGGGGATCATGGTGTTGCGCCGGTGACGATGGAGATCATGCCGGTGCTTTGGAGATGGAGATCAAAAGCACGAGTTGATGGCCATATCATGTCACTTATGATTTGCATGTGATGTTAATCCTTTTATGCATCTTATTTTGCTTAGGAAATATGCCCTAGAGGCAATAATAAAAGAGTTATTATTATATTTCCTTGTTCATGATAATCGTTTATTATCCATGCTATAACTGTATTGAATGGAAACTCAAATACACGTGTGGATAAATAGACAGACTTTGTGTCCCTAGTGAGCCTCTACAGGACTAGCTCGTTGATCAAAGATGACCGCGGTTTCCAGGTCATAGACATGAGTTGTCATTTGATAACGGGATCACATCATTAGGAGAATGATGTGATGGACGAGACCCAAACGTTAACATAGCTTTTGATCGTGTCAGTTATCGCTATAGTTTTCTGCATGTCAAGTATAAGTTCCTATGACCATGAGATCATGTAACTCACTGACACCGTAGGAGTGCTTTGTGTGTACCAAACGTCACAACGTAACTGGGTGACTATAAAGGTACTCTACAGGTATCTCCGAGGGTGTCTGTTGAGTTGACATGGATCAAGACTGGGATTTGTCACTCCGTGTGACGGAGAGGTATCTCCGGGCCCACTTGGTAATACGTCATCTCAATGAGCTCAAAGTGACTAAGTAGTTGGTCACGGGATTATGTATTACGGTAACGAGTAAAGAGACTTGCCGGTAACGAGATTGAACTAGGTATAGAGATACCGACGATCGAATCTCGGGCAAGTAACATACCGACGAGACAAAGGGAACTGTATACGGGATTGCCTGAATCCTTGACATCGTGGTTCATCTGATGAGATCATCGAGAAACATGTGGGAACCAATATGGGTATCCAGATCCCGCTATTGGTTATTGACCTGGGAGTGTCTCGGTCATGTCTACATGGTTTCCGAACCCGCAGGGTCTACACACTTAAGGTTCGGTGACGCTAGGGTTGTTAGTGAGAACAGTGCATGGTTACCGAAGGTTGTTCGGAGTCCCGGATGAGATCCCGGACGTGACGAGGGTCTCCGGAATGGTCCGGGGACGAAGATTGATATATAGGATGAAAGGTTTCGGAGTCCGGAAGTGTTCCGGGGAGCATCGGGAAATCGGCGGATTACCGAAAAGGGTTTCGGGGGTCCCGGAAGTGGTTCTGGGCCTAATGGGCCACAAAGGGGGGACACCACAGCCCTCATAGGGCTGTGCGCCCCCCCCCCCTGGGCCCTCTCCTCATGCGGCTAAGGGGGCTGGGCCCCCTAGGGCAGCCGCACCCCTTGGAGTGGGGGGCAAGGCACCTAGGGGGGAAACCCTAGGGCCAGGCGCAGCCCTTGGCCGCCGCCCCCCCTCTGCCCTGGCCGCCGGCCCCCCTAGGGGAAACCCTAGGGCGCCCCCCTCTCCTCCTTCCCCCTATATATAGAGAGGTAGAGGGAGGGCAGCCAACACACGTTTGTGCCTCGGTGCTGCCCTCCCTCTCCCATAACATCTTCATCTCCCGCGGTGCTTAGGCGAAGCCCTGCTGGAATCCTTCTCCACCATCACCACCACGCCGTCGTGCTGCCGGTCTCTCCATCAACCTCTCCTCCACCCCTTGCTGGATCAAGAAGGAGGAGACGTCCCCGAGCTGTACGTGTGAAGAACGCGGAGGCACCGTTGCTTCGGTGCTAGGATCTTCGGCGATCTGAATCGCGGCGAGTACGACTCCATCAACCGCGTTCTTAACGCTTCCGCTTAGCGATCTACAAGGGTATGTGGATCCTACTCTCCCCTCGTAGTTGCATCTACTAGATTGATCTTGGTGAACGTAGAGAAAAATTTTTGTTTTCCATGCAACGTTCCCCAACAGTGGCATCATGAGCTAGGATCTTGCGTAGATGCTTTCTCGAGTAGAACACCACTCAAGAAGATGCGGCAGTATATCAAAGCAGCGCATGAAGGGACGTTCTTCCCCGACAGAGAGAACGATGAGCTGACAATGGCCCTCGGGAATCCTGAGCACCCTGGATGGACACGAGGCACGCCAGGCTCCCTTCCGTGGCGTGCTGGGTTTCTGGACGCAGGAGGCTACAAATGCCACGACAGGAGGAAGAAAATGGAGCAGACCGAAATCCAGGCGCTGCGGGCCAGAATACAAGCGATAGAGGAACAGGAAGCAAATCGGGAGAAAAGAATTGCCGAAGCTTCCCCCGAAGCTACCCCGCCATCTCAACGGAGAAGCAGCATGGCTTCCACCGAGCTGCTTCAGCCAGAGCCTGCCTTGACGGCTACTGCCAGGAATCCTGTGGATGCTATCACGCAGGCACAAAATTGCCACCTTATGGCGCAGTGGATGAATCTGAAGGTCAAGGCGGCTGCTGGCTCTGTTTATCCTTCTGGACCCGATGACACTTTTCACTGCCGGCCGATTCCAGAAGGATATGCTAGGGTGATGGTCGACGAAATAACGGAGGGATTTGAGGAGCTCCAGCTTGACCACCCTACCGGTGAAGGGGAGACTCGGCTGGGTTCTTCACTGAAGACTCCATGCCTATGGCGGAAGGACCTAATCAACATTCTCAACTGGACGCCTCCGTCTCCTCCTCCTCCTCCGGCGAGTCAGGGCACTCCGCCTCCTCCACCGCCTCCTCCTCCGGCGAGTGACCATCAGGGCACTCCGGCTCCTTCTCCGGCGCGTGGCGGCACTCCGCCTCCTTCGCCGCCGGCGCGTGGCGGCACTCCGCCTCCTTCGCCGCCGGCGCGCCCGAGCAGCCAGCCTGCTCCTCCTTCTCCGCCTAATCAGCAAGGGCAGAAGAGACCTGCCGCCGCTCCGGCTGCTCCTCCTCCGGCGCGTAAGCAAGTAAAAAAGACAGCCGCTTCGTCTGGTCCGGCGACGTCTACCAGTACAGCCAGAGGCGGGAGGCGATGCAGATTCGGTCCTTCTCTCACGCCTCTAGACAAGTTACCGTACGAGAGGTCCGACGAGGAAAACACGAAGATCGCTCAAGGCGAAGTGAAGGACTTTTTTGAAGGGTTGAAAGCACAGAGACATCCACCTCCGGAGGAGAAGATAGATGCGGTGAAAGCAAAGCGCACTCTTGCTGCCCTGAAGCAACCAGCGCAAAGTAAGCCGCAGGACAACTATGACCGCATGATCCAAAAGTCATATCAAGCAGCGAAGCGGTCGGGAAGTACTAAAAGTGATCAGAGGTTAGCAGATGGGCGAGCTGGGAAACAAATTGCCCAGCTCGGCGAACAAGCGGACCAATTGTGCCCCCCGCTCAAGGTGTCTAGCGACATGGTCGCTAATGATCCGAGGATGGTGCCCGGTTATACCAATCTTGCAGATTACACGTCCGACGATGTACACTATGATTTCTTGGAAGTGCAGATAGAAAGATACGAGTACAAAAAGCCTCTCGTCAAAAATGAAAGATCTCTATCAACGAATATGCGAAGATTGCATGATTGGTACTTGAAAATCTGCAGAGAGTCTGGGGGGAGGGATAACTTGTATTTGAGAGTTAAACCGGAGCATGACCTCGTTGGAATTGACCTGTTGCCTGTTCCATTTGAGGAGTTATATCAGTTTTTCAATCAATTGGCCCTCGATAAAGCAACGGTCACCTGCTACTGTCTGTAAGTAGTACTACTTCTGTCATTAAGTCTCTCTATATAGCTGATCTTCATTGCATGTATTTATAATTATCCTCACTATATATTATGCAGATTGAAGATCGTCGAATTGAAGAAAAGACAAGTAGGTGATATTGGGTTTATTAACACATACCTCATAGATGCAACTGAGGTTAAATTGCGTCCCGACGATACCGAGACCAACTTGCTACGATCGTTGGTGGTAAATGAAAACAAAGATATAATACTCTTTCCTTACAACTTCAAGTGAGTGTTACTGTCTTGTGCATATTTGGTTTCCCTTATATATCAGTCAAGGTTATAGTGATGTAATTGATGATCTCATCATTCGTGCGCAGCTTCCACTATATTCTCTTAGAGATTAAGCTTGAGAAGGGAGTAGTAACTGCCTTGGACTCTAAACGTAAAGATCCCGAGGAGTATGCGGACATGACTCAAATGCTAGCCAAGTAAGTTAAATCGATCAATATTATCCACCATGCATATATATCAGCAACTTCATTTATGATATCAACTAATTGTTTTCTTTGTCTGGCAGGGTTTGGAGAAAATTCACCAAAACAGCTCCGGGACTGCCGAAGAAGCTACAATTTAGATACCCGAAAGTAAGTACTATATAGTAGCATGTTCCGCGCGCGCATCTCATATATCTTGATTCAAGCGCTAGTTTCATCAATACCAATTTGGCATTCTTGCTTATCAGTTTGATTGACCTCTATTTCTTGTAAAGTGGTTGTGGCAGGAACCCGAGAATGATTATTGTGGATACTACATTTGCGAGTCCATCCGCCACACGACCTGTGAGCGGGGCTACACTGAAGAACAATTTGAAGTGGGTAAGCAATCAATAATATTCACAAATTTGTAGCATCATTTCATGTATTGACCCCCTACTTCAAATTAGATGTTTCGGATGCGGGATGAACTCCTAACACCAGATCGTCTGCGAGCAATTCAAGAGGAATTGGCGGCATTCTTCCTTGAACACGTGATCGCTGAAGACGGAGAATACTATGTGGACCATGCATCCATATGATAGGAGATTATTTTTGTAAGAGATAATTATTGTATATATGTGCCCGGTAGTGTCGGATAGATATATGAGAACTTTTTGTTCGACCAATCTCTCGGAGAAGGAGAGGTGGTCGATATTACTTCTCTCTGTATGCATATATATATATATATATATATATATATATATATATATATATATATATATATATATATATATATATATATATATATATAT
>LR738710.1:814061626-814118004 GCA_902687465.1 Secale cereale | reverse complement strand
CAGCCACAGAAATGCTGACGCGTGGATGCCTTTTGGTCCCGGTTGGTACCACCAACCGGGACTAAAGCCCCTCCTGCCTGGGCTCGGTGCACAGGCCACGTGGACACCCTTCTGCCCCGGTTCTGGATTGAACCGGGACTAAAGGGTCAGAGCATTAGTACCGACCCTCTTGTCCCGGTTCTGGAACCGGGGCTAAAGGCCCAAATTAACCGGGTCTGATGACCCTTTATCTACTAGTGACTATATGGCCTGGCACTTCATTAACACCTAAGGATATCGATATCCAGAGCCATCGTTTCCTACTTGCAGTAGAATAGACAGTATAATCAATTCTGCATCGAAGGCGCCGACATACGGCTTGACGGTTAGAGCCCCCAATGAATAATCAAGCTAGGGGACCCATAGCACATTCATTAGAAGTGAATTAGCAACTCTCTCCTCTCTGTTATTGTGCTGCCAAATTATAAGATTTCCTTGCAGTAAATTACATCAAGTTTCGATTCCGCAATTGCTTTACTGTCATAAGTTATGGGGATGTTAATTCCTAGAAATGCATTGCACCGCCTAACTTTTGTGTGTGGCATTCTTGACCAATGAGCTTCTAGCTAGATGAAAAAATCATGTATATATGTATGTAATAAATGACACATAAGGGTATGTGAAGTTGCAGAAATATGCAGATAAGGACATTAGTTTTTGGGGAAGAACCAGAGAGATGTATGTAATAAATCACACAGTTACAGAATGTTCGGCTTAAAATAAATCAGAATTCACAATTCATAAACCTAGAGGATCAGAATTTGTTCAGGGAAGTGCCCAACAGATGACAAAAGCACAATGTTTAGAAATGTACCTCCAGTACTGGATCGGTCTTCCCTTAAGACTGAATTATAAATAATTTCTCTGCAAGTAGACATGTACTAAGAGAGATCAGTGCAACCCACAAAATCAAATCAGAGAAGCAGATGGGTCTGGGTGCATAAGGTAAGAGTCGATTTGCCACCGCTACAGATGAGTGGCATGGAGACGATAGCCGCCGCGGCACACACTTGTGACAAAGAGGCCGTCAAGGAAGGTAACAGCATGTGCGACCATGAGGGGCATGTAGGAGGCGTGATCGAAGAGAGCACGACATAGCCTACGGCATACTCGAGAAAATGGAGGCCCCAAAACGTGTTAGGAGAAAGAGAGTGCCAAAATTCGCTAGGCACACAGTATTCCTGGGTACAAATGTTTTGCTAAAAATAAACCTTAATCACCTTCTGATTATTTTCTTGCATTTTTAATATAAATTCATATTTCCTATTTCTCAAAGGCATTGTCTAGAAAAAAGAAAAAGAAAAAGTAAAGGACAAGAGCAAGCTATCTCTTCAAGTATGTTGATCCAGTGACCAAGCACCACACACATATCACTACAACTGAATCGATGCTTCCATAAAAAAAACTTCAACGGGGCCAACATCAGTTAAGAACCAGTCTGAAGAAACTACAAGGTTATGAGGCATTATGACAAAAAATGAGAACCGAATAAATAGATCATATGTATAGATCAAGGATGAAGCTTACTAATTTATATGTAAGAATAGATGTACTCTAGAAAATTGCGAGAAACTAATGAGCACGTGAAAAGAGAATCAGAGGAGTAAATCACAAAGCCTATTTCAGCAATTGGAGGAAGAAGTCTGTTACTTATCATCAAAGAAGAATGGTCAAAGCACGGCCTGCGGTATGTATGCTTGGAGAGCATGTTGTAGTTGTGCACCAACTGCTACCTGGATGCCCCCGTGGCCTCCACCTCCTGCACGATCTGCAAGTGGCTCCAATGCCCTGTGTCCTTGAACGCCAACTTCTACAGCAGGTGCATCACGCCGGAGGACTCCGTCAACTCGTTGATCAAGCCCAACGCTGCCAACACCCCCACAAATGCCGAGGGACCTACAAAGCCACCACAAGGAGCGTTAGCGGAGAGCGACAACGCCGTAGCAGATGATGCTATGAACCTATCGTCTGGAGGAGGGGGAGGTGAGGTAGTAGCAGGACGCACTCGAAGGCACGGGCTCCACGAATGCCGAGGGACCTAGAAAGCCACCACGAGGAGCATTAGCGGAGAGCGACAACGCCGTAGCAGATGATTCTATGAACCTATCATCTGAAGGAGGGTGAGGTGAGGTAGTAACAAGACGTACTCGAAGGCACGGGCGCCATTGGTGTGCGTGGCATGCATGTGCGGAGGCGGGCCAGATGGTCGAGGAGAGGTACAACGGGAGGACGAGCCTCACAGGTGGCGTAGGAGGTAGGCCGAGCGAGTGGTGGAGGCAATGCCCATGACAAAGAAGTGATATTAACTTCAAGATCAAGTGGAATACCCACGTTATCCTCCGTGCTCGATGAGGATTGCCTCGTTACCAAATCATAACCGTAGGGAAGCGTCGACATCACCGGCTGCTCGAGATGGTTCTCCATGATTTCCTTGCAGCCTCCAATAGATCAAACACGGCAACGAAGAGTCATTTTAGCCACACACAAAAAACAAGCAGAAACAACAAATAGACAGTCCAATCGATTAGAGAGATACCTCTTGGTGCATCACTGCTCTTGCTGCGTCGACCAGCTCAAGAGGTCGTCAGAATTGAAGATCTGCGCCATGCACTTCTCAATCTACATACAACAGCATGATGAGGTCAAGTAATTGTCTAATGCAACATTTTGGTCAGTAACTGAACCACCGTGCGGTACAGACTATAGGGACTGAATTCCATCTGACCTTTTCAGGCGGAGGCATAGGTAGGAGCAGAGAAGGAAGAGCATGCGGTCGAGCTCCATCTGGTATAGCGAGACCACCAGATCGTCGATGCCGTTATCCATGAAGTCATAGAACGTCTCCTCCAAGTATCACCACACAGGTTGTGAAGAATCAGAAACATTCAGTATTGTGAAGAACGACGACAAGACCAATGGGCATAAGGTACGAGAGACGAGGTCGGGTTTGAAGTGGAGGATCACTGGCGCGGCCTTTTCAGTATTGTGAAGAATGACGACACGACCAATGGCCAAAACCGCTTCAGCAGCTCCACGTTCGTGGTCGCCGTGGCCCGGCGGCGGCAGAGTACTTGTCCTCGCACCAAGACATCGTCACCACTCCCTTCCTCTCTTGCTAATTGGCTACACATGCGTCGACGCCGGTGCGCCGTTCCTCGCTGCCCACAAAGCGACCGCACCCTGCCCTGCCCTGGTGTCTCGCAAGGCGGAGGCGTCTTCCCACGAGTAGGGTGCCTCGGAGGTCGGTGGAGGAGGAAGACGGTCCGGCGACCCTCTCCTCTCGGACCTCGACGTCGGCGTATGTGGTCTGCCCGGAGGCTGTGGCGTATGGAACCCTAGCCCAGGGTCGAGACTCGGGAGGAAGAGATGGAGGGTAAGGGGCACGGGTGGTTGGGGTTGTGAGGGGGAGTCGCTCCCGGTTCAATCGTTTTTTTTTTTGTCCGAGGGACATCGCTACTTTTTCGTTCGCTTTTTTTTGTTTGAGCGGCCTCGCTATGTGATCTTCGTCCAATTTTTTTGCATGCGTTAGGTGCAACGGCATCGCTACCTGGGAGGTGGAGGAGGACGAATTAACCGATGAAGGTGGGACGGAAAAAAAACCCGGAACGAAGACTACCAACTGCTTCATTAGAAGTAGAGATTATTTATTTACTAAGTAATGTGATTGAGCGATTTTTCTTAAAATCAATTATTTGTTTTCTAATTAATGCGATTGATTGATTTAAGGTAAGGTTAATTAATTTAGATTTGATCTTTAGAGATTGTTCGTGATTGATTCTACATTACTAAATAACTTGCGCCAGTATGGAAAGTTCTGATCTGTTCAGATTTCTTTCATTGTGTGAGAGGGTGACGCGAAAATAAACCGATGAAGTGGGGGGAGGGGATGAAAAAAATCTATGAAAAAACCAGTGAAGGTGGGAGGAGGGACGAAAAAAACCATGGTAGGTGGGACGAAAATTAACCGCAGAGACTACCAACTGAGACATTAAGATTAGAGATTAAAGTAAGGTTAATTAATTTAGATTTGATCTTTAGAGATTGTTCGTGATTGATTCTACATTACTAAATAACTTGCGCCAGTATGGAAAGTTCTGATCTGTTTGGATTTCTTTCATTGTGTAGAGGATGACGCGAAAATAAACCGATGAAGTGGGGGGAGAGGACAAAAAAATCTACGAAAAAAAACGAACGAAGGTGGGAGGAGGGACGAAAAAAACCATGGTAGGTGGGACGAAAATTAACCGCGGAGACATTAGGAGTAGAGATTAATATCATGCTTAGGTGGCTAAATTTTAATTTTAAGAGTATCCACATCGTGAGCAATTCTATCCATATTGCTAGCCATATCATCAACTTTATGTAGTTTTATGGTACCATAGCATTAAAAATATTTTGAGAACTAATAAATTCTTTAATTTGGTTCTCAAGATCAGTAGGTATCCTATTATTATTGTTGTGGGAATTTCCATAGGAATTATCATAATTATTAGAGGAATTACCGGGATACGGTCTTGGATTGAAGTTACCTCCATAAGCATTGTTGTTCAAATTGTTTCTAGAGAAAAAATTCACAGCAATGGCATCATTATTTTGCACAGTCAAAGTAGATAGTGGCACATCATTAGGATCAACATGAGCATTTTTACTAGCATGTATATCCATAATGAGCATCCATTTTATCACTCAAAGTAGAAACTTCTTCGACAGAGTTTACCTTCTTACTAGTTGGAATTCATTTGTTGTGCCACTAAGAATAATTTGTCATTATATTATCAAGGATTTTTGTAGCTTCTCCTGATGTGATTTTCATAGAAGTACCACCTGCAACAAAGTCTAGAAGATTTCTCGACACAGGATTTACCCCCGCGTAAAAATTTTTATGATCATCCATAAGCTTAAACCATGAGTGGGATAATTTCTAATCATTAATTTCATTCTCTCCCAAGATTGTGCAACATGTTCATGCTCAAGTTTATTAAACTTCATAATTTGATTTCTAAGAGAAGTAATCTTGGCGGGAGAAAAATACTTGGCAATAAAAAGCATCCTTACAATTATCCCATGAATCAATACTACTTCAAGGCAAGGATGAAAACCAAATTTTAGGACGATCTCTTAGTGATAAAGGAAACACTTAGTGAACATGACATAATTCAATGAAGGTATTAAGATGGGATGCATAATCTTCATTAGGATTTCCAGAAAATTATTCTTTCATAATGAGATTTAGCAATGCACTATTAATATCGTACGACTTTACACTAGTGGTGCGAGGAGCAATTGGAGTACTAATAAATTCATTATTAATAGTATTTGAGAAATCACACAACTTCGTGTTTTCTTGAGTCATATTATCCAAGAAAGCAAACTAATGAGCAAACAAACAAAGTAAACTATAATTTGTTTTTTTTTGTTTTTTAGAGAAGTGGAGGGAGATGGAAAAGGGAGGCAAATATAAGGTAGAGCAAGTAGATGATAGTTTGTATGTAGGAACCTGACAGGAATTGGATGATGTGTCCCCGACAACGGCACCAGAATTTCTTGATGCTACTAGTAAACTTCGTTCAGATTTTGCCCGAAGAGGAGGGGTGAAGCAATACAGTTGAGATAAGTATTTCTCTCAATGAGAACCAAGGTTATTGAACCAATTTGAGAACGAAGCAAATTCCCTTCAACACCACCTACGCACATGATGACAAATACTTGCACCCAACATGGCCAAGAGGGTTGTCAATCCCCTTGAACTCGTTACTTGCAAGGATTAATTCTGATAGTGATACATAGATAAAAATAAAAATAAAATAAAATGTGTAAAATTAGTATACCCGGGCCATAGTTTTAACGAGAGGCTTCTCTCTCGAACACATAGCGTACGGTGGGTAAACACATTACTATTGGGCGATTGATAGAAAAGAACATAGTTATGATGTTATTCAAGACAATGATCACACATATAGGCATCACGTCCGTGTTAAGTAGATCGACTCCTTCCTGCATCTACTACTATTATTCCACCAATCGATCGCTATCCAACATGCATCTATGGTATTAAGTTCATTACAAACAGAGTAACGCCTTAAGGAAGATGACATGATGTAGACAAAGTAAACTCAAGCAATATGAATAAATCCCTTCATTTTACCCTTAATTGCAACAATACAAAAACGTGCCTCTCTACCCCTTTCGTCACGAGGTGCGGACACCGCAAGATTGAATCCATTCCAAAGAACGTCTCCCACTGAAGATAAATCAATCTAGTTGGCCAAACCAAACGGATTGATCAAAAAGAAATACAAAATTATCATAATCATGCATAATAAAGTTCAAAAAAGAATCAAATACTTTTAATGAATAACCTGGTCATAAACCGATAATTCATCGGATCCCAACCAACACAACGCAAAAGAAGATTACATCGGATATAACTCCAAGAAGATGGAGGAGAACATTGTATTGAAGATCAAAGAGAGAGAAGAAGCCATCTAACTACTAGCTATGGACCCGTAGGTTTATGATAAACTACCACGCATCATCGGAAGGCAGCAATGATAATGTAGAAGCCCTCCGTGATCGATTACCCCACCGGCAGAGTAACAAAAAAGGCCTTCAGATGGGATTGCGGAAGAATAGAAGTTTGCCGCAGTGGGAAAAGTGTTTGGGGTGGCTCTCGGTTGGTTTCCCAATATTTGAGAATTCATAGAAGCAAAATTAGGTCACACGGAGCCACGTGGGGTCACAAGGTAACACGGCCCGCCCTACCCCCGGGCGCGCCATGTTGCCTTGTTGTTTCCTCCTTTGCCGTCAGGTATCCTCCCGAACCTTCTAGGGTCTCTCTTGTCCAGAAAAAATCATCAAAAACTCTCTTAGCGTTTGGACTTCGTTTGGTATAGATTTCCTGGAAAACCAAAAACAAGCAGAACACATCAGCTGGCACTAGGCACTGGGTTAATAGGTTAGTTCGCAAAAATGATATAAAGTATCATAAAAATGCATATAAAGTATCCAAGATCGATAATATAATAACATGAAACAATCAAAAATTATAGATACGTTCGAGATTGTATCACCGGCGTGTTGCACACTCGCCGGATGTGCTCGTGTGAGATTAAATTACCCAATTACTAGTTCTTATAACCAATACAAAGTAGTTAGTATTTCAAACAAGTGGATCCCCTTCAAACAATCCACTAACTAACGGTTTACAAAATAAAGAAACAATGACATGTGGTCCCATCTGTTAGGAGGGGCAAAAATGTTTGAAAATGTCTCAGAGAGGCGGTCAAAGGCCTTTGACTCGACGGAAATTGTACACAGTGGCATTTCTATAAGGACACTTGAAGAAAGAGGGGTATTTTTTAGCATACTCGAAATTTAGGGGCAAATGCCAGATATGGGTTCAAGTTAGGGGAGAAATGGAATTGTCCCAGAAAAATATAGTGGACAAGCGCACCTTATATATAAGACCAACATGAGGTCTGTTCTGGACAGACCGACTTAGTCCTTTAACAAACATACCTCAAAATGTGTTTGACATCAGGTGTCAAGTGGAGAAGCGTTCACTTTGGATATAATACACACACGGGATTTTTTCCTGGTGGGACAATTTTTGTCCTTTAATGATGATAGTGTAATATTGGAAGTGGAGAAATGCATAAAAGTTTTTAACTGCTTAAATGGAACTAATTTAGCCATAAATTCAGAGTTACATAATGGACAGAATGATATTTCCCCGAATTAGTGAGGGACAGAACAAAATCTCGAAAAGGGGAAAAACATTCCAACAATAGGTAGACAACACGAGGTATGTTCTTGATTGGCCAACTTTTATCCTTTCTTGACACCCAAGGGTTGAGTGGACAAGGATGCACCTTATATATAACATCCACGTGGAGCTTGTTCCCGATGGACTACTGTAATACTGAGAAAAATGTGAAAGATTTCAACAAAATAATGTAATTAATTTAGCCATAAATTTACATCAATATGACGGATGAAATTATAAGTCGGAGATGAGTGAAGGACACAATAAAATCTAGAAGAAGGAAACCACATTTTAGCACGGGCGGAGCACACAAGATATGTTCATGATAGACTGACATTTGTCTTTTAGGATGATACGCAAAAGCTGCTCGACGCAAAGTGTCGAGTTGACAAGCAAGCACCTTATATATAGGAGCTTGCTCTGGCCGGAGGTAATTTTGTCCTCTTACGAGATGATATTGTCATATTGAAAACGAAAAAATATATGAAAGATTCCAACTCCTCAGATGAGTGACAAACACGGCAAAAAACTTCAAGAAGAGAAGAAAACTCTAACAATAAGTGGAGAACAAGATGAATGCGATAGGGTTCAGACACCGTTTATATATGCCAACAAATTTTTTGCCTATGATTCATTGATAATTCATTTATCTTGGGGATATTTGTTAATAATTTTAAAGGATTGCATCTTGGGGGATATTTTCACGATACTAAGGAATACATAGTTTTTTTTTTTGCATCGATAAGGAATACATAGTTTGAGTTGTCACAAAAGGCTTTGACTATCGATTACCTCATTAATATATCTGATATACTACTACGCGATTAAAAATAAAATCAGAAAATCATGTAACAAAAATATATTGATGTCAATTTTTTGGCATGTAAATTACTACTTGTATTCCCCGCAAAAAAGTAGTAGTACTTTGGGACTCAAAGTGTATGAAGGAATTTTACAAGTGGCACCCATCAAGTGGCTCTCGACATATTCCTGGCTGCAATCTGCCTATACGATGTGAAGTTTTACACGGTAGAGTAAATTCCTACCATCCACGGAAAATACTAATCACCCAATACGGTCAGTCGCAGTCCATGGATTTGGATTCGGCGTCAGTCCATCGGTTCTTGTCCAATAGGGCACCCCATATCGCCCTGCAGCTGATAAGGTTCGATCGATAAGACCACGTACGTACGTATTGTCATATTTCTACATCATGGATACTACACTTGCCATTTTCCGTCGTGGATATGTACCATACTCGTACGTACGAGTACATGCGTATTCGCTATGGTATAATACGAAGGTACTTGTATGTACGAGTATTGCTGTTGAGAAAATACAAGTGTAACGTATACACTATTTATGTGCGTGGTGAACCGAGAACTGCATTAATTTTGCAAAGAAGATCCAGCTCAGTTGCCATACCAATCGTGTTATTAATTGCGACGACCCGAGAAAAAAAGGTTATTTTTTTAGGATGGAAAAAAAGGTTATTCCCATTGCTAATTGGCGAGAGAATGAACAGAAGACATGCATGAACCTACTGGTATCATCAGTAATTTGCAGTTTGCACAGGTTCCCTTTAAAAGAACAGAAAAACTAGTTTGCACAGCTATGAATTGCAGGAAAAAAAACTAAATAAATTAACAAAGTCCACCTTGAATATCTGATTTGACCCTATGATAATAATTTTCTTAACAGGTAACTGTTTCTGATGATATATTCTAAGAAGTAACAAACTAATGACTGGAAAAACTTTTCCAGAAAGAAAAAAAAAATCCAATTGTCTATCATATTTTCCCATTTACTCGGTCTCATCGGCGGCAGCGTTCAGGTCAATCTTAGGTTTCTTCGCGCTGTTGTGGGCGGTGGGCTTGGTGGGGAGCGGCGGCACCTTGGACGCGCACCGCGGGCACCGGGGGTCGGCCTCGGCGATGAGCACGTATGTGAGGCAGGACGGGCACGCAGCCGCGCGCATGGCCGGGTTAGCGGCGGGCGACGCCGTGCTTGAAGGCGGCGAGCGGCTGCGCTTGCCTAGGGAGGGGGACGACGAGGAGGTGGACGCGGACGAGGAGGACGACGCGTCCGGCGAGCGGGCCGACCGCGCCGCGGCGGCGCGCTGTAGGGCGTTGCGGACCATGTCGAGGGTGCAGACCGCGGCGCAGGTGGTGGTGACGGCGGCGGCGGCGGTGGAGGCCGTGGGAGGCAGGTTGAGGTCCTGGTGGCCATCTTGGGCGGCCTGGTGGCGATGAGGGGTCAGGAACGTCTTGCCGGACTGCACAAAAAGAAGGAACTCACTCTGTTAAAATTTGAAACAAGATCGAAGACGGGTACGTATGAACATGAAGAACAAAAACTCTGTAATTCAATCCAACCGAACCAGAAAAGTTGATCATCATGCTCCAAAACCGATCGAAGAGCATGGTTCGATCTGCAGACATAATCTAACCTAGCAAATTCTACCGAATTTCATCTCGGACAGGAACCACACGGGCGCGAATTGATCAAGCATCAAACATGCACGCGCGCACGCACGTGTAACAAACTTGTTCATACAGTAGACGAACAGAGCCCATGTTGGGATCGCAAGAACAGGGGAGGAGAAACGAAGGGGCGAAACAGCAGGAGGAGGGCTCACCAGCAGATCAAGCCGTCGCTCCCAGCCGGCGGGCACCTTGACTTCCAGGTCGACGACCTCGTCCGCCCCGCCGGCGTCGCCGCCGCAGCCGCCGAGCAGATCCATGGTCACCATCTCCGGCGCCTTCCCGGCACCGCCCCTACCCCCCTTCCCCGCCTCCCCGCGGAGCATCCTGGCGATGGAGCTCACCTCCGCCGCCATTCTCCTCTTCCCTTTCTCGGCGGTGCTCTGCTTCCTCTTTTCTGTGTTTGTTTGTCGTTCTACCGAGGGAGGGAGAGAGAAGGGAGATCGGTGGGGTGTTCGGCAGTGCGCGGTGGGGCGCCCCTATATATACCGGGAGGCCGCCGTCGTGACGGACACGCGGGGCCCACGTGCCAGCGAGCGTGGAGGGTAGGGAGAGCCATTAAGGATCATATATTAATGGCCGTCGTTGGGAAATGGTTGGAAGATTATTAATGCCAATTAACTGCACGAAACAAATTTGGGGTCGCTGACGTGTTTAATTCACTCGAATCGAAGAGCCGGGATTTGAATTCGTTTCCGTTTAAAGTAGTCATTTACTCCTCCGCATAAGTGCTACATGAATGGGCTGGATTTAATTTTAAATCGAGGAACAACCCTTGGGCTGCCGCCGCTGCAATATCATGCTGGATTTATGCGCATTGATCCATTCCATTTATTTGTTTGCGGTTTTATTGTGCATCTAGAAAACAGATGCAACCAGTAAATTCATTACTAGTATCTGCCCAATATTGAATTAAAATCATATTCAATAGTATCCCCCCATCCGTATTCTAGTACTTCACAATTGAGAATTGCCGCGTGGTATAATTCGTAAATAATCAATGAAAAAGATTTTTGTGGAGGAAAATTAATTGATATATTTATGTTGGATTATACCGTAACGATTAATGTCTAATCGATTCTGGAGTACTATATGATGCGGTGCCAAAAAAAATCAAATTCGAGGAAACTAGTGTCTAGAATACTATATATTTATACTGGATTGAATCGCAGCGATTAATGTCTAATCGATTATGGAGTAGTATATGACGCGGTGCAAAAAAAACTCGAGAATACTAGCATCCGGAGTACTATATATTTACATTGGATTAAATCGTAACGATTAAAGTCATATCGATTATGGAGTACTATATTACATGGTGCTAAAAAAAAGGCAAACTCGAGGATGCTGCATCTGGAGTACTCCCTCCGTCCAGGTGTATTGGGCGCCTAAGGAGCTGCACCATGATCTAGGTGTGATGGGATTGACCGTAATATTAGATATAATTAGCATTAAAAATCTTGTAAGTTGAGCTAATTAATTGCAATTTCTTTGCCTTACCAATCAACATGCAGCATGCAACCAGAGTTATTGCCCATAAGATTGAAAACTTGTGCATGAGGGTGAAGCGAACGAGGCATGGGAGTGATACGAGGCTGATTTAATTCCTTCGCGCCTTACTCATTTGGAAATTCTAAAATCGCTAAGATGCCCAATGCACCTGGACGGAGGGAGTACTGTACATTTGTATTGGATGAAATCGCAACGATTAATGTCTAATCGATTTTGGAGTGTATAAAACGTGTGCAAAAAGAAAATTCAAACTCGGGGATACTAGCATCCGGAGTCGACATCTAAAAAAAATTAGAGCCACGGGCGAGCCTCATGCTTCGAACCCAGGTGGGCAAGGCGTAGACAGGCGCTGCTATCCACTCGAGCTTTGCTCTGTTCTCGTGGTGGTGCAAAATATGAAGAATTTGTTATATCCCCTAGAGTGAGATGGGTTCTCGCCATGAAAATTGTAGGCTGGAATTACCATGATCTTGGCACGGATGTCGAAATTCCTTTGCTCTTGGATGTTCAATAGCAATTGAGGTATGAACTAACCTTTTATGACCAAGATGTGCCTCAATTAAGATTGGGCTTATGTAATCCATCTGAATTAGGATTTATTTTCATTTTTTCGAGTGAAGTGATGGTTGTAGCACCGATCTTTTGTTAATGTGGAACATCAATGATAGTTAATTTGTAGTATATTGGCAGATTTTATGGATGTTATTATTGTTGATGATAATGATTCAACTTGGCAATTTACTAGGTTCTATGGTGCGCCATGATGGGATTTTAGGGATTGGCCGCAAGAATATATCAAACAACTTCATCTCGATCTTGTTTTCAGCTTGTTATGGGAGGTTTTAACAAAATGTTGTATGAGCTCGAGAAGGGGAGGCAATATTGGGTTGGCGGTTATAATATGCAAGCATTTGAGAGAATTCTTGTGACCGCGGTCTTGATCACATGGGTTACATTGGTGACTTGTTTATGTGGAGAATACGAGATATCCGAGAAAGGCTAGAAATTGAGCATTTGGGTCCCATCTATTCTAGTCGATTCCAGGAAGTGCGAGTGACATGTCATTTCTTCTCTTGATACTCGCTTGGGTATGACAATTAGTCGGACTTGACACATAAGACTCACAACATGTCCTCTACATTTGTTCGTGGGTGTCCTTTGCTCTAGCTCCTGCCATATCCGGAATGGTTGCATGGCGTATTTCCCCCCTACCTGGGGATATCTGTGAGATGGTTCTCGCCATGAAAATTGTAAGCTGGTCGTGGCGTGGTCCTGGCATGGATGTGGAAATTCTTTGCTCTTAGATGTTTGATATCAAGTGAGGCGTGCTGACGTGATCTTTATGTCTAAGTGCCTCTATAAACGTTGGGCATATGTAATTGATCTGAATTAGGACTGAAATTCATGATAACTGGTGATATTGATGATTGTAGCATCGGTCTTGTGTTAATGCAAAGCATCAATGATAGTTACTTTGTATCATATGGGGAAAATTTATAGATGTTATTGTTGGCAATGTTAATGATTTAGGTTTGAGGTTCATGGGATTCTATGGTTAGCAAAAATGGGATGGTAGAGATTGTTCATGGGAATATACTAGACAACTTCATTTGTCATGGCTTATTATGGGAGGCAACAATAGATTAACGGCTACAATATAAGCATTCCAAGATTGCTTATCACATTGTGGCCTTCATCATAAGGGTTACATTGGTGATCCATTTATGTGGAGAAGAGGATAGACACAAGAAATGGTAGACATGCCAGTGCACAACGGAGTTACTGCCCCCATCCGTGAAGAAAAAGTTTTTTTTAATATTTGGTTTATAAAGTATGCCAAAGAACTTATGGTTTAAAATAATTAAAATTATATGTAGAAGGAAAAGAAGTGCTTATATAATTTGTGACTCAAGCGATCCTACTATAAGCTTTACCGATCTTCAAGATTCATAATTATCCAGACAAGAAAGGTGCATCATTTACATTGTAAAGCATAATGGTTGGGGTATAATGTTTCAATCATAGGTGCGTTTGAAATGGAAATAGTATCCAGATATGGGATGATCCATGGACACATAATAGTCCTCCATGGCATACTTTTACAAGGATAGGTACATAATATGCTTGTATCTTTTCTAAAGAAGGCCTTCATTAAGAAATAATAGAGTTTTGAGTACAAATCGACATGAATTGGCCACTAAATGTGGGATGGAAAAAAACCACTACATCTCCACCTCATTCACTCTAGTTAGCTTAGCGATTTCATGAGCAAACACATTTGCATCCCTCTCCATCTTCATAACCTTGTAAACCATTTCACCTAGATACTCTATAGTCTCTTTGTACACATTGTGCCATCTATAATGATTATACCTTAGTCAAATAGCTCGCGCCACGACAGAGTAAACATTTTTTTAATATGACTCTGTCAGACCGGAGCTTCATAGCAAGCCTCATTCCTTCCTGACACGCCCTGACTTCCGCCTCACATGGAGCACAACACCGCCCTAGTAAAACACCCATCTCGGCAACCCCTTTTCCCTCGTGCGTACGGCAATAATACCATCATATGAGCGACGATCCTCCTTCGGGAACGACACATCAATATCAATCTTCAACCAATCCACCTCTGGCGTATGCTAAGAGGTTAGTCTTCAAGTAATTTGATTGTTTCAGTTGTGAATGAACAAGTTGATTCAACCATGGGTCGTTAAGATGGATAGCTTATACGTGATCTTTTATAGATTATTGATGTCGAATGTATTATTTAGATTCCTATAATCTAGAGCTTTTACAATTTTCTTGTATGGAATTTACACACTAAGGCGCATTTTTAGTCAGGTCAGCTTGTCACTGAATGGGAACACCAGTACAATGAAAATTAAGATGAACGATGTGCCAAGGGATGAAATGCTTAATCCTCATAAGAGCTTCAGGAGGTTCTAGCTTCGTAAAGTTATATTTCGGTATTTAAATCTCTTCATGGAACTTTGTCGTGCTAGAAAATTTTGGCTAATAGACATATCAACATGCAAGCCTAGTGCATGTTTGCTTGCATATGCTGAAGATATCTAGCTTGCACTCTTAAAATGTGATCGAGCGGCGGTTGTTCACAGAACTCTAGATTTGAAAAAAAAAAACCTAATCCATGAAGCTACATCCTGTTACAAAATGAAGTCTCCAACCTTGGTGCATGGAGGACAGCAGGAAATTCTAGTAGTGACATTGTGGCATATTTGGTGGTGACATTGTCTACTTATCAATGGCGATTACCAATTATACTGAAGGGGACTCCCTTATAGTTTTTCAGTCAAAAAAATGACGACCACCGACTAGAGCCAAGAGCCAAATCGCCAAGCCATGTCAGTTGTTGCAATTGTCATGAACTATGAGAAGGAAATGTCGAAGAAATGAAAATCAAATGACATAGTCGGGAGTGCTCGCCCAAAAACATGATCAAGATCAAATGTTGATGTTTCTTTCAATGCAAAGTAATTGTCATGAGCCACACGTGCGGAGACTAGCATGACATGGGTATGTTTATCGGCGTTGCAAATAAGTTGCTGCTTCAGGTTTATGATGTTGGCACATTGGGCGCTTACATGATGTTGTGTGTCATTTACCTCACTCAACTTTTGGTTTGTAGTTGAGTCATCTTCAACTCGGATTGTCCCTGACATGACCAACACTATAGATAATGATGGTCATACCTTTGGTCTAGTTGCTAATATGGACGTCAAAGCCTCATGAGTAATCTAGTACTAGTAACTTTATTGTCCTAGAGAAGCAAACATGGTTGAAGATGAGCTTGCTAAGTGTGCTTGATCATAATAAACTTGCTGCTTACAAGATGAACCACTTGAATTTCTCAAGCCACAATGAGTGGATGATGCAGTTATTTTTCTATGGAAAAAATCTTTGTTTTAGAAACCATGTCACCACACTACATCTTGTTTCTTCCTTTGTAGTTCTTTTATCTCAGTATCTTTTTTTAATCCTTCACAACCACCATTACAACATACCTTGACCCCTCGTTACTCGCCACTTGCACACCATATATATGTTGGCATTACTCTGGTCCCTATCGCCAAGCCATACATTTTCTCACCGTCATGCGTCATCCCCCAACCCATTCTACACTAGTTAGTCGTATCATCATCATTCACTAAATAGCAAAGAGAAGTGCTACACAGACGACAGTGCATGCACGATTTGTGCACGACAAGCAAAGGCATCCGCTGGATCTAATTGTTTAACAAATCAGCTCCGTTCAAGGAAGGGATCGGGCAAGCATCGTGCATGCACCGTGGTGTGCATAGTAGTTTCGATAGCAAACAAGCATGTGTACACCATTGTCATTATTTCCCATTTTCCCTCAACATCCAGGTTGTCAATGAACCCCTCACGAACCCTAAGTGGACTTAATCTAACTATAACACTACAAACCAATTCATGTCAACATTTGTATCGTGTAATCTTGTCGGTTTTAAATTAAAGCAACAACTAATTTTACTACGCTAGTGAGAAAGTACTAAATATTCATGAGAAATCATTTTCCACACATATCCTAGAACACATCCAATCCGTACCAAAATAAACGACTTCAACTTGTTAAGTTTATTCCATCTTGCTTGTCCTTTTGGTATGTTCGGATGTAATTTTAGTCATCTTGTTTCGAATTTGTCCCGTCACATACGTCATCAAGCAATTAACTCTCCATGATGGTTGAAAAATTCCAATCTACTTGTCAGTTGTGTGGTAAAATGCCCGTAAATATGATATATTTCAGTGAGGAAAATAGTTTTTTTTTTCTTTTGAAAAATTTGATGGAAATAGATGGACATGAGAATAGTCGAAAAGTGGTAACATTTTACGTGTACTTATAATTATGGTGTCTATCTGTAGGGAGCTCAAGAGTGGAACATTTTCACATGACATTGATATGGTGCCGAAGTTAGACGATGATAATTTGAAAGATTATAGGAACAACATTATTCATGAGATATTTATAGGAAACGCCATCCAATTCAATGGCGGCAGCTACTGTAGCTTGGAATTTATGAGGGGAAAAGAAACGCAATTGGCCACGGCGCATCTTCTGTTTTAAAGGCTCTCCTTATATTGCATTGCAATCATAGCTCGCCCGCATCGATCTAATCACGAATTTAAGGCGGGAGATTGTTTTCCATAACTACCGAATAGAAAGCCTTTAATAACGGGCGGGGCAACAACCTGTGAGACGAACTTAATTCGCACGCGATCTGGATCGATCCACCCCATCCATCATGAAAACCTTCCACCTTAAAAGCCGAGGATTTTTGCTCCGTTTAGTTCTGGACTTTCTCTCTTAGTTAATGATTCTCCGTAAGCTCGTGCATGCAGTATTAAACACGTTTTGGAGGTTGCTGCTTGGCTGTTTGGGCTAGCTTTTGCATCAACGTACACTTTGGTTAGTATTAAGTGGCCGGTAGGAGTGGTTAGCTGTACTCGACATGCAGATGAAGAATTCTTTCGTCCAATTAATCAGTCCCAACTTCAAAAATAATGTACTCCCCTATAACAATAACGTTTACTCCTATTTCAAATACTTGCAAACGCCCCAGTTTCTTCTACGGCCTATTTCAAATTTATGAGACGAGAGGGTTAATTCTATACATTGCTATCTTCTTTTAAAAAAACACAACTGGCGTCGGCGCGCTGCCCAGTTGGCGTAGGCGGCGGCGGGGCTCTTTTTCACCCCATTGGGTCACCTGCAGTGCGGTATGTGGCATTCATCTGAGGCCGCAGCAGCCGCAACGAGGACGGTCGTGTGTCCGTGACACATGCGGGTTAGACTTGCGGCGGTTGCGCTAGCTCGGCTAGGAGGAGGTTAGTTGTACTTAATCATCATGGTGGCAATGATTAGCTGTACCCTTTCCGTAAAAAAAAGATTTGTTGTATTCAACATGCATCATGGTGGCAATGGTGGCTATGTCTCTTAGCCGTGTGGGTGGCGAGGGGTTTAGCAGCGGGCGGCTCGAGCTCGTTCTCGGTCTTTGGCATTGGCGACACCCAGAGCCAGATCTAGAGGTCTTTACTTGTCACAGTTGTCCTAGATACCTCGCTAGCAGAGATGAGCTGCCGAGCAAAAGCTACACTCTTGAGGATGACATTGTGGTCCTCCACTCCGTATCTTGGTTCCAGGCGATGAGCATTGTCTGCTTCGAACTCGAGACTGGCCAAGTTGTGCGTCTTTTCCCCTCCTCGGGGCGTTCTCATGGAGGTTAGATGTCCTAGGATGTGTCCTGGTGGTGTTGTCTTGAAAACTTCTTGTCTACTTTTCAGTAACGTAGTTGTGTGCGTTTTATATTGTTCCATTATGGTTTAACAAATAGAGTTCCAGCATTACACGTGAGAACTGTTTTTTTTTTTTGCAGGGTATGAGAATTGTATTATTTCCACATGTTTCTCATACGGGCCGATAGCACTCGTCCGCACCTTTGTGATAGCACTATCAGATATGCTCCATCTGCTCCGAGCTTTTCCAGATTTATCCTTGTGATCAGTTTCTGCTCCTGGGAGCAAATGTATCCGGATAAACAGTAAATCTATAAAATAAAATCTGAATTTTATTATAACACTTATTGTTCTACTCCCGTGCGAATTTCATTCAGAGCATACAAAAAAAAAACTGCTACTCTGAAAAAACTCGTTTTAATGCATTTTGGGGGTGCATGTGTTTGTTTTTCTTACCCAAAGCATCGTGAATGTGAGCTCTATACGAGCATTTATATACATAAGGAAAACATTCAAGAATGTTTGCCTAAAAAAAAATATCACATTTCTCTTTTTTGCTACTTTTTGAAATTTACCGTGCACACATTTGCACCTGGGAGCAGAATGGCACCTTCGCTTGCGACCTCCTATCTCTTTCCATTACTGTTTTGGTTGGAAAGTAGAAAATAAAGAAGAAACGAAATTGATTTATTAACATCAACGTCTGAATTCTCAGTACACCTACATCTTCACAGTCAAGAGTTTACCACCCATCTTCTCAAAAAGGACGTTGTATCAACCATTGAATGCTATCACCCTCTTGATCTTCGGAATGCACTTACTAATACACGGATTGTTAGGGCATCTCCAACACTGACCTGCAAAAGTCTTCGGTATATGTCCGTTTTTATATTCGGACATGGTCCGCGGACATGATGCCGGAGTGATCCATCCAATGCTAATAAAAGGTATAAAAAAATTGGTGGGAATCATGCATGTCGTGGGCTATTATAGTGATGTGGTGTCTGGTTGGGAAGAGAGAGGAGAAAGATGGTGCATGTGAAGAGAGAGAAAAGTGAGGAGGGTCACACAGAGGCTTTTGATTGGTCAAGTGGATGTCCGGACTCCTGTATAGTCCCATGTTTGTCTCTACTTTGCCAGAAAACGGACGTCCGGACCATTTTGCGAACCGGTGGAGAACCGCGTTGGATTACAAAAGTATACAAAAGTGTCCAGTCAGACATATACCGGAATTTTGTGGGTCTCCCTTGGAGATGCCCTTAGGTCCCTTTAGATCCCACCATTAATGGGGAGGTACAGTGGCCATCGTGGATTCTCTACGCGGGTACACGTGTGTTGATCCTATAGGTGGTGACGTTTTTCTTTAATTTTAATGATTTGCAGATTGCCGCCACGTCTGCCGCGCGGTTCTATAGGTTGCGACATTGTCTTTCGTTATATTCCTCCGCTTCCAGTTTAAAGTGCTTATCACAAATAAAATTATTTTTCTTTTATTTTATAAGTCTCAATTTATTCCTTCCATTCACATGTTTAGATTTTAAGGTGTGTTAAATCGTTGCATGCAAAGATAAAGAGAATATTCACCCACGCATGTAAAAGTTCGTGGTCATTTATTGATCACACATGCATGCATTGTGATTAATACATTGGTAAACAAAATTTCTTGTGGAAAAGGAGCACATTAGTTGTGAATTTTTGTAAACTACAAAAATTATTCCACCACTTACCATCTACCTTGGTTGATGAGATTTCTAAATTGGGACCTACCCCTTTACGGTTTATAGGGTTTAAATATGAAATCTCATCAACCAAGGTAAATGATGAGTGAAGGAATGCATCTCGTACTTTACAAAATTACTCAAACTTTAATCTGCATTAATTATAGTGTATGCATGGATGACCATTGGCTGGTCGTAAGGAGAGTCTCAAAGACTATCATGTATATGATACTTGTGTATGATACTACATCCGTACTGCATAGTTGGCTTGCATGGCACATAGTAGCATATCATTTATTCTGATACATAATCATAAGAGCATCTACAACCGGACTCCTCAAATTGACAGGGCGGGCGCGGGGACCACTGATCGGACATGAGAGAGAAGCAAAAACTGACAAAAATTGACCCAACTGGACCCCTTATATCATCCCTATACAATCGGGCTGTCCGCAAACCCTCGTATTCATCTCAAATTGGGGAGGATATGAGGGCTCACGGACATGCCCGGTCGTGCCCGGGCAGTCCGCCACATAGGACATGTCCCCACCCAAACCACCTTTTCTCTGTCTTTATTCATTCTTTCTTTCTATCTCTTCATCTCCACCAATCACGTGCACGTGACCGACATATGAGGAAGAAAATGAGGAGTGTGGTTGTGCGGACGGATAAATAATGGCTCAAAACGGACACGCCCGGTCACTGACCGGGCGCGTCCGCGGGCGTTTGAGGGCTCGAATTAGAGGTATGTGGTCGAAGATGCTCTAATATGATAATCAACCATCTCTTTCTTCATTTAATTCTAGGCCATGTCATAAAAAATTCCTAGTTGACATGCATGATAGTAGCTATGATACTCTCATTACGACCAGAATGATTATATGCATTGGTTAGTTTCTCTTAAGGGCAGTGCTACGCGTCCGCCGACGGATAATCTGAAAAGATCCGCCCCCATAGCAGTCGTGAGATCTGGTCCAATCAAAGGTCTAACTTGTCCTCATTATTGCAACAAAGTTAGTGTTGCAACACAGTTCATGTTGCAGAAATATTCAAGTGTTGCATTTTTTTTGTATTCACTTTTTCGCAACATAGATGATGTTGCAGAAGGGCTTTTGCAACAGATGATGTTCCACAAATTAGAGAAAGAACGGAAGTCTGGGTGGAATGCGGGAGGCAACTGCGTTCGAGAGATCCAGATCCAGATCCTGCAACATGCGAGTTGTTGTGGTGGGAAAACTACAACGAGGGCTTAGTTGTAAAACCATAAAAGATAATGCTAGATGACCCCCGCAGGACACGCGTCACACGGATGAGGCAGCGGACGCTCGCGTGTGATCCATCTGCTGTAGCCAAGCTTTTCCCTTCTTTTAATCCTTGCATGTATCAATTTAATAAACCTTGAAATGTGAACATGTGATCGAAACAAGTGAATATAAGTAAGTCATATAATGTGGAAAACTCAACAAAATGAGATGAACCCAATAAACAAGAAAGGAGGGACTATAAAGATGCCCGTAATGGGAGTATCATAGCATGCCAGCTACTAGTAGACAATTCCCCTAAAAAAGCTACTAGTAGACAATTTTTGTGAGGTGACGTCGAATTAAATAAAGAAATAGATGTTTGTGTATCATATCATGGTACCCTTTCATAATAAATGGTATGTCAATATATGTCATGCACGGCAATAAATAAGATCACCTCCATTTGTACATGCCGTCTCAGGGCATCTCTAACGACAACCGCAAATTTCCTCCTGCATCCGTCCGCAGACCGGAGGGGGGGGGGGGGCAGTCCACGGACACAGATGCAGGGGCGGTCATCCAACGCCGCACGCATACATTTCAGCAAAAAAAAATAACTAACTAGACAAAATTCGTGCAAACACAGCGGATTTCATATAAACCGGACGACATCCATTACATTTTGGACATTTTCTTAACTAAAAACTAAACCGGACTATGCTAAAAATAGTCTACGGCCGGCGTCGGCGGATATCCATGCGCACGACACAGATCTCATTGACTAGTCTACGGCCGGCCGCGATGTATCTCCATTGTCTTCCCCATGTCCGACAGCTCGCTCGCCGGACTGCCATGAGCCCAGGAGGTATATGCTTCAACGCAAAGGGCGGCTTCTCCATGTCCAGCATGGCCTCTCATTGAAGTGGACCCCCCTGTGATGTGCTTCAGGCGGAGGGGAAGGGACGACGATGTCCTACGACCGGGAAAGACACCAACCGTGTACGCCGACGTAATCTTGGTCGTGGCCTTCATGGGACCCAAGCCACGACGTCCTCCCGTGTTCTACTTCTGCTCGATGACGGCGGCGGCCGCGGATGTGCTGGCCACTGTTTCATCCATCTCAACGAAGCCATCTTCTTTCTCCGCCGGTAGGGCGTGGTTACGCTGGCGTTGACGGTGGATGGCGCGATTCCGGCCACGGGATCAGTCGAATGACACGAGCCGCCGTGCTCCCCGTGTACCGACCTGGAGCAACTAGCCGCTCCTTGGCGAGCTAGCTTGAAGTGGCGAGTTGCTGAACGATGCACCGTCTTGGAGTATCTGCATCCGCAAGCTGGGCTGTAGCGTCCTGGATCGTCGAGGGTGGTGGAGTAGAGCATTGTCTGGCTCGTATCCTGCTGGCTCGACGGGCCACCTAGACGACTTTTATGCCATAGAATTCCTCTTCCTGCTCGCCGAATGCCATGGAGATTGCGGAAACCAAGGTACAAGCAGGAGATGGGAGTGGAGTGTGGTGCGATTTTTGCCTGGCACCGTTTAAATAGCCGGTGGATGGCCGGAGCAACCCACATTGTGTATATTGACGGGCGGCTCGCGAACAGGCGTGTGGCCGGAGTAGCTTCCTCGACGCACACAGAGTTTTGTGAAGGAAGCAATAGTAGAAAGGGGGGCAAAGGTCCAGGCCGGGTCAGCCCATTTGTAATGCCCAGTATGAGATTATACCTCCTACATGTCGAGGCACGACTTAAAGGTATAAGCTCATACTAGAATGATCTCAAGTATGGTATCTTTGCACGACTCATGTAAAAATAGGGATGAAATTGCAAAAGAGTAGTTGGCTTACACTCGCCACGTCACACAATACATTACATAAGCAAATCATCATCCAAATAACATCACAGTCCGACTACGGACGAAGATCCAAATGAAAGATACCAAATAAATAAAGCCACAAGGTCCGATCGCCCCTAGTAGAAGCCACTACTGATCATCGGGATAGTGCACATAGTATCGCCCACGTTCTTCATCGAACTCCCAGTACAGCTCTGTGCCGTCACCTATGTAGTTCACCATGGTACCTGCATCTGGTGTTGTGTAGAATCTGTGAGCCACGGAGGACTCAGCAATCCCGTTCTCGGGTAGCAAAACTATCTAAGCCTTGGGTGTGGAACAAGGCTGAAGAAAAATAAAGGTTGCAGCAGCACTAGCACCAGCTTACGTGTTTAGAGCGAGAAGAGAAGTGCCACGAGTGTCAAGTGATCATGAAGTGATCCTATGTAAGCACGTCAAACATAACCCCACCGTGTTCACTTCCCGAACCCCGTTCGGAAAATGACTGTCACGGTTACTCACACTGGTAGTGTGTTCCGAACATGGTATCAAGTTTTCTACAACAGGATATTAACAAATTCCCATCTGCCACATAACCGCGGGCACGGCTTTCGAAAGATCAAACCCTGCAGGGGTGTCCCAACTTAGCCCATCACAAGCTCACGATCTGCGGAGTCGCAACTCCAAGGTGGGAAGACCCGAGTATTCTCAGAATCCCGTGCTCAAGATATTCCGACTAAGGTAAAACTAATCCAACAAATCCTCCCGGCGTGCCGACACCCTGATAGTAGCCGCGTGTATCTCGTCTCAGGCCACGACCAGATGGGCGATGCTACAGGTTTTTACCAGCCCTCGGGTTTCCCCAAGGTGGCCCTGCAGGACCCCCAGTTTGGACCAACACTCATGTGGAGCACTGGCCCGGGTTGTTGATTAAGAAGAGAGTTTATAACTCCCTATGCAAGTTTTAGTTGTTAGGCAAATGTAGAACCAAAGTTGGGACTTGCTGGAAAAGCTTTAGCGCTAAACGGGTTATCAAGGGGGGGCCATAAACCCCAACCGTGTTAGGGACACATAATCAAGGAACATAACACCGGTTTATACGGTTCCTAGGGAGGCATGAGTGGAACAAAACACCAAGCAAGAGGCTTAGCCTTCCACCCATTGCCAAGTATATAGATGATTTAGTTGACATATTATATAATGTGATATCTCAACAATAACTTCAACATGAAGCAAGAATCTTCAAATCTTCTCCTGCAACTAGCAATGCTATAAGAGGGGCTGAGCGAAGCTTACTTAGCCAAACAAAGGTTTTGATAGGTTGGGTGGTTAAAGAGATTCATGGATACAATAGGAGGCTGACAAACAAACATGGGCTTCGAGGGAATAAGCTAAAGAGCGAGACATCTAGCAATAGGAAAAGATAGTAATGATATCTGGGTCAGATCATCTTGCCTGTCGAGTCATCGATGGGATCGTAAGACGGCTTCTCGTACTCAACCTCGGTAGGAACCTCGTTCTCGGTCTCGGCTCCCGGCTCTACTCAACACAAGAACACAACGTGGCACAAAATAAAACAAGGTGCAATGCACAATCAACATGATGCAAGTATGATGCATTTCATGGCAAGGGATGAAGCACACAAGAACAACACAAAACAACAAGTTTAAATGAGTCCGGAATCAACATATAGCAAATCCGGTAAGTCCTCATATGCATATTTTGAAATTGGTACAGATCTGAACAAACCTTAAGTTAAAGTTGTTAAACAGCAAGTTAACATGCACCATGATGATCTACACGAAATTCCAGTCAAGTTTCATATAAAGTTTGTTAAATTCGGAGCTACGGTCTAGAAGATATGAGCAAAAGAAGACAAGCATGGCAACAGTGCAAGATACACCCAAACATCAAGAAAACACACTCCAAACATGTAAACAACATGGTATTATGATTCTACATGCAAAACCACACAAGTTTCATATAGGGCACGCTCAAAACGGAGCAACGGTTCAACACATACACACGAAACAAGATACGATGCAAAGCTGAAATTAACAGCCACATAGCAACTTTGGAGCAAGAAATATATACTCTACAGCACCCAAACATGATGACAACAAGAATGGACATGAAGTAGACATACCCTACAGCAAACAACTCCATTGGAGCAACTCCATAGGAGGCATGGATCAATAGCTACAAGCTACACCAAATTGATCATGCTGTTAAAATCCTGACAGGCATAATTTATAGCAACTTGAGAGCAAGAAATACATAAGCTACAACAAGCCATATGTGCAAGTGAGGGCATGAATGGATAGACAAAAATATGGAAAATAAGAAATGATGATTGGCCACTCCAAAACTAGCATGGATTTGACTAGGGCATCAAGCAAACATAGCAACAAAATATCAAGTAACAACAGTTTATAACAAGTAGCACTCTTGTCACGAAGATTAGGACATCTAGATGATCTCAAACAAGCATGCCACAATGGAACAAAATATAGAGCAGATCACCACGATCATTTTGACATATTATATGCACAATTTGGACAAGCACACTAAAAGTTACAGCTATCACAACATGCAACATTATAATGGCAGAAAAAGACTTAGCAGATTTATACCTAGCAGAAAACGGGACGACGAGGTACAACGGGACAGAGGGATCCAGGCATCGGGCGTTTGGATAGGTGACGATGGAATCCCAGGACGGGGCTGTCCGGCGGTTGTTGCGGGTGCCGGGCTCGCTGGTCGGGTCGGGGAGTCCGGATCCGCCCGGCCCGGTGAGGATGCAGCGGTGGCTGTCCTTGCCGGCGAGGGGGCTGCGGGAACCGGATCCGGCTGCGGAGAGCTCCCGGCGGCGGGGCGCGGCAGCCGGAGGTGGAGGGAGGCGGCGACTTCCTTGGAGGACGGCGGCGGCGAGCAGCGAGAAGGGAACCGCCGGCGGGGAGGCGCGCGGCCAGGGGGCGGCGAACGGAAAACGACGTCGGGGAAGAAGGGCGCACGAGGCGCGGCCTGGTTCGGCCCCGGGGCGGGCCGGATCTGGGCCCAGCGGCGCGGTGGGAAGGCGGGGAAGCCGGGCGCCGTGTGGCGCTCTGCTATTGGCCCGGGGCGGCGGCGTGCTGAGGTGGCGCCCTCCCACTAGTCGGAGCGACGTGGCTGCGCGGCGGCGGACATGTCCGGCCTGGTCGAATGTGTCCGGCGCGGCGCGGAGGGAGGAGGGGCTAGGTTTCGTCCGCAAAATGGGCGTGGGAGGCTGTTTATATAGATTCTGGGAGCTAGGAAGGTCCAAATGAGGAGCGGTTTTCGGCCACGCGATCACGGTTCGACGACCGAGATGACGGGAAGGGTTGTGCTGGGTTTGTAGGCTGTTGTGGAGGGGGGGGTCTAGGGCCTTAAGAAGAGGTTCTTTTAGCCCACTAGGTTAACCGTTGGAGTACCAAACGGGCTCCAAACGCAACGAAACTTGACATGCGGCCTATACGTACTAAAACAACAACGCACAACAAGTCTCCCCTCATTCCAGAAACGTTACTCGGCCACACACGAAAGAAGGACTGGGGGATGCCATGGGCACGTGTGTGAGCGTCGGAATTCGAAACGGACGACGGGAAGAGGCGAGTGGAACCAGGTGCAAGTGACAACACAAATGCAATGCAATGCACATGACAACATGACATGGATGAAATGCACACACGCACATGACAGAACGAAGATACCCGAAATGAAAGAAGAGCCCAGAATGGAACTGATGAAGTCAAAGTTTCATATATTGCCATAATTGGAAAGTGTTACATCTGGGGCATTACAAACTCTCCTCTACTACGAACAGATCTCGTCCCGAGATCTAGGACTGAAAGAAGGAAGGGTACTCGGAACGAAGGTGATCTTCTCGTTCCCACGTAGCTTCTCGGTCGGTATGGTGTGACCACTTGACTTTCAAGAACTTGATTGACTTGTTGTTGGTCTTGCGCTCAGTTTCTTCAAGAATAGCAACAGGGTGCTCACGGTAAGACAAGTCTTGTTGAAGATCAATCTCCTCGAACGGAATGGTGCGTTCAGGTGTCTTGACGCACTTGCGGAGTTGAGACACATGAAACACATCATGAACATTTGCAAAGTTATAGGGAAGCTCAAGTTGATAGGCTAGATCGCCTCTTTTGCCAAGAATCTTGAAAGGGCCCACATATCTAGGAGCAAGCTTTCCTTTGATACCGAATCTTTGGGTGCCTTTCATAGGAGAAACATGGAGATAGACATGATCTCCAATGTCGAAAGCCAAATTACGATGCTTGCCGTCATAGTAACTCTTTTGACGCGACTGAGCGGCCTTGAGATTCTCACGTATGACTTTGCACATTTCTTCGGCTTCTGAGATCAAGTCATTGCCAAGAAGTTGACGTTCACCAGTCTCGAACCAGTTGAGAGGAGTACGACACTTTATGTCATAGAGAATTTCAAAAGGAGCTTTGCCGGCACTTGCTTGGAAACCGTTGTTGTAAGAGAACTCGGCAAACGGAAGACAATCTTCCCACTTCATGCCAAAAGAGATGACACAAGCTCTGAGCATGTCTTCGAGGATCTGGTTCACTCTTTCGACTTGACCACTAATCTGAGGGTGAATCGCAGTGCTGAAACGGATCTTAGTGCCCATGGATGACTAGAAGGAGTCCCAGAACTTGGATGTGAACAAACTCCCACGTTCTGAGGACATAACTTGAGGAATGCCATGTAACGACACAATTCTGGAAGTGTACAACTCTGCCAGCTGAGCTGCATTGATGGATTCTTTGACTGGAAGGAAGTGAGCTACTTTGGTTAGCTTGTCAATGACTACAAAGATAGCATCATTCCCCTTCTTGGACTTGGGAAACCCAGTGACGAAATCCATTTCAATGTGGTCGAATTTCCAATCGGGAATAGGAAGAGGTTGGAGGAGACCGGCTGGACGTTGATGCTCTGCCTTCACTCTTTTGCAGACATCACATTCATTCACGAATTGGGCAATCTCCCTTTTCATGCGTGTCCACCAGTAAGATTGCTTGAGGTCTTGGTACATCTTGGAACTTCCGGGATTAATCGAGAGGAGGGAGTCATGTGCTTCGTTCATTATGAGCTTCCTGAGATCACCCTTGGGAACCACAAGTCTGTCCTCAAAGAACAAGGTGTCTTTCTCATCAACACGATAGCACTTGTATTTGGGAGTACCCTTAGCAATACCATGTTTCACTTTCTACACCATAGCATCACTGAGTTGGGCCTCACAGATCTGATCTTCCAAGGTAGGAGCAACTTGAAGGTTTTCAAGAAAGCCTTGCGGAACAACTTGGAGGTTGAGCTTCCTGAACGATTCACAAAGCTCAGGCTGGAATGGCTTGAGAAGGAGACTGTTGCAGTATGCCTTTCTGCTCAAGCCATCTACAATGACATTGTCCTTGCCAGGTGTGTATTCGATGCTTGGATCATACTCTTGGAACATCTCAACCCAACGAGTCTGGCGAAGGTTCAGATTCGGCTGTGTGAAGATGTACTTCAAGCTCTTGTGATCGGTGAAGATGTCCACTTTTCTGCCCAACAGAAGGTGTCTCCACGTGATCAAGGCGTGTACCACTGCTGCTAGCTCGAGATCATGTGTGGGGTAGTTCTTCTCATTTGGCTTCAATTGACGAGAAGTGTATGCCACAATTTTCTTGTCTTGCATTAGCACACCACCAAGTCCTTGAAGAGACGCATCAGAGAATACTTCGTAGGGATTGGACTCATCCGGAGGAGTAAGAACCGGAGCAGAGATGAGTTTTTCTTTGAGTGTTTTGAATGCCACATCACAATCCGGAGACCAGTTGTACTTGACATTCTTCTGCAGCAAGTTTGAGAGAGGCTTGGCAATCTTGGAGAAGTTCTCAACGAACCGTCTGCAATAGCTAGCAAGACCAAGGAAGCTTCGGAGTTGCTTGACGTTCTGTGGGGGTTCCCAGTTGACAATCGCTTCAGCTTTCTCGGGGTTGACAGAAATACCCTCAGCAGAGATGATATGGCCAAGATATAAGACCTTATCTAGCCAGAATTCACATTTAGAGAACTTCGCATAGAACTTATGTTCACGGAGTCTGTCCAGAACCAAACGGAGGTGCTTGGCATGATCTTCTTCATTCTTGGAAAATACCAAGATGCCATCCAGATAGACAAGCACAAATTAATTGGTGTAGGGGTTGAATATGTAGTGCATCATTCTCGAGAAGGTGGGTGGAGCATTTGCGAGGCCAAAAGACATCACCGTGTATTCATAGGAGCCGTAGCTTGTTCTGAATGCGGTCTTGTGAATATCTTCTTCACGGATACGGATCTGGTGATAACCCATCCAGAGATCAAGCTTTGAGAACACTTTTGCTCCTTTGAGCTGCTCGAACAATTCATTGATATTGGGGAGCGGATACTTGTTCTTTATTGTCTTCTTGTTCAATTGCCGGTAATCAACGCAAAGGCGCTCCGTGCCATCCTTCTTCTTGATAAATAGAACACCACATCCCCTAGGAGAAGTGCTAGGCCTGATTAGACCCATACGCTCTTGCTCATCGAGTTGTCTCTTCAGCTCCTTCAACTCTTCAGGGGAAAGCTTGTACAGACGCCGACATGCTGGCTCGGTACCGGGCTCGAGTTCAATGATGAATTCAACTTGACAATGCGGAGGTATGCCTGGAAGCTCTTCAGGGAAAACATCTTCATATTCATTGACCACCGGAATTTTAGAGATGGCATTAATCTCGCCCTTGTCATTGAGAGAGAATAGCCTGATTGTGTTATCTCGAGAGGCGAACATAATCACGTCTTCGTCAGGATGAGTAAGCTTGACTTCCTTATTTGCACAATCAATGTGAGCATCATGCTGGGAAAGCCAATCCATCCCAAGAATAAGATCAATGTTGGAGTTGCCGAGAACAACCGGAGAAGCCAGAAAGTGGTAATCACCCATGCGAATAGATACATCCGGAGCATACACACTAGAATGCATTCGTCTCCCCGGAGAAATAACTGATAACTCCCTTGGCAAATTTTTGGTGACAACATTATGCTTGGTTGCAAAAGTATGAGACATGAAAGAGCATGATGCACCCGAATCAAACAACACTTTTGCAGGAATAGAGTTAACTGGAAGGTTACCAAGTATCACATCTGAAGAGTTCTCTGCTTGAGCTGCATTCATCAGATTCACTCTTGCTACCTTCGGATCGTGCTTGACAGTAGCAGTGCTGACAGGTGGAGGAGGCGGAAGGCGCCTTGGGTTGGGACACTTGTTAGCATAATGACCCTTCTGAGTGCACTTGTTGCAAACCACTTCTGAGAGAGGACGGTGATAAGGAGCACTTGACTTCGAAGCTTGAAAGTGATTCTTGGACTGATTGCTTGGGTTGGGTGAGTGGGAGAAACCACGGCCACCAGAATGCTTGTTGTTGTTGTTGGAAGGTCGGATCACTGGAGGAGGTGGAAGCCAAAACTTCTGTTGCTTTGCAACCACTTGGGAAGAAGAGGAGGAGTTGCCAGCATCTCTGATTCGCTTTTTGGAAGCTTCAACCTTGAGCTGGGCTGCCTCTTGCTTAAGTGCCATGTTATAGAATTGATCAAATTCATCCGGCTCAAACAAGGTGAGAGCTAGCTGGAGTTCATCCTTCAGACCAACACGGAACTGATAAATCTTGCTCTTGGAATCTGGGATGTCTTGCTTGGCATAGCGGGCAAGGTTCTGGAACTTGACATTGTATTGATAAACAGACATGGTGCCTTGCTTCAGGTTGCGGAATTGCTCACGCATACCTTCGATGACACTAGTTGGAATGTGGTGGGAACGGAAATCCTTGCAGAAGTCAGTCCACGAGATTTCACGTCCTTCTCTGGAATCTTTATACTGCTGCCACCAATCAGCGGCTTGGTCCTTGAGTTGGAAGGTGGCAAACTTGACATAATCCTCAGGTCTCATGTTACTGCATTCAAAGTGCTTCCTGATGTCTGTTATCCGGTCTTCAGCATCTAGCGGATCTACACAGTAACTGAATGCCTTCGGTTGGTTTGCCAGGAACTGGTTGAGTGTAGCAAAGTGAGGTTGGTTGAACAAATTGCCTTGGCCTTGGTTCCCATGACCACCTTGATTTGCTTGATTTGCTTGAAAGTTCTGCATCATTTGCATAAGCATGTGGGTGTTCTGGTTCGTCGCTTGCATAATTGCTCTCCAGGCCTCAGACGGAGGAGGAGGGGAAGGAGGACGATAAGGAACCTCTTCACCCTCTGGGTTAGCGTTGGGAACCCTTTTAGGAGCCATCCTGAATGAGATGACAACTATTAGCCATTGATTGAAAAAAATATATAAGCTGAATCAACGGCTAGAAATTGCAACATAAGTCTTCACAAGAACATTCGAACAAGATGAACGAATGTAATCCACAGTTTAATGGTAACAACAATCTTCTTGAGAAGCCACTTGGGAGAACAAAAGGTAAATAAAAAACAACAAGGAGCAGATAGAACAAATACAAGATAGAAGCTTCGTTCGACATATTCGTGCTGAAAGCTTATGGAACGTGTTACAAAAGGGTTTTGCAATCCCCGGATCAGCATAGCCATGGACCCTTTAAGATGCAACTCCCAATCGGAACAACGCCCATAAAACCACTTCACTCAATGTAGAACCCCGACCTCCATATCATGCATTCTTTGGAAGAATGCTTACGAGCTACTAGATGAACCCACCTATTAATTTCCGAAAGTTTCCAGTTATGCAATCAGGTGTTGGGCATACAGGGGAAGCATCGCGCACTCAACTCTAATCCTACATCCAGCTGTATCCATCCTTCAACACATAACCAGTTATTACCGGAAACCGTTTACCTCAGACCTTCGAAACACATCTGCTATACAGCTATGGCAATACTCCCGAACTACCTCCCAGTACTGGGTGATGTCGGGGTTATCTTGCCACTAACCGCATAGGAGAGTTTTGGATGTCGGCCATCTTAAGTATTCCAGAACTGCTGCGATATATTTGTGACGACAACACCTCGGAGCTCAACTCCCCGGGACACTGCCACAACCCCTAAATGACAGGACGCATCGAGAACAATGTTCTCGTCACAAAGACATCGAAACAATCCAAACAATACTCGCGTGATCCTAAAAAATTTTTGTGAAATTTTCAGAGTAGAAGAGACAAGTAATCGTCAGGACTGCTCACCAGAGTGAAAAGAGATGAGGAGCAAAAGAAAACCTATTCTCCGATATATATATATATATATATATATATATATATATATATATTTATATATATATATATATATATATATATATATATATATATATATATATATATATATATATATATATATATATATATATATATATATATATATATAGGACTCAAAACATTTTCAAGTGTGTGCCTAGACTCAACCGTCAACGATTCGATCAATCAGTGGGGGCTTCTAGGTCGGAGAAGGCTCTAATTACCAACTTGTCATGCCCAGTATGAGATTATACTTCCTACGTGTCGAGGCACGACTTAAAGGTATAAGCTCATACTAGAATGATCTCAAGTATGGTATCTTTGCACGACTCATGTAAAAATAGGGATGAAATTGCAAAAGAGTAGTTGGCTTACACTCGACGCGTCACACAATACATTACATAAGCAAATCATCATCCAAATAACATCACAGTCCGACTACGGACGAAGATCCAAATGAAAGATACCAAATAAATAAAGCCACAAGGTCCGATCGCCCCTAGTAGAAGCCACTACTGATCATCGGGATAGTGCACATAGTATCGCCCACGTTCTTCATCGAACTCCCAGTACAACTCTGTGCCGTCACCTGTGTAGTTCACCATGGTACCTGCATCTGGTGTTGTGTAGAATCTGTGAGCCACGGAGGACTCAGCAATCCCGTTCCCGGGTAGCAAAACTATCTAAGCCTTGGGTGTGGAACAAGGCTGAAGAAAAATAAAGGTTGCAGCTGCACTAGCACCAGCTTACGTGTTTAGAGCGAGAAGAGAAGTGCCACGAGCGTCAAGTGATCACGAAGTGATCCTATGTAAGTAAATCAAACATAACCTCACCGTGTTCACTTCCTGAACCCCTTTCGGAAAATGACCGTCACAGTTACTCACGCTGGTAGTGTGTTCCGAACATGGTGTCAAGTTTTCTACAACCGGATATTAACAAATTCCCATCTGCCACATAACCGCGGGCACGGTTTTCGAAAGATCAAACCCTGCAGGGGTGTCCCAACTTAGCCCATCACAAGCTCACGATCTGCGGAGTCGCAACTCCAAGGTGGGAAGACCCGAGTATTCTCGGAATCCCATGCTCAAGATATTCCGACGAAGGTAAAACTAATCCAACAAATCCTCCCGGCGTGCCGACACCCTGATAGTAGTCGCGCGTATCTCGTCTCAGGCCACGTCCGGATGGGCGATGCTACAGGTTTTTACCAGCCCTCGGGTTTCCCCAAGGTGGCCCTACAGGACCCCCAGTTTGGACCAACACTCATGTGGAGCACTGGCCCGGGTTGTTGATTAAGAAGAGGGTTTATAACTCCGTATGCAAGTTTTAGTTGTTAGGCAAATGTTGAACCAAAGTTGGGACTTGCTAGAAAAGCTTTAGCGCTAAGCGGGTTATCAAGGGAGGCCCATAAACCCCAACCGTGTTAGGGACGCATAATCAAGCAACATAACACCGGTTTATACGGTTCCTAGGGAGGCATGAGTGGAACAAAACACCAAGCAAGAGGCTTAGCCTTCCACCCATTGCCAAGTATATAGATGATTTAGTTGACATATTATATAGTGTGATATCCCAAAAATAACTTCAACATGAAGCAAGAATCTTCAAATCTTCTCCTGCAACTAGTAATGCTATAAGAGGGGCTTAGTGAAGCTTACTTAGCCAAACAAAGGTTTTGCTAGGTTGGGTGGTTAAAGAGATTCATGGCTACAATAGGAGGCTGACAAACAAACATGGGCATCGAGGCACTAAGCTAAAGAGCGAGACATCTAGCAATAGGTAAAGATAGTAATGATATTTGGGTCAGGTCATCTTGCCTGTCGAGTCGTCGATGGGATCGTAAGACGGCTCCTCGTACTCAACCTCGATAGGAACCTCGTTCTCGGTCTCGGCTCCCGGCTCTACTCAACACAAGAACACAATGTGGCACAAAATCAAACAAGGTCCAATGCACAATTAACATGATGCAAGTATGATGCATTTCATGGCAAGGGATGAAGCACACAAGAACAACACAAAACAACAAGTTTAAATGAGGTCGGAATCAACATATAGCAAATCTGGTAAGTCCTCATATGCATATTTTGAAATTGGTCCAGATCTGAACAAATCTTAACTTAAAGTTGTTAAACAGCAAGTTAACATGCACCATGATGATGTACACGAAATTCCAGTCAAGTTTCATATAAAGTTTGTTTAATTCGGTGCTACGGTCTAGAAGATATGAGGAAAACAAGACAAGCATGGCAACGGTGCAAGATGCACCCAAACATCAAGCAAACACACTCCAAACATGTAAACAACATGGTATTATGATTCTACATGCAAAATCACACAAGTTTCATATAGGGCACACTCAAAACGGAGCAACGGTTCAACACATACACACGAAACAAGATACGATGCAAAGCTGAAATTAACAGCCAGATAGCAACTTTGGAGCAAGAAATATATACTCTACAGCACCCAAACATGATGACAACAAGCATGGACATGAAGTAGATATATCCTACAACAAACAACTCCATTGGAGCAACTGCATAGGAGGCATGGATCAATAGCTACAAGCTACACCAAATTGATCATGATGTTAAAATCCTGACAGGCATAATTTATAGCAACTTGAGAGCAAGAAATACATAAGCTACAACAAGCCATATGTGCAAGTGAGGGCATGAATCGATATACAAAAACATGGACAATAAGGAATGATCATTGGCCACTCCAAAACTAGCATGGATTTGACTAGGGCATCAAGCAAACATAGCAACAAAATATCAAGTAACAATAGTTTATAACAAGTAGCACTCTTGTCACGAAGATTAGGACATCTAGATGATCTCAAACAAGCATGCCACAACGGAACAAAATGTAGAGCACATCACCACGATCATTTTGACATATTATATGCACAATTTGGACAAGCACACTAAAAGTTATAGCCATCACAACATGCAACATTATAATGGCAGAAAAAGACTTTGCAGATTTATACCTAGCAGAAAACGGGACGACGAGGTACAACGGGACAGAGGGATCTAGGCATCGGTTGTTTGGATCGGTGGCGCTGGAATCCCGGGACGGGGCCGTCCGGCGGTTGTTGCGGGCGCCAGGCTCGCGGGTCGGGTCGGGGAGTCCGGATCCGCCCGGCCCGGTGAGGATGCGGTGGCGGCTGTCCTTGCCGGCGAGGGGGCGCGGTCTTCGGCGGGGATCTGGCCGCGGGAACCGGATCCGGCGGCGCAGAGCTCTCGGCAGCGGGGCGCGGCAGCCGGTGGCGAGCGGCAGCCGGAGGTGGAGGGCGGCGACGACTTCCTTGGAGGACGGCGGCGGCGAGCGGTGAGAAGGGAACCGCCGGCGGGGAGGCGTGCGGCCAGGCGGCGGCGAACGGAGAACGACGGCGGGGAAGAAGGGCGCAGGAGGCGCGGCCCGGCGCGGCCCGGTTCGGCCCCGGGGCGGGCCGGATCAGGGCCCGGCGGCGTGGTGGGAAGGTGGGGAAGCCGGGCGCCGCGTGGCGCTCTTCTATTGGCCCGGCGCGGCGGCGTGCTGAGGTGGCGTCCTCCTACTGGTCGGAGCGATGTGGCTGCGCGGCGGCGCACATGTCCGGTCTGGTCGGATGTGTCCGGCGCGGCGCGGAGGGAGGAGGGGCTAGGTTTCGTCCGCAAAATGGGCGTGGGAGGCTGTTTATATAGATTCTGGGAGCTAGGAAGGTCCAAATGAGGAGCGGTTTTTGGCCACGCGATCACGATTCGACGACCGAGATGATGGGAAGGGTTGTGCTGGGTTTGTGGGCTGTTGTGGAGGGGGATCTAGGGCCTTAAAAAGAGGTTCTTTTAGCCCACCAGGTTAACCGTTGGAGTACCAAACGGGCTCCAAATGCAACGAAACGTGACAGGCGGCCTATACGTACTAAAACAACAACGCACGACAAGTCTCCCCTCATTCCGGAAACGTTACACGGCCACAAGAAAGAAGGACTCGGGGATGCCACGGGCACGTGTATGAGCGTCGGAACTCGAAACGGACAACAGGGAGGAGGCGAGTGGAACCGGGTGCAGGTGACAACACAAATGCAATGCAATGCACATGACAACATGACATGGATGAAATGCACACACGCACACGACTGAACGAAGAAACCCGGAATGAAAGAAGAGCCCAGAATGGAATTGATGAAGTCAAAGTTTCATATATTGCCATAACTGGAAAGTGTTACATCTGGGCATTACACCATTAGTCCAGGTTCAGTCCAGAACCGGGACCAATGGGGGCATTGGACCTGGTTTGTGAGCCCAGGGGGCCGGCCGGGCCACGTAGGCCATTGGTCCCGGTTCGTCTGGACCTTTTGGTCCCGGTTGGTGGGACGAACCGGGACCAATGGGCATTGCTCCTGGCCCACCACCATTGGTCCCGGTTGGTGACTTGAACCGGGACCAAAGGCTCCCCTTTAGTGCCGGTTCATGTGACCAACCGGGACCAATGTGGTGCCTATATATACCCCCTCGCGTAAGAGCAGAGCACACTGCTCCGTTTTTCCTGGCCGAGGGGGATAGGGCTTGGTGGTGCTCTAGCTCACCTCCTATGCACACAACGTGTTCGATGGAATGCCCGAGCCACACTACTTAAGCTTTCTCCTCTCCAAGCTCGACCTCCAAGCTCCATTTTCCTCAATATTTGTCTAGGTTTAGCGGTTCGTCACGCCCCGTCCCCGTCTTCACCGTCGTCGGGGGGAGCTATGGTGCTCTAGCTAGCTCACCTCCTATGCACATTAGGTGTTCGATGAAATGCCCGAGCCACACTAGTTAAGCTTTTCTCCTCTTGAAGCTCGAACTCCAAGCTCGATTTTTCCGAGATTTTTCTAGGTTTAGCGGTCCGTCACGTCCCGTCCCCGTCTTCGCCGCCGTCGATCGCCCCCGCCGATCTCGTCACCGGCACCACCGTGGTGAGCCTCTTGTTATGTCCATGCTTTTCTTAATTTTATTATTGCTTGTTATTATTGCTTTAGATAGATATTTGTCTAATTTTCTTACGTTTATTATTGCTTGTTATTATATAGTGCAATGGTTTTGATATCTGCCCACGTGGGCCCTCGTCTTGTCTACGATTCGGATGTGGTATATTATCTTTAATTTATAACTATTTGTTTTAGTGTTTATGACAATTATTCCGACCAACCTAACATGCATAGATGTTTTTATATGTCTAGGAGGTAGTTGAACCGGAAATTCCAACCGACCCTCTTGTGGAGAGTTTAAATTTAGTTGAAGAGGAAAACATTTCCTTGAAGAAAAAATTGGATAAAATGGAGGAGGAGAAGATGGAATTGGAGTTACATGTTGCAGAAGTCGTCGATGATCACAAGATCAAGATGGACCCTATTGTCGAGAGGTTAAATTTAGTTGAAGAAGAAAACAATTTCTTGAAGGAAAAAATAAAAAAAATTGAGGACGAGAAGATGATATTGGAGTTGCATGTTGCGGATGTCGTCGATGATCACAAGATTAAGATGGATGCAATGCGGTTGAAGATTAGAAAGGTTAGAAAATATGCCATTCATACCGAGGCTTGGTATCATTATGCCGTTGGATCAATTGTTACCTTGGTTGTGATTATGATCGCATTTGTTTTCGCATTGAAATGTTTTACATAGTTTCAATGTATGGTGAAAATTAATTAGATGCTCTGGAGAGCTATATGTTGTTAGATGAGAACTATGTATGTACTTTGGTTTTAATGTGATGATGAACTTCTATTAATTTGGTCACTTAATTATCTATTTATGATGTTCTGTAATGGTTTTTGACACACTTAATTATATATAATGCACGCAGATGAACCGGCAATGGATGTACGGTGACAGACACACCTCCGAGTACATTAAGGGCGTGCATGAGTTTCTCGATGCGGCTGAGGCAAACAAGCAGAATGGTTTTATGTGTTGTCCATGCACTAAATGTGGGAATACGATGTCTTACTCTAACCGTAAAATCCTTCACTCCCACCTGCTTTACAAGGGTTTCATGCCACACTATAATGTTTGGACGAGGCATGGAGAAAGAGGGGTTATGATGGAAGACGGCTACTGAAAATATTGAAGAAGAAGCTTCCAAAGGATAACGAATTGCCCGATAGTACATACACAACAAAGAAGGTCGTATGCCCTCTAGGATTGGAGGTGCAGAAGATACATGCATGCCCTAATGACTGCATCCTCTACCACGGTGCATACAAGGATCATCACGCATGCCCGGTATGCGGTGCATTGCGGTATAAGATGAGAAGAGATGACCCTGGTGATGTTGACGGCGGGCCCGCCAGGAAGAGGGTTCCTGCGAAGGTGATGTGGTATGTGATACGTCCAAAACGTATCTATAATTTCTGCTTGCTCCATGCCTCTTTTGTGTGATATTGCTATGATATTTATGCACTTCCATACACTTTTGATCATATTTGGACTAACCTATTAACTCAGTGCACCACAGTGCCAGTTCCTGTTTTCTGCTGTTTTTCTATTTCAGGTTTCCCACATATTAAAAGTGCCCTAAAAATTCCGGGAAAAATACAGGAAAAATCAGCGTATCGGGAGCTTCCGGAAAAACCAAGGCAGGGCCAGAGGGGAGCGTAGGGTGGCCCAGGTGGCCACCCAGCGCGGCCCCACCCCTGGCCGCGCCAGGGGGGCGCCTGGGCCCCACCTCCGCCTCGGGTGACCCCCTTTGGCATATATATTGCTCGCGTCCCGAAACCCTCGAGGACGGAACCCTTTTTCGCGATCTCATCTCTGTTCCGCCGCTGCCGCGCTTCCAAGATCGGGAGCACCAGGAGAACTCTTCCCGGCACCCTGCCGGAGGGGAGAACCACCACCGGGAGCTTCTCCACCACCATGGACGCTTCCCGGATGAGTTGTGAGTAGTCTCCCTTGGACCATGGGTCCATGACCAGTAGCTATGTGATGTTCTCCAACCCTCTTTGTTCTTCATCGATTAGACCTCGTGAGCTGCCCTACATGATCGAGGCACATATGTAATCTTTATGCTGTTGCTCTGCTGAGTTTGCTGGGATCCGATGGATTATGAGATTATGTTCAGATTGTGTGTGAGTTATATATTTGATTCACCTCTTTTATATTTATGTTCTTGAGTAATTCTTGCTTGTTCTCCGTTGCTATTTGTTGCTTTGGCCGAGTAGTAGGTAGTAACTCCAAGAGGGAACGTTATGCTTGATTGTGGGTTCATGCCCCTCGATGACTAGCTTGAGTGACAGAAACATGAGTCTAGGGGATGTGCTGTTTCCACAAGGGGGAAAACAACGGTGCTTGTACTTGCGGGTGCAAGGATTGTTTACTTTACGCAAAGTTCTTTTAATGCAGTTGTCTGTTGCTTTGAGTTTACACTTTGGGTGGGACTCGCAACTTAATACCAGCGAGATGTTCTGGATAGATATCTCAAGGTGGATGATTAGTAGTAGATGCAGATGGATTTCGATCTACTTGCCTTGGCGTACCGCCCATGCTTTTGAGCCTCTACCTTTCTTTGCAGCATAGTTAGCATTGGTTTGCGCACATAATCCTGTCAATTGCCCAGCTGTAATTTGTTTACCTTGCTTAGCTGTTTTATCATCTTTTGGGAGAGAGACATCACTAGTGAACATCATGGGACCCCGGTCCATATTACCATCACTGATCACACCCGCTATTTACTTCCTGTTCTTATTTCCTAGTTGCAGTCATACCTATCACTATTATCTCTTGCGTTTGATCCTTTGTAAACGACAAGGCCGGAGGGATTGACAACCTCTCTGTACTCGTTGGGAGCAAAGTTATTTGTATCTGTGTGCAGGTCCTGTCAAGCAAAAGTTTCTGGCGCTATTGATACCTTCTTGTCGACCCTCGGAGTCTCACGGGATTCGATCCTTGGTATCTTTACCAAGGGAAATTTGCCGCTACGCTACATCTCAAACCTTCCACTTGGGGTAACCAACGAGGGGCGAGAAGCCATCAAGCAAGTTTCTGGCGCCGTTGCCGGGGACTCCACTCTTCAAGATAGGGGAGTTGCACGCTATCTTTTATCTTTGCTTTTTAGTATTGTTAGTTTACCTTTCAGTTTTTGCTTTAGTGTCCTTTACCAAAAATCACAAAAATAGTTATCTTGCTTGTTGCTGCTATGGGTTCCACCGAGAACACCAAGTTGTGTGACTTCACTAGTCATAACAACAATGACTTTATCTGCACGCCTATTACTACACCTGCCACTTCAGCACCCTCTTATGAAATTAAACCTGCTTTACTGAACCTAGTTATGAAAGATCAATTCTCCGGTGCTGGAGATGATGCTGCTTTGCACTTAAATAATTTTGTTGAACTCTGTGATATGCAAAAGTACCAAGAAATAGATGGTGATATTGTTAAGCTTAAGATTTTTCCTTTCTCCTTGAGAGGAGGAGCTAAAATCTGGTTTCAATCCTTGCCTAGAAATAGTATAGATTCTTGGGGCAAGTGCAAGGATGCCTTTATTGGGAAGTACTATCCCCCTGCTAAAATTATCCAACTAAGGAGTAACATAATGAATTTTAAAAAATTGGATAATGAACACGTTGCCCAAGCTTGGGAACGCATGAAATCTCTTGTCAAGAACTGCCCTACTCATGGTTTGACTACTTGGATGGTTATCCAAACTTTTTATGCAGGCTTGAACTTTACCTCACGGAACTTGTTAGATTCGGCCGCGGGAGGAACCTTTATGTCAACTACACTTGGTGCTGCCACGAAGCTTCTCGATGAGATGATGACCAATTATTCCCACTGGCACACCGAACGCGCTCCAACAGGTAGGAAGGTAAACTCTGTCGAGGAGATTTCCTCCCTAAATGAAAAAGTTGACTTGATCATGTCTCTACTTTCCAAGCAATCTCCTATTGATCCTCATGATGTTCCTTTGAATTCTTTGATTGCTCAAGATCAAGTAGATGTGAACTTTATCTCTAGAAACAATTTCAATAACAATGCTTATAGGAGTAATTTTGGTAGCAACCCTAGACCGTTCCCCTCTAATTCCTATGGGAACAACAATGCTTATCCTAGCAGCAAGAACTCTACTTCTGAACTAGAGATTATGCTTAAAGACTTCATCACTACCCAAAAGGCCTTCAATAAGAGTGTAGAAGAAAAACTAAACAAACTAGATAATCTCTCTTCGAAGGTAGACAATTTAGCCCATGAGGTAGAATTGCTTAAAATTAGAACTTCCCCTCTTGAGGAGAGGAAGACCACTCCTATGAATGCTATTCAAGTGCAAATTAATGAAAACATTAGGATGATGGCTAAACTTAAAGAAAGATGGGCTAGAGAAAAGGAGGAAGAAGATAGAATTAAGAGCCTTCCTACCCACCACACTGTTGCTACTATCCAAGTTGTTGAGGATATCCAAACTCTTAGCACCCAATGCACTCCTGGTCCCATTGGGCCTATTAATGGTGATGCTATGACCTCAACCGTAGAAACTCCTATAACCATTGAAGCTACCAAACAAGTGAGCCTAAAGGACACCACTACCACTTTACTTGATAGTAGTGACCTTGATTTTGATAATTGCACCCTTTCTGAAGTTATTAGTTTTCTTCACAAGATGTCTAGAGATCCCCACACTAGCACGCTTAATCTTGCCTTTACGGAGCATATCACTAATGCTCTCATCAAAGCTAGGGAGGAGAAGCTTAGGGTAGAAGCCTCCATACCTAGAAAGCTAGAAGATGGTTGGGATCCTATGATTAAAATTAAGTTGAATAACTTCTCTTGCTATGCTTTATGTGATGTTGGAGCTAGTACCTCCGTTATGCCCAAAAGAATATATGATATGCTTAAATTGAAACCTTTTGATCCTTGTTCTTTTGGTGTTCGTCTTGTTGATTCTTCCATAAAGAAACCTTTGGGGAAGATCGACGATGTTCTTATTATTGTCAATGACAATTATGTTCCCGTTTATTTTACTATTATGGATATTGAATGTGAACCTTCTTGTCCAATTATTTTGGGACGTCCTTTTCTTCGCACCGTTTGTGCTATCATTGACATGAAAGAGGGGAATATAAGATTCCAATTCCCTCTCAAGAAAGGAATGGAACACTTCCCTAGAAAGAAGATTAAGTTGCCTTTTGAGTCCGTTATACGGGCTAGCTATTCTTTTACTCTAGATAAAACTTGATCTTCTCCTTTTGCATTATGCCTAGCTTAAAGGCATAAAAGAAAGCGCTTTTGGGAGGCAGCCCACAACGAATAAAGTTTTATTTTGCTTTTGTTGTGTCTTGATGTTTGTTACTATAGTAGCATCATCATTGTATCTTTTCTTTTCAGCTTTGTGCCAAGTGTAGCCTCTGATTGCAAGAAAGTTCAAAAGTTGTGACGTGCTGTCCAGGAAACAGATTCTGTCCTTGGACAGAAAAATTCGTATAAAATCACAAGATCATCTTTTTGGTCTGAATTTTTTTGACAGCGTTCTCTATGCAATTGGCTTTCGGGCGTCTGTTCTGAGTTTTTTGATTTGAGTTGCAGAAGTGCCCCGAAAATATTATTTACTACCTGCTGGTCTGTTTTTCACAGATTCTGTCCTGTTTTGCCTTTTCTTCGTTTTGCAAACCTTGAGCTTGCTTTTTCTTTGCAAAAACCTTTTGGCAATCTTGAGAAACAGTAGCTCTTCAATATTATCCTTATTTCCAGCAGGGAAAAGTTATTTTATTATGGGTACTAACCTCGCTAATCAGATTATGATGAGTTATGTATGAAGGGAGTTTTCAAGTGTGCGAGGGAAGATGATAAAAAGATTCAGGAGTGTCAAACGCTCAAGCTTGGGGATGCCCCCGTGCACCCCCAAGAAATATTCAAGAAGACTCAAGCGTCTAAGCTTGGGGATGCCCCCGTGCATCCCCTTCTCCATCAACAATTATCAGTTCGTCTTTCGTTCCACTATATTTTAATCACTTCATGCGTTATGTGCTATGCTTGGAGCGTCTTGCTTTTAGTTTCCTTTTTAGTTTTCTTTAGCTTTGCTTGCTGTTCATAACAAGTTAGAACCCAGCTTTCTTTGTGTGGGAGAGAAACACGCTCCACTTCAACCTAGAACACAACATAGGATTTTCATGCTTATCTTTGCTGTGTGTGTTCTTTGTCTTTCAATAAGCTACTGTCATGTTTAGCTCTTAGTTTTCATGCTTTTCTTTTTAAAGAGCTTTTGTTTAGTTGGTTGCTGAACTCTCTTGAGTTTTCATGTTTATCTTGTTAAGAGAGTTTGTCTGTTGCACTGAGTTGTGTGTCTTAACCTAAAGTAGGTAATTGAGGTTGCTATTTAATTTTTGTAGTAACTTGCAATAGTTTTGAGGTATTGCCATGAGTAATGTCTGAACTTTTGGTGTCAAGAGCTTTAGCCTATTAGTGATAGATGTCGTATTTTGGGCAATCCGTGTTTATTTTCGAAAACCTACAAAATAGTTGAGAACTTTAGCTAATAAATGGATCACTAATTTTTGGAGGGATCGAATATTAGAGTACACTCACGTACCATGGGTCGAGGATGCGCAAGGGTAACCAAACCCCCATACACACCTCCTCGGGGTACTTGTCTCTTTGTGAACCTCCTAATTAGATTGAGAGTTACCGATAATAAGTGCATGAGTTCTTCGGACTAATATGAGTATTCGAAGGTTGACACTTCCACCTATCCATATTTTTCTAGCCTCTTCGGTACCGTGCATTGCCCTTTCTCACCTCGAGAGTTGGCGCATACTTCACCGGTGCATCCAAATCGTTGGCACGATACGCTCTGTCATCATAAGCCTCATTATATCCTTCCTCAAAACAGCCACCATACCTACCTATCAAGGCATTTCCATAGCCTTTCCGAGATACATTGCCATGCAACATCCATCTTCTCATGACTTGATCTTCATGTCATACATGCTTTTTGCTTGATCGATGAGCCGCATGCTAGTTGGGCCTTGCCCTAATCATTGCTACATGACGCGCTAGTATCATTGCATATCCTGCTACACTGGCAGAGGCATACATTTGCATACATCATGATAGTTTCATTTTCTTTATGTTGAGTACTTTTGTAAAGTGTGAAAGATCTTCTATACTTCTTGTAATACATAGAGTGTTGCCCCTAAAGTGAGGAAAAGATCCCAAAGAGGACAAATCAAAAGATCCCAAAGAGGACAAAATCAAAAGATCCCAAAGAGGACAAATGAGAGATAAATAGAAAGAGCCATTGAGGCCACAAAAAATAGAAAAAAATAGAAAAAAAGAGAAAAAGAAATAAAAAGAGAGAAGGGGGCACACTACTATTTCTTTTGAGAGATCCACACTCGTACTCCATCTTATACCTTGTGCTCCATAGAGATTATCACTTATGCATATAGCTATGTGGGGACCTTTACACTGTAGAACTTGGCTTGTATATTCCAATGATGAGCCTCCTCAAAAGAGCTCTAGGTCTTCTTGAGCAAGCAAGTTGGATGCACCCCACTAGTTCCATTGGAGAGCTTACCTTGGCTCATATGTGCATCCGTTTCATGGCAATCCCTACTCCTCACATCATATCTATCATTTGGTTTTCTCTCGCCGATGATTGTCCTCATTGATGTGAGCCTTTCACACCTTTTTTGTCTTCCCACTCTATCATTTCTCTCTTTGCCATCCTAAGTGTCGACTTTCTTGCTTACGCTCATCCATTGCATGAGTGCTCAAAATATCGAAAGGGAGTGGATCATTTTGACTTGTACCTGGCTGACGGTCTGGTGATGAGTCAAGATAAGATTCCAAAGAAGACCAAGTGTGAAACTTTAGTAGATTAAGTTCTCAACAATACAAAAACTATGTTTTACTCTCTCATATATCCCTATCCCCTTTCTTACATGCAAACACCATTTGGAGACATTCGAGTCACGGACAGCGAGAGCTCTTGCACCTTTATGTTCTTATGTTGCTTGTTACAATGCTAATATAGACTCTTGCTTGTTATGACTTGAATTGAATTACATGCCTTGATTACTTTACTTAAAAGTTCTTATATGGTTGATAGCATGTCACCACAGAAATTATGCTTGCTATCATTTACCTACTCGAGGACGAGCAGGAATTAAGCTTGGGGATGTTGATACGTCCAAAACGTATCTATAATTTCTGCTTGCTCCATGCCTCTTTTGTGTGATATTGCTATGATATTTATGCACTTCCATACACTTTTGATCATATTTGGACTAACCTATTAACTCAGTGCACCACAGTGCCAGTTCCTGTTTTCTGCTATTTTTCTATTTCAGGTTTCCCCCATATTAAAAGTGCCCTAAAAATTCCGGGAAAAATACAGGAAAAATCAGCGTATCGGGAGCTTCCGGAAAAACCAAGGCAAGGCCAGAGGGGAGCCTGGGGTGGCCCAGGCGACCACCCGGCGCGGCCCCACCCCTGGCCGCGCTAGGGGGGCGCCTGGGGCCCCACCTCCGCCTCTGGTGACCCCCTTTGGCATATATATTGTTCGCGTCCCGAAACCCTCGAGGACGGAACCCTTTTTCGCGATCTCATCTCTGTTCCGCCGCCGCCGCGCTTCCAAGATCGGGAGCACCAGGAGAACTCTTCCCGGCACCCTGCCGGAGGGGAGAACCACCACCGGGAGCTTCTCCACCACCATGGACGCTTCCCGGATGAGTTGTGAGTAGTCTCCCTTGGACCATGGGTCCATGACCAGTAGCTATGTGATGTTCTCCTCCCCTCTTTGTTCTTCATCGATTAGACCTCGTGAGCTGCCCTACATGATCGAGGCACATATGTAATCTTTATGCTGTTGCTCTGCTGAGTTTGCTGGGATCCGATGGATTATGAGATTATGTTCAGATTGTGTGTGAGTTATATATTTTATTCACCTCTTTTATATTTATGTTCTTGAGTAATTCTTGCATGTTCTTCGTTGCTATTTGTTGCTTTGGCCGAGTAGTAGGTAGTAACTCCAAGAGGGAACGTTATGCTTGATTGTGGGTTCATGCCCCTCGATGACTAGCTTGAGTGACAGAAACATGAGTCTAGGGGATGTGCTGTTGCCACAAGGGGGAAAACAACGGTGCTTGTACTTGCGGGTGCAAGGATTGTTTACTTTACGCAAAGTTCTTCTAATGCAGTTGTCTGTTGCTTTGAGTTTACACTTTGGGTGGGACTCGCAACTTAATACCAGCGAGATTTTTTGGATAGATATCTCAAGGTGGATGATTAGTAGTAGATGCAGATGGATTTCGGTCTACTTGCCTTGGCGTACCGCCCATGCTTTTGAGCCTCTACCTTTCTTTGCAGCATAGTTAGCATTGGTTTGTGCACATAATCCTGTCAATTGCCTAGCTGTAATTTGTTTACCTCGCTTAGCTGTTTTATCATCTTTTGGGAGAGAGACATCACTAGTGAACATCATGGGACCCCGGTCCATATTACCATCACTGATCACACCCGCTATTTACTTCCTGTTCTTATTTCCTAGTTGCAGTCATACCTACCACTATTATATCTTGCGTTTGATCCTTTGTAAACGACAAGGCCGAAGGGATTGACAACCTCTCTGTACTCGTTGGGAGCAAAGTTATTTGTATCTGTGTGCAGGTCCTGTCAAGCAAAAGTTTCTGGCGCTATTGACACCTTCTTGTCGACCCTCGGAGTCTCACGGGATTCGATCCTTGGTATCTTTGCCAAGGGAAATTTGCCGCTACGCTACATCTCAAACCTTCCACTTGGGGTAACCAACGAGGGGCGAGAAGCCATCAGTATGCTCCTATAATACCACAGTTTAAACGTCTGTTCAGAAATGGAGAGCATGCCAAGTTGATGCGATGGCACAGTGAGGACCGGAAGATAGACGGGAAGTTGAGAGCACCCGCTGACGGGTCGCAGTGGAGAAAAATCGAGAGAAACTACTGGGAGGAGTTTGCAAAGGACCCAAGGAACGTATGATTTGCTTTAAGTGCGGATGGCACTAATCCTTTCGGGGAGCAGAGCAGCAATCACAGCACATGGCCCGTGACTCTATGTATGTATAACCTTCCTCCTTGAATGGGCATGAAGCGGAAATTCATTATGATGCCAGTTCTCATCCAAGGCCCTAAGCAACTCGGCAACGACATTGATGTGTACCTACGGCCATTAGTTGAAGAACTTTTACAGCTGTGGAATGGAAACGGTGTACGTGCGTGGGATGAGCACAGACAGGAGGAATTTAACCTAAAGGTGTTGTTGTTCGTGACCATCAACGATTGGCCCGCTCTCAGTAACCCTTCAGGACAGACAAACAAAGGATACCACGCATGCACGCACTGTTTAGATGACACTGAAAGTATATACCTGGACAAATGCAGGAAGAATGTGTACCTGGGCCATCGTCGATTTCTTCCGACCAACCATCAATGTCGAAAGAAAGGCAAGCATTTCAAAGGCAAGGCAGATCACCGGAAGAAGCCCGCCATGCATACTGGTGATCACGTACTTGCTATGGTCAATGATTTACACGTAATCTTTGGAAAGGGTCCCGACGCACTAGCTGTTCCGAATGACGCTGAGGGACACGCACCCATGTGGAAGAAGAAATCTATATTTTGGGACCTACCCTACTGGAAAGACCTAGAGGTCCGCTCTCCAATCGACGTGATGCACGTGACGAAGAACCTTTGCGTGAACCTGCTAGGCTTCTTGGGCGTGTATGGAAAGACAAAAGATACAACTGAGGCACGGGATGACCCGCAACGTTTGCACGAAAAAGACGGCATGCCTCCGAAGCAGTATGAAGGTCCTGCCAGCTACGCTCTTAAGAAAGAAGAGAAAGAAATCTTCTTTGAATGCCTGCTCAGTATGAAGGTCCCGACTGGCTTCTCGTCGAATATAAAGGGAATAATAAGTATGCTAGATAAAAAGTTCCAGAACCTAAAGTCTCATGACTGCCACGTGATTATGACGCAACTGCTTCCGGTTGCATTGGGGGGGCTTCTACCGGAAAACGTATGATTAGCCATTGTGAATCTATGTGCATTCCTCAATGCAATCTCTCAAAAAGTGATCGATCCAGAAATCATACCAAGGCTAAGGAGTGATGTGGCGCAATGTCTTGTTAGTTTCGAGCTGGTGTTCCCACCATCCTTCTTCAATATCATGACACACGTCCTAGTTCATCTAGTCGACGAGATTGTCATTCTGGGGCCCGTATTTCTACACAATATGTTCCCCTTTGAGAGGTTCATGGGAGTCCTAAAGAAATATGTCCATAACCGCGGTAGGCCAGAAGGAAGCATCTCCATGGGCCATCAAACAGAGGATGTCTTCGGGTTTTGTGTTGACTTCATTCCTGGCCTTAATAAGATAGGTCTCCCTAAATCGCGGTATGAGGGAAGACTGACTGGAAAAGGCACGCTTGGAAGGGACTCAATAATATGCAGGGATGGATATTCTTGGTCTCAAGCACACTACACAGTTCTACAGAACTCTACCTTGGTGACCCCGTATGTCGATGAACACAAGAACAGTCTGCGCTCCAAACACCCGGAGCAGTGCGACGACTGGATTACATGTGAACAAATCTGGACTTTCAGCAGTTGGTTGAAACACGTCTCAGAGGTGACAACACTGCTTGTGATGAGCTGTACTTGTTGTCCAGGGGACCATCTTTGACTGTATTGATTTACAAAGGATACGAGATAAATGGGAATACATTTTACACGATTGACCAAGATCAAAAGAGCACCAACCAAAACAGCGGTGTTCGCTTTGATGCAACAACCGAGAGGGGAAAGGACACATATTATGGTTACATAGTGGACATATGGGAACTTGACTATGGACATGATTTTAAGGTCCCTTTGTTTAAGTGCAAATGGGTCAATCTGTCAGGAGGCGGGGTATAGGTAGACCCACAGTACGGAATGACAACAGTGGATCTGAAAAATCTTGGGTACACTGACGAAACGTTCGTCCTAGCCAATGATGTGGCACAGGTTATCTATGTGAAGGACATGTCTACCAGACCGAGAAAAAGAAAAGATAAGGAAGCGAATACATCATACGATGAGCCAAAGCGCCACATAGTTCTTTCAGGAAAAAGGGACATTCTGGGAGTGGAGGGCAAGACAGACATATCTGAAGATTATGAGAAGTTTCGTTAAATTCCTCCCTTAAAAGTCAAGGCTGACCCTAGCATCCCGATAAACGATGAAGATTATCCATGGTTACGGCGCAATAAGCAAATGACACAAGCGAAGAAAAAGTGAAGATTTTTTTCCGCAATTATTATGATGATACCATGCCAACTTTGTAACAGACGAGTATGATACCATTGTCCATTTTGTACATGCACATGCTATGCCAACTTTTTCAGAGTTCATTTGAAAACTATGAATTTAGGTCGAATTTTCTCTATAGGTGCATCTATGTTCATTTTTTTTAGTAAAGTTAACCACAAACTTGTGATTCACACAAATTTCAAAGAATTCAAACTTTAACTATTCAAATTTGAAAACTAATGGCACTAACAGAAAGTTTATAATAAAAAATTGAAGCAAAAAACAAAAGAAAATAAATAATGCAGAAAACAAAACAAAAAAACTGGAAAAAAATAGGGCTCACCCCTGGCCCATGACCATTAGTCCCGGTTTGTGCCACAAACCGGGACTAAAGGGTTGGTCTTGTTGCGCTCAGAGTTTAGTCCCACCTCGCCAACCGAAGGGCGCCCACATCGCTTTATAAGCCCGTCCCTCTCTGCCTTGTTGAGCTCCTCTCAAAGTGAAAATAGATGCCCCTATATAGGGAATTTGACCTAAATTCATAATGAATTTATCTGAAATTCATAGAAATTGATTATGAATTTAGATTGAATTCTCTTTATAGGTGCATCTATGTTCATTTTTTTGGTGAAGTTAATCACAAACTTGTGATTCACACAAATTTTAAAAATTCAAATTTAAACTATTCAAATTTTAAAACTAATGGCACTAACAGAAAGTTTATACTTTTTGTGACCTAAAAGAAAAAAGAAATCACTAAAAAACTATAAGTATTTAGTTCTAAGTAGAAATGAAAAAATAAATAGCAAAAAAGAAAAGAAAAAAATGCTTATAATATTTGTTATGACTAACTAAAATTATCAAATTGAGTATAATGATAAAACACAGTAATATTAAATAGCAGGAAAAAGAATGACTCAAAAATCAATTTTTATAGTAAAGTTATTCATAAACTAGTGATTCACACAAATTTTATAAAATTCAAATTTAAACTATTCAAATTTTAAAACTAATGGCACTAACAGAAATTTTATAATTTTTGTGACCTAAAAGAAAAAAGAAATCACTAAAAAACTATAAGTATTTAGTTCTAAGTAGAAATGAAAAAAAAGATAGAAAAAAAATGCCACCTACTGGGCCAACACGGCCTGAATACGACTAGAAACCCAACAGGCATAGCAGTGTACAAATTAGGCTTGTAAGCCTGCAGTTGAGAGGAGCTCGAGTGGGTTGGTGCAGCAGTGCTTATAAACCACACCCGAGCTCTCTCAACTAGCGAGGTGGGACTAAACATCCCACCGCACCCGCGCCAGCACAGGGCCTTTGGTCCCGGTTGGTGCCGGCGGCCTTTGGTCCCGGTTGGTGGCACCAACCGGGACTAATGCCCACCTTTAGTCCCGGTTTGTGACACAAACCGGGACTAAAGGCATTACTATATAAGGCTACACTTAGGAAATTTCAGTCTCATCTCCGCCCCGACGCCGACGCCGCCCCCGCCGTCGTCGTCACCTCGCCCTCGCCGACGCCGACGCCCTGGTCCTCGTCGCCGTCGCCCTCGCCGTCGCCCGCGCCCCTCGTTGCCGTCGCCCACGCCCGTCTTTGCCGTTGCCGCCGCTAGCGCCCGACCACGCTGTCGCCGCGCCAGCCCCTGCCCAGCGCCCGAGCCCCTGCCAGCGGCCCGCCCCCGCACGCCGGCGCCCTCGCCGCCCCCTCTATCGCCGCCCCCGCTATCGCCGTCGTCATCGCCAGCCACTGTGAGCCGCCGCGCCGCCCCGGCACTTTTTTATATTTTTTTTTCATATGTACATATAATGTGTATATATGTATGTATATGGCTATATATATGTTCAGAGCATTTGTATATATAATGTGTATATGTATGTATATGTATGTATATATAATGTGTATATGTATGTATATGGATATATATTTTTTTATATTAATTTTTGTTCATGTGTATTAATGTTTTTGTTGCATATATGTAATTTTTTTTCAATGTATATATGTATGTGGTAGCTATATATGCATGATGAGGGGGTGGGGGTCGATATATACCCCCTCCCCGATAACTTCGACATGAGGGGGCGGGGGTCTGTCGTCGTCGATATACCCCTCCCGATAACTTCAACACGAGGGGGTGGATATACCCCCTCCCCGATAATATTATTTTCCCATGTACGTACGAATGTCGTGTCGATATAAACTCCCGATAACTTCAACACGTGGGGGGTGGGTTGATATACCCTCTCCCGATAACTTCAACACGTGGGGGGGGGGTTGATATGCCCCCTCCTCGATAGTATATATCATTTTCCCATGTACGTATGTCATGTCGATATAAACTCCCGATAACTTCAACACGTGGGGGGGGGGTCGATATACCCCCTCCCGATAACTTCAACACGTGGGGGGGGGTGTCCGTCGTCGTCGATATACCCCCTCCCCGATAACATTATTTTCCCGTATATGTATCTCGTCGTTGTCGATATTACCCCCTCCTTGAAGCATTCTCGAGGCCACCCCTAACCCTTGAAGCGTTGTCGAGGCCACCCGAAACCCTAGAGAAGCAGCGTCGAGGCCACAAATTAATATGATTCCTTACTGTGATTAGCTAGCTAGTTCTACGTTTGCCACTAATATATCCATCTGTCATGTTTGAATAATAATTGCCATGTTGTAAATATTTGTAGAAACTATGGACGACACCCCCCGAGACGAAGCACAAGAAGCGTTGTTGCTGGACATAATCGCAAACGGACATGATGCCGTCTTGTCGTTTCTCAACGAGACCGATGATCTGCTGGAAAGAGAGGATGAAGAAGCAGGCTATGATTATGATGGCTCCAGTGACCCAATGCAGGTGCAAGAAGTAGACCGTGAGGGCGGCTCCGGTGACCCAATGCCGGTGCAAGAAGGAGACCGTGATGACGGCTCTGGTGACCGAACCGAGTCCGGCCAGGTATATATATTAGTTAAGCATGTGCTGACTAGTTAATTGATGCATTCATTGTGTTGGTATGTACACATATTAATTAACTCTCATCTTTGTTCTTATTTCTAGTCCCCCGGATCGAGCACAACTTCGGTAAGGAGACGAGGCCCGAAGAAAAAGTTGAGCTCGGATGAAAAGTTTGAGATCATAGAAATCGCGTGCACCGGCCAACCGATTGAACCCATCCGGACAAAGAACGCATTTGTTGCTCAGTGCGGGGTTCTGGTTAGGGACAAGATCCCGATCAGCATCCAGCAATGGTTAAAGCCGGCTATAGAAGAACTTGAGGTGTCTTATGTCACTGATATGCAGAAAGATGATCTTTGGACTGAGCTGAAGTCAAATTTCACCCTACCGCCAGAGGTTGATACGGCGAAGCCAGTTAAAGAGCAATTAATCAAGTCTTTTGCTCTTACAAAGATGACAGACCTATTCAGGAGGTGGAAGAAATACCTGAATAAGTTTGTCGGCAAAAAAGAGACACCAGAATTCAAGGGCATATATTAGAAGATCACAGATGACTGGCCCGCATTTGTGGCCTACAAGACATCGAAAAAGAGTAAGAAGATGCCGATGAGAAACAAGCAAAATGATGCGAAGAAGAAGCATCACCATCGCACGGGGTCAGGTGGCTACCTCAGAGCCCGGCCTAAGTGGGCCAAGGCTGAGAATGATCTGCTTGATAAAGGGATCGAACCAGAGACAATGAACTGGCCAGACCGTTGCTGGACTTGGTTCTTCGGGGCTGGCGGAACCTTTGACCCTGTATCAGGGAAGTGCATTTGGACGGACAAGCAATTGGAAATACCAGTCAAGAAGCTTCGGCACTATATCAAAGCAACGCAGCAAGGGACATTCGTTCCCGACAAAGAGAACGACGAGCTCACAATGGCCCTCGGGAATCCTGAGCACCCTGGACGGACACGAGGCACGCCAGGCTCCGTTCTGTGGAGTGCTGGGTTTCCGGACACAGGCGGTTACAAATGCCATGAGAGGAGGAAGAAAGTGCAGAAGACCGAACTGCAGGCGCTGCACGCTAGGGTACAAGCGATAGAGGAACGAGAAGTAAATCGCAGCAAAAGAACTACCGAAGATTCCCTCGAAGCTACCCCGCCATCTCAGCGGAGAAGCAGCATGGCTTCCACCGAGCTGCTTCAGCCGGAGCATGTGTTGACGGCTCCTGCCAGCTATCCCGTGGATGCTATCACGGAGTCTCAAAATTGCCACCTTATGATGCAATGGATTAATATGAACGTCAAGGCGGCTGCTGGCTCTGTTTTTCCTACTGAACCCGACGCAACTTTTCACTGACGGCCGATTCCAGAAGGATATTCTAGGGTGATGGTGGATGAAATAACGGAGGGATTTGAGGAACGCCAGCTTGACCACCCTACCGGTGAAGGGGAGACTCGGCTGGGTTCTTCTCTGAAGACTCCATGCCTAGGGCGGAAGGACCTCATCAACCTTCTGAACTGTACGCCTCCGCCTCATCCTCCTCCTCCGACGAGTCAGGGCACTCCGCCTCCTCCACCGCCTCCTCCTCCGGCGAGTGACGATCAGGGCACTCGGCCGGCTCCTTCTCCGGCGCGTGGCGGCACTCCGCCTCCTTCTCCGCCCGCGCCGGCGCGCCCGAGCAGCCAACCTCCTCCTCCGCCTCGTCAGCAAGGGCGGAAGAGACCCGCCGCCGCTCTGGCTGCTCCGACGCGTCGTAGTCCTTCTCCTCCGCCGCATAAGCAAGGAAAGAAGACAGCCGCTCCGTCTAGTCTGCCGACGTCTAGCAGTACAGCCAGAGGCGGGAGGCAATACAGATTCGGTCCTTCTCTCATGCCTCTAGAGAAGTTACCATACGAGAGGTCCGACGAGGAAAACGCAAAGATCGCTAAAGCCGAAGTGAAGGACTGGCTTCAAGGGTTGAAAGCATAGAGACATCCACCTCCGGAGGAGAAGATAGATCCGGTGAAAGCAAAGCGCACTCTGGCTGCCCTGATGAAACCAGCGAAGTGTCCGCCGAAAGACAACTATGACCGCATTATTGAAAAGTCATTTCACGAAGAGAAGCGGTCGGGAAGTACTAGAATTGATCAAAGGTTAGCAGAAGGACGAGCTGGGAAACAAATTGCCCAGCTCGGCGAACAAGCGGACCAATCGTGCCCCCCGCTCAAGGTGTCTAGCGACATCGTCGCTAATGATCCGAGGATGGTGCCCGGTTATAGCAATTTTGGAGATTACCTGGCCGACGCTGTACATTATGATTTCTTGGAGGTGCAGATACAAAGATACGAGTACGGGAAGCCTCTCGTCAAAGATGAAAGATCTCTATCAACGATGATGCAAAGATTGCATGATTGGTACTTGAAAATCTGCAGAGAGTCTGGGGGGAGGGATACTTTGTATGTGAGAGTTAAAAAGGAGCATGACCTCGTTGGAATTGAACTGTTGCCTATTCCATTTGAGGAGTTCTTTCAGTTTTTCAATCAATTGGCCCTCGATAAAGTAACGGTCACCTGCTACTGTCTGTAAGTAGTACTACTTATGTCATTAAGTCTCTCTATATAGCTTAGCTCTTTCATTGCATGTATATATAATTATCCTCACTATATTATGCAGATTGAAGATCGTCGAATTGAAGAAAAGACAAGTCGGTGATATTGGGTTCATTAACACATATCTCATAGATGCAACTGAGGTTAAATTTCATGTCGCAGATACCGAGGCCAACTTGCTGCGATCATTGGTAATAAATGAAAACAAAGATATAATACTCTTTCCTTACAACTTCAAGTGAGTGTTACTGTCTTGTGCATATTCGGTTTCCCTTATATATTAGTCAAGGTTATAGTAATGTAATTGATGAGTTAATGCATGCGTGCGCAGCTTCCACTATATTCTCCTAGAGATTAAGCTTGAGCAGGAAGTAGTAACTGTCTTGGACTCTAAACGAAAAGATCTCAAGGAGTATGCGGACATGACTCAAATGCTCGAGAAGTAAGTTAAATCGATCATTATCCACCATGCATATCAGCAACTTTGTTCATTTCTGATATCAAGTAATTGTTTTCTTTGTCTCGCAGGGTTTGGAGAAAATTCACCAAAAAAGCTTCGGGACTGCCGAAGCAGCTGGAATTTAGACACCCGAAAGTAAGTACTATATAGTAGCATGTTTCGCGCATCTACTATTGATTCAAGCGCTAGTTTCATCAATACCATTTGGCATTCTTGCTTATCAGTATGATTGACCTCTATTTCTTGTAAAGTGGTTGTGGCAGGAACAAGGGAATGATTTCTCTGGATACTACATTTGCGAGTCCATCCGCCACACGACCTGTGAGCGGGGCTACTCTGACGAACAATTTGAAGTGCGTAAGCAATAATATTTACAATTTTATTTCATTACCATCATTAGTGTTGAGTTTCATTTATTCATATATAGGAGTAGGATTTTCTACAATAGCTTGCCACAGAACTAGTTATGGTTTTCGACGGTGTAAAAGTTCTGAAAAATCCTGAAAAAAATACTGAACCAACACACCTATAATATAGCATGATCCAACGGAGGGATTGAAAAAATATGACTGGATGTGTCCTGGACAAAAAGAACAAATGTTCCAGTATATATTGATCCTGCAGTGAGCTGAAATGCTTGTTTTTTTGCCGAGGACACATAAATGCATATTTTCACAATCACACCGTTGGATCATCTTATTATATTAGTGCGAGGCTCCCCTATTTATTTCATATTTGTTAATAACTTTTAAATCGTTAAATGTTTGGCAAGCCTTAACTAGTTCTGTGGCAAGCTATGATAGACACAGTTTTACACACACACACACACACACACACACACACACACATATATATATATATATATATATATATATATATATATATATATATATATATATATATATATATATATATATATATATATATATATATATATATATATATATATATATATA